>JAIOJX010000004.1:87532622-88132622 GCA_022376925.1 Tragulus kanchil
CTTGTTCTAAATTCATTTGTGTCAGTTTTAATCCTAAATTCTCTTTCACATGTACCAAAAAACCCAAATTGATAGCTGTCAATATGTTGTCTTCATTAGTAAAGAAAGTTGGTAAACAGCTGGTGCTTATTTCATATTGGTGACATCAGATGCTTCAGACAGAAATCAGTGGAGTTAATACCAATAATGATTCATTTTTTCAATCAAATCAAGTCAGAGTATCTTTTGAAAGTTCATTGCCTTGAGTTTGAAGTATTTGACATTATAGTGAATTTCACTGTGAATACAGTTCAAAAGTTTAACATTGAAGATACAATAATTTGTTTCTGTAGTCATAATATGAACAAATTTTGGGAAGGCATAGAATCATAGTAATAATGATGTTCTTACTAAATTAGGAAACTGTGGAGCAGAAATGTATTTGGAACTGGTTGTGTACATGCATAATTCATAATTGTATGTTCAAACAAGCTATAATATCCTACCAATAAAAAAAGAAGTTGTAGTTAAGATTTACAAATATTTTTGTATCTGCCTAGAGTAACTGAATCATAAAAGTTTTGGTGACAAAGCTGATGCTGAATTCATAAAGTAATTTCAACCTGACCACAAGTTTTTTCTCCCCTCATTGTTCATTATCAAATGGAATTCAGAAACCTCTGAATCTTTGAAGAACCATAAATCCACCTAAGTGACCTACCATGGTACTATAGTATTTTGTAAGGAGTTCTTTATATTTGGGTCTCATTTTGTTCAGGAAAGAGCATTTAATACAGAGAGAGATCAATAGAGACAGAGTATTTCACAAGTTTTATCTTGTAAAATTAGTTATAAAAGACAACTACTCTGAATAGAGGCAAAAAAGGTAGTACTTGTGAAAATACGGTGCTCAAATATCTACGCATTTCAATGAGAGAGACCTTACACCTAGGTAAGAAGAATCTTAGAAAGCTAAAACTGATAAAATGGAGAGAAAATTATCAAAAGCATGCCATAGTTCCTAGGACTGAAGGATTAACATCTCCATTCATAAACAGTGCAACAAGTTTCCTGCCCACAGAATAATAATAATTTTTAGAAATCCACATGAATGCTCAGTAAAGAAGGAAAACAACTAAATGACAAAACTAAAACATATTTGGTTTTTTAATCAGCTTTTTTTTGTACCAAAAACCCAAATTGATAGCTGTCAATATGTTGTCTTCATTAGTAAAGAAAGTTGGTAAACAGCTGGTGCTTATTTCATATTGGTGACATCAGATGCTTCAGACAGAAATCAGTGGAGTTAATACCAATAATGATTCATTTTTTCAATCAAATCAAGTCAGAGTATCTTTTGAAAGTTCATTGCCTTGAGTTTGAAGTATTTGACATTATAGTGAATTTCACTGTGAATACAGTTCAAAAGTTTAACATTGAAGACACAATAATTTGTTTCTGTAGTCATAATATGAACAAATTTTGGGAAGGCATAGAATCATAGTAATAATGATGTTCTTACTAAATTAGGAAACTGTGGAGCAGAAATGTATTTGGAACTGGTTGTGTACATGCATAATTCATAATTGTATGTTCAAACAAGCTATAATATCCTACCAATAAAAACAGAAGTTGTAGTTAAGATTTACAAATATTTTTGTATCTGCCTAGAGTAACTGAATCATAAAAGTTTTGGTGACAAAGCTGATGCTGAATTCATAAAGTAATTTCAACCTGACCACAAGTTTTTTCTCCCCTCATTGTTCATTATCAAATGGAATTCAGAAACCTCTGAATCTTTGAAGAACCATAAATCCACCTAAGTGACCTACCATGGTACTATAGTATTTTGTAAGGAGTTCTTTATATTTGGGTCTCATTTTGTTCAGGAAAGAGCATTTAATACAGAGAGAGATCAATAGAGACAGAGTATTTCACAAGTTTTATCTTGTAAAATTAGTTATAAAAGACAACTACTCTGAATAGAGGCAAAAAAGGTAGTACTTGTGAAAATACGGTGCTCAAATATCTACGCATTTCAATGAGAGAGACCTTACACCTAGGTAAGAAGAATCTTAGAAAGCTAAAACTGATAAAATGGAGAGAAAATTATCAAAAGCATGCCATAGTTCCTAGGACTGAAGGATTAACATCTCCATTCATAAACAGTGCAACAAGTTTCCTGCCCACAGAATAATAATAATTTTTAGAAATCCACATGAATGCTCAGTAAAGAAGGAAAAAACAACTAGTGTCAAATGACAAAACTAAAACAATTTAATCACAAGTTTGATTTCCTTTAGGGCTTCCCAGGTGGCACAGTGGTAAAGAATGCACCTGCCAGTACAGGAACTTGCAGGTTCAATCCCTGCATCAGGAAGTTTCCCTGGAGTAGGAAATGGCCACCCACTCCAGTACTGTTGCCTGGAAAATTCCACAGAGGCGCCTGATGGGCTACAGTCCGTGGAATTAGGGAGTGTCAAACACGACTGAGCTACTAAGACACACACACATACATACACACAAAGAAACACACACACAATGAGGAGGCAGAACATGATTGACTAGGAGGTCAGAGATTTCCTTCTAAGACAGCAGGTCTTATTTTCTAGGTTAGGATGAGCCAGCTGACGTAGAGAATTGTGATTGGTGTTTGGTTTTCTTGTCAGGCATTTCTTGGAAGTGCAGGATGGCTTAGGTTTAGATTTGTGACTTAGGCCAGACCACTGGGGAACCCTCTATTTTGTGGTTTCTGACATGCGAGTTAACTTTATCTCAGGTAAGTACAGACCAGGAATCAAAATGATAGCAGGCTTCTTGCTGACGCTACAGAATGCTTAAAGACAATGGAACCAGGCCTTCAAAATCCAAGTAAAGGTGACTTATTTTTATTTATTTGTTTATTTTTTTTTGTCTCTAAATCATCGTTTATTTTTTATCCATCTTTATTCTTTGTCCCATCACAGTGGCCTCTCTTGTTGTAGACCACCAGCTCTGGGTGCATGCGCTCCAGGCGCGCTTGTAACCAGGCCTTCAAAATCCACATACTGGTGACTTTAATCTTGAAGTATAAAGACAACTACTCTGAATAGAGGCAAAAAGGTAGTACTTGTGAAAATCGGTGCTCAAATATCTCGCATTTCAATGAGAGAGACCTTACACCTAGGTAAGAAGAATCTTAGAAAGCTAAAACTGATAAAATGGAGAGAAATTATCAAAAGCATGCCATAGTTCCTAGGACTGAAGGATTAACATCTCCATTCATAAACAGTGCAACAAGTTTCCTGCCCACAGAATAATAATAATTTTTAGAAATCCACATGAATGCTCAGTAAAGAAGGAAAAAACAACTAGTGTCAAATGACAAAACTAAAACAATTTAATCACAAGTTTGATTTCCTTTAGGGCTTCCCAGGTGGCACAGTGGTAAAGAATGCACCTGCCAGTACAGGAACTTGCAGGTTCAATCCCTGCATCAGGAAGTTTCCCTGGAGTAGGAAATGGCCACCCACTCCAGTACTGTTGCCTGGAAAATTCCACAGAGGCGCCTGATGGGCTACAGTCCGTGGAATTAGGGAGTGTCAAACACGACTGAGCTACTAAGACACACACACATACATACACACAAAGAAACACACACACAATGAGGAGGCAGAACATGATTGACTAGGAGGTCAGAGATTTCCTTCTAAGACAGCAGGTCTTATTTTCTAGGTTAGGATGAGCCAGCTGACGTAGAGAATTGTGATTGGTGTTTGGTTTTCTTGTCAGGCATTTCTTGGAAGTGCAGGATGGCTTAGGTTTAGATTTGTGACTTAGGCCAGACCACTGGGGAACCCTCTATTTTGTGGTTTCTGACATGCGAGTTAACTTTATCTCAGGTAAGTACAGACCAGGAATCAAAATGATAGCAGGCTTCTTGCTGACGCTACAGAATGCTTAAAGACAATGGAACCAGGCCTTCAAAATCCAAGTAAAGGTGACTTATTTTTATTTATTTGTTTATTTTTTTTTTGTCTCTAAATCATCGTTTATTTTTTATCCATCTTTATTCTTTGTCCCATCACAGTGGCCTCTCTTGTTGTAGACCACCAGCTCTGGGTGCATGCGCTCCAGAGCGCCGGCTTGTAATTGGACACACTGGCCCAGCTGTTCCTCAGCATGTGAGATCTTCCCTCACCAGGGATCAAACTGGTGCCCATTGCACTGAAAGATGGACTCTTTACCCACTGGACCACCAGTGAAGCCCTCTAAAAGTGACTTCTTAACCCCGTCAAATGATCCATCAAATGTGAGGGTTGAATAATGACATTTTCAGATGTTTACATTACTTATAAGCATGCCTCAGAAAACAACTAGAAGATGTTCTCTAGCAAAACCAGAGAGTAGATCTAGACAGAAAAGGACTAGGAAACAGGTCCCAGGGGAGCTTTGAAAAGAGAAACCCCAAGAAAACTGACCTAGCAGCCTAGGATTTTGGGGAGCAGGCTCCCTAAGGCCTTGGTATGGAGGTACCCCATTCCTTTGTGAATGCCTGTCCCTTTAAATGGATAGCAGTTTACATTTGAAAAGGGTTTCTTAAATTTGTGATGTTTTCACAGCAGTGTTCTTTGTATTGTGAGCTTCTGCATTTTTTTTTTTTTTACCTGTTTACATACCATTAAGTATTGTATAAAGAGAAACGTCACTGGAATTGTAAATTTCCTAAGAGAGAGAGAATCCTGTGTCTTTGAACTTCAATTATGCTTCACTGTCCCTTCTTTTCATGGAAAAGAAAATGGCAACCCACTCCAGTATTCTTGTCTGGAAAATTCCATGGACAGTCCCTCTCTGCTGTATGCTTATGTTCTGGCAAAAGACTAAGCTCTATAAGGCTTGCTGGTTTCCTTGGATCTCTCTGGGTGTGAGTCCCTCTAAGATTCATTCCCGTGGAGCACTTGAGACGGGCCTTGCCCTGAGGCCTTAGTGATCTACTTAGTTCAGAACAGGATGTCTGTCCTGCTTCTACATACTACTAGGATGTTTGGCTAGGTCTGAAAGTGAATGACCTCCTCAACAAGAGTATAGGACATTTGCTGAAAGGAAAAAAATGAGAGAATAAAAGTTTTAGGCCTGTCCTTGCAAAGAACTCTGCCCCATAGAACTTTCTGTAATAGTGGAAATATTCTGGGTCATTTGATACCTTAGCTGTGGCTATTTAGTACTTGGCACATGGTGACTGAGACTAGGAAATGGATTTTTCATTTCATTTAGCGTTAGTTCACTTAAATTTGTATTTAAATAGTCTTGCTTGCCTAGTGGTTGCCATATTGGACAATGCACATCTAGAAGTGTTAATATTTCTGCTTCAGTAAATTATGTTTGTAACTTAGGATTGTATGAACCCATTGTTTCCTCTCCTTTGGGGACAAATAATAACCTAGAATTACAAGGGTCAAATTGATTATTTCAAGGAGAATGGAAAGAGAGAGATTAGAGAGAGGCTAAGGGAATAAAATAACCTCAGAGGAAGGCTGTGAGAGGTCAAGGACGAATGAGTGAGCCTGGGTGCTCAGCTCTCCTGTTTGCTAGGGAACCCAACCTGGGAGATCACACTGCAAATAGTGTGAACTCATTTCTTTCATTCAGTTTATCAAAATTAATTGCTCATTTCTTTTAAAATCTTCCAATTTAAATACTTAAAATTGCCATGAATTAACAAAATGTGTTTCACTTTGGTTAGCATAATCAAGGCAGTGAATCTTTTTAAAATTAATAGATGAAGTCTAATGCATACATTTATTAACAATTTGAGCACCAAAATGTGCACCATGGCACATGTGTGCACATACACTGCAAATCTTATATCTTTTCTGTAAATGCTCTAGGTACTCCCTTAATTTGTTGACTGAAAATACATGAGCAGAGATCCAAAGGAATTTCCTGTCACTGCCCTAGAATGCTTACTGTTCTGCCCTCAGCTTTGCTGCAGAGCCTTGACCTGCATTGTTGAACTTGACTATGTCTCTCTTTCATGCACATACACACACTCATGCATGCATACACACATACACGTACACCTTCTCCTTAATTTTTCATAAACCTATGGGTAAATGAATAGATAACCTGGGTCTTCTGAAGCCTTACTTTCTCTCAGAAAAACACCAAGTTTCTCCAGTCCAGATTTGACCAAATGTCTTTTGTCTTCAGAGAAGTATCAACATTTGCTTCAAACTCTCGTGGATCTGCAGGACCTGAAAAATACACTTTGGAAAGTAAAAGTAATTAAAAAATGTAAATAATTCAGATTTGAATTAGAACACTATTGCCAGGGCTCGCCACCTTTATTATAGGGAACTGTGGGAAGAATTTGTGAAGATGCTATACAAAAATTGATTTTAAAAAACCACCAATGCTGTTTATTTACAACAAACACAAATAGCTGTAGCAATACTCAAAGCAATATGGTTTATTATATTTCAGACTTTAAATTGGGTCTGAAACCCTTCTTTTGAAAATAAAACAATCTGTTCAACAAGTCTTTATTTCAAGAGCTCAGAAGATTGGCACTTAAGCAAATTTCAGCAGATTAGTGAGGGGACAAAAAAGAATCACTCAGGAAAAGAAAAACAGACATTTCGGATAAAAAGTTCTTAAGAAGGGCTAGAAATGTTACCGTCTTTTCTTGCCTAGCTCTTTCAGTTCTTGTACCAGAAATTTCCAAGGGTCTAGGATCATAAATAGTCACATAGTTTGTTGGTCAGTGACATTGACTGGTCTGACCTCTGTGAAGAATATGAACTGAGGGTGTGGGAGAGATCCAAAAGAACTGCAAGATCCGACTTTGCTCTCTGCATATAAGAAACTGCATATGAAAAGCATATTCATAGACTAATATATAGTGAGAGCATATGAAGAGTGGAAAATCTCTAGGTACATAATTAGTGAAAGCTCATTGAGTACAGGAATTAAGAGAATTAGGTCAAGTTAATCAGGGAAAGTTCTTAGGAAGTGATTTTGAAGCCAGATTTGAAAGGTAAGAGAGAGTTTAATGGAGTGGTATGAGAGAATACCTCCTTTTTTGCCTGCCCATCCCCCCTTGAGGATGGGCATAATTTGGGGCTTGCCTTTCACTGTTGCACTGATTAATGGTATGATGGAAGCCAGGCCTCATTACCCTGCATTGTGCCATTGTGCTGAGGTACAGAGTAGGCAGGGGCTGGGGTAGTATTTTATGATCCCTCTCTTTGAGCGCCAGGTTTTAAGCCACCTTCAGATTGGATGAGGATACAGACCCTTCTTAAGAAAAGCAGAGGCAATTGAGGACAGGAAAGCATGCTGTGCATTTTGAAATAAAAGAGTTACTTTTATTTGTAGAACAGAGGCACCTTGGAGTCACAGGGAAAGGAATGAGAGCCCTTGGAGGAGAGTGGTCCTCTGTGGACCCCTGGGGAGGTGAGGGCTTGATGAGGATCCAGGTGTTCCCAAGAGGTGGGATGCAAGGGTGTGGTCACATTCAATATCTGCTTCTACTCAGATAAGATGGTCACTGCTGTCAATGAGGGGTAAGGGATGCAAACAGTGGCGTGGAAGGGATGAGTTCAGGCAGCTGTGACCCAAAATTGGGTCTGAAACCCTTCTTTTGAAAATAAAACAATCTGTTCAACAAGTCTTTATTTCAAGAGCTCAGAAGATTGGCACTTACGCAAATTACAGCAGATTAGTGAGGGGACAAAAAAGAATCACTCAGGAAAAGAAAAACAGACATTTCGGATAAAAAGTTCTTAAGAAGGGCTAGAAATGTTACCGTCTTTTCTTGCCTAGCTCTTTCAGTTCTTGTACCAGAAATTTCCAAGGGTCTAGGATCATAAATAGTCACATAGTTTGTTGGTCAGTGACATTGACTGGTCTGACCTCTGTGAAGAATATGAACTGAGGGTGTGGGAGAGATCCAAAAGAACTGCAAGATCCGACTTTGCTCTCTGCATATAAGAAACTGCATATGAAAAGCATATTCATAGACTAATATATAGTGAGAGCATATGAAGAGTGGAAAATCTCTAGGTACATAATTAGTGAAAGCTCATTGAGTACAGGAATTAAGAGAATTAGGTCAAGTTAATCAGGGAAAGTTCTTAGGAAGTGATTTTGAAGCCAGATTTGAAAGGTAAGAGAGAGTTTAATGGAGTGGTATGAGAGAATACCTCCTTTTTTGCCTGCCCATCCCCCCTTGAGGATGGGCATAATTTGGGGCTTGCCTTTCACTGTTGCACTGATTAATGGTATGATGGAAGTCAGGCCTCATTACCCTGCATTGTGCCATTGTGCTGAGGTACAGAGTAGGCAGGGGCTGGGGTAGTATTTTATGATCCCTCTCTTTGAGCGCCAGGTTTTAAGCCACCTTCAGATTGGATGAGGATACAGACCCTTCTTAAGAAAAGCAGAGGCAATTGAGGACAGGAAAGCATGCTGTGCATTTTGAAATAAAAGAGTTACTTTTATTTGTAGAACAGAGGCACCTTGGAGTCACAGGGAAAGGAATGAGAGCCCTTGGAGGAGAGTGGTCCTCTGTGGACCCCTGGGGAGGTGAGGGCTTGATGAGGATCCAGGTGTTCCCAAGAGGTGGGATGCAAGGGTGTGGTCACATTCAATATCTGCTTCTACTCAGATAAGATGGTCACTGCTGTCAATGAGGGGTAAGGGATGCAAACAGTGGCGTGGAAAAGGGATGAGTTCAGGCAGCTGTGACATGGTGGGCAAGAGCTGTGACTGAGGGAGTGAGGAAGTGGTGAGGATGGAGTGACAGTGTTTTTAATATTTATTTATTTGGCCGTGCTGGGTCTCTGTTTTGGCATGTGGGAATGTCGATCTTTGTTGTAGTACATCGGATCTTTAGTCGCCGTACATGGGATCTAGTTCCCTGGTCAGTTCCCTGGATAATTGCCTGGATGAAACCTAGCCCCCTACATTGGGAGTGCAGAGTCTTAGCCACTGGACCTTCAGGGAAGTGCTCCAGTGATATAGTCTGTTGAGGGACTGTGTGAAGATGTCACAGAGTTGTGAGTGACAGTTGACTTCTGAACAAGGACCTGAAGACTGAGCCATTGACTTTCAGGTAGAAAAACAGGGAGGGCACTTCAGACAGTGGGGCAAGCTGAGCAGAAAATATAGAAGCATGAAAGGGCAATGTGTCCATAGAGGCTGTGTCTGCCCCTTGGAGGAAAGGCCTCTTCCTTTTGCTGGGGAGGTGGAGGGGTATGGGGAGGGGAGGAAAGTTTGATCGCCAGGCTTGTAAAATCCAAGCAGTGTGATGACTCCATCTCTAGTTCAGCGTATCACCAGCAAAGTCTAGACTATGGCAGATGCTACCCATTCAACCGCCAGTGCTCTTCAACAGATAAATTATAAGGAAAAAGAGAAGAATGGGGGGAGCAGGTTTAAGGAGCTTTCAAGTACATCTTTATCACTTGAGTGAAATACTATATAGGCAGGAAAGGCAGCTGTAAAAATCAGAATGGTAATTACTTCAGGAGGAAGGGAAGAGATTATGATGGGGGCACACAGTGGGGCAACGTTCCATTTATTGACCTGAATTGTAGTTATAAAGGTGTCTGCTTTCATCATTTTCTTAAGCTCTACATTAGTTTGGTGAGATTTTCTGAATTTCTGTAGGAAAGTTTTAAAAATAAAGTAGTGAGTGACACTTTTCCAAGAGTGAACTGTCTTTTATGCAGAGATTGGTATTATGTGTGGAAGAGATCTTGCCGACATCCACCCCAGCACCATCCTAAGTGAGGTGAGCTAGAGCTGACAACACGGAAACCTGAACACTGATGATGGCAAGATCAGCTTGGTACCACCCAGCTGTTCAGAGCTTGGGAGCTGAAAGCATAATGTGGTCTAATTAGTGAGCCACCAGCTTCCACAACTTGCATTTCCCAAAGCAGCAGCTTATATCAAAAAACCAATGAATACAACACTCATGACCCCAGGTTCCCCTGACCAGAAAGCCTCAGATCTTTGCATCCTACTTTGCTTGGATAACTTAAATTTATATTGCTTAGCTTAAAGTATATTCATCAACTCTTCAGTCTGCCTTTGAAGATGAGCATCAATGTGGTTCTGGGGCAGAGAAAAACAATGCATGAAAACCCCATCCCTTTCTCTTTTACCAATAATCTCTGCATTGTGCAGGTCCGGTGTTGAGTTTCAGATCACATCCACCGGCTCCTCAGTTGTGCTTGTTTGTGTTGGAGTAACGAGTTGATTCCAACATTGAAGGTACATGAGTACAGCCAAACTTTAAGCAGGAATAATAATAAAGCAATAAGGAATATGGTTAGACAAATATGTTCTCAATTCTCTTTGTTTTCTTCAAACAGCTAATGCAGATGTCTCTGTCCTTATTAGCCAAGCACTTGGCTTCTTCGACTGTCCTTCCCCTGGCACCAGTGGAAGCTGCATTTCTTGAACAGTGCTTTCCCATGAAAAAGGCTGTCAGACTCTTTTAAATATAAATAAGTGAAAGTAACTAGGGACTATTTTTGTGCATGCGATGCTTTTGATTCTGGTCCCTGTAGTAATTCTGGCTTGCTCATTTTAACAAGTGAGGTTTGGACCTTGCTGTCCTCGTATGTATATTAACTCTTCACACAAAGGCAGGGAGGATACGGTGTGAATAACAAACAGAGGATCAGATGCTTGGGTCAACAGGGCTTTTACAAATGAACATTGTTCAATGTCATAGCCAAGGTCAACTGCAACTGGAATGCCATTTGGCAGAGGGAGAAGAGACTGTGAAAGCGCTTTCACAGTTTGAAGGGGATTAGCTATCAAGAGTTAACAAACAAGTGTTAGTTATATTTATAAAAGAGAGGTCACTTCTGAATAGTTTTCATGTTGATTTCTTGCATGGAATTTGTGGGAGAGTAAAATTTCAGCTTTCTAGTACCCTTTTGGAATGGGTCCTTCTACATAGCCGAGCACTCTGAATAGCTAGAAATTTAATGAGGACCAGGAGAGATGGTGAGGACACATTTGGGGAGACTTGCAGCAGTCAGGAATATTCGGGAAGCTGGGCTTGTAGAAGGTAAGTGGAGCAGATGCACTCTGTTTCCTTTCTACAGGCTGAGGACTGGCATTTGCAGAGACCTGAGGACACAGTTATTAGCCAAGAACAGAGACAGACATAAGAGAGGAAGGGAAGTAACTGAGTGGTGCTTGACATAGATGACCTCCAACCTGGCAGCAACTCTGCAAGTTGGATACAAAGGAGAAAAAAATGGGGAGTTAGGTAACTTGCTTGAGCTAGTGGATGGTGCAGGTGTGTCTGAGTACAGATCCCTGACACTGAGATGTCCCTGCAAAGAATGAGGTGAAGATTGATTGCTGTTTTTTTACTATCCGCTCAGAATCTTTAGCCTTTGGAAACAGTCTATCAGTCATGGAACCCTGCCTTTCCCATGGCAGGAATGAAAGGGAGTGACAGGGTCTGGGCTGGCCAATCGGATTATTCAGTATCCCTGGGCTTAGTGAATTGTGAGGGAGAATGTATGAACCAAGAGGGCAGGATATGTTCATAGATTGATATAGATCATGGCAAGAGGGGTTCTTTTTCTTCTTACTGTAATTGGCAACCAAAAGATGGTATAAACCTGGAGCTAATTGGGATATCTTTCCTGCCATTTGAAGTCTGTTTGAGGATGAAGCCATCATGATGGTATAATTTGAGGATACTTAAACATCCTTTTTTATCTCTTTGAGCTATTTTGATTTGGATCTGTATTGTTGACCATCTGTGTATTTTGACTAATATAATATCAGTTATCCATATTTATCCTGGTGCTAAGACTGATAGATGCTTGGGTCAACAGGGCTTTTACAAATGAACATTGTTCAATGTCATAGCCAAGGTCAACTGCAACTGGAATGCCATTTGGCAGAGGGAGAAGAGACTGTGAAAGCGCTTTCACAGTTTGAAGGATTAGCTATCAAGAGTTAACAAACAAGTGTTAGTTATATTTATAAAAGAGAGGTCACTTCTGAATAGTTTTCATGTTGATTTCTTGCATGGAATTTGTGGGAGAGTAAAATTTCAGCTTTCTAGTACCCTTTTGGAATGGGTCCTTCTACATAGCCGAGCACTCTGAATAGCTAGAAATTTAATGAGGACCAGGAGAGATGGTGAGGACACATTTGGGGAGACTTGCAGCAGTCAGGAATATTCGGGAAGCTGGGCTTGTAGAAGGTAAGTGGAGCAGATGCACTCTGTTTCCTTTCTACAGGCTGAGGACTGGCATTTGCAGAGACCTGAGGACACAGTTATTAGCCAAGAACAGAGACAGACATAAGAGAGGAAGGGAAGTAACTGAGTGGTGCTTGACATAGATGACCTCCAACCTGGCAGCAACTCTGCAAGTTGGATACAAAGGAGAAAAAAATGGGGAGTTAGGTAACTTGCTTGAGCTAGTGGATGGTGCAGGTGTGTCTGAGTACAGATCCCTGACACTGAGATGTCCCTGCAAAGAATGAGGTGAAGATTGATTGCTGTTTTTTTACTATCCGCTCAGAATCTTTAGCCTTTGGAAACAGTCTATCAGTCATGGAACCCTGCCTTTCCCATGGCAGGAATGAAAGGGAGTGACAGGGTCTGGGCTGGCCAATCGGATTATTCAGTATCCCTGGGCTTAGTGAATTGTGAGGGAGAATGTATGAACCAAGAGGGCAGGATATGTTCATAGATTGATATAGATCATGGCAAGAGGGGTTCTTTTTCTTCTTACTGTAATTGGCAACCAAAAGATGGTATAAACCTGGAGCTAATTGGGATATCTTTCCTGCCATTTGAAGTCTGTTTGAGGATGAAGCCATCATGATGGTATAATTTGAGGATACTTAAACATCCTTTTTTATCTCTTTGAGCTATTTTGATTTGGATCTGTATTGTTGACCATCTGTGTATTTTGACTAATATAATATCAGTTATCCATATTTATCCTGGTGCTAAGACTGATAGTGCCTCTGGAAAATGTTCAGCTGCTAATCCAAAACTCACATGATATTTGGAAAGATAAGAACATCTGTTTCTACTAAGAATGGCCTAATACTGGTTGCTCAAGATTTCTTAACAGGAAAGAAATTATTATCTTGTATGTGAGTCAAAATTTGCAACTTCTTTGAGATTTGTCTAAGTTCCATAATAACTTATTCTGATATATAATTAGGGTGTTCTGTCTGGGAAATACCTAAAATTTATAAAAAGTTACTGGAGTTAAAGGAAAATAATTAAAATATGATCAGTGGGTAGCAACATTGAACTGGATTTTTCAGAGTCTGAGAAAAAAAGAAAATGAAGATGCTTTAGATCTTAAGCCTCAGTCCAGAATGACATATTTCTTTCTGATAAGTTATAAGAATGTCACTCTCTGAAATTACTCGTTGAAGATAGGTACCAACAGACATCTGGGAAAGCCATCCCAGCAGTAACCCACCTAGGGAATGATTGGTTGGGGCTACAGCTGAGGCTTGGGTTATTTCTGAATTTCAGAAAGAGGGTTTAGGTAATGACCTTACAAGGAAGCCATCGACTTACGTACAACTACTGTAGTCTATAGATACTGTATAATCTTCAAAGTAGGGAAGTATAAGGACAAGTCTTAAGACTTGTTGAGTATTAATCCAAATTTGTACATTGAATGAAGATACTATCTAAGCCTGAAATCCCAGGTCCCCATGACTGGCTTAATACATCTCTTCAAGGACACTGAGCTGCTGCCTCATGTGCTTTAGGAATGAAAGGGAGTGACAGGGTCTGGGCTGGCCAATCGGATTATTCAGTATCCCTGGGCTTAGTGAATTGTGAGGGAGAATGTATGAACCAAGAGGGCAGGATATGTTCATAGATTGATATAGATCATGGCAAGAGGGGTTCTTTTTCTTCTTACTGTAATTGGCAACCAAAAGATGGTATAAACCTGGAGCTAATTGGGATATCTTTCCTGCCATTTGAAGTCTGTTTGAGGATGAAGCCATCATGATGGTATAATTTGAGGATACTTAAACATCCTTTTTTATCTCTTTGAGCTATTTTGATTTGGATCTGTATTGTTGACCATCTGTGTATTTTGACTAATATAATATCAGTTATCCATATTTATCCTGGTGCTAAGACTGATAGTGCCTCTGGAAAATGTTCAGCTGCTAATCCAAAACTCATATGATATTTGGAAAGATAAGAACATCTGTTTCTACTAAGAATGGCCTAATACTGGTTGCTCAAGATTTCTTAACAGGAAAGAAATTATTATCTTGTATGTGAGTCAAAATTTGCAACTTCTTTGAGATTTGTCTAAGTTCCATAATAACTTATTCTGATATATAATTAGGGTGTTCTGTCTGGGAAATACCTAAAATTTAAAAAAAGTTACTGGAGTTAAAGGAAAATAATTAAAATATGATCAGTGGGTAGCAACATTGAACTGGATTTTTCAGAGTCTGAGAAAAAAAGAAAATGAAGATGCTTTAGATCTTAAGCCTCAGTCCAGAATGACATATTTCTTTCTGATAAGTTATAAGAATGTCACTCTCTGAAATTACTCGTTGAAGATAGGTACCAACAGACATCTGGGAAAGCCATCCCAGCAGTAACCCACCTAGGGAATGATTGGTTGGGGCTACAGCTGAGGCTTGGGTTATTTCTGAATTTCAGAAAGAGGGTTTAGGTAATGACCTTACAAGGAAGCCATCGACTTACGTACAACTACTGTAGTCTATAGATACTGTATAATCTTCAAAGTAGGGAAGTATAAGGACAAGTCTTAAGACTTGTTGAGTATTAATCCAAATTTGTACATTGAATGAAGATACTATCTAAGCCTGAAATCCCAGGTCCCCATGACTGGCTTAATACATCTCTTCAGGCTTCTTCAGGATCCACTGAGCTGCTGCCTCATGTTTCTTTGGCTTTATAAGATAACTGCATTAACTGGTGGCTGAGGCAGTTCCACTCAGGTGAAGAGTTATTGCTTTCTTCTCTGGTTCTAGGATAAAATATTTGAAAGGATCCTTGAAAGTGCCTTCTAGCAGTGCTTGTATCAAAGACTGTGAAGTCCTATTGTACACAGGGATGAAACCCTCTCTCTAGCCTTGATGCAGAAGTTTAATATGACAGATGCATTCAGGCCTGGACGCATTTGCAAAGCCTGTTGTCTCTGAGGGCTAACTTGCTTACTTCCCCAAGCTCTCTGCTCTAAGCATTCCCACCCTCCATCACAGTATTGAACAACTCCTTAATACACTAACAAATACATTTGTGCATTTACATGTACATGTAGCCTGTTTTAGATATTGAGAATAAATGGCAATACGATAGGTAAATGTCTCCGTTTTCAGAGTTTATATATCCTCTGAGTAACTTGCATGCTAATATGGGTTGGTAGGGGGAAACACCTCTATTAGTTGCCCCAATCCATTCCAGAAATACGCTTCTCTGTATCCACATACATCTTGTGGAAAAGATGTCCCGTTACCTGTTTGAGGCTAACCTTGCTACCTGAGACATTTCCCATCCCTGAGTCCTCATGGTATTTTCTTCTTTAATCAATTCCTCACTCGTGACTCTTTGCCTTTTCTATTTTGTTATCTAGTTTTCCTTTGCATATAAATAAAAGCCAACTATAGAGTAATGCAGATGGTGATTGTATGAAAGCAAATACACCTTTATAAATCACACAATAGTAGTAACATTTTTTTTTTCTTGCTTGTACTTTATTAATCAGTTTCCTAGCATGCTTATTGAACTGAAGAAAATTAAACTCTTGGCAGACAGTGATCCCGCAAAGATACTACCAACTGGTAAAATATTTCTGAAATAATTAGCTCTTCCCATCTGTCTTGGTTCAGAAAATACCATAGACTGGATAGTTTGAACAACATATACTTATGTCTTGCAGTTCTGGAGGTTGGAAGGGATCCTATAAGATTCAGGGTCAGATGAAGACCTTTTTTCTGGTTTGCAGATGGCTGTTTTCTTGTTATATTGTCACACTGTGGAAAGGGGAAGGAGGTTAGATGGTTCTCTCATCTCTAACAACCTTTTGTGTTGTTAAGTTCTAGGTGTGGCTCTCAAATAGTTTATAATTTTATTTTGTTGTTATATTAAAACGTAACTTGAGAACTTCTGTGTCTTAAAGAGGGAAGTTTAACCTATTTAATGCAGTATTTGAATTGATTTCTGTCTATTATTTTGTGTTTGCCCATAAATTATTCTTTTTCTTTTCCAACTCTGATTGGTTTTAATATTTTTTAAAATTAATTTTTAATACTTTTCTGGTTTTGGAAGTTTTACATTCCATTTCTATTTTTTGTGGTTATTGTTTTCTCCCCCTAATTTGCACCACTTGACTTAAAATCTAAATTATTGTTGCCTAGTATTGTCTGTCCTATTTTTAAGATCTTGAACATTAGTTATTATCATCAAAGCATATTTACATTACTCACAGAAAATGAGTCTCTTCTCAGCATTGCACTTAATTCCTTCCTTTTGGGTTCAGTTTCCTTCTTTCTAAGGTGTGTCTTCCACTAGTAGTCCTTTCAGTGAGGATATGTGACTTGCAAACTTTTTCAGTACTTGTTTCAAACTGTATTTTGCACTCATTCTTGAATGATAGATATTTAGGGTATAGAGTTATAGATTAAATGCTATTTTCCCTCAGTTCTGTTAAGATTTGATCCTTCTGTTTTGGATTCTATCTGTCGCTGATGAGAAATATGATATTGGTTGGTTATTTACAGATACTTTACTTTTTTTTCTGGTTGCATATAAAATTTTTCTCTTGACCCTTGCATTCAGGATCTTCACTCCTGTGTGAAGATGTATGTTTATTTATATTTGGTGATATGGTTGTAATGTTTATAACTATTGTCTTTGGGTACTATATGCTCCCTCATCCTAAAGGTCAAGCATTTAAAAGTTCAGGAAAATTCTCTACTTTTATCAATATTGACTTTCATCTATTATCTCTGGGCAAAGGTCAGTAAATTATGACTCCTGGGCAAATCTTGCCATTGCCTGTTTTTATAGTGTTGTTGGAAACAATGTGCCATTATTTTACAAATTTGTCTATGACTGCTTTTGCATGACAGCTTCAAAGTAAGGTAGTTGTAAAGGGGATTATATGGCCCCCAAAGCCTAAACAATTTATTGTTTCTCTACAGAAAAATATTGTCAATCTCTGTTCTATACCTTCATTCTGTTAGATCTAAGTGGACCTCTTACATTTATTACTTTCAGGTTGTCACTAATACAGGTTTCAGGTTGTTTTCGTAATTTACTTTGCTGGATTCTGGGTTTTCTTTTTTTTTTTTTTTTTCCAGTTTGGTATGTTTCTGTTATATTTTATATCACATTTCTATATATGTGTATAAGGGGTAGGATCTGGTTGGCCAGTCTGGCATATTTTTGGAACTAGTAGTTTGCCGAGTCTTTAATGCACCATCCTAACCAAAACACTCATGACAGCTCTCAAGGAGTAATCTAATCATCTTGTGGATCAGATTTGTGCAGAGACATAGAACCAGTTCAGAGAAAGAAAGAGAGAGAGAGAGAGAGAGAATAGGTATGTAGAAAGAGATTTATTGTAAGGGGTTGACTCATGGAATTATAGAGGTTTGAATGTTCAGAATCTTCAGGGTGGCTCAGGCAGGGGAGACCTAGGGAAGAGCCAGAGCTGCAGTTCAAGTGCAAAGACTGTCTCCTGGAGAAGTCACTCTTGCTCAGGCATCTTTTGTTCTATTCAGGTCTTTAACTGATTGGATGAGACCTACCCAAATTACAGTTGGCAATTTGCTTTACTCAAAGTCCCCAGTTTAGATGTTAATCTCACCCAAAATCATCCTCACAGAATCATCCAGAGTAATACCTGACCAAATATCCAGGAACTTTGGTCCAACTAAGGTGACACACACTTAACCATCACAGATCTACTTCTTGGCCACTTGACACCAACATTCATCTTAAATTTTGCTTAACCTCCAAATAAAGATAATCATAACGTCATATGTATGCCTAACATGATACAACTATCCTGTATTCAATTGAAAATACACTAACCCTCTCAGGAAAGGATGTAAAGTCCTTGGTGATGTTTGTTCTTTTTGATATCCTTTAACTGAAATGCTATGATGTGAAGTTAAGAATGTTTAAATGTTATGATATGAAGTCAATACATTTTATGTTATGTGATAAGGGGGAAAACAAATATATATATATACACATAGACATACAAGTATATTCATTACAAAATAAGGAAAAAGTATTCATGACAGTTACAGTCATTGTTTCTGCAACTGGTGATATGGTTGTAACTGGTGTTTATAACTATCAAATTCTAATAGTCATTCTGTATTTCTTTTGCCCTCAGCAAGTACCTCATATGGTCATGGTTCTTAGTCTGGTGGGTTGATCCAAACCTTCATTTCTTAGTCACTAAGAGTCCTTTTTGGATTGAGTTGATATAATTTCCCATCGACTTTAATCACAGGATATGGCAATACTAAGAAATGTGCTAAGGGACCTCCTGTATTCCAGACACCCTTCCTCATCTCCACCGTGGTATGGGGATCCAGTTTCTCCTAGGTAGTCAGCATCACTCACCCCAGTTAGTACAATGACTCCCCTTTCTAACCTGTTGATTTACAGGCATAAGGAGCTCAGCATGACTGGATGGCAGTCCTAACTTCTAGCTTAGTGGAAACACTATTGAGTCTCTGGGTGGAAGCATTACTCATTTTGGAGCTAAGATCTCTAAGCCATCAGAGCATAAGGTTGCAGAGACAGGAAACAAATAACTTACTAGTCAGTCATTAGAGGGTAATAGAAGTGTCGTTCCTGTTTCTAACCCTTGATTCCCTGATCCAAAGATTTTGGCTATAGGAGAAAAACACCATGTATTGGAGACTGATGCTGGACATAGACACCCTCCTGGAGAACCTTGTTCCAGTCTGAGATATTACCATCTAACTATTACTGTTACTGAATCTTCAAAAGGCTGTCCTGTTGTCCTATCAAGCCAGTTGCTTCAGGATGGTGGAACCATGTTAAGACCAGAGAATCCTGTGAGTATGGGCCCATTGCTGCACTTTATCTGCTATGGAGTGATTTACCAATACCATGACAGCAGATGAGTCCATGGATTATAGGTTTGGCAGAAACAGTGAACATAGGGAAGGCAAATCTGTGTCCATAATAAGTGTCTCACTTTTCTTTCCCTAGCACACATTGTACTGTCATTTCTTTCTAAAAGTATGTTTAATCATAAACATAGCTGATTGACTCGTTGCAGGTACCAGAAATAATCTGGAACTGTGGAAAGCTCATGAATGAATTAACAGTATTCAAAAACCAGGGAAAATGTAATAAATCTTTATATAACACTGCTGAACCCACAAAAGTATTGAAACATTTATATGCCAGAAATCAACCTGGGCTACAGAAATGCTTGAGTAAAATCTCTTCAAATATATACTCATTTCCCCTTGTACTAAATGTAACCATCTTGTAAAGGGAAGCACCAGTGGCCCATATTTTAAACTAAAATGCACACTGCTTTTAGGAGAAAAGCAGAGTCATTTAAGGCAGCTAATTAAAATGCCATTTAAGCAATTACAGTGGGTAACAGAATCATAAAATCGTTAGCAAAGTAGAGCTTGTCGCTGAAGCTTCCACATGATCATATTGACTAGAAATACCCTGGTCAGGCGTCATAGACATCAGATAACTGAAGTCTCTGAACTTCATTATACCCTAAAATTTCAGTGTCCTAGTTTTTTTCTGAGAAGTACTAAAGCACAGGAAAAAAAGAAGAGAAAAACCTAAGATAAGAAAAATATGCCATGACCTGTGGTAAGAATTGATCTGAAGTTTCGGCATAAAAACTTGTTTTATATATATAAGCCAGCTAGGTCAAGTACCTGCTGAATACTTACTTACACGTTAGTGTGTTGTTAACTACTCTCGGGAAAGACAAAAGAGGTACTAAATGCTATGGGATACTTCAGCCAAGGTGAAAAGACTTAGACACACTACATTTAGAGCTCAAGACAGTGGGTTTTACAAGGTTAAACCATGCAGTACCAACTATTAATATTAGCTATGGACACTGAAGGTAAACTCATACCTTGAAATATTATGTATTATTTGGTTCCAATTTGGATGAAATCTTATTATTTTAACTACTTAGTTGTTTGTGTTGCCTGGAATAAGAACTTCCAAGGAGACCCTAGCATTCCTATCTGCTTCACTTACGAATTCCATGCCTATGAGGGCTTCTTTCTCTTGCTGTAAGTTCATACCTATAAGAACCTGGCCAGGTACCTCCTGGTGGTATAAAGTGTGAAAGGACAGGGTGGCTCATCCCGGATGCAGCACACATCTGGGTGGCCCTTCCTTGACGGTGTTGTTCCCTGGCTCTCAACTAAGACACCCCTGTGCTTACATCTTTCAGCCATGCCTCATTCTTCCTGCCTCTCCTCTCCTCCAGATGCCATGTGTCTGACTGTTGTTGAGGTTGGCCTCCTACTTCCAATTCTGTCTCCTCCCAATCTGTCTCCGTCCATTGAAACTTTTGCCAAACCCTGGGCTACAGAAATGCTTGAGTAAAACCTCTTCAAATTTATACTCATTTCCCCTTGTACTAAATGTAACCATCTTGTAAAGGGAAGCACCAGTGGCCCATATTTTAAACTAAAATGCACACTGCTTTTAGGAGAAAAGCAGAGTCATTTAAGGCAGCTAATTAAAATGCCATTTAAGCAATTACAGTGGGTAACAGAATCATAAAATCGTTAGCAAAGTAGAGCTTGTCGCTGAAGCTTCCACATGATCATATTGACTAGAAATACCCTGGTCAGGCGTCATAGACATCAGATAACTGAAGTCTCTGAACTTCATTATACCCTAAAATTTCAGTGTCCTAGTTTTTTTCTGAGAAGTACTAAAGCACAGGAAAAAAAGAAGAGAAAAACCTAAGATAAGAAAAATATGCCATGACCTGTGGTAAGAATTGATCTGAAGTTTCGGCATAAAAACTTGTTTTATATATATAAGCCAGCTAGGTCAAGTACCTGCTGAATACTTACTTACACGTTAGTGTGTTGTTAACTACTCTCAGGAAAGACAAAAGAGGTACTAAATGCTATGGGATACTTCAGCCAAGGTGAAAAGACTTAGACACACTACATTTAGAGCTCAAGACAGTGGGTTTTACAAGGTTAAACCATGCAGTACCAACTATTAATATTAGCTATGGACACTGAAGGTAAACTCATACCTTGAAATATTATGTATTATTTGGTTCCAATTTGGATGAAATCTTATTATTTTAACTACTTAGTTGTTTGTGTTGCCTGGAATAAGAACTTCCAAGGAGACCCTAGCATTCCTATCTGCTTCACTTATGAATTCCATGCCTATGAGGGCTTCTTTCTCTTGCTGTAAGTTCATACCTATAAGAACCTGGCCAGGTACCTCCTGGTGGTATAAAGTGTGAAAGGACAGGGTGGCTCATCCCGGATGCAGCACACATCTGGGTGGCCCTTCCTTGACGGTGTTGTTCCCTGGCTCTCAACTAAGACACCCCTGTGCTTACATCTTTCAGCCATGCCTCATTCTTCCTGCCTCTCCTCTCCTCCAGATGCCATGTGTCTGACTGTTGTTGAGGTTGGCCTCCTACTTCCAATTCTGTCTCCTCCCCAATGGCCTCCCCAGTCTCTCTGTCCTGAGACACTAGCAGGTCTTTCATGTTGGTGGGACTCTGAGTCCTAAACACCACTGATGCCTGAATCTGCTATACCCTGGACTGTTGCAAGTGATAAGTAGCAAAGGAAGAAATCCTTTAAGTGACTGCTTTCAGGGTCCTAGTGTTGGCATTCTGCTCTGCCTTTACTGATGGCTCCTCAGGTTCCTGTCCTCAACCCACTTCTTTGTCCCCCCTCCTACTATCCCTGGACAATCTCATTCACCTCTTTGACTTCCACTTCTGTGTTTTCTTTGGTGAACCCCCAGTCCCTCCTCCAGGTTTCTGAATGTGGGCCAGCCAGAGAGCTCAGCTGTAAGCCTCTGAGACTGGCTTGAGCCAAAGTGTGAATTATTAATATCAAGCAAATACTGTGTATTACTAGCTCTCAGAATTGTTGGAAAACCAAATAACAAGGCTGTGAAAACAGACTGGGAGAAAGGGAGGCCACAGAGCTTCTGTTAGTCTAGGAGATGGGTTGTAGAAGATCTTGTGTAATTTATGTCATACAGTGTTTTGTCTATGCTTTCCTCTAAGAGTTTTATAGTTTCTGATCTTATACTTAGGTCCTTAATCTATTTTGAGTTTATCTTTATGTATGCTGTTAGGAGGTTTTCTAATTTGGTTCTTTTATATGTAGCTGTCTGGTTTTCCGAGCACCACTTATTGAAGAGACTATCTTTTTTCCATTGTATACTATTGCCTCCTTTGCTGAAGATAAGATGCATGGGTTTATCTCTGGATTTTCTATCTTGTTCCATTGGGCTATATTTCTGTTTTTGTGTCAGTACCGTACTATCTTGATGACTGTAACTTTGTAGTATAGTCTGATGTCAGGAAGATTGATTTCTCCAGCTCCATTCTTTTTCTCAATATTGCTCTGGCTATTTGGGGGTCTTTTGTGTTTGATCCCCTGGGTGGCCCTTCCTTGACGGTGTTGTTCCCTGGCTCTCAACTAAGACACCCCTGTGCTTACATCTTTCAGCCATGCCTCATTCTTCCTGCCTCTCCTCTCCTCCAGATGCCATGTGTCTGACTGTTGTTGAGGTTGGCCTCCTACTTCCAATTCTGTCTCCTCCCCAATGGCCTCCCCAGTCTCTCTGTCCTGAGACACTAGCAGGTCTTTCATGTTGGTGGGACTCTGAGTCCTAAACACCACTGATGCCTGAATCTGCTATACCCTGGACTGTTGCAAGTGATAAGTAGCAAAGGAAGAAATCCTTTAAGTGACTGCTTTCAGGGTCCTAGTGTTGGCATTCTGCTCTGCCTTTACTGATGGCTCCTCAGGTTCCTGTCCTCAACCCACTTCTTTGTCCCCCCTCCTACTATCCCTGGACAATCTCATTCACCTCTTTGACTTCCACTTCTGTGTTTTCTTTGGTGAACCCCCAGTCCCTCCTCCAGGTTTCTGAATGTGGGCCAGCCAGAGAGCTCAGCTGTAAGCCTCTGAGACTGGCTTGAGCCAAAGTGTGAATTATTAATATCAAGCAAATACTGTGTATTACTAGCTCTCAGAATTGTTGGAAAACCAAATAACAAGGCTGTGAAAACAGACTGGGAGAAAGGGAGGCCACAGAGCTTCTGTTAGTCTAGGAGATGGGTTGTAGAAGATCTTGTGTAATTTATGTCATACAGTGTTTTGTCTATGCTTTCCTCTAAGAGTTTTATAGTTTCTGATCTTATACTTAGGTCCTTAATCTATTTTGAGTTTATCTTTATGTATGCTGTTAGGAGGTTTTCTAATTTGGTTCTTTTATATGTAGCTGTCTGGTTTTCTGAGCACCACTTATTGAAGAGACTATCTTTTTTCCATTGTATACTATTGCCTCCTTTGCTGAAGATAAGATGCATGGGTTTATCTCTGGATTTTCTATCTTGTTCCATTGGGCTATATTTCTGTTTTTGTGTCAGTACCGTACTATCTTGATGACTGTAACTTTGTAGTATAGTCTGATGTCAGGAAGATTGATTTCTCCAGCTCCATTCTTTTTCTCAATATTGCTTTGGCTATTTGGGGGTCTTTTGTGTTTCCATATGAATTCTGAAAATTGTTGTTCTAGTTCTGTGAAAAATGCCATTGGTAATTTGATAGGGATTGCAGTGAATCTGTAGATTGCACTTGGTAGTATAGGCACTTTCACAGTATTGATTCTTCCAACCTCAGAGAATGGAATATCTCTCCATCTGTCTATGTCATCTATGATTTCTTTCATCAGTGTCTTACAGTTTTTTGTACACAGTTCTTTTGTCTCCTTAGGTAGCTTTATTCTTAGGTATTTCCTAGGTATTTTATTCTGTTTTTTTTTCAACAGTAAATGAGATTGATTCCTTAATTTCTCTTTCTGATTTTTTCATTGTTAAGTGTATAGGAGTGGCAAGTGATTTCTGTGTATTAATTGTGTATCCTGTGACTTTACTAAATTCATTGATTAGCTCTAGTCATTTTCTGTATAGTATCTTTAGGGTTTTCTAGGAAGAGTATCATGTCATCTGCAAACAATGATAGTTTTACTTCTTCTCTTCAAATCTGGATTCCTTTTATTTCTTTTTCATCTCTGATTACTGTAACTAGGACTTCCAAGACTATGTTGAAGGATAGTGGAGACAGTGGGCACCCTTTGTCTTATTCTTGATCTTAGAGGAAATGATTTCAGTTTTTCACTATTGAGAATAATATTTGCTGTGGGTTTATCACATGTGGTCTTTTTATGTTAAGGTAGGTTCCTTCTATGCCCATTTTTTTGAAGAATTATTTTTATCATAAATAGGTGTTGAATTTTGTTGAAAGCTTTTTCTGCGTCTATTGAGCTTATCATATGGTTTTCAATCATATTGAAATCCTTGCTTCCCTGGGATAAAACTGACAATCATGTTGTATGATATTTTCAATGTATTGTACTCATCAGTATCATCTTAGTATACAACATTTGCTAGAATTTGTTGAGAATTTTTGTGTCTATGTTCATCAATGATAGTGTCCTGTAATTTTCCTTCTTTCTTTCTTTTTCTGTGATGTCTTTATCTGGCTTTGGTGTCAAGGTGATGATGGCCTCATACCATGATATCCTCTCTCACATCCCCTCTGGCCATCCTCCCACAGGCAACAGCAGACCTCACCCTGGGATGGCTCTCCAGTCCCTATACTCCAGCTCCCAGCCAGTGTGTGCCCCAGGGGACATTTCTCCCTGTCTGTAGAGCTGCGACAAGTATTGTCTGTGTGGTTCTTACTCCATCCAAACTGTCACAGAGCAACTGCTGAACTCCCAGCAGTCTCCCATGCTTCCCCTGTGTCCCAAACAACTGCTCTGATGTGGAGGTCTGATCCCTGTTTCGATTTCTCCACTCCGCCAGGTGCAGGTTCAGTCCTGCTCACTCTCCTCTTTTTCCTTCCTTCCTTCCTTCATCCTACTGAGTTTTGTGTGGATCTCTATGTTCCATTCTGGTAGCCAGGGACCCCTGCCTGCTCTCAGCTGGTGTTCTGCATCTGAAGGTGAATTCCTGTTGCATCTGCGGAGAGAGATATACTCCTCTGCCATCTTCTTTCTCCAACACATCTTTTCTGAAAGCTCTCTGCAGGGATTTAAGGAAATCCTTACAGCAGGTTCAAAATTCATCACTTCTTGTCTAGATTACTCAGGTGCTCCCTACTTATTCTCCCAGCCTTGGACATTACTTCGTGGCCCTTACAGTTGTCATCTCATTTGTTATAGGACTATTTGACTGTCTGTCTCTTCTCATAGTCTAGTTCTACTTTCTTCAGATTTGTTAATCTCATCTCTTCAGTTATCTAAAAGCAGAACAATGAGAGAATTTATCCACCTATCTCTAGATAAGTGGAATTAAATTGTATCATCATGACTCAGATTACCACTGTCTGCCTTTTCTTACTCTGAGATCATGAATGCTCTCCTATAAAACTGATTCCTAGGAAAGAATAAACTGAAAGGAAAAGATGATAGGTCAACTATAGCAGTTTTCTCATCTGCTCTAGACTTTGACTATAGCATGGTGCTTATTTTCATTGTTGAGCTCAGGTTGGAGTAAGCTTCTGAGATGGTGCCAGAGCTCCTAGTATATATCCTTTTGTATTACCAGACCACTGAGCCTAGGCTGCACTTATGCCTCTGTTTAGCCAATAGCATTAGGCAGAAATGACCTTAGGCTGGTCCTGGGACTAAGTCTTGGGAAGACTTGACAGATTTCACTTCTGTGCTTTGGGGCATCCTGAGCTGCCGTCATTGGAAGTGCAGCCACTTTGTTGGAGAAATTCCATGGAGACATCTCCTGGTGAGGCCATATGGAGAGGGAGAGGCCTGGAAACTGCATGGGGAGACAGCAAGCCTTCAAACTGTCCTGCGTCCCCCAGATCTACCCAAGCTTCCGGACCACAGCCTCAGCTGACATCATGAGAGCAGAACTTCCCAGATGAGCCCATCAACATGTTAAATTATAAGGATGATAAACAGTTTTTGATTAAAGCCACTATTTAGAAGTGGTTTCTTAAACAGCAATAGATAACTAAAACAGGGATCATTGATTATATGTGTGGTCCTGTTTAATTATTCATTTAGCTGAACTTCACTTCCAGGCATTTAGTTTGTTTTTTCTGAGGGTTTTATTAACTATTCAATGCCGAATCCCTCTGGTTCACCATCAGCAGAAGGCTTTGACTTTTTTTTTTTTTTTAAGAAAAAGATGGACTCATATGATGACCCTTATCAATATTTGAAGCCCAGAAATGCACACACATAACAAACTCACAAGCTTCTGACTATATATGAAACTGACCAGATTCTTCCTGCTCTTCTTGTGTTATACTTAGTGTAGCACAGTTACCTTGACCCATGAAAATAGTTGTTCAAGACCTGAGATACACTGATGTGAAATTCCTTTGGCAAGAAGTAAGAAAAATGATAGGCAGAAGAGGAATGGAAGTTTAACTTGGAGAAGTGTTATGCACTAAGTGGAAAATAAATACTGTCCTTCATATTTAAAGATGCTATCATTTGATCCACTGACAGCATGGGATGAATGCTGTATAATGGTGATATTGTATCCCCCCCTTATGTAGGTAGCATAGAGTTGTCACTGGGAAGCAGCTGTTTGGCCAGGGACTGTGTTTCCCAGTACATTTTGCATCTACATGTGGCTAGTTCTTACCAGAGAAATAGCAGAAGTGACGTCAGATGAGCCAAGGCTTTTCAGAAGTCATGATGCCTTTTCTATGCTCTTTCCCCATGTGCCAGCTGGATGTAAACAATTTCAAGGCCTTGAAGATGGCAGAGCTCCCAGATGGAAGAAACATGCATGTCTGAATCATGCGAGGAGGAGGATCATTTGCCAACTAGGGACAACCCCTGTCAAAAGTCACAAGGAAGAAATACATATCTGTTGTGTTTTCAAAAACTTGAGGCTTATTTGTTACAGCAGCTAGCATTTCCCTAGTGAATAGACTTCGTTCATTTGAAAATTCATTTAATTTTTTTCACAGGTGAGATCATTACTAGTTTTGAAATTGTGAATATGTCAATTTATTTTGCTTAGCTTCAGTGGTTGTATCTAAAATGGGGCTAATGATACATATTTTATACAATTATTATCATATTAAATGAGATATTGTAGTATCTCATTTATTGAGCATTATCATGTCAGACCCTGTGTTAAATACTTCACTTCAATAATCCTGTGATATAAGTTCTATCAATATTCATGTTTCTCAAGTGAGAAAAAAAAGAAACTTAGAGAGGTTAGGTAGGTACCTCTCTAGTGTTTCATGGCCAGTAATAGCAGAATTGGAATGTCAATCAAGGCAACCTGACTTCACAAACCACATGCTTAAGATCTAGGCTGCTTTGATTAGGACCAGCATGAATCCTGACACATAATAAATGCACAAAAAGAAGAATTTTATTTTCCTTCCACTTCAAGGAAAGAAGCAGAGCAGTACAGACTTAAGAATGAATGTGGGGACTTCCCTGATGGTCCAATGGTTAAGACTCTGTGTCCCCAATGCAGGGGGCCTGGGTTCGATCCCTGGTCAGGAACTAGATCCCACATGCCGCAACTATAAAAATACGCCCATATTAAAGATGCTATCATTTGATCCACTGACAGCATGGGATGAATGCTGTATAATGGTGATATTGTATCCCCTTATGTAGGTAGCATAGAGTTGTCACTGGGAAGCAGCTGTTTGGCCAGGGACTGTGTTTCCCAGTACATTTTGCATCTACATGTGGCTAGTTCTTACCAGAGAAATAGCAGAAGTGACGTCAGATGAGCCAAGGCTTTTCAGAAGTCATTATGCCTTTTCTATGCTCTTTCCCCATGTGCCAGCTGGATGTAAACAATTTCAAGGCCTTGAAGATGGCAGAGCTCCCAGATGGAAGAAACATGCATGTCTGAATCATGCG
The DNA here is from genome assembly GCA_022376925.1 of Tragulus kanchil. Taxonomy (NCBI): domain Eukaryota; kingdom Metazoa; phylum Chordata; class Mammalia; order Artiodactyla; family Tragulidae; genus Tragulus; species Tragulus kanchil. The sequence goes on from JAIOJX010000004.1 coordinate 87,560,785, forward strand.
AGGAGGAGGATCATTTGCCAACTAGGGACAACCCCTGTCAAAAGTCACAAGGAAGAAATACATATCTGTTGTGTTTTCAAAAACTTGAGGCTTATTTGTTACAGCAGCTAGCTTTTCCCCTAGTGAATAGACTTCGTTCATTTGAAAATTCATTTAATTTTTTTCACAGGTGAGATCATTACTAGTTTTGAAATTGTGAATATGTCAATTTATTTTGCTTAGCTTCAGTGGTTGTATCTAAAATGGGGCTAATGATACATATTTTATACAATTATTATCATATTAAATGAGATATTGTAGTATCTCATTTATTGAGCATTATCATGTCAGACCCTGTGTTAAATACTTCACTTCAATAATCCTGTGATATAAGTTCTATCAATATTCATGTTTCTCAAGTGAGAAAAAAAAGAAACTTAGAGAGGTTAGGTAGGTACCTCTCTAGTGTTTCATGGCCAGTAATAGCAGAATTGGAATGTCAATCAAGGCAACCTGACTTCACAAACCACATGCTTAAGATCTAGGCTGCTTTGATTAGGACCAGCATGAATCCTGACACATAATAAATGCACAAAAAGAAGAATTTTATTTTCCTTCCACTTCAAGGAAAGAAGCAGAGCAGTACAGACTTAAGAATGAATGTGGGGACTTCCCTGATGGTCCAATGGTTAAGACTCTGTGTCCCCAATGCAGGGGGCCTGGGTTCGATCCCTGGTCAGGGAACTAGATCCCACATGCCGCAACTAAGACCCAGTGGAGCCAAAGAAATAAATGATTAAAAAAATAAAATAAAAATCACATTAAAAAAAAAAAGAGTGAATGTGTCCAGTTTTGGCAAAGTATACAACACACACACACACACACACACAAACTTATACAGCCTTGTTTTTGTTTATACTCATATTCGGCTTGGTGTGTTCCAATTAGAAGTAAATTAGCCTTTACTTGTGTTCACTGCATATATAGGTCTTCTTAACTGAGAATGTCGTTATTTTGTGCTCACAGCCCAACTGCAGCTGCATGATCAAAAAAAGTAACGAGAACACTGAAGAAATGAATCCCAAAATGACTAATGCATTTTAAAGTTGCTTGTGAAACATTCATGTTATCGACCTGCTGGATGAAATTGATAGAAAACTCAGCTCCGGATGGACATAACTCCAGAAAGTACAGGAATTCTGGGTCCCTAAAGTCTTTCATATTTCACTTAATATACCACATATTTCTTGAAGCAAGCTGGTTTAAAACATCCAGTCTGAGGTATACCTTAGAAATAGACTGACCTTTATGGTCTTGGTCATATCAAATTTTATAAAGCAGAAATACTTTTCAGAAATTACAATCCATACTAGAAGAGCTAGTGCTTTCTCTAAAGTCATACCAGATACTATTAGATTGTCTACAGGACCAAGTTCAGAGGGCTTTTTCAAAACGGTGCAGTAATTTCCCCCATTCTAATTGCTATACCAACAGTAATTTGTCTTCTGGGCTTTGGTGCTGCTGAACCGCTTTCTTCTTTTGCTTGAAGTTTCATCAAGGCAATATGCTTAATCAATGTTTGTTGATGTTTATGGTCTAATGCCTACTGACAGCAGGTGCAAAAAAAAAATGAGTAAATCCCCATCTGCATAAAAACCTTTCTTAAATTCCCCAGCATGCTGTTTTGCTGTAATTTTCATAGACAGGTGATTTTTCATGGCACCTCCATGAGTTGTTCCCCCACTGCTGGCTCCATTTTCTTACCTGCTGCTCCCAGAAGCTGTGCTCTTATGGCAGCTCCTTTTGCTCCAGCTTGTGATGGACTTGCCCTAGTGCCTTGTTTCCACAGTCTGGTCCAGGAAATGGACTCTATCCGTGAGTAATTTAGAAGTTATTGTTAACTCATCAGTTAAGCCAAGACAGAGATTGTACCTTTTGGGTAACCACAGAGACCCTAAAACAGCTTCATTGACCCAAAGGATCTGTTTCCAATGACATACAATGGAAGGGAATTTAACCGAGGGAAGTCCATTAACCTTAATGATAAGTCAGTTGGATAATTATCCATCAAGGTTCTAGAAATGTACATCTAACTACAGCCTGCTCCTCATTATTTATTTACTGAAGCAAAGGAGGGGGCTCACCTTTCTGCTCCCCATTAGAGAAGCATAGTTTGTAAACTAAAGATAGCATGTACGATGCTCTGGGCAGGCATTTTTTAAAAATTTTGGATTATGCATTTCAGTTTGTCTTGGATTCTTTTTGGGCAAAGAATACAGTTTATCATCCCTTTCTGCTGAGGAGAAGAGAAACAAAGGAGGGCTTAGTCTCCTGGAGAGATTGCTGTTGACTCCTCTGGCTTATCAGTGTTTTCACGTCTATTCCTGTATACAAGGATGCACTGAAAATTATTTGAGTGTTAATGTAGATTTTCAATATTAAGGTGTTATGCAAAGTTAAGGCATTATTTTACTCCACAGAACTAAAATTTTGGTAACATCCTGCATGGACTACAGATGTCTTTGAATCTCAGGAAGCTATAATAAAGACCCAAAAATCAAACCACAGTATTAAACAACTGTTTATTTAGCTTGCTCTTAAGTTGCAGAAAATAAACAAGTGCCCTAAGCAGAAGCCCCCCAAAATTCCCCAAGGATAGGATAGACATTTTAAAATGTAACCTAGTTGTGAATACATCACTGCCTTTCTCCTGCCCACCCCCGGCCCCCAACACACACATTATTTCTAAAACAGTACATGACGATCTTGCTAAATCAGTTTCAAATAAGAAAAAGAAAAAGGAGATGAGTAGTGGAAATTAAGCCCCACAGGGGTTCAAAGTTCAGACATAAAGCAAGCAGAGAATTAAACAAAGCCTAGAGAGAGAAACTCAACAAAGCATCGAACCAATAGAAATTCAAATCAATGGACTTGCCCTAGTGCCTTGTTTCCACAGTCTGGTCCAGGAAATGGACTCTATCCGTGAGTAATTTAGAAGTTATTGTTAACTCATCAGTTAAGCCAAGACAGAGATTGTACCTTTTGGGTAACCACAGAGACCCTAAAACAGCTTCATTGACCCAAAGGATCTGTTTCCAATGACATACAATGGAAGGGAATTTAACCGAGGGAAGTCCATTAACCTTAATGATAAGTCAGTTGGATAATTATCCATCAAGGTTCTAGAAATGTACATCTAACTACAGCCTGCTCCTCATTATTTATTTACTGAAGCAAAGGAGGGGGCTCACCTTTCTGCTCCCCATTAGAGAAGCATAGTTTGTAAACTAAAGATAGCATGTACGATGCTCTGGGCAGGCATTTTTTAAAAATTTTGGATTATGCATTTCAGTTTGTCTTGGATTCTTTTTGGGCAAAGAATACAGTTTATCATCCCTTTCTGCTGAGGAGAAGAGAAACAAAGGAGGGCTTAGTCTCCTGGAGAGATTGCTGTTGACTCCTCTGGCTTATCAGTGTTTTCACGTCTATTCCTGTATACAAGGATGCACTGAAAATTATTTGAGTGTTAATGTAGATTTTCAATATTAAGGTGTTATGCAAAGTTAAGGCATTATTTTACTCCACAGAACTAAAATTTTGGTAACATCCTGCATGGACTACAGATGTCTTTGAATCTCAGGAAGCTATAATAAAGACCCAAAAATCAAACCACAGTATTAAACAACTGTTTATTTAGCTTGCTCTTAAGTTGCAGAAAATAAACAAGTGCCCTAAGCAGAAGCCCCCCAAAATTCCCCAAGGATAGGATAGACATTTTAAAATGTAACCTAGTTGTGAATACATCACTGCCTTTCTCCTGCCCACCCCCGGCCCCCAACACACACATTATTTCTAAAACAGTACATGACGATCTTGCTAAATCAGTTTCAAAAATAAGAAAAAAGAAAAAAGGAGATGAGTAGTGGAAATTAAGCCCCACAGGGGGTTCAAAGTTCAGACATAAAGCAACAAGCAAGAGAGAATTAAACAAAGCCTAGAGAGAGAAATCTCAAAACAAGATGCATCAGAACCAATAGAAATTCAAGATCAATTGTGTCAGCAGATCAAAGACAAGACCCAGCCTAGTGAAGAGCAATAACTATCATCAGGGGAGACACCTCCTACTTTCTAGAGTGAAATAGACACTTGGCTTCTCTTCAGTGATGAGGCTGGCATTTGAGTAAACATAGCCAAACTGAGCAAAACAGATATATCTACTCATAGATTGGGATCAGAAACGGAGGAAGAAGCATATTAGCTCTGTAAAATATGTTCTAGAGATCTTAGACATGGGAGATTTTAGAGGCGAAAGTGCACCATCCCCATTAGAGAAACTCTTCCCCCTAAACAAGGTCTAGATCCCATTGACAGGTATTTTTCAGGAAGATTCCCTCTGGCAGTTTCCATAAGTAACCCTTAGTGCTTATCTGGCAGATAAGCAAAAAACCTGTTTCTCCATTTTAATTTAGCAGACTTAAATAAATGTATTGTTGGCTGAGAATCAGGACCATGGAGTGATGGGAACAGTCATGGCAGAAAGACTTGGCAGGAGCAACTGCACAGATTTGTCCAGACTCTATTTAGAGACCTGTGTGAGATGCAGGGTGATAGACTACCAGTACTCTGTCTAGCTGCCAGGAGCCTATATTCGTCTCAATACCGGAACATCTAAAACAATGCTCAGAATGAACCATGCTGTTCAGGCAGTACACGTGATATGCATACCTAGATAAGCAAAAATGTTACCAAGTAGGACTATAACATTGAAGTCTTCTGAATGTTTATTTTTTGGCTAAGGTAAGAAACAGTGCTCTCTTATCAAGAGAAGACAAGGGGCCATATTTCTGATGGCCCACAGTCAATAGTAAAATAATCTGTGGTTCCTAAGGAACAAAATGGTGTAAACAGTGCCAACACATTATGAACAAGTATGATTAAACAGATGATTCAAATACAGTAGAACTGTCATATAGTGGTTATCAACAAGCAAATAGAGGAAAATAAGATAGTTTGGCTGTTAATTGAATATCTGTATAAGCTCTGTAATGATTATTATTGGGAAGTAAATTATTATCACTATAGGCTAATGGAGAAAGCTGATCCACAGAGGAGTAAAATGAGCCCATCTGCTCTACAGAATGGGTCAATGTGTCTTGGATGATAATTCAGTTTCTGATCTGTTTGGTAGCTCATTGTAACATAGTACCTGACTCCAGCTAAATATATATTAAGGTATAACATAATCAATTTTCTGTACATCTGAAACCAACACAACATTGTAAATCAACTACACTCCAATAAAATTAATATAAAAATGCATATTAGGATTTTTTTTTACTGAGATAGTCCCATAAGTTCCATAATAGGTTGATGTGGAAAATTATCTCCTTGAGATTCTAGACAGCTAGTCTTTTCTCAACTCCTTCAAAAATCTATCAGTTAATAAATAAAGTCAGACAGAAGATGGGTGAGAAACCTTAAGATTTCAGATGAAACTTGAGCCTTATCTTGATTTCTTTGGCTTGAATAAAGAGAGGATGGTGAATCATCACTTAGAATAATTTCTTCAGTAGAGAGTGTGTAACACCCACGGCAACCCTCTAGCCCAGTTCTTATTTGTTGAATGAGGATCCAGAAGAAATAAAATGAATAAATGAGGCAGCTAATTTATTCTCAAAGTATTTTAAAACCTCTCAATCGGATTGTAGACTCATTCATTGTTCTTGGAAGTGCTTTAAAATTTTGGTGTATATGTTTAAGAACTGTATTATTATGTGTATACAGCTTTAAAATGATTTTTCTTTCTGATGAATATTTTATCATTATAAAGCATTGCTCTTTATGTCTAATAATGCTTTTTGCCTTATGTTTTACTTTCTTTGATATTAAAATAGACATAGTATTTTTATTTTGGTTAGTGTTTGAATGCTATATAGTTTTCTATTGTTTTGCTTTCAATCTTTATATATCCTTATTTTTGATGTTATCTCTTGTAAGCATCATATTTTTGTCTTTTGTAAATCTTGGCTGGTGATATACCTACATTTTTTAAATTTTATTTTATTCTTGTGTTGTGTTTTATGAACAAGTATGATTAAACAGATGATTCAAATACAGTAGAACTGTCATATAGTGGTTATCAACAAGCAAATAGAGGAAAATAAGATAGTTTGGCTGTTAATTGAATATCTGTATAAGCTCTGTAATGATTATTATTGGGAAGTAAATTATTATCACTATAGGCTAATGGAGAAAGCTGATCCACAGAGGAGTAAAATGAGCCCATCTGCTCTACAGAATGGGTCAATGTGTCTTGGATGATAATTCAGTTTCTGATCTGTTTGGTAGCTCATTGTAACATAGTACCTGACTCCAGCTAAATATATATTAAGGTATAACATAATCAATTTTCTGTACATCTGAAACCAACACAACATTGTAAATCAACTACACTCCAATAAAATTAATATAAAAATGCATATTAGGATTTTTTTTTACTGAGATAGTCCCATAAGTTCATAATAGGTTGATGTGGAAAATTATCTCCTTGAGATTCTAGACAGCTAGTCTTTTCTCAACTCCTTCAAAAATCTATCAGTTAATAAATAAAGTCAGACAGAAGATGGGTGAGAAACCTTAAGATTTCAGATGAAACTTGAGCCTTATCTTGATTTCTTTGGCTTGAATAAGGAGAGGATGGTGAATCATCACTTAGAATAATTTCTTCAGTAGAGAGTGTGTAACACCCACGGCAACCCTCTAGCCCAGTTCTTATTTGTTGAATGAGGATCCAGAAGAAATAAAATGAATAAATGAGGCAGCTAATTTATTCTCAAAGTATTTTAAAACCTCTCAATCGGATTGTAGACTCATTCATTGTTCTTGGAAGTGCTTTAAAATTTTGGTGTATATGTTTAAGAACTGTATTATTATGTGTATACAGCTTTAAAATGATTTTTCTTTCTGATGAATATTTTATCATTATAAAGCATTGCTCTTTATGTCTAATAATGCTTTTTGCCTTATGTTTTACTTTCTTTGATATTAAAATAGACATAGTATTTTTATTTTGGTTAGTGTTTGAATGCTATATAGTTTTCTATTGTTTTGCTTTCAATCTTTATATATCCTTATTTTTGATGTTATCTCTTGTAAGCATCATATTTTTGTCTTTTGTAAATCTTGGCTGGTGATATACCTACATTTTTTAAAAATTTTATTTTACTTTTTACTTTTACAGTGTTTTGTTGTTTATAGATATGTATAATCCCAGATTAGTCATATGTGTATCCATGGCCCCCTCCCTCCTCCACCAGTCCCCACCATCCCATCCCTCCAGGCCATCGCTCAGCACCCCTGCAGGATCCCGTATTCCCACAGGGCAATGACAATAGCTGTCTGTTTCACATATGATAGTACAGGTTTCCATGTTACTCCCTCTATGCCTCCCACCCCCTGTTCATTCCGACAGTGTCCATATGTCTGTTCTCTATGTCTGTTTTTCCATCACTTTACTGTGTGTGTTACCATTACCATCTTACTAGATTCCATATATATGTGTTAGTATACTATACTTGTATTTCTCTTTTTAACTTACTTCACTTTTTATGATAGGTTCTAGCTCCATCCACCTCATTAGGACTGATTCTTCTGCATTTCTTTTTGCAGCTGTGTAGTATTCCATTGTATATATGTACCAGAGCTTCTGTATCCATTCATTCGTCGACAGACATCTAGGTTGCTTCCATGTTCTAGCTATTGTATAGAGAGCTGCAATGAACATTGGGGTACAGGTGCTTCTTTCAGTTTTGATTTCATCAGGGTATAAGCCTAAGAGTGGGATTGCTGGGTCATATGGTGCTTCTATATTTAGTTTTTAAAGGAATCTCCATACTGTCTTCCATATTGTCTGTATCAATTTACATTCCCACCAACAGTGAGAGATGGTTCCCTTTTCTCTGTACCCACTCCAGCATTTCTTTTCTGTTGATTTGTTGATGATGGCCATTCTGACGGGTATGAGGTGATATCTCATTGTACTTTTGATTTGCATTTCTCTAATAATAAGTGAGGTTGAGCATTGTTTCATGTGTTTTGGGGCCATCTGTATGTCCTCTTTGGAGAGATGTCTCTTAAGGTGGCTGGTGATATTTTTGTCCTTTGACAGAGACATTTGGTTCACTTAATGTATATTGAGATTTAAACCTACCCTTTTACCATATTATTTCTATTTCTGTCTTTCTTTCCACTTTTCAGGTTGATTAGAGTAATTATTATTTCATTTCTCATCCTACTTCCTAGCTTCCTTTCACCCCAAAACTTAAGAGCTTATAATAATTACTTTAGTCTTGTCATGATGTTGTAAGTCAGAGACTCAGGAAGGACTTAACTGATTAACTTCTTTCTGACTCACATGGCACAGCTGTAGGATTAACTTCTCAGATGACTTCTGTATGTGATACCATGGTATTTCTAGGCCTCTCTTTCTCTGTTTTTTTCTCTCTCCACACATGACAGCTCATCTTGTAGTCGCTTTGCTTGTGCTTCTCACAGCATAGCTGTGTAGAATAGTCACACTTTTTACCTGAGGGCAGACTGTAAGGGGCAGAAGTGGATGCTATCAATCCAGGTCACAGCTTTCCTGAATTTGACACAACATTACTTCTGTCATATTCTACCAGGCAAAGGAGTCACAAGGACCACCCAGATTCAAGGGAGTGGAGAAAGAGAGTCCATAACTTATCAGGGGAGAGACTTGGGTACATTTCAAAAAACATGTGGAAGATATTGCTGTGGCCATCTTTGGAAAATACAGTCTATCACAGCTTAGACAGTATATACAGTTTTATGTATTGTTTTACTATTTTTGTTTGTTTACCAAGAAATGAAAACATGTATATTGACTTATGGTTTGGAACTTAACATTTTTATTTCTTCGTGGTCGGTGCAAACACCTTAGTTTTAATTTTTTTCACATTTTTTGTTCCCCTGACACATTTTTCCTACCCCTCACTTTCCACCTCTGGCAACCACCAATCTGCATCCTACCTATATGCTCATTTTGTTTTTCTTTTAGATTTCACTTATAAGAGAGGTCATTTGATATTTGTCTTTCTCTGTCTGACATTTCACTTAGCACAATGCCTTCGAGGTTTATCCATGTTGTCACAAATGGCAAGAATCTATTCCCTTTATGGCTGAATAATATTTCATTGTATATCTGTATCTACATGTCACAATTTCTTTATCCATTTATCCATCATTCATACTTAGGTCATTTTCATATCTTGGCTAGGATAAATAATTTATTGACGATTTAAACCTACCCTTTTACCATATTATTTCTATTTCTGTCTTTCTTTCCACTTTTCAGGTTGATTAGAGTAATTATTATTTCATTTCTCATCCTACTTCCTAGCTTCCTTTCACCCCAAAACTTAAGAGCTTATAATAATTACTTTAGTCTTGTCATGATGTTGTAAGTCAGAGACTCAGGAAGGACTTAACTGATTAACTTCTTTCTGACTCACATGGCACAGCTGTAGGATTAACTTCTCAGATGACTTCTGTATGTGATACCATGGTATTTCTAGGCCTCTCTTCTCTGTTTTTTTCTCTCTCCACACATGACAGCTCATCTTGTAGTCGCTTTGCTTGTGCTTCTCACAGCATAGCTGTGTAGAATAGTCACACTTTTTACCTGAGGGCAGACTGTAAGGGGCAGAAGTGGATGCTATCAATCCAGGTCACAGCTTTCCTGAATTTGACACAACATTACTTCTGTCATATTCTACCAGGCAAAGGAGTCACAAGGACCACCCAGATTCAAGGGAGTGGAGAAAGAGAGTCCATAACTTATCAGGGGAGAGACTTGGGTACATTTCAAAAAACATGTGGAAGATATTGCTGTGGCCATCTTTGGAAAATACAGTCTATCACAGCTTAGACAGTATATACAGTTTTATGTATTGTTTTACTATTTTTGTTTGTTTACCAAGAAATGAAAACATGTATATTGACTTATGGTTTGGAACTTAACATTTTTATTTCTTCGTGGTCGGTGCAAACACCTTAGTTTTAATTTTTTTCACATTTTTTGTTCCCCTGACACATTTTTCCTACCCCTCACTTTCCACCTCTGGCAACCACCAATCTGCATCCTACCTATATGCTCATTTTGTTTTTCTTTTAGATTTCACTTATAAGAGAGGTCATTTGATATTTGTCTTTCTCTGTCTGACATTTCACTTAGCACAATGCCTTCGAGGTTTATCCATGTTGTCACAAATGGCAAGAATCTATTCCCTTTTATGGCTGAATAATATTTCATTGTATATCTGTATCTACATGTCACAATTTCTTTATCCATTTATCCATCATTCATACTTAGGTCATTTTCATATCTTGGCTAGGATAAATAATGCTGCAGTGAATGGTGGAGTTCATATATTTTTTCAGGTTAATGTTTTTGTTTTCTTTGGCTAAATACCCAGAAGTGAAATTGTTGAAACTCTTATTTTTTTTAAACTTTTAATTTTGTGTTGGAGTCTAGTCCATTAACAATGTTTTGATAGTTTCAAGTGAACAAAAAAGAGACTCAACCATACATATACATGTATTCATTCTACCCTAAACTCCTCTCCCATCCAATCTGCTGCATAACATTCCACCTGCTCTACAGTAGGTCTTTATTGGTTATCTATTTTAAATATAGTAGAGTATACCAGTCCACTCTAAACTCCCTAACTATCCCTTCTCCCTCGTCCCTCTTACTAGCAACCAGAAGTTCATTTTCTAAGTCCCTGAGTCGCTGTTTTATAAATTCATCTATATCATTCTTTTTAGATTCCACATATAAGGGATGTCATAGGATATTTCTCCTTCTATGTCTGTCTTAGTTTGACAGTCTCTAGGTCCGTGCAGGTTGCTGCAAATGGCATTATTTCATTCTTTTAATGGCTAAGTAATATTCCATTCTGTATATGTATCACATCTTTATCCATTCTTCTGTCAATGGACATTTAGAATGTTTCCATGTTTTGGGTTTTGTAAAAATTGCTGCAATGAACAACGGGGTGAAATATATTTTCTGATCATGTTTTTCTGTGGATGTATGCCCAAGAGAGTGATTTTAGGGTCAGGTCATACGGTAGCTCTGTGTTTAATTTTTTTTTTCTTTTTTAAAAGATTTATTTATTTATTTATTTTGGTGGGGGTGGGGTGGGGAGGGAGGGGGTTGGGCGGGCCACTTCTATTGGTCTTTCATTTGTCTATTTTCATTCATCTTTGTTCTTTGGCCCCTGTGGGCCTCCCATCGCGGTGGCGTCGCAGGGCACTGGCTCTGGGTGCATGCGCTCCAGAGCTCCGGCTCGGTAATTGGACACATCAGTCCAGCCGCTCCATGGCACGTGGAATCTGCCCAGACCAGGGATCAAACCGGCACGCCTTGCACTGCAAGGCGGTGTCCTTACCCACTGGACCACCAGGGAAGCCCAGCTCTATGTTTAATTTTTAAGGTACCTCACTGTTCTCCACAGTGGCTGTACTAATTTACATTCCCACCAACGCTGTAGGAGCATTCCCTTATCTCCACATCCTCTCCAGCATTTGTTATTTGTGGACTTTTTGATGATAGCTATTCTGCCTGGTGTGAGGTGATACCTCATTGTAGTTTTAATTTGTATTTCTCTAATAATTAGCAATGTTGAATATCTTTCCATATGCTTCTTGGCCATCTGTATGTCTTCTTTGGAGAAATGTCTGTTTAGGACTCCTGCCTGTTTGTTGATTGGGTTGTGTGTTTTGATGCTGTTAAGCATCATGAACTGTTTGTAAATTTTGGAGACTAATCTCTTATTGGTCACATCATTTGCAAATATTTTCTCCCCATCTGTGGGTTGTCTTTTCATTTTGTTTATTGTGTCTCTTGTGGTAGCTCTACTTTAAATTTTTTAAGGAAGCTCCATACTTTTCACAAGTGGTTGCACCAGTCTGCATTCCCAGTAGCACAATAGAAGAGTGTCCTTTTTGCATATCCTCACCAACACTTGTCATTTCTTGTCTTTTTTGTTTTAATAATAGTCGTTCTAACAGATGTGAGGTGATAACTCATTGAACACTTTAAATCCTTACATATATGCTATTGTCATGTATTTTAATTCTATATACAGTTTAAATAATGTAAGAAATTATTACTGTTTTAAACAGTTGGTATTTGTTTCTATTTTGCCCTACTTACCATTTGGTTGCTTGTCATTCCTTCCTGTATCTTTGAGCTTCTAGGGGTATCACTTTCATTGTGTGCCATCTAACATTTCCTATAATATATGTCTGCCAGTAACAAATATCCCCATTCCTAATCTATCTCTTTATGTAAAATTATCTATGAGAATGAATGAAAGTCTCTCAGTCATGTCAGACTCTTTCCAATGCTATGGATGTAGCCCGCCAGGCTCCTCTGTCCATGAAATTCTCCAAGCAAGAATACTGGAGTGGATTGCCATCCCTTTCTCCAGGGGATTTTTCCCAAGAATTGAGCTTGGTTCTTCTGCATTGCAGGCAGATTCTTTACTGACTGAGCCATCGTTGTATGTGTACTCAATCCGCATGAACTATAGCCTGCCAGGCTCCTCTGTCCTTGAGATTTTCTAGGTGAGAATACTGGAGTGCATTGTCATTTCCTTCTGAGCCACCAGAGAAGCTCTAAAGTTACGAATATTTCACTTTTATTTTTGAAATGATTTTTCCCCTAGATATAGAATTTTAGTTTCCAGGTATTTTATTGGAGGATATCAATCTATCATGTCTTAAATTTCATCATTTCTGGAAAGAAGTGTGATGTAAATATAATTGCTGCTTCTTTAAAGTTCATATTACACTTTGGTTGCTTTCAAGATTTTAATTTTTGTTTTATGGATACCTTGTGATTTTCTATAGAATTATCATGCTTGACATTTGTAGAGCTTCTTGAAAATGAAGCTTAATGATTTTTATGATTTCATTATTGGGGGAGAAATTCTCAGTCCTTATCTCTTTAAATACTGCTATGCCATTATCTCTCTCTTACCTTTTGATGCTTCCATTATATGCATGTTACACTCGTTCCTAATCTTTTTTCCATTCTTTTTTTGTTTCTGTGCTTCATTTGGGGTATTTTTCCTTCCAGTTCATGAATTCTTTCTTTAGATATATCTAATATAAATTAAACCTGAAATGAGTTATTCGTGTCAATTACTACATTTTTTTCAATTCTAGAATTTATATTTTATTCTTTTTTAATATAGTGTACAGATTACAAATGAGTTATAGCGCTTGTTCTTTATTTTGGTTTTAAATTACGTCGTCTTATTGGTTTATATGCCTGATTATTTTTTATTGTTTACTCATCATTATCTTTTTAAAAATGTGGAAATAATTTGAAGTATAAGAGGATTTATATTTGTTTTTTTAGAAGACAGCAAGGGCCCAGGTCATACTCAATACTAATATAGGGACTGGGGTTATTTAAAACTAGGCTTCAGTCTAAGTGAGAGCCAGGTTATTCTAGTTCACCTTTATTTCTAAGATGTAACCCACAGGAATTCATGGGATGTCTCCTCTTCCCTGCTGGGTCCTGGACTTTCATTTTCATTTCCTTGGTGAGGCTGATAAAGATCCGTGTTAAACTTAATCTCTTGGATGACTCTTTATTGCCAGATGATCCTAGGGGAAAATCTGATTTAAATGCTGAGCATAACTCTCTGGTATTTCTTTCTTCTCCTGTATCTTTGCCTCCCAATTCTTCACTATCTTAGTAGTTCTCCTATGGTGTCAATATTTCTCAAGAGGAGGGTTGTTCTACATTACCCAGTCTAACGTTAATTGAAGCAGGAGTCCTATTCTCAAAGTACTTAATTTAATATTTACAAAAGAAACTGAGTTTTATCTTATCCTCAATAGGGTAGAATTGAGTTAGAAAAAAATGCTAAGAATAATGAAATGTATGCCAGTCTCATGTTACTTTTAAAATATGTTAGAATGTGTGGGTCTTAATTTTTCACAAAATTCAAGGTAACCAGAAGCTGTTATATCATAAATGGACAGACTCATTTAAGCTTCTATACCACTGTCACTCACCCATGATGGAAAATCTTCTGATTTACATGATAAAATAAGCTTGTTTTTCAAAATGTACTTTCATGCTAAAATAGAAGCTGAAAAATCAGTGTCTCAATCCAGAAAACATAAATTCAGTGCTACAAATGTATAGGACACTAGTTGGTAACTGTTTATGATGTTCAAAGCACAAGTGAATAGCAACACCTGAAGAACAGCTGAAGTTTATCTTTATATAATTTAAAAATAATAACTAAACAACACCTAGCTATAAGACAATATGGTATATTCTACTAAGAATACAACTTTTTACAACTTAAGTTTGGTTTTTTTTTTTTTTTTCAGAAATGTATAGTTACCTGTTATCAAGAATAGATTCTTTCCTGACATCAAGATACGTATTACAAAGCCATAGTTCAATAAAACAAGTGTGGTGCTTGCTGGAAGCAGGCAGATGATTCCTCAGTGAAATAAAAAAGAAAGCTCATTAAAAGGCTCACAAGTACCTGAAAACTTGGTGAATATAATGAGGTGGCCCAAAGTTCTTGGACTTTCATTATTCACCTTTTTGGGGGGAAAAGGCTTCAGTCTAAGTGAGAGCCAGTTTTCCCTTTATTTCTAAGATGTAACCCACAGGAATTCATGGGATGTCTCCTCTTCCCTGCTGGGTCCTGGACTTTCATTTTCATTTCCTTGGTGAGGCTGATAAAGATCCGTGTATAATCTCTTGGATGACTCTTTATTGCCAGATGATCCTAGGGGAAAATCTGATTTAAATGCTGAGCATAACTCTCTGGTATTTCTTTCTTCTCCTGTATCTTTGCCTCCCAATTCTTCACTATCTTAGTAGTTCTCCTATGGTGTCAATATTTCTCAAGAGGAGGGTTGTTCTACATTACCCAGTCTAACGTTAATTGAAGCAGGAGTCCTATTCTCAAAGTACTTAATTTAATATTTACAAAAGAAACTGAGTTTTATCTTATCCTCAATAGGGTAGAATTGAGTTAGAAAAAAATGCTAAGAATAATGAAATGTATGCCAGTCTCATGTTACTTTTAAAATATGTTAGAATGTGTGGGTCTTAATTTTTCACAAAATTCAAGGTAACCAGAAGCTGTTATATCATAAATGGACAGACTCATTTAAGCTTCTATACCACTGTCACTCACCCATGATGGAAAATCTTCTGATTTACATGATAAAATAAGCTTGTTTTTCAAAATGTACTTTCATGCTAAAATAGAAGCTGAAAATCAGTGTCTCAATCCAGAAAACATAAATTCAGTGCTACAAATGTATAGGACACTAGTTGGTAACTGTTTATGATGTTCAAAGCACAAGTGAATAGCAACACCTGAAGAACAGCTGAAGTTTATCTTTATATAATTTAAAAATAATAACTAAACAACACCTAGCTATAAGACAATATGGTATATTCTACTAAGAATACAACTTTTTACAACTTAAGTTTGGTTTTTTTTTTTTTTTTCAGAAATGTATAGTTACCTGTTATCAAGAATAGATTCTTTCCTGACATCAAGATACGTATTACAAAGCCATAGTTCAATAAAACAAGTGTGGTGCTTGCTGGAAGCAGGCAGATGATTCCTCAGTGAAATAAAAAAGAAAGCTCATTAAAAGGCTCACAAGTACCTGAAAACTTGGTGAATATAATGAGGTGGCATCCCAGGATCAATGCTGAAATAAGAGGTTAGTTAATAAATCATCTGGGACAAATGGCTTTCTGTCTGAGAAAATAAAATTGATCCTCCATATCAAGTGAAGGAAAAACCTACATGTAAAAGGTAAGATTATAAAACTACTGGCAGAAAGGAGAGGAGAATATTCGTGTGATTTTGAGTACAGTCTCTTAAGCAAGACTCAAAAAAACCACAAACCATGAAAGGAAAAATTGATGCATTTGACTGAATCAATGTTAAATATTACTGAGTAACAAAGGGAACCATGGATAAAGTTAACAGAGGAGTAACCTTCTAGGAAAAGATATTCACGGAATTTAAAATAGACAAAGGATCCCAATGGAAGTAGTATATACCGTACACAAAAAACACCTCATTCACAACTCTAGTCAAACATTACCATCGCAGAAAGAACTTCCCTGACTTTCTATCCAAAATACCACTCCCTCCTTAATTTTTCAAAAACATTCTTTATTTAACATTTTTTTTTTTTTTTTGACTGCACTAGGTCTTTGTTGCTGTACTTTGGCTTTCTCTAGTTGTGGAGAGCAGGGTCTACTCGTCATTGTGTGTGCAGGCTTCATATTGTGGTGACTTCTCTTGTTGCTGAGCACAGGTTCTAGGGCCCCAAAAGTTTCAGTAGCTTTGGCTCTTGGGCTTAGTTGCTCCAAGGCATGTGGGATCTTCCCAGACCAGGGATCAAACTAGTGTCCCCAGAAATGCAAGGCAGATTCTCAACCACTGGGGCACCAGAGAAACCCCCTCCTTACTTTTTAATCTCCTTAACTTTATTTTTCATCATAACAGCTATCAAAACCCAAGATTATATGGTTATTTGTTCATTTTTTTTCCTAATAAATTCTAAGCTCAGTCATGTCAGGACTTTTTTCTACTCTATTCACTTAGCCCCTAGAACAAAGTCTGACATACAGTAGATGCTCAGTAGAAACTTAAGTAAATTAGTGAACTGACTCCTGCAAATAACATGAAAAGGAGCACAACCCTTAGAAAAGAGATTTCCTGACAAGACTTAGTGGGGAAGCAGGCAGATGATTCCTCAGTGAAATAAAAAAAGCTCATTAAAAGGCTCACAAGTACCTGAAAACTTGGTGAATATAATGAGGTGGCATCCCAGGATCAATGCTGAAATAAGAGGTTAGTTAATAAATCATCTGGGACAAATGGCTTTCTGTCTGAGAAAATAAAATTGATCCTCCATATCAAGTGAAGGAAAAACCTACATGTAAAAGGTAAGATTATAAAACTACTGGCAGAAAGGAGAGGAGAATATTCGTGTGATTTTGAGTACAGTCTCTTAAGCAAGACTCAAAAAAACCACAAACCATGAAAGGAAAAATTGATGCATTTGACTGAATCAATGTTAAATATTACTGAGTAACAAAGGGAACCATGGATAAAGTTAACAGAGGAGTAACCTTCTAGGAAAAGATATTCACGGAATTTAAAATAGACAAAGGATCCCAATGGAAGTAGTATATACCGTACACAAAAAACACCTCATTCACAACTCTAGTCAAACATTACCATCGCAGAAAGAATTTCCCCTGACTTTCTATCCAAAATACCACTCCCTCCTTAATTTTTCAAAAACATTCTTTATTTAACATTTTTTTTTTTTTTTTGACTGCACTAGGTCTTTGTTGCTGTACTTTGGCTTTCTCTAGTTGTGGAGAGCAGGGTCTACTCGTCATTGTGTGTGCAGGCTTCATATTGTGGTGACTTCTCTTGTTGCTGAGCACAGGTTCTAGGGCCCCAAAAGTTTCAGTAGCTTTGGCTCTTGGGCTTAGTTGCTCCAAGGCATGTGGGATCTTCCCAGACCAGGGATCAAACTAGTGTCCCCAGAAATGCAAGGCAGATTCTCAACCACTGGGGCACCAGAGAAACCCCCTCCTTACTTTTTAATCTCCTTAACTTTATTTTTCATCATAACAGCTATCAAAACCCAAGATTATATGGTTATTTGTTCATTTTTTTTCCTAATAAATTCTAAGCTCAGTCATGTCAGGACTTTTTTCTACTCTATTCACTTAGCCCCTAGAACAAAGTCTGACATACAGTAGATGCTCAGTAGAAACTTAAGTAAATTAGTGAACTGACTCCTGCAAATAACATGAAAAGGAGCACAACCCTATAGAAAAGAGATGAGTCAGCAATTCCCCAAAGGGAAAATCTTAATGGCCAGTACTATGTGAAAATATGGCTAATCTCATATCAGAAAAAATACACATGAAAAGAAGAATGATACAGTGTTCTATGTCCATCAAATTGGCAAAAGTTCAAAAGTCAGATGATAAAAAGGAAGTGAAAACCCCCAAGCACTGCTGGTAGGAGTGCAAGTTGATGCAGCCATCCTGGAGAGCCATCAGAACGTAGTCAGTAAAGGTAAGTGTGTACGTGTCCTGCAACTCCAGGGATCCCATTAGTGGATGTCTACCTAGAATAACTCTCACATTGATCCAAGGAGAGAGAGATATGCAGATGTCCATGGAGGCAGTTTTTTTTTTTTTTAATTTTACTTTTTACTTTTACAGAGTTTTGTTGTTTACAGATATGTATAATCCCAGTTTAGTCATATGTATATCCATGGCCCCCTTCCTCCTCCACCCTCATCCCAGTTCGCTCCATCCCACCCCTCCAGACCATCTCACAGCGCCCCTGCAGGGTCCCCTATTCCCACAGCGCAATGACAGTAGCTACCTTTTTCATATATGACAGTATAGGTTTCCATGTTACTCCCTCTATGCCTCCCACCCACAGTTCATTCCCCACAATGTCAGAGGCACTTTTTTGTAGTAGTGCATTAGAAAGCATTCTGCCTGTCCTTTACCAAAGAATTTGAGCATTACAATGTTATATGCATATAATGGAATATTACGTGGCAGTCGTATGAAAAAAAGTAAAAAGCGTTTTTTTCGCATGTACTCAACGGCTTAGTTGCTCCAAGGCATGTGGGATCTTCCCAGACCAGGGATCAAACTAGTGTCCCCAGAAATGCAAGGCAGATTCTCAACCACTGGGGCACCAGAGAAACCCCCTCCTTACTTTTTAATCTCCTTAACTTTATTTTTCATCATAACAGCTATCAAAACCCAAGATTATATGGTTATTTGTTCATTTTTTTTCCTAATAAATTCTAAGCTCAGTCATGTCAGGACTTTTTTCTACTCTATTCACTTAGCCCCTAGAACAAAGTCTGACATACAGTAGATGCTCAGTAGAAACTTAAGTAAATTAGTGAACTGACTCCTGCAAATAACATGAAAAGGAGCACAACCCTATAGAAAAGAGATGAGTCAGCAATTCCCCAAAGGGAAAATCTTAATGGCCAGTACTATGTGAAAATATGGCTAATCTCATATCAGAAAAAATACACATGAAAAGAAGAATGATACAGTGTTCTATGTCCATCAAATTGGCAAAAGTTCAAAAGTCAGATGATAAAAAGGAAGTGAAAACCCCCAAGCACTGCTGGTAGGAGTGCAAGTTGATGCAGCCATCCTGGAGAGCCATCAGAACGTAGTCAGTAAAGGTAAGTGTGTACGTGTCCTGCAACTCCAGGGATCCCATTAGTGGATGTCTACCTAGAATAACTCTCACATTGATCCAAGGAGAGAGAGATATGCAGATGTCCATGGAGGCAGTTTTTTTTTTTTTTAATTTTACTTTTTACTTTTACAGAGTTTTGTTGTTTACAGATATGTATAATCCCAGTTTAGTCATATGTATATCCATGGCCCCCTTCCTCCTCCACCCTCATCCCAGTTCGCTCCATCCCACCCCTCCAGGCCATCTCACAGCGCCCCTGCAGGGTCCCCTATTCCCACAGCGCAATGACAGTAGCTACCTTTTTCATATATGACAGTATAGGTTTCCATGTTACTCCCTCTATGCCTCCCACCCACAGTTCATTCCCCACAATGTCAGAGGCACTTTTTTGTAGTAGTGCATTAGAAAGCATTCTGCCTGTCCTTTACCAAAGAATTTGAGCATTACAATGTTATATGCATATAATGGAATATTACGTGGCAGTCGTATGTAACAAACTAAATTTACATGTAGCAACATGGAAAGAACTTTTCGTTCCTTTTTTTACTCATTGAAATAAAGCAACAAACAAAGCAAAGGTGTTAGTTGCTCAGTTGTGTCCAACTCTTTGTGACCCCATGGGCACTAGCACACCATGCTCCTCTGTCCATGGAATTCTCCAGCCAAGAGTACTAGAGTGGGTACCCATTCCCCTTTTCTAGGAGATCTTCCTGACCTAGAGATCGAACCCAGATCTCCTGCATTGCAGACAGATTCTTTACCATCTGAGCCACCAAGGAAGCCCAAAATAGAGAAGTAGAATATTTCTAAGCTAACCTGAAAGCAGATGAGCAAAATCAGACAAAATAAGTGGCTGTCTGTTGATCATATATTTCCCATGAGTCTGTGGGCCTTGGTACGGAAAAGATCCTCAAACTCTAATAAAGGTTTTCTCTCATTAGCAATTTTGGAATCCTAATATCCATCTGCACTAATAAGTTTACTTATATACTTATTTTCATTTCAGAGGCTCATTTCATCTGTAGTCTGTGGATAGTCTTCTGCTCTATTTAATGTTTACCTTAGGGCATCACATATGAGGTATCTAGTATTGTTCCTGGGTATTCACTTGCTTCATAGCTTTAAGATTGGATGAAATTTCTAGGTGAAGACCTCTTTAACTGGGAATCTTCTTAAAATGCAGATTCAGACTCAGTCAGTCTGGGAAGGACAAGAGATTCTGAATTTCTGAGAAGCTTTGGTGTGTTGCCAAAACTCTGGGTCCTCAGACCACACTGTGGGTACAGGCCTCACTGAGAATATCCTGGAATTTTAGGACCTCTGAAAGCTCACTGTGGGTCCAAAACAATCCCTGGACTCATGTACATTGAACAAAAGATCCATCCCACCCCTCCAGCCATCTCACAGCGCCCCTGCAGGGTCCCCTATTACCACAGCGCAATGACAGTAGCTACCTTTTTCATATATGACAGTATAGGTTTCCATGTTACTCCCTCTATGCCTCCCACCCACAGTTCATTCCCCACAATGTCAGAGGCACTTTTTTGTAGTAGTGCATTAGAAAGCATTCTGCCTGTCCTTTACCAAAGAATTTGAGCATTACAATGTTATATGCATATAATGGAATATTACGTGGCAGTCGTATGTAACAAACTAAATTTACATGTAGCAACATGGAAAGAACTTTTCGTTCCTTTTTTTACTCATTGAAATAAAGCAACAAACAAAGCAAAGGTGTTAGTTGCTCAGTTGTGTCCAACTCTTTGTGACCCCATGGGCACTAGCACACCATGCTCCTCTGTCCATGGAATTGTCCAGGCAAGAGTACTAGAGTGGGTACCCATTCCCTTCTCTAGGAGATCTTCCTGACCTAGAGATCGAACCCAGATCTCCTGCATTGCAGACAGATTCTTTACCATCTGAGCCACCAAGGAAGCCCAAAATAGAGAAGTAGAATATTTCTAAGCTAACCTGAAAGCAGATGAGCAAAATCAGACAAAATAAGTGGCTGTCTGTTGATCATATATTTCCCATGAGTCTGTGGGCCTTGGTACGGAAAAGATCCTCAAACTCTAATAAAGGTTTTCTCTCATTAGCAATTTTGGAATCCTAATATCCATCTGCACTAATAAGTTTACTTATATACTTATTTTCATTTCAGAGGCTCATTTCATCTGTAGTCTGTGGATAGTCTTCTGCTCTATTTAATGTTTACCTTAGGGCATCACATATGAGGTATCTAGTATTGTTCCTGGGTATTCACTTGCTTCATAGCTTTAAGATTGGATGAAATTTCTAGGTGAAGACCTCTTTAACTGGGAATCTTCTTAAAATGCAGATTCAGACTCAGTCAGTCTGGGAAGGACAAGAGATTCTGAATTTCTGAGAAGCTTTGGTGTGTTGCCAAAACTCTGGGTCCTCAGACCACACTGTGGGTACAGGCCTCACTGAGAATATCCCCTGGAATTTTAGGACCTCTGAAAGCTCACTGTGGGTCCAAAACAATCCCTGGACTCATGTACATTGAACAAAAGATTGCTGGGGCTGCATCTAGGGGTACTGCAATGTGTGATAGAACAAGGACTTGCTCCCCCAATGTCACCCTAAAGAAAGGCAAACACATTCCCAGCAGAGCACCGTGCAATGGTGTACCAGCTCTGACATATGCTTGAACTGTGTGCATGCATCTCATCCCAACTCTGTGCTTAGTGACAAATGTTGGTAGTTTGAAATCACCTTTGGTGGTGATTTTGACAGCATGGAAATGGGAAAATGCCACAGTTTGAGGCTTTTCCATGAAAAGTGCCAGTTAGCCAGTACACTACTATGACCATAGTGTTCATTGGAGAGACTAGGCAGATCTCTTTGTGTGACCTGGTGGGAGTGTGGGAGGGAACAGGAAGTTCCTGCCGTGGTTTTTGGCTGAGATAGGAGTTATTTCCAGAGGTATCTCATAGTAACTGGCCCATCTCAAAGCGTATGACCAAGAAAAAGAAGAGGTTACATGAGAAAACAGGAAATAGGTCTTTAAAAGAAAGCCCAATTTCTCTTCTATCCAAAGTTCTCATTCGAATCATATATAGGCAAACATTAAAAGAACACTATGGCTGCAGTGAGGTGTCTGTAGCAGAAGCTGATGAACTCTTAAAAACAAGCATATTAGGGCTTTCCTGGTGGTCCAGTGTGTAAAGAGTCCGCCTTGCAGTGCAAGGAGCACCAGTTCGATCCCTGGCCCAGGAAAATCCCATGTGCCACAGAGCCACTGGACTGGTGTGTGCAATTATGAGCCAGCGCTCTAGAACGCATGCGCCCAGAACCAGTGCTCTGCACACAGCAATGGGAGGCCCATACAGGCCAAAGAATAAAGATGGATGAAAATAGATAAATGAAAAAACCAATAAAATAGGCCACAAATTAAAAATAAGAAAAATATATTAAAACATATTTTTAAGTATTTATAGAAACCAAATTCAGGCAGGGAAGGAAAAAAAATAAAGTATATTACTTAGAACAAAGATACTTTCATTAAAGAATTAGTAAGGGGCGTCCCTGGTGGTCCAGTGGGTAAGGACACCGCCTTGCAGTGCAAGGGGAGCCGATTCAATCCCTGGCCTGGGAGGGTCCCACGTGCCACGGAGCAACTGGACCAAGGTGTCCAATTACTGAGCTGGCGCTCTGGAGTGCGTGCACCCAGCGCTGGTGCTCTGCAACGAGAGAGGCCACTGCAATGGGAGGCCCACACAGGCCAAAGAACAAAGATAAATAAATGAAAGACCAATAGAAGTAACCAAAAAAAAAATGTTAAAAAAAAAAAAGAATTAATAAACCTTTAGTATTAGCTAGGAGCACAGAGGAATCAGTGCAGTAACTGGGGAATTGAGTTCCTATTAAAGGACTATTAATCATCTTATTTAATGACTCGACACATTTTGTATATTTTTTCCCCATACATTGACAACTTGCAGAATAAGAGTTAAAATAGCTTTCATCTACCTCACCTCACAAGTTCCACATGATGTTGTGGTAATAAATTAGATTGAAATACAGGTTAGTAAATACCAATGAACTACTTTGCTTGAGAAAGAAGCACCTATGTTGTTCAGTTGCCAAGTTGTGTCTGACTCTTTGTGACCCCGTGGACTACAGTACGCCAGGCCCCCCTGTGCTTATCCTCTCTCCTGGAGTTGGCTCAGATTCCTGTCTGTTGAGTTGGTGATGCGATCTAACCCTCTCATCCTCTGTTACTCCCTTCTTCTTTGGCCTTCAACCTATCTTCTCATCAAGGTCTTTTCCAGTGAGTATTGTTATCTGCAGTGGGAGACCTTTGTCTTCTTAGGCTCATTTCAAATCCTACACACCTCAATGAGAAAGTCTAGTAAGTATATGGAACAAATAAGCAAACTCTGTGGAAAACCTCACTGAACCATCACAGGAAAGAGCAGAAAGACATGGTGATGTCTGTCACTCCAGCAACGGGTCTTCCTCATTGCTATAGTCCTGTGTGATACAGAAGAAAGTCCTGTATTATAGTCACTCCCTGTGTGATGTCTGTTCTAGGGCGAACTTGGGGCTTTCAGTGCTTCTCGTTGGCATTCATTAAACGAGCACTGGAAAACATATTTGAGAAGGTTGAACTTTGAGTGGCCTTTCAAGGAACCAGTCACATCACATATAATGTCTATCCTGATTCAAAATTATTTTTAAAAGTCCAGTTGCAAAACATTGAAAATATGATCCTAAGTTTACTAAAAACATATGTGCTTTCAAAAATATGGGAAGCTATTTTTCAAATTATTTCTACAATTATCTCAGCGCAGTGGGATTGTGGATAATGCTAATTTACTTTTACATGTGTTTCTCCATATCCAAAATAAAGATATATTATTAGAAAAGAAAAACACACAGATTTTTGGTCCCTTTTCCCCATATAAGTCTGTCACTTTCAACAGGACCTTAAGATCTTAAAGTCATAAGGCAACACCTTCAGATAGGAGAGTTAAATGATGTAATTGGATTATCTTTCAATATTGCCATAGAGTTCCTTATCTGAGATGTATTTCAAAAGCAGCTACTAATCAGACTCTTCACAGCTCTACAAGAGGCGGTCACTTCGATGGTGAATGGAAGTTTTAGGAAGAGCTGATTTGCTGTCTCTGGAAGTGAAGTTTTTGTGTCTTTCCATGCTGTGCTTCATCTGCTGGGTTACATGGCTGCTTTCAGTCCTCAGAATCCTATAACTCGCACAGGCACGGCTTGCCAGCTGGAACTAGAGTTACGGCAACCTAAGTATTGACATCATCTGGCCAAGCCCAGAGCCAAGGAAATGAACATGCCTGATATATGTGTGTCCTGATTTACTTTGGAATGCTTTTCTACAGTTCATAAAAAGTCAGTTGTTCTTTTTCCATATTGCATCCCAAACCCTCATACTACTGGCCAAAGGTTAGAGTGTTCTAAATGGTAAGGAAATACAGGAAAACTTGCCACATCATATGAACTCTCAACTGTTTGATTAGGGAGAGATTATTCAGTGTTATGTTTAGAATATTTGAACTCCAAGATTTTCATCCTAGCCTGAGTGACTTCACCTGGTTATAATTTGCATTTTACCAAGAGAGTTAGCAGAGCCATAACCCACCCCTGTGGAGACATTACCTCATCAGTCCTCCCTGTGGTCCTTTAGGAGAGATGCGTCAGGCGTGCTAGGGAAGAGAAATCCGGAATCAGGCTTGTCTCTTAGGAATTCAGCTCAAAGGCATGGGTCCCAGTTCAGAAAGGGACAGGGGCACCTGAGTCCATTGTGGGGCTCCTGCCCCTGGGGATGAGCAGGAGAGTCACTCCTCTAGCTCAGTGCACCATCTGTTTCTGCTCCATTCAGTGGAACCAGGGATTCTTCTGGGGGAAGCTCTATTCTTTGGTGTTCTCTTCCCTTCCAATTTCTTTAATTCTGTGGCATATCCCAAATCCCTTCTCAGTTTAGCCCAAAATATCAATACATGAACTCTCTTGTTTGGTCTCCTAAAGGTCAAGCGGTGGTGTTTGATCTCTTTATCCAAATTGTCCACTTTCCATCCCAGGGATGATATTTTATGATTTCTGCCATTATTCATAGCCCCTGCCAAGCACAGTGCAATGCCCACCCACCTCTGCTTGCCTCATCCCTTTCTACCTCTTCAGCAGGCATTATTTTTCTGATTTGTGCTTACTGTTTAGTGTGTGTTTTTCCCCACTAGATGGTAACTTCCTTACAGGCAGGAGCTTTTTCTGTATTGTTCATTGCTGCCTCCAAAGTACCTGGCACACAGGAGGTCTTCAATACGTAGGCATTGAATGAAAGCACTAATATTTATAGGAGGGGCTTAGTAAGGACATGGCTATATATTTTTGTTAGCGATTGCTGGGGGCTGATTCTTCAGTTACTCTGCTTGGAATATTATTTTTCTGCATTCAAAGTGACCAAGCAAAAGACCACAACTGATGACTTTTGAGTTTGACAGATGATGAGCCCATTTTCTTTTTCTTTTTGTTTATTTCTTTTTGGCTATTCTGGCTTTTCACTGCTGCCACAGGCTCTTCTCTTGTTACAGGTAGTAGGGGCTATGTCTAGTTGAGATGAGCAGTCTTCTTGTTGTGGTGATTTCTCTTGTGGAACTCAGACTCCAGGACACATGGGCTTCAGTAGTTGTGGCACATGGGCTCAATAGTTGCAGCTCTGAGACTCTAGAACACAGGCTCAACAGTTATGGCTCATGGACTTAGTTGCACCACAGCATGTGGGACCTTCCCGGATCAGGGATCGAGCCCATGTCTCCTGCATTGACAAGTGAACCTTTTATCACTGAGCTACCAGGGAAGCCCCCAAGCCCATTTTAAATAGAGAATAGATGGAGAGTGGAGAAACAGCTGAATTTCATATTTTGAGATGATATACTTCCTAGCATTGAAAGGAGCATTTCATACCAAATGACTTAGAAAACTGCACCATCTAATAGAGGGTCCAGGCAGAGTATCACTGAGATGCAAATAGGTAGAGAGCACTTTACCTTTCCTTAGACTTGTAGAATCCCAGCACAAACTGAACCCTGGGTGAAGAAACAGAGATGTAGAGAGATGAAGTAATTTATTCCAAAGTCACACAGCAAAATAACATCAGAGCTTACATTTGTCAATGCAATATGCTAACCTCCATTTAAGAAGTACTTACTTACACATACATCTACTGTGACCCCACAGCTAGTAAGCTTCCAAGGTTTCCAAGAATTCCAAAAGTTCCTTAGCTAGTTTTACAGTCAGCAATCTTATAGAATCAAGTGCAGCATTTTGTACTGATTCTGGTTATATCTGCTCAGATCAGGTTATGGCTTGGTTTAGATTAGTGAGGCAAACCTTACAGGAAGGCTAAAGTTCCAGATCCATCTGCTTCAGGAGAATTAGAACTGCCTACAACACGGTGACTTTGCAAATCCTCACCCTGGGCTGGGAGTGCAGGGAGGGTTTTTCAGGGACCACACTTGGTGGCTGTCTTTTGAAAAGTGGAGCAGGGTTAGGATCAGGGACTTGCTGCCAGGCTGACAGTTTGAGTGCTGCTTTTGTTGTTGTTAAGATTTTTTTTTTTTGATGTGGACCATTTTAAAAATCGTTTTTGAATTTGTTATGTTGTTGTTTCTGTTTTGGTTTTTTGGTCACAAGGCATGTGGAATCTTAGCTCCCTGACCAGGGATTGAACCTGCACCCCACTGCATTGGAAAGTGAAGCCTTCACCACTGGACAGCCAGGGGCATCCCGAGTGCTGCTGAGTGATATGGAGCAGGGCAGAACTGCAGTGCACTTCGCCCAAGCAGGCTTTGATCTAGGAGGAATATTTGCCTTTCCTACTCAGAGCTCCCAGTGATCCTAGCCTGTAGCATGGTTCTCTGACTGCCTCTTCTCTTTGGTTGTGCCTGTGGACAGAGTAATGCTGGAGTGAATCCAAGAAATTTAGAAACAAATTCAAACCATTGCAACAACTTGAAGCAAGCGGATGCTCTTTGTATTAATACAGTACTTGTATTTTGGAAATATTGACTTTGACATTGTCAATTCACTCAGAAATAGACTATTTAGAAACACATTGTTCTTAGAACGAAAGCTAGGGGCAAGGGACTGCTCCTTACTGCCTGTGCGTTATTCTACTTCTCTTCTCTCCACTCAGTCTTTCATCCTTCCTTTCCTCTACCTCCCACCTTCTTCCTGGCCTCCTCCTCTCCCTCCCTTTCCTGTTTTCTTTCCCTTCGCTTTAGCCTACCAGGGACTCCACAGTCATGTTAAGTTCTCTTAACAGCAGACAGGACTGAAAAGAGACAGAAACGGGTTCCCAGCTCTCCACAGTGGTCAAGATACTCTTAAATATTGTAATTTTCCTTTATTCAAATAGACTTTTTAAGGTCATGGTTTCCTGTGCTGCTATAACAAGTGACCACAATCCCAGTGGCTTCAAACAATGCAAATTCATTACTTGATTTCTGGAGGTAAAGCAGTCCTAAAATTCAAGTTGTCATCAGGGCTGAGTTGTCCTGAAGGATCTGCACCTTTGGCTTTCCCAGCTTCTAGAGGCCACCAGCATTCCTTGCTCATGGTCCCTTTGTTTATTGTCAACATTAGGAGTGCATCTTCACTCTCTCCCCTCTCCCATCTCCCTCCCTATCCTCCTCCTCTCCCTCTCTCCCCTCCTCCCTCCGGTTCCCATCACGGGTCCTTCCCTGACCCTCCTCTTCTCATAAGGACCTTTGTGATTATACTAGGTCTACTAGAATAATGCAGTATAATCCATTTCAGTACCTTTTAACTTAATCAGATCTGAACAGTTCCTTTTGTCATGTCACTGCTTCTTCTTTTCAAATCATTACCGGCCTCCCCGCTACTGGCTGGACCCCCCCTTTGATGTTGAATTGATTGGTTGCCTTTCCTACTCAGAGCTCCCAGTGATCCTAGCCTGTAGCATGGTTCTCTGACTGCCTCTTCTCTTTGGTTGTGCCTGTGGACAGAGTAATGCTGGAGTGAATCCAAGAAATTTAGAAACAAATTCAAACCATTGCAACAACTTGAAGCAAGCGGATGCTCTTTGTATTAATACAGTACTTGTATTTTGGAAATATTGACTTTGACATTGTCAATTCACTCAGAAATAGACTATTTAGAAACACATTGTTCTTAGAACGAAAGCTAGGGGCAAGGGACTGCTCCTTACTGCCTGTGCGTTATTCTACTTCTCTTCTCTCCACTCAGTCTTTCATCCTTCCTTTCCTCTACCTCCCACCTTCTTCCTGGCCTCCTCCTCTCTCCCTCCCTTTCCTGTTTTCTTTCCCTTCGCTTTAGCCTACCAGGGACTCCACAGTCATGTTAAGTTCTCTTAACAGCAGACAGGACTGAAAAGAGACAGAAACGGGTTCCCAGCTCTCCACAGTGGTCAAGATACTCTTAAATATTGTAATTTTCCTTTATTCAAATAGACTTTTTAAGGTCATGGTTTCCTGTGCTGCTATAACAAGTGACCACAATCCCAGTGGCTTCAAACAATGCAAATTCATTACTTGATTTCTGGAGGTAAAGCAGTCCTAAAATTCAAGTTGTCATCAGGGCTGAGTTGTCCTGAAGGATCTGCACCTTTGGCTTTCCCAGCTTCTAGAGGCCACCAGCATTCCTTGCTCATGGTCCCTTTGTTTATTGTCAACATTAGGAGTGCATCTTCACATCTCTCTCCCCCTCTCCCATCTCCCTCCCTATCCTCCTCCTCTCCCTCTCTCCCCTCCTCCCTCCGGTTCCCATCACGGGTCCTTCCCTGACCCTCCTCTTCTCATAAGGACCTTTGTGATTATACTAGGTCTACTAGAATAATGCAGTATAATCCATTTCAGTACCTTTTAACTTAATCAGATCTGAACAGTTCCTTTTGTCATGTCACATGGACTTCTTTGGGGACATTATTATTATCATTATTATTCTTATTTAACCAAAACTGTGAAGCCAGTAACCCCAGAAGCAAGTTACTGGCTGGAACAGTCTCATTCAGAGAGCAAGCAGCTTTAGGGCCTTTGGCAGGAATTAGCTCAGTTTCCAGAACAAAAGAAGTAAAACACATAGGCTGAGTCTTACATAGAGATAGGGTTGTAGTGGCTTCTGGGTCATTTGCAGTATCACAGTGGTTTGATTTGGGGAAAACTGAAGCAGTATACTGTATGGGCAAGCAGAGCTTTGGTTTTTTGTTTTTTAAGTCATTTATTGATTTCTTTTTTCCT
The DNA here is from genome assembly GCA_022376925.1 of Tragulus kanchil. Taxonomy (NCBI): domain Eukaryota; kingdom Metazoa; phylum Chordata; class Mammalia; order Artiodactyla; family Tragulidae; genus Tragulus; species Tragulus kanchil. The sequence goes on from JAIOJX010000004.1 coordinate 87,590,399, forward strand.
TTTGGCTGCAGAGTCTTCTTAATCACTGGACTGCCAGGGACGTTCACGGGCAAGCAGAGCTTTGAAACAAACTGGACTCAGGGTTTGAAGTCCAGCTCTGGCATTTGCTATAAAATCTTGGATGTGTTTGCTTAACGATAAAATAGGAATGATAATTCTTCCCTCACACGGTTGGAGGACTAGATTAAATTATGTATGTTATACCTAGTATGGTGCCTGGCACATAGAGGATGCTTCATAAAAGTTATTACTTTTAACTCACTCCTTTGTGATTAGACTAAAGGTCAAGAATGTAATTATAATGTGGCCCAAAATAATTAGACTGAGAGTAATCAAATGGATGTTGAGCAATGGAATTTTAAAATAAAATCAGAGGGTACACCCACACAGTCCAATGGGAACTGGCAAAAGCTGTTTCTTCTAATCTGGCTTCAGTCTAGTTACATTTTCTGTCTTCTAAAATTCAAGTTGTCATCAGGGCTGAGTTGTCCTGAAGGATCTGCACCTTTGGCTTTCCCAGCTTCTAGAGGCCACCAGCATTCCTTGCTCATGGTCCCTTTGTTTATTGTCAACATTAGGAGTGCATCTTCACATCTCTCTCCCCCTCTCCCATCTCCCTCCCTATCCTCCTCCTCTCCCTCTCTCCCCTCCTCCCTCCGGTTCCCATCACGGGTCCTTCCCTGACCCTCCTCTTCTCATAAGGACCTTTGTGATTATACTAGGTCTACTAGAATAATGCAGTATAATCCATTTCAGTACCTTTTAACTTAATCAGATCTGAACAGTTCCTTTTGTCATGTCACATGGACTTCTTTGGGGACATTATTATTATCATTATTATTCTTATTTAACCAAAACTGTGAAGCCAGTAACCCCAGAAGCAAGTTACTGGCTGGAACAGTCTCATTCAGAGAGCAAGCAGCTTTAGGGCCTTTGGCAGGAATTAGCTCAGTTTCCAGAACAAAAGAAGTAAAACACATAGGCTGAGTCTTACATAGAGATAGGGTTGTAGTGGCTTCTGGGTCATTTGCAGTATCACAGTGGTTTGATTTGGGGAAAACTGAAGCAGTATACTGTATGGGCAAGCAGAGCTTTGGTTTTTTGTTTTTTAAGTCATTTATTGATTTCTTTTTTCCTTTTGGCTGCAGAGTCTTCTTAATCACTGGACTGCCAGGGACGTTCACGGGCAAGCAGAGCTTTGAAACAAACTGGACTCAGGGTTTGAAGTCCAGCTCTGGCATTTGCTATAAAATCTTGGATGTGTTTGCTTAACGATAAAATAGGAATGATAATTCTTCCCTCACACGGTTGGAGGACTAGATTAAATTATGTATGTTATACCTAGTATGGTGCCTGGCACATAGAGGATGCTTCATAAAAGTTATTACTTTTAACTCACTCCTTTGTGATTAGACTAAAGGTCAAGAATGTAATTATAATGTGGCCCAAAATAATTAGACTGAGAGTAATCAAATGGATGTTGAGCAATGGAATTTTAAAATAAAATCAGAGGGTACACCCACACAGTCCAATGGGAACTGGCAAAAGCTGTTTCTTCTAATCTGGCTTCAGTCTAGTTACATTTTCTGTCTTCTAAATTGAACAAGGGTGTGGAAGGGAAGACTTGACCTTTCTCATGCCTATACTTAAGGAATTGTAGAAATGTAACAGAATCTCTCTCATTCTCAAGCACCATCTAAGAATCAGTGGGTCTTTAGGTACCATCTAGGATAACCTCCTAACAAGTGTCAGCACCCTGTCTTAAATACTTTCCATGGTGGGAAGATTACTGCTTTTTGAAATAGGTCATTACATTATTGATGGGCCACAGTTCATGGAGTCGCAAAGAGGTAGACAGGACTGAGTGACTTTGAGAGAAATTTTAAAAAACCTGATACAGTGTTCACAATGACAGTCCTACGGATGTACCCACTGTGAATCTTTTATTTTCCAAGGTAGAATTCCAAGGTTTCTAAAACCATTTATCATTTACTATTCTTTTTGAGTCTTTCCTAATCTTCTGGCTGTCTTCTTTCACTCAAATGTCTCCCCTAAAATGAGTTGCCCAGGGCTAAAGAGAATTATTCCAGATGTGGTCTGACCACAGTATGCTGGGACTTATACTTTCTGTTGGATCTGGATTATATTTTCATTGATAAAATCTGATTTCATCAAGTTTTTTACAAAAGTAGTCTCATAACACTGTCATTTGGCTTATTCGGAGCTGGCAGTCAATCAAATCACCAGGTGCTTTGCAAACAAGCATTTGTTTCCCCCCATCCTTATTTGTCCAATTGATTCATGATAACTTTTGTTGTACAAAAATATCATGAAAAGCTATATAAAAATGAAATAAATGACCTAGAATCTTACTAAGCCAACATCAGCAATTTTCAACTGTCCAAGTTTTTTTCTAGTCCTTATTTCTAAACTTATATAGATTTTAGCATAGCCTAGATAATTGTTTGTATTCTGATTTTGAAGGCTAATAAAATACCATTTTCCCAAGCTACTGTATTATTTTTTATAATTGCACTTTAATATAGCTACATTAAGTTCCATAGTAAGATGTATCATATTTACTCATCTACTCTATGTCTTGGACCTTGAGGAAATGGTTACTTTGGGGGAGATTTTAATGTAGTGCTGAAATCAAGTGGCATTTTGGACTACAATCAAGATTTTGTTTCTCTATTTAATTTTTTCTCCTTTTTTTCATTTTCTTCCTTGTCCAGACTTTAGTGGGACCACTTCCCCAATCCCTCTTCCCTTCGCTCATCACATCATCTTTCAATTCAGAACAAATAAGATAGAAGGGTAAGAAAAGACTGGGAGACTTTAAGCTTTAATATCCATGGTAATTCCTGCAGTGGGTTCGTAACCCTCTCACAACCACCTCTCTCAGTGCCAGACTGTGAGCGCCTGCTTTGGGACAGTTAGGAAACCCAGCCCCACCCCAAACAGCTCCTTTCTTGCTAGGGAAGCTGATGTCTGCAATTAATGGCGGCCAAAATTTCTAAATTCCTTGGGGGCAGGGTCTGCATAGCTTTCACTTATCACATTCCAACTCAGCCGTGCAAGGCTCTCAGTGAATATTTCTTAAGAGAAGGAATGAAAGAATATAATTAAAGATAAGACTTAACAATTCAATTCAGCCTGGGGGAGGTACCACTTCATTCACACTAATGAGTACATTGCTGGTGTCAGATAGCTCCCAGGGCACAGGTTTTACTATGAGGAAGAAAGGGCATGAAGCACTCTAGTCATGTCTGAGAGAATGTGGTAATGGACGTGAGACACCTAAAATAGGAACATAGTTCTTCCAGGGCCAGCCTTGGCCTTTATAAACTTGGACTATTTTATGGGATGCTTTGTGATCTTCTATATTTTTTGGACTTACCCCTTCAGGGGGGAACCCCATTTTCAGGATCTTAGTTCTTTGACCAGCTATTGAACCCATACCCTTGGCATGAAAGCATGGAGTCCTAACCACTGGACTACCAGGGAGATCCCTTGGACTTGCTCTTTTAACTTGCACTGATGGACAACAGAACTTACCTTTGCTGTTATTATAGAACAGCAAATATATGGGGAGTGGTGTTGCGGGGGAGACAATGGGGAATATTAAAGACTTGGTTTTATATATATGTGCATATTTTTATATGTAGAGAGAGAAAGAGAGAGAGAGAGAGAGAGAGGGAGCGAGCCCTACCACTTCTTTATTAAAGAGCAAGCCTAGGTACTGAGGTACTGATGGAAGATTGATGTCCTTTTCTGGTATTCCTCACCTCATTCAAGTCAGGGCCTGACCTGGGTGAGGACTATTAGAGTGACTAACTAAATGGGTTTTCCTAAGACTCTCCTCACTTTTAATACTGAGAGTTCCACATCCCCGGAGTCTCCCAGTTCTGGACTAACCAGGACAGTTAACCCCCTCGTCCAAGAGCTGCCAGAAGTCTTGATTGGATTCTCTGAAAATTAAATTGAAAGAGGGCAAAAATAGTCCCAGCTCTGAGCACCTCTCTTTGTTTTCTGGCCCTGCCCCTTAGCAATGGCCCATGGAAGGTAACCCTGCCTCCCCTCTTCAGGTTGAATCAGAGTCCCACATGGTCTGACATAAGAAGTGGTGCCAATAGAAACTCCCCTGTTCAAGTTCATCTTCCTTACAGACCTGTCAACTTGGCCAAGACATCTTTGGAGCCTCAGTGGATATTTCTAGCAAATCATCTAGAAAATCTAGAATCATCTAGAAGATCATAAGTGCTATTGCAGATTAATTCGTATTTCCACTCAACTATGAGTGGTAAGTTCAGCACCCCACCACTTGAAACAGGGTTCTGAAGTTAGAGGAGAGCCGACTGGAATGCCTCAGTGGGGCCAGAGCAGCAGAAAATCTAGGAGTGGTGTTCTAGTGAGTGCCTCAGTGGGACTTCCTGTCGATTCAGAGCAGTAAGAGATTCTGTGTCCTTTGGAAAAAAGTACCAATGGTTTATAATCCAACTTTTGATTTGTTCTGACCTTCCCTTAGTCGCCAGAATAGAGACACTCTCCCCACTACCACCTCAGACATTGAACAACCATACTGCTCATCAGACACTGGCCTTCCTCTTACCGCTGCACAGCTGCACTGCCTCTGCACTTGGGGCTCATTCATTAGCCACCGCCAAACACCTCCTGGTAACAGACTTGTTTTCTCTTTCCCTTCTGCTTTTGCTTTTCACAGAACAATTCATTCCTTTTTCTGTACACACATGCTCTTTTTTAAAACATTTTTCCATCTTTACCCTTACTTAGAGGTACCTCAGGAAAATCTTTCTTCCAACATTTTAGCCTTTCTTTCCCTTCCTGTGTCCCTCTTATGGATATATACATTCATATATTTGGACTTCCCTTGTGGTTCAGATGGCAAAGAATGTCTGTAAGGCGTGATACCTGGGTTCAGTCCCTGCATTGGGAAGATCCCCTGGAGAAGGGATAGGCTACCCACACCAATATTCTTGCCTGGAGAATTACCATGGACAGAGGAGCCTGGCAGACTATACTCCACGGGATCACAAAGAGCTGGACAGGACTGAGTGACTTTCATATACATATATTAATATATGTGTGTGTATACCTATAAGCGTGTGGACACACATGCCCCCTTATATCTTTATCATCACAGTTTGCTGATATATACCTGCTTGAAGTAAAAAGGACAGTCAACTATTCTACATTAAACATAATAAAGATTCAGAACCTTCAATTTCTAAACTACTTGAAAGTGCTCAGAAGATTCCCTTTAAAATTCTTACCAGAATGTCTCTCTGCCCCTTTATTATCCACTAATTTAACCAGCTTTCAAGTATTAGTGCTGAACATAAATAGAAGAAAATAATTTCCTGCCCACTTTTCTTATTTTCTTTTTTTTTCTTTTTTAAAAATGGTAGCTAACATTATAATAGCACCTTTTTCTAGTTTTCTCATTGCAAACCTAAGGCATATCCAGCAGTATTATGTGTTGAGGAGGATTTTGTGGATTATGTGTAAATATAAGCACCATTTTACTAGGAATGATTAGAAACTGAAGGAAAGCAGGTAGTGGTGTGGTTTATAGAAAAAGACTCAATGTTTGAGAGAATAAAAGGCAAAAGCGCATCAGGCTTTTGAGTTGCATCTTTTGTTTGTTAGGGGAGGGGCCTCAGAAATCGTTAAGTGAGTCCTGAAACCTGGTATGTGATTGAAAATAGAGCAGAAGGATCTAGTACGTTCTGGCAAAAAAAAAAAAAAAAAAAAGGTGAAAACATTACTCATGTCTGACTCTTTGGGACCCCATGAACCCACTAGGCTCCTCTGTCCATGGAATTCTCTAGGCAAGAATATTGAAGTGGGGATCTTCCCAACTCAGGGATCAAACCTGGGTCTTCTACATTGCAGGCAGGTTCTTTTCCATCTAAGCCACCAGGGACGCCTGTTATGTTCAGGTGGTTTCTGGTCTGAGATGGTCACTGAGGATTGTTCTAAGAGGATATAAACCTTGTACAACCAAGAAGTATTCAGAATTGTGGGTAAGCACCAGGGCTCCAGGGCTGTGAGAAAGAGGGTATACTGGTCTTGCCCTTAAAGCTGGGTCTACTTGCCTGAGGTCCTGATGGCTGGATGGGGGAGGTTAAGGTTGCGGCTCCTGGCCATCTGAGTTCCAAATAGTGGATTTCAATTGCATTTGTATGCTGGAGGCTTCTTACATTTTACAAAGGTCTTTTTATTAATTCACATGGCAAACCTGTAAAACATAGCCATTATCACTATTTTATAGATGCCAAGTAATTTGCCCAAGTTAATAGTATATTTGACTTCTTTCTCTCCCTCAGCTCCAAAAATCAAAGCCCTGTTGATTTTCCTTCAAAATGCTACCCAGTCCTTGTACTCTTGTCATTCCACTGTTACCTGCTCTGTTCTAGGCCTATGGCATTTCATACCTGAAACTGAAAAAACTGAAAGTGTAAGTCATTCAGTCATGTCCGACTCTTTGTGACTCCACGGACTGTAGCCCTCCAGGCTCCTCTATGGAATTTTCCATGCAAGATAACTGAAGTGAGTAGGCATTTCCTTCTCCTGGAGACCTTCCCGACCCAGGGCTCAAACCCAGGTCTCCTGCATTGCACGTGGTTCTTTTACTGTCTGAAGCCCTCTGTGCTCCAGCCTGCCTGGACTTCAGTATACCCAAATCTCACCACAAAGGTTCAATGTCAGATTCCCTGTCACAGTGCTGCTTTTGCTACATCACTTCTGTATTCCAATCATCAATGACATCTGCATATCATGATGGGATAATAACTGAATCCTTCGGCCTGACGGTTAAGGTCTTCCATGGTATTTCCTCAACCTATTGTTGGAGTCTAAGTTCCCTTCACCCTACATCATAAACTCTTACCTTCTTTGTACCTTAAACAACATTTGCACTCCACATTAACACGCCTGCTTACTGTGTGTCCCCACCTGAAATTCTGCCTCTTCTTGCCTCTATTCATCCCAACTTGTGTAGCTCAGACATCACCTTTCAGTGAAGAGCCACATTTAGGATCTGTACCAGCCCTGAGCTATGAATCATGTGGATCTGGGTGACATCTCTTTCCTTTCTGTTTAATATCATCATTCTTTATGGTTATTAACTTTTCATGACTTTTCCCATTTTTCATGTTTCTTCGGTTATATAGGCAGCTTGGAGGCAAGAATCACGTTTTTGACTATTTAGATGTCACAAGATAATATCTTGAAATATTAATCTTTGTGCTTTTGTTTTCCTCTTGTCCTTGCAAGTGACTTTCCCCCTCTCAGGCAGAGGCATCCATACTGTGTCAGGAGAGAAAAACAAGAGTGAGAGAAAAAGCAGGAAACTGTTAGTGTTCCAGATTTTTTCCCCCTTAACTTTCAAAACAGAGTGAGAATCAAAATGGGAAGTCTGAAGACTTTGCAGGGTTTATGCCATAAGCATTGAATTGGAAAGAGAATATGGCATATTGGCCATGGTCCATTCAGTTAGTTGATGGAGGCCTGCATCTGCCTCAAGATTTTTCTGAGACTTAATCAAAACATTCCCCATAGACACCTGCTGCCACTGCCCTGGTCCAAGATGATCATGACCACATCAACCTGGAAAAAAGGAGGGGTGCTTTGATCCCCTGTCAGAGATGGGAATAGGCAAGGAAAAGCCCAGTGTTAAGGACAGATCATGGGAAACTCTGCTGTTACCATCTGTCTTGTATCTGTGCTTTCCAAGATGGTAGCCACTAGCCACATGTGACTGTTAAGTACTTGAAATGTGGTAAATGTGACAAAGGAATTTCAATAGTCATTTGTGGGCTTCCCATGTGGCACTAATGGTCAGGAGCCCACCTACCCTTGCAGGAGATATAACGCTTCTGTATTCCAATCATCATGACATCTGCATATCATGATGGGATAATAACTGAATCCTTCGGCCTGACGGTTAAGGTCTTCCATGGTATTTCCTCAACCTATTGTTGGAGTCTAAGTTCCCTTCACCCTACATCATAAACTCTTACCTTCTTTGTACCTTAAACAACATTTGCACTCCACATTAACACGCCTGCTTACTGTGTGTCCCCACCTGAAATTCTGCCTCTTCTTGCCTCTATTCATCCCAACTTGTGTAGCTCAGACATCACCTTTCAGTGAAGAGCCACATTTAGGATCTGTACCAGCCCTGAGCTATGAATCATGTGGATCTGGGTGACATCTCTTTCCTTTCTGTTTAATATCATCATTCTTTATGGTTATTAACTTTTCATGACTTTTCCCATTTTTCATGTTTCTTCGGTTATATAGGCAGCTTGGAGGCAAGAATCACGTTTTTGACTATTTAGATGTCACAAGATAATATCTTGAAATATTAATCTTTGTGCTTTTGTTTTCCTCTTGTCCTTGCAAGTGACTTTCCCCCTCTCAGGCAGAGGCATCCATACTGTGTCAGGAGAGAAAAACAAGAGTGAGAGAAAAGCAGGAAACTGTTAGTGTTCCAGATTTTTTCCCCCTTAACTTTCAAAACAGAGTGAGAATCAAAATGGGAAGTCTGAAGACTTTGCAGGGTTTATGCCATAAGCATTGAATTGGAAAGAGAATATGGCATATTGGCCATGGTCCATTCAGTTAGTTGATGGAGGCCTGCATCTGCCTCAAGATTTTTCTGAGACTTAATCAAAACATTCCCCATAGACACCTGCTGCCACTGCCCTGGTCCAAGATGATCATGACCACATCAACCTGGAAAAAAGGAGGGGTGCTTTGATCCCCTGTCAGAGATGGGAATAGGCAAGGAAAAGCCCAGTGTTAAGGACAGATCATGGGAAACTCTGCTGTTACCATCTGTCTTGTATCTGTGCTTTCCAAGATGGTAGCCACTAGCCACATGTGACTGTTAAGTACTTGAAATGTGGTAAATGTGACAAAGGAATTTCAATAGTCATTTGTGGGCTTCCCATGTGGCACTAATGGTCAGGAGCCCACCTACCCTTGCAGGAGATATAAGAGACATGGGTTTGATGCCTGGGTTGGGAAGACTCCCTGGAGGAAGGTATGGCAATCCACTCCAGTATTTTTGCCTGGGGAATCCCATGGACCTGGGAGCCTGGTGGGCTACAGTACATAGGGTCTCAAAGAGTTGGGCCTGACTGAGGTGACTTAGCATGCATGCACAGTCACATGGGACCAGTGGCTACTATACTGACCACTCTCTGGAACACCTGACCACTGTCTGTATGATTCCAATATCTCACAGGGTGCAGCACCATTCCTGACATGTAAGAGGCACTCAATAAATATTTCTAGAATAAAGAAATAACACATGTTATAAAAGCAATAAATACGAGTTAACCACTGGTTCAAGATAGACCTGAAGCCTCATAGCTTCAGTATTCTCTGTTCTACTAATCATATATATAGAAGCCACTGCAGCTTGCTCCATATAAAAAAACTTTATAGGACTTCATTTTCTAGGGGTACATAATTCCCAAACCACTGACATCACCAGACAGCTAGCTATTGAGCCTGACAGTCACTGTACTGCTTTGAATCTGAAAGCACCTAAACCAAGCTTGCTAGAGCTTCAAATTACCATCTCTGTAACATTCCAAAGGGAATTTGGGTACCATGCTTTTTCATTCTCCCAGTTGAGTTTAGTGTTGTTTTATATTTATAACTTGACTGTGCCAGGTCTTACCAACCTGTGGATAAACAAATTTAGTCATGTTAATATTTAGATCCTAGCAGTTGTAGTACTTTAGGCCCCCTCTAGGTTTCTTTGGTATTCTTGCCATTGTTTCTACTGGTGCTGACTTGTAAGAGCTGGCCTTTTCTTGGGGTTATGCCAAATCCCCAAAGGGTCCAAGTTCCAAAGTAGTTTAGGTTGACCTCGTTTCTTCTTGGGCCCTGAATCAAGTCACTCATGCTCTGAGTCCCATCTGTCTTGTATCTGTGCTTTCCAAGATGGTAGCCACTAGCCACATGTGACTGTTAAGTACTTGAAATGTGGTAAATGTGACAAAGGAATTTCAATAGTCATTTGTGGGCTTCCCATGTGGCACTAATGGTCAGGAGCCCACCTACCCTTGCAGGAGATATAAGAGACATGGGTTTGATGCCTGGGTTGGGAAGACTCCCTGGAGGAAGGTATGGCAATCCACTCCAGTATTTTTGCCTGGGGAATCCCATGGACCTGGGAGCCTGGTGGGCTACAGTACATAGGGTCTCAAAGAGTTGGGCCTGACTGAGGTGACTTAGCATGCATGCACAGTCACATGGGACCAGTGGCTACTATACTGACCACTCTCTGGAACACCTGACCACTGTCTGTATGATTCCAATATCTCACAGGGTGCAGCACCATTCCTGACATGTAAGAGGCACTCAATAAATATTTCTAGAATAAAGAAATAACACATGTTATAAAAGCAATAAATACGAGTTAACCACTGGTTCAAGATAGACCTGAAGCCTCATAGCTTCAGTATTCTCTGTTCTACTAATCATATATATAGAAGCCACTGCAGCTTGCTCCATATAAAAAAACTTTATAGGACTTCATTTTCTAGGGGTACATAATTCCCAAACCACTGACATCACCAGACAGCTAGCTATTGAGCCTGACAGTCACTGTACTGCTTTGAATCTGAAAGCACCTAAACCAAGCTTGCTAGAGCTTCAAATTACCATCTCTGTAACATTCCAAAGGGAATTTGGGTACCATGCTTTTTCATTCTCCCAGTTGAGTTTAGTGTTGTTTTATATTTATAACTTGACTGTGCCAGGTCTTACCAACCTGTGGATAAACAAATTTAGTCATGTTAATATTTAGATCCTAGCAGTTGTAGTACTTTAGGCCCCCTCTAGGTTTCTTTGGTATTCTTGCCATTGTTTCTACTGGTGCTGACTTGTAAGAGCTGGCCTTTTCTTGGGGTTATGCCAAATCCCCAAAGGGTCCAAGTTCCAAAGTAGTTTAGGGTTGACCTCGTTTCTTCTTGGGCCCTGAATCAAGTCACTCATGCTCTGAGTCCCATTTTGGGTTTGTTCTGCTTTTCTTTGTTTGCTTGTTTCAATGAGCATCTTTCAGCTTCTGGCCCTCTCTGCTCCTTAGAGATCAGAACCGGTTCATTAGGTAGAAGGATTAAACTGAATTAGATAATCAACAAATAATTATGGATTCTATTATGTGTAAAAATTGTATTTTTAAAAACGAGTGCATGTGTGCTTAGTCATAACCGACTCTTTGCAACCCCATGGACCGTAGCCTGCCAGGCTCCTCTGTCCATGGGATTCTCCATGCAGGAATACAAAGTGGATTGCCATGCCCTCCTCTAGGGGACCTTCCCAACCCAGGGATTGAACCCTTGTCTCCTGAGTTTCAGGTGGATTCTTTACCGCTGAGCTACGATTAGAGACCTAATAGACACGGTAATGTTTAATATTCAGACTTCTCACTGGACTCCCATCTTCCATGTTCCTTTCCCTCATGTAGGAAACCTGAAGCTCCTGTGCATCTCATTTCATAGAAAGAGACCCATAAATGGATCACCAGTTACACAAGCAGTCGGACACTGAAGCCCAGCTCTGGCTCAGTTGGGAATAGTCACTCCTTTGACCTTGAGGTTGTCAGACCTCATTGTATATCAGAATCACCTGGAGGGCTTATTAAAACACAGATTGCTGGGCACCACCTACAGAGTGTCTGATTCAGTAGGTTCTAGGTGGGGCCCAAGAATCTGCATTTCAGACAAGTTCCCAGGTGATGCTGGTGCTGGTCTGAAGATACACTTGGAGAACCACTGACTTGATCATTTGGTGACTAGCTTTCTGGAAAAAGAGCTCATGGATACACGACAGTCCTCCAACTTCATCTTAGTTTGTACTTGTTCTAAAACATTAGTCAATAAACTATCTTTCTTGTCTTAATCCCAGAAGATAGCTGTTTTGCAACATGATGAAAATTCTCAATACTTTCATTCTTTATTTTAACCAAATTATCAGTTTGTTTAGGGTTTTTGTCTTTGGACAACCAGGGAGTCTTTGGACAACTTGGTTTATAGGTGGCAGTGAGCAGTGAATCACTGGGGAGTCCAGACACTGAGTAATTTAAGTAAATCTCACTATAATCTCACTGAAAGCACTTGACTAATTAGGTGGAACTTTGTCTGCTATATGTCTGAGCCCAGAGGAATGGGTCCACAGCCAGATGGAGATTGTTACTCTAATTATATAAAATAAATTATTCCCCCTAAAAGGACAGACAAAATATGACTCCTTTGCTTTTCATTATTTTGGTAAAATTTCCCCAAAGCCACAAAACATTTACTTAGTTCAATTGATCCATTAAAAAAATCCAGTTACCTTACAGATGTTTTATCCACATGACTCTGAAAGGTCAACTTAATGAGATTTTTAACATCACCAGATGTTTTGCTGTCAGGAAAACATAACTTCACTTGAAATGTTTTGGGAACCTAGATTTTTCTCTGTGTATAATCACCCTCCTGGTTAATAAATTCTACTTTCAGTTACTAAATTTCACTGTTGAAATTTAACCTCATTTCTTCTTGTTTCTATCTTGTATCGTAGGATGAGCAATGCTGTTAATTATCTATTGGTAATTCCTCTTAATTTATTTGAAGACAGCTAGTCACTCTTTATCTTTTTCATGCAAAATTACCTCTAACCCTTTTTCAAGCTTCCTGCATAGATCCTTATTACAGTCTCCTTCATTTGTTTATAACTGTCCTTATCAACCCTATTTTTTACAGCCCTTCTTTTGTTTTTATTTAAGATTAAAAAAAATTTTTCATTTACTTATTTATTTTTGGCTGTTCTGGGTCTTCCTTGCTGGGCAGGCTTTTCGCTAGTTGTAGCAAGTAGGGGTTATTCTTCGGTTGCAGTTCGAGAGTTTCTCATTGTGGTAGCTATTCATTGTGGAGCATGGGCTCTAGGGTGTTCAGAGGTGGGCTCAATAGTTGCTCCTGGTAGGCTCTGGAGCATGGGCTCAGAAGTTGTGATGCACAGGTTTAGTTTCCCCATCACATGTAGGATCTACCCAGATCAGGGATGGAACCCATGTCCTCTGCATTGGCAGGAGGACTCTACCACTGAGCCACCAGGGAGGCTCTGGGCCCTTCTTTTAAAGTCCAGACCAAAACTGTGACTCCCTGGTCCTGATGGATGTGCCTTCATCACCTGGGCCCTAAGCACTTCAGGCTCCTAAGCCTGTAACCCTGGATCCCCCATCTTGTTCTGTCAAGTCTCCATCCTGTGAAGTGAGAAAGCCTCACAGCCACCTCTTGTCAAGTTTGAAAAATATGGTAATGCTGCAAAATTTTGTGTCTAATAATTTTTTTAGCATATGAATTCAAAGAAGCCATTAGATTTATACAAATTGACTCAGTTCACAGTGAAGTGAAATTGATATTGAGTTAAATAAATGAATGCAAATTGGGTTCATGTTCATTTGGAGTTCACTCTTATTTTAAGGCAAGTTTTACAGAAATAAAATTTAAGGCAGCTCTTATGGGTATGTGATAAAAATACTTTATTTTTTAAATTGTGAGAAACCTATTACTCTAGGCTCTTGCTAGGGGAGAATCAAGTTATAGCTAATAATTGCAGTGTTCTTCACCCTAATCCTCTGCTACCCTGTTATGCAGTCTGTGACCTGGGGACTTTCCAGTTCCTTTCTTCTAGAGGACTCTATGTAGCTTAAACCCTTGATAGCATTACTGTCTTTTCATTATTCTTCTAGTTATGGTTGGAGAGGATGAAGAAGCGATCTCACCTCACAAATTACAATTAGCATATGGTATAAGAACCTTAAAATTGGTGCTTTCATTTCTGCTTGCTCATCTTTTCTGATTTGTTATAGATTTTGCTTCTCTATATGCTGTATTTCACATTTTCAGAATTTTTTGTTATTAATTTATTTTTATTTTACTTACAGAGTTTTGTTGTTTACTGCTATACATAAACCAAAATCAGTCATAAGTATACCCTTGACCCATTCCAACTGAACCTCCCCCTACCTTCCTTCCCAACCCAACCCTCCAGGTTGTTGCATAATATCCCCTGCAGAATATATTTTTATTATTCTTATTAATCACTTGAAAAAAAGATTTTTTTAAATGAGAAAAATATCTTTTCTATTTATTCAAGTATTTGCCATTTCTGGCTCTTTATTCCTTTATGTGTTTTCATCTACCTGAAGACATCATTTTTCCTTCTACTTGATGAACTTCCCTTAACATTGCTTGCCATTCATGTAAGCTGGCAATACATTTGGTTTGCCTGAAATATCTTTAATTTGCCTTAAAGTTTGAAAGTTCCTTTTTTTATGGGGAAAGAATTTTAAATTTCTATTTTATTCTTTTCATGGTTTAAAGATGACTTTCCATAGTTTCTGATAAGATGCTTACTATAATTCTTATCGGTCTTTTCTTGTACAATTTTCCTGTGAAGTGAGAAAGCCTCACAGCCACCTCTTGTCAAGTTTGAAAATATGGTAATGCTGCAAAATTTTGTGTCTAATAATTTTTTTAGCATATGAATTCAAAGAAGCCATTAGATTTATACAAATTGACTCAGTTCACAGTGAAGTGAAATTGATATTGAGTTAAATAAATGAATGCAAATTGGGTTCATGTTCATTTGGAGTTCACTCTTATTTTAAGGCAAGTTTTACAGAAATAAAATTTAAGGCAGCTCTTATGGGTATGTGATAAAAATACTTTATTTTTTAAATTGTGAGAAACCTATTACTCTAGGCTCTTGCTAGGGGAGAATCAAGTTATAGCTAATAATTGCAGTGTTCTTCACCCTAATCCTCTGCTACCCTGTTATGCAGTCTGTGACCTGGGGACTTTCCAGTTCCTTTCTTCTAGAGGACTCTATGTAGCTTAAACCCTTGATAGCATTACTGTCTTTTCATTATTCTTCTAGTTATGGTTGGAGAGGATGAAGAAGCGATCTCACCTCACAAATTACAATTAGCATATGGTATAAGAACCTTAAAATTGGTGCTTTCATTTCTGCTTGCTCATCTTTTCTGATTTGTTATAGATTTTGCTTCTCTATATGCTGTATTTCACATTTTCAGAATTTTTTGTTATTAATTTATTTTTATTTTACTTACAGAGTTTTGTTGTTTACTGCTATACATAAACCAAAATCAGTCATAAGTATACCCTTGACCCATTCCAACTGAACCTCCCCCTACCTTCCTTCCCAACCCAACCCTCCAGGTTGTTGCATAATATCCCCTGCAGAATATATTTTTATTATTCTTATTAATCACTTGAAAAAAAGATTTTTTTAAATGAGAAAAATATCTTTTCTATTTATTCAAGTATTTGCCATTTCTGGCTCTTTATTCCTTTATGTGTTTTCATCTACCTGAAGACATCATTTTTCCTTCTACTTGATGAACTTCCCTTAACATTGCTTGCCATTCATGTAAGCTGGCAATACATTTGGTTTGCCTGAAATATCTTTAATTTGCCTTAAAGTTTGAAAGTTCCTTTTTTTATGGGGAAAGAATTTTAAATTTCTATTTTATTCTTTTCATGGTTTAAAGATGACTTTCCATAGTTTCTGATAAGATGCTTACTATAATTCTTATCGGTCTTTTCTTGTGCATACAATATCTTCTTCTGACCACTTAACATTTTTTCTTTTTATCATTGGCTTTAGTCACTTAATTATAATGTGTCTTTTTATCTTTTGTTTATTCTGCTCAAATTTACTGAGCTTCTTGAATCTGTGAGTTTATAGATTTCATCCAATTTGGAAAAATTTGACCATCTTTTCCATAGATATTTCCTATTCCCTTTACCCATTTTCCTGAAACTCTACTTCCACATATATTAGTCCACCTGATGGTATTCCACAGGTCAGAGCTGCTCTCTTCATAGTTTTTCAGTTTCATTTTCAACATTTTTATTATTTGCCTTTAGAATCATTGGGGTTTTAGTATTTATTCTTTGCTTAATACCAGGGCCTTGTTTATTTCACATGTTGGATTTTTATTTTTTTTATCATCCATTTGGGCATTTTCAAAATCTTCAATTTTCTCTACATCATGGTTACTTCTTAAACATTTGAAGAATTTTTATAGTAGCTGTTCTAAGATTTTTTTTTATCAATTCTTATGTACTAGTTCTGTTCTCTCCATCGTCTGGATGTGTTTCTATTGATTGAGTTCTGTTGATTGATTTGGGGCCTTATTTCCTACCTCTTTGCATGACTACTAATTCCTTATTGGATATTAAACATTGTGAATTTTGCATTACTGTTTGTTGGATTTTGTGGTATATTTTCAAATAGTGTTGGACTTTGCTCTGGTCCACAATTAATTTACTTGGAATTAGTTGAAACTTTACAGGCTTCCTTTTAAATTTTGTTAGGACAAGTCCAGGGCAGCCTTTAGTATAGGCTAAAGGACATCTGAGGATTGTACTCTATGTCTTGTGGATTATGGTCACTTCCATTCTTGCCGTGTGTGGACTCTGAAAATTGTTCTCTTTAATCCTTCCTGGTGTTTATTTCCCTGTATTCAAGTAGTTACTTTTCAGACGTACACAGATTAGCACTCAACCAGAAACTAAAGGGGACCTCTCAGCAGATTTCCTGAGCTTTCTCTTTGCAGATAACACTCTGACTCATAAATTCTTACTGTCTTGGCCTCTCTGTATTTTCACTTCATAGAGAACTCTGGTTTCTTTTTTCATGCACCATAGTCCAGAATTGCCTTTGGACAGTAAGCTGGTACAGTTGCTCAACTGGCTTCGTTTGTTACTCTTCCATTAGAAATCACAGACCTGTTGATATCTGTTTTTCATATCTGTGTGGTAGGCAGCTTCCAAGGTGATCCCCAATGATCCCCATCTTCTGCTATTCATACTTTGAGTGACGGAAGGATCCAGTAACTAACAAATACATAGCAAGTGTGGTGGATGTCACTTCTATGATTATAGAAGGTTCCAGAATACTCTGACTTCCATACTGTTAGCAGATTCTCTCTCTTGCTTGCTTTGATGAAGCACTTTACCAGCTGTGGGAGGCCTACATGCCCATGAGCTGAGAGTAATATATGGTCAACAACCAGAGAGTATGGAGGTTCTCAGTCCAACTGCCCATAAGGAACTCAGTCCTGCCAATGACTACAAGAGTGAGCCTAGAAGTGGGTTCTTTTTCACTCTAGAATTTAGGTGGGACTGTGGTACTGGCCAACACTTCAGCTGCAGCCTTGGGAGAGGCCTTGAGTTAAAAAGATTGTTCTTGATAATTTGTGACAGTTTCATACTATTTAAACCATGCCTGGTTTTCCTGAACCACAAAAGCTGTGAGGTAATAAAAGTGTATTTTTTTTAAGCTATGAAATTTGGGCTAACTCGTTACTCAGCAACAAATAACTAATACAGTCTGAAGATCATTGTTTTCTATTTTTGTTCTGTCAAATAAGACAAAGCTAGTTTTGAAAATTATAGTGTTGGATCTTCAAATTTACTTGGAATTAGTTGAAACTTTACAGGCTTCCTTTTAAATTTTGTTAGGACAAGTCCAGGGCAGCCTTTAGTATAGGCTAAAGGACATCTGAGGATTGTACTCTATGTCTTGTGGATTATGGTCACTTCCATTCTTGCCGTGTGTGGACTCTGAAAATTGTTCTCTTTAATCCTTCCTGGTGTTTATTTCCCTGTATTCAAGTAGTTACTTTTCAGACGTACACAGATTAGCACTCAACCAGAAACTAAAGGGGACCTCTCAGCAGATTTCCTGAGCTTTCTCTTTGCAGATAACACTCTGACTCATAAATTCTTACTGTCTTGGCCTCTCTGTATTTTCACTTCATAGAGAACTCTGGTTTCTTTTTTCATGCACCATAGTCCAGAATTGCCTTTGGACAGTAAGCTGGTACAGTTGCTCAACTGGCTTCGTTTGTTACTCTTCCATTAGAAATCACAGACCTGTTGATATCTGTTTTTCATATCTGTGTGGTAGGCAGCTTCCAAGGTGATCCCCAATGATCCCCATCTTCTGCTATTCATACTTTGAGTGACGGAAGGATCCAGTAACTAACAAATACATAGCAAGTGTGGTGGATGTCACTTCTATGATTATAGAAGGTTCCAGAATACTCTGACTTCCATACTGTTAGCAGATTCTCTCTCTTGCTTGCTTTGATGAAGCACTTTACCAGCTGTGGGAGGCCTACATGCCCATGAGCTGAGAGTAATATATGGTCAACAACCAGAGAGTATGGAGGTTCTCAGTCCAACTGCCCATAAGGAACTCAGTCCTGCCAATGACTACAAGAGTGAGCCTAGAAGTGGGTTCTTTTTCACTCTAGAATTTAGGTGGGACTGTGGTACTGGCCAACACTTCAGCTGCAGCCTTGGGAGAGGCCTTGAGTTAAAAAGATTGTTCTTGATAATTTGTGACAGTTTCATACTATTTAAACCATGCCTGGTTTTCCTGAACCACAAAAGCTGTGAGGTAATAAAAGTGTATTTTTTTTAAGCTATGAAATTTGGGCTAACTCGTTACTCAGCAACAAATAACTAATACAGTCTGAAGATCATTGTTTCACATAGACTGTCTATTTTTGTTCTGTCAAATAAGACAAGAAGGATAAATTCTATCTCTGTGACTGAATCTTAATTAGAAAGAAGTCCTAGGCCATTCAAATCAGAGGCTATGGAGGTGAGACCCAGACATCAGTGTTGTGTAAAACTTCCCTGGTGAGTCCAGTATACAGGCAACCATGAAAACCACTCTCTTAGATCAATGATTTTCAGTCATTAATGTGTATGTGAATTACTGAAGGAACCTGTTAGAATCAAGGGTCTGAGTCAGTAGGTCTAGAGAGGACATGGTCTCTGCATTTGCAACAAGTTTTTAGATCATGCTGATGCTGACCATACTTGGGACCACATTTTGAATAGATCACACTTCAACTTAGATTATTGCATGCCTTCTTATTTATCCCATTTCCTGAGGAACTTGGAACAAGTTCCTTAGTGTGTGTACCAAAAAGTATTTGGAGATAAGGATGGCCTCTTCAGTGTGTAAATGGAGAGCTGCTTTTTGAGAGAAGGCAGACTGTAATATTATCCCTGCTTCCTCTCTTTGCTTAGGACTCTTAATCTTGATTTCCCTTGCTGTCATGCAAATTGGACCCCCAGTGGTCTGCCCTGCAGTCTCAGAACTCTGAGACAGGTATGCAGATTAGATTCCTTCTTCTGCAGCCCTCACAGTCTTCACCATCTGTGTTTAAGCAAATCTATTTAAGAACTATCTTAGTTTTAGCCTCAAGTTAGCCTTACTATAGAAAAGATTCAGATGTCAAAAATGACTATCTTTCATCTTTATCTCTATCCATTTCTCAGAGGATGGAATGGGGAGTGGAATAGATAGATATAGCATATTCCATATATATTTTTTGTCTGTGACTGAGTTCCTGACATTTCCCTCTAGGAGACTTACGTATTGCTGTAAACATTCTTTCAAAATATTTCAGATTAACTAATGAAAGTAACTGGCAAATTTAATGATATAGGAAACAGAGTAGAAAATTTTAAGCTTTACTCCATCGGGATCATAAGTAAGAGACTGTTTCTTTTGTATAACAGCCAGTAGAAAGTAGGTTTATGAAATGACAATGACCCAGACAGTAACTCAGAGTTTTTCCCCTTGAGGTGGAAAAACTATCCACAATTTTTCAATAAAGCTCTAGATGGGAGCAAGACTCAAGTCTTCCTCATAGAACATAGGTCCCTTTGCTATTATTACCCCTGAAACTCAATCCAATTTAGCATCTTCAGAAAAGGTGTCGTTAGGGAGGTGATATTGCTGGTAAGTAATCCAGCAAAGTTCTTGTACCAACTCACTGATTATAATGGCATTGGAATCCTGGAATCAAGTAATGATAGTATCCAGAGGAAGATGTATTTTCTTCTAATCATATGGTCTCACTGGTTTACTTTCCCAAAGTCTGAAGGAAAGAATTGTTGACTAAAAGATAAACAACTTGAGAGTTGTGGGTTAAGTTTTATTTGGGGCATAATTAGGACTGCAGCCCATTGCTCTAAAAACGAGTGGCTTAAAGCAATAAATACTTAAACTTTCTTATATTCTGTAGGGTTTTTTGTTTTCATTTTTAATTTTTATATTGTAAGATATAATTGCTTTACAATGTTGTGTTGCTTTCTGCTGTACAACAATGTGAATCAGCTATAATAGACATAGACCCTCTCCCTCTAGAGCCTCCCTCCGGTCCCTCATCCCATCCCTCCAGTCTGTCACAGAGCATTGATACAAGCTCACTGTGCTGTATAGGAGGTTCCCACCAGCTATCTCTTTTACACATGGTGGTGGTGTATACTTCAATGCTTTCTCCCTATTTGTCCCACGTTCCCCTTACCCCACCTGAGTCCACCTATACGTTCCCTATGTCTGTGCCTCTGTTCCTGCTCACGGGCACCCTTTATTTAGGACAGCTTAGCTGAGACTAGATCATTTAGGTTGGTATCACTTTTTACGGGACAGCCTCTATCCATGATAATATTTTCATTTTGTCTGTGACTGAGTTACTGACATTTCCCTCTAGGAGACTTACGTATTGCTGTAAACATTCTTTCAAAATATTTCAGATTAACTAATGAAAGTAACTGGCAAATTTAATGATATAGGAAACAGAGTAGAAAATTTTAAGCTTTACTCCATCGGGATCATAAGTAAGAGACTGTTTCTTTTGTATAACAGCCAGTAGAAAGTAGGTTTATGAAATGACAATGACCCAGACAGTAACTCAGAGTTTTTCCCCTTGAGGTGGAAAAACTATCCACAATTTTTCAATAAAGCTCTAGATGGGAGCAAGACTCAAGTCTTCCTCATAGAACATAGGTCCCTTTGCTATTATTACCCCTGAAACTCAATCCAATTTAGCATCTTCAGAAAAGGTGTCGTTAGGGAGGTGATATTGCTGGTAAGTAATCCAGCAAAGTTCTTGTACCAACTCACTGATTATAATGGCATTGGAATCCTGGAATCAAGTAATGATAGTATCCAGAGGAAGATGTATTTTCTTCTAATCATATGGTCTCACTGGTTTACTTTCCCAAAGTCTGAAGGAAAGAATTGTTGACTAAAAGATAAACAACTTGAGAGTTGTGGGTTAAGTTTTATTTGGGGCATAATTAGGACTGCAGCCCATTGCTCTAAAAACGAGTGGCTTAAAGCAATAAATACTTAAACTTTCTTATATTCTGTAGGGTTTTTTGTTTTCATTTTTAATTTTTATATTGTAAGATATAATTGCTTTACAATGTTGTGTTGCTTTCTGCTGTACAACAATGTGAATCAGCTATAATAGACATAGACCCTCTCCCTCTAGAGCCTCCCTCCGGTCCCTCATCCCATCCCTCCAGTCTGTCACAGAGCATTGATACAAGCTCACTGTGCTGTATAGGAGGTTCCCACCAGCTATCTCTTTTACACATGGTGGTGGTGTATACTTCAATGCTTTCTCCCTATTTGTCCCACGTTCCCCTTACCCCACCTGAGTCCACCTATACGTTCCCTATGTCTGTGCCTCTGTTCCTGCTCACGGGCACCCTTTATTTAGGACAGCTTAGCTGAGACTAGATCATTTAGGTTGGTATCACTTAAATGTCTACGTGATAGAGGAATGACTGAGGTAGAGCCTCTATCCATGAGGCCTCTCATCCTGCAAGAGGCTAGCCTGGGCTTGTTCACACAGTGGTGAAAGAATTCCTGGAGAAGAGCAAGAGACGAACCTCAACGTGTAAGCACTTTTCAAGCTTCTGCTTATATCACAGTTGTTGATGACGCATTTGTCAAAGTTAGTTACATGGCTACGCCCAAATTCAAGGAATGAAGAAAAAGACCCACCTGTTGATGGGAAGAGTAGTGAAGTCACATTGAAAAGGGTGTGCATATAAGGAACAACAATCTACCATAGGCGGCCACATCTTTCTTCTGCTCTCGACACTCTGCTTAAATCATCCCATGTGTCAGTTATTCCAGGCAGTCAAATAAGTCAAGACTGGTTTGATGGTAATGTTCAGAATTACTATTTACCAGTCTTCAGCCAGTCACCTCTAGGTATTTAATGCCACCTAAGTCACTTTTGTCTCTTACCAAATACACCTCACATATCTAGCCTCCATACATAGGTTTATTAGGCACAAAGTCACAAATAATATACTTAATCTAATGAATGAATTAATCTAATTTAATTAATAAGCTCCTCCAGATACACTTATCCTGAGTTTAAGTATTATTTCTGTTGAATACGATCATGACCTGCCCAGGTGGGTCTAGATGAGCTCTCACCCTTGAACTCCTAGGGTTGTCCTGTTAAAAAATTTTTTACCAAACAAAATTTTTTTTTGCCAATGTTGTGTTGCTTTCTGCTGTACAACAATGTCTATAATAGACATAGACCCTCTCTCTAGAGCCTCCCTCCGGTCCCTCATCCCATCCCTCCAGTCTGTCACAGAGCATTGATACAAGCTCACTGTGCTGTATAGGAGGTTCCCACCAGCTATCTCTTTTACACATGGTGGTGGTGTATACTTCAATGCTTTCTCCCTATTTGTCCCACGTTCCCCTTACCCCACCTGAGTCCACCTATACGTTCCCTATGTCTGTGCCTCTGTTCCTGCTCACGGGCACCCTTTATTTAGGACAGCTTAGCTGAGACTAGATCATTTAGGTTGGTATCACTTAAATGTCTACGTGATAGAGGAATGACTGAGGTAGAGCCTCTATCCATGAGGCCTCTCATCCTGCAAGAGGCTAGCCTGGGCTTGTTCACACAGTGGTGAAAGAATTCCTGGAGAAGAGCAAGAGACGAACCTCAACGTGTAAGCACTTTTCAAGCTTCTGCTTATATCACAGTTGTTGATGACGCATTTGTCAAAGTTAGTTACATGGCTACGCCCAAATTCAAGGAATGAAGAAAAAGACCCACCTGTTGATGGGAAGAGTAGTGAAGTCACATTGAAAAGGGTGTGCATATAAGGAACAACAATCTACCATAGGCGGCCACATCTTTCTTCTGCTCTCGACACTCTGCTTAAATCATCCCATGTGTCAGTTATTCCAGGCAGTCAAATAAGTCAAGACTGGTTTGATGGTAATGTTCAGAATTACTATTTACCAGTCTTCAGCCAGTCACCTCTAGGTATTTAATGCCACCTAAGTCACTTTTGTCTCTTACCAAATACACCTCACATATCTAGCCTCCATACATAGGTTTATTAGGCACAAAGTCACAAATAATATACTTAATCTAATGAATGAATTAATCTAATTTAATTAATAAGCTCCTCCAGATACACTTATCCTGAGTTTAAGTATTATTTCTGTTGAATACGATCATGACCTGCCCAGGTGGGTCTAGATGAGCTCTCACCCTTGAACTCCTAGGGTTGTCCTGTAATATCACATCAAAATATTTTGTCTGTCTCTCATGCTGGCCTGTAAATCCTAAAGTTCAGGGAAGGTGTGTTGTCTCTTTCAGTCTCTGTATTCCTGGTGACTAGCCCAGTCTCTGGCTCCAACTGGATACCCAGTCATTGTTGCCTGAGCATATGATGCATAGCCTAAGCAACGCTGTACTCAGATAGTTTATGGTCTGATTGTAGAAATAGTACACTCACCTGTGAAACAGATAGACAGTAATGTAAATCATTTGTTATAAGAATCAAGAAGAGGAAAAATTACTCCCAGATCCACTTTACAGTATCTTATTCACCTTAAATTATTCCCTTTTCCAACATTTCTGTCTTGTTCTACCCCCACATATAATATGGCATCCTTCTCCAAGGCTCTGGAAACAGATGCTTAGGGTCCCAATCCACATCACCTACTGACCTTGTACAAGTTAATTTAACTTCTAAAAGTCTCAGTTTCCTCATCTGTTTTCCAAAGCTAAGGATTAAATAAGTTAAGATAATTACGAGTGTGTGGCACTGTGCTCAGTAAATGTTAGCTTCAGTTGATGTTCCTAGCATCACTAACACCATTATATATCCAACTCCACTCCTCCCAGCTTTCATCCCAGTCCTTGTCATTCCTCTCCTGGACCTGATTATAATCAGTTCCTCAAGACTTTTTCCCCTCATCCATCCTACAACTTTCACCCAATTGCCTTTCCTACAGGACAATGCTGACCACTTCTTTTAAATGCTATGAAACCAATTTTGGCTTCCCTTTGTCTTATGAATCAAATTCAAACTTCCCAGCTATCCCCGAGCCATACTAGATAATGTCCAGTCCCCTGAACGTGCCCACCTGTTTTAAAGATCCTTGTTTTACACAGATTTATGATCATGCTACAAACCTTATACTTCAGGGTCCATCATTTGTGCACGCACCTTCCAAGGCTTGGCATGATCTTGGGACTCAGGGAGGAAACAGCAGCCCAGCTGGGGCCTGAGTCAAGGAGCATAGTGGGCACAGTCTGAGGGGTAATCTGTGGGCAACAGGCAGGACAAGTAGGCTCCCATATCCTAGGTTCTAGATGAGCTCTCACCCTTGAACTCCTAGGGTTGTCCTGTAATATCACATCAAAATATTTTGTCTGTCTCTCATGCTGGCCTGTAAATCCTAAAGTTCAGGGAAGGTGTGTTGTCTCTTTCAGTCTCTGTATTCCTGGTGACTAGCCCAGTCTCTGGCTCCAACTGGATACCCAGTCATTGTTGCCTGAGCATATGATGCATAGCCTAAGCAACGCTGTACTCAGATAGTTTATGGTCTGATTGTAGAAATAGTACACTCACCTGTGAAACAGATAGACAGTAATGTAAATCATTTGTTATAAGAATCAAGAAGAGGAAAAATTACTCCCAGATCCACTTTACAGTATCTTATTCACCTTAAATTATT
This sequence comes from Tragulus kanchil, assembly GCA_022376925.1. Taxonomy (NCBI): domain Eukaryota; kingdom Metazoa; phylum Chordata; class Mammalia; order Artiodactyla; family Tragulidae; genus Tragulus; species Tragulus kanchil. The sequence goes on from JAIOJX010000004.1 coordinate 87,615,344, forward strand.
CCCTTTTCCAACATTTCTGTCTTGTTCTACCCCCACATATAATATGGCATCCTTCTCCAAGGCTCTGGAAACAGATGCTTAGGGTCCCAATCCACATCACCTACTGACCTTGTACAAGTTAATTTAACTTCTAAAAGTCTCAGTTTCCTCATCTGTTTTCCAAAGCTAAGGATTAAATAAGTTAAGATAATTACGAGTGTGTGGCACTGTGCTCAGTAAATGTTAGCTTCAGTTGATGTTCCTAGCATCACTAACACCATTATATATCCAACTCCACTCCTCCCAGCTTTCATCCCAGTCCTTGTCATTCCTCTCCTGGACCTGATTATAATCAGTTCCTCAAGACTTTTTCCCCTCATCCATCCTACAACTTTCACCCAATTGCCTTTCCTACAGGACAATGCTGACCACTTCTTTTAAATGCTATGAAACCAATTTTGGCTTCCCTTTGTCTTATGAATCAAATTCAAACTTCCCAGCTATCCCCGAGCCATACTAGATAATGTCCAGTCCCCTGAACGTGCCCACCTGTTTTAAAGATCCTTGTTTTACACAGATTTATGATCATGCTACAAACCTTATACTTCAGGGTCCATCATTTGTGCACGCACCTTCCAAGGCTTGGCATGATCTTGGGACTCAGGGAGGAAACAGCAGCCCAGCTGGGGCCTGAGTCAAGGAGCATAGTGGGCACAGTCTGAGGGGTAATCTGTGGGCAACAGGCAGGACAAGTAGGCTCCCCATATCCTTCCCCACTTTCCCAAACCTCAGTGATAGCCTACCCCTGGCCACCTCATTGAGTAGCTTCCTGTCTGTGACCTCCAAGGGAGCATCTGAACCAGAAGCCACTCTGCTCCTGCTTGGGGAGGAGCACCATTCCTCAGGTTCCACATCCACCTCGCCTTCTGGCCTCCATCCCAGGGGTGCCATCAGGAGATGGGGAGCCTTAGAAACTTTCCTCCACCATAGAACGATGCTGCAGAGAAAGTTACAGATGAGGCATGTCTGATAACAAAGTATTATTACCAAGAGAAACAATCAGGAACAAAAAACTCGATTTCTCCATGCCATGCCAGAGGAAAGACTTAATCGTCTTTTCAGTCTCTCTTGTCAAAAATGATGATAAAAATCAATCAGAGGAGGAGACCAGAGTGTAGGGGGAAAATATATGGAAGTGTTTTGAGCAGTTAATTCACTAATTAAAAAAATAACAATAAGTGATGTTCTTGTGGAATTTGTGAACCTCATGCTGTTTATCACCCAACTTCACATTTGTATTATTGCACTGTAGCTTTTTGGGAGCTCTGCCACTTGGTATGTGATATCTTAGTTCCCCAACAAGGGATCAAACCTGCACCCCCTGCAGTGGAAGCATGGAGTCTTAGCCACTGGAGTGCTAGGGAAGTCCTAAACTTGCATACTTTTTTTTAAAATCTTTTTTTAAAATTGGAGGATGACTGCTTTATAATATTGTGCTGGCCTCTGCCATATATCAACATGAGTCAATCACAGGTACACATACGTCTCCTTCCTCTTGAATCTCCCTCCGGTCTCCTACCCCATCCCACCCCTCTAGGTTAAAAGCCCCCAATGGTATTCTTTTCAAGCCCGATAAACTGAATCTATCTCCATAGCACATGAGCCTCCCTCCTTACAGGAGGTTCATTTCCTCTGATAACACAGTATAAGTTCTACAAACCTTATACTTCAGGGTCCATCATTTGTGCACGCACCTTCCAAGGCTTGGCATGATCTTGGGACTCAGGGAGGAAACAGCAGCCCAGCTGGGGCCTGAGTCAAGGAGCATAGTGGGCACAGTCTGAGGGGTAATCTGTGGGCAACAGGCAGGACAAGTAGGCTCCCATATCCTTCCCCACTTTCCCAAACCTCAGTGATAGCCTACCCTGGCCACCTCATTGAGTAGCTTCCTGTCTGTGACCTCCAAGGGAGCATCTGAACCAGAAGCCACTCTGCTCCTGCTTGGGGAGGAGCACCATTCCTCAGGTTCCACATCCACCTCGCCTTCTGGCCTCCATCCCAGGGGTGCCATCAGGAGATGGGGAGCCTTAGAAACTTTCCTCCACCATAGAACGATGCTGCAGAGAAAGTTACAGATGAGGCATGTCTGATAACAAAGTATTATTACCAAGAGAAACAATCAGGAACAAAAAACTCGATTTCTCCATGCCATGCCAGAGGAAAGACTTAATCGTCTTTTCAGTCTCTCTTGTCAAAAATGATGATAAAAATCAATCAGAGGAGGAGACCAGAGTGTAGGGGGAAAATATATGGAAGTGTTTTGAGCAGTTAATTCACTAATTAAAAAAATAACAATAAGTGATGTTCTTGTGGAATTTGTGAACCTCATGCTGTTTATCACCCAACTTCACATTTGTATTATTGCACTGTAGCTTTTTGGGAGCTCTGCCACTTGGTATGTGATATCTTAGTTCCCCAACAAGGGATCAAACCTGCACCCCCTGCAGTGGAAGCATGGAGTCTTAGCCACTGGAGTGCTAGGGAAGTCCTAAACTTGCATACTTTTTTTTAAAATCTTTTTTTAAAATTGGAGGATGACTGCTTTATAATATTGTGCTGGCCTCTGCCATATATCAACATGAGTCAATCACAGGTACACATACGTCTCCTTCCTCTTGAATCTCCCTCCGGTCTCCTACCCCATCCCACCCCTCTAGGTTAAAAGCCCCCAATGGTATTCTTTTCAAGCCCGATAAACTGAATCTATCTCCATAGCACATGAGCCTCCCTCCTTACAGGAGGTTCATTTCCTCTGATAACACAGTATAAAGATGGTCACCCTCAGACAGCACTGCCATCTCCTCTCTTGGACTGTCACGGTGCCTCCTGCAGCTGCCTTTCCTGCTGCCCATAGCACAGTGATCAGAATTCACGTTACCTCCCTCTATGGGCATCCTCAGGGCAGAAGGCTGCTCTAATCCATCTTTGTATTCCCTGCATGTCATATTGTGTCTGTCACATATCTGCTGCTTCATAAGTGTTTCTTGACTATAAGAATGAAAAAATAAATGGGTGAATATCTGGATAAAACAGTGAATAGGCATAATTAGAGATTCACAGAGACATGGAGCTGGCATGATATTTTGACAGATAAGTTCTATAGTTTTCTTAAAAGAGCAATGGAGTGGGGGACATTTGAAGTAGTGAGATCAGCAGAAAAGGTCGGTCAGTCTGTCAGGGATTATGGTGGGATGAAGGGATGACTCTAAAGGCTTAGCTCTGTAGATGAAACTTTTGGGGAAAATGGAATTGTTCTAGATCCTTTTTGGTATCAATAGCAATGGGACCGTAAACTGAGTCTCAGTTTTGAGGCTCCTCAATTTCATCTGTCTTTTTCATCCATACTTTGTTTTTGTTTATTCTATATCTTGATTATGGTAGTGGTTACATGAATCTGCACATGTATTAACGTGGAGTGTACAACTGTTCATCAAAAGAAAAAAGTAAATTTTACAGCATTTTAAAAATTAAAATGTATGTAAAAGGCCCAGACAAGATGTTTGGTATTTGTAATAGACTATAAAAAATTAATCTGAAGAAAATAAAGGATTATGCTTTTTACTTATATAGTATTAACACAATTTTAAAAATAAAACAAATAATTTGTATTGGGAAATGATGGTAGATAAAAGTGAACAGGCAAAAATATTGGGCCTTACATCAGGACTGATATTTAGTTTTGATTCAGTGGATAACAGAGTATGTTGCCTTATAAAGACAGGCTGGTTAGATCAATCAGGGACAAAAATGGGTGTAAATTTTTGACACAGGGATGGCAACAGCAATACATACAGTGAAGTCAGAGAGTCAAGATGGATTGAAGAGAAGAGTTGACAAGAGATAAAATATTTTGGGGGTATAGGGAATGGAGAGGGCATCAAAGATAGCATCAGGATTTCAAGTCTAATTAAGCAACAATGAGGCCGCCATTGAGAGAAATGGTAAGATTGGAAGGAGAAGTCGATTTGTGGGAAGAATACAAGGAATTTGCTCAAGAGCCCAGGGCTTCCTCTCAGAGATGGAGGCCAGCACGGAGGAAGACTGAGTTCCTGGTACACAAGACGTCCTGAGAGGAGGTGCTTCCCAGACCTTAATGTTCCCTACTCCAGTAGAAGAGAATTGTCGCCCCAAAGAGCTGATTTCTCAGTTAAGGCTCCATATGGAGCATTTTAACTACACTACACCTTTTTAAATTTTCTCAGCAATTCTGTGATGTCAATGTTATTTTATCTTCCTATTATAAATAAGGAAGTCGATGTTTAGAGGGTTTAAGTAATTTTCCCAAACTTATAACTAAGTCTTGCTTAGTGTAATAAGCTAAGGTTTGAGTCTTTTCCCCACCGTACTCTATTTACAGTTCTGGGATCTTATGGTGCAGAAAAGGTCGGTCAGTCTGTCAGGGATTATGGTGGGATGAAGGGATGACTCTAAAGGCTTAGCTCTGTAGATGAAACTTTTGGGGAAAATGGAATTGTTCTAGATCCTTTTTGGTATCAATAGCAATGGGACCGTAAACTGAGTCTCAGTTTTGAGGCTCCTCAATTTCATCTGTCTTTTCATCCATACTTTGTTTTTGTTTATTCTATATCTTGATTATGGTAGTGGTTACATGAATCTGCACATGTATTAACGTGGAGTGTACAACTGTTCATCAAAAGAAAAAAGTAAATTTTACAGCATTTTAAAAATTAAAATGTATGTAAAAGGCCCAGACAAGATGTTTGGTATTTGTAATAGACTATAAAAAATTAATCTGAAGAAAATAAAGGATTATGCTTTTTACTTATATAGTATTAACACAATTTTAAAAATAAAACAAATAATTTGTATTGGGAAATGATGGTAGATAAAAGTGAACAGGCAAAAATATTGGGCCTTACATCAGGACTGATATTTAGTTTTGATTCAGTGGATAACAGAGTATGTTGCCTTATAAAGACAGGCTGGTTAGATCAATCAGGGACAAAAATGGGTGTAAATTTTTGACACAGGGATGGCAACAGCAATACATACAGTGAAGTCAGAGAGTCAAGATGGATTGAAGAGAAGAGTTGACAAGAGATAAAATATTTTGGGGGTATAGGGAATGGAGAGGGCATCAAAGATAGCATCAGGATTTCAAGTCTAATTAAGCAACAATGAGGCCGCCATTGAGAGAAATGGTAAGATTGGAAGGAGAAGTCGATTTGTGGGAAGAATACAAGGAATTTGCTCAAGAGCCCAGGGCTTCCTCTCAGAGATGGAGGCCAGCACGGAGGAAGACTGAGTTCCTGGTACACAAGACGTCCTGAGAGGAGGTGCTTCCCAGACCTTAATGTTCCCTACTCCAGTAGAAGAGAATTGTCGCCCCAAAGAGCTGATTTCTCAGTTAAGGCTCCATATGGAGCATTTTAACTACACTACACCTTTTTAAATTTTCTCAGCAATTCTGTGATGTCAATGTTATTTTATCTTCCTATTATAAATAAGGAAGTCGATGTTTAGAGGGTTTAAGTAATTTTCCCAAACTTATAACTAAGTCTTGCTTAGTGTAATAAGCTAAGGTTTGAGTCTTTTGGACACACAACAGACCACAGTTACGTCTTATTGTGTGGTGGACGGAGGTTTTTCATGAGTAACATGCAGCTTCCACTTTAAGTCTCTCTAGAACCACTGACGTTTCTTTGGGGAGGATCCATTTGACTGGGTTCTCTGTAGCTGGTTCTGGGATCCCAAGAGTGCATGCTCCATTCAAAGTATGAGAATGAGCTGCTTCTCTCTGGCCAAAGTGAACTCACCTGTAGCTGTGTCTTGCTTGGCTTCATTCCCCAAGAATGTGGCTCTCTGTCCTCGCCAAACCAAGGATGAGTGAAGCAGTGAGTCACATGCAAGACCATCACTGTTCTCAATATTTTACTAGGGAACCAACAGACGCTTGTATGTTTCCATTCTTGCAGCGGATCCTGCCTATGAAGAGCAAAATATCAGAGCAAAGGGAAGTGAATCACTTGGAAATGACAAGCAATGGCCTCAGGCAGAGAACAGCATATGTCAGGCATGTGGTTTGCCAACCCTAAAATATTTGCTTTCAGTGCACTTAACAGGGTTATAATTATCGGGCGTCGAACTCTTCCAAGTACCATGCCTACTCAGCACTCCATCTTATCATTAAGAAAAAAATAACAGCTTTATTGGAATGCAATTTAGGCATGCACGAAGTCTGCTACCACTATCACCAGTATCTAATTTCAGAACATTTTCATACCTGATAAGAGCTGATGTTTTCTAGTGCTCCTTCCTCCAGCCTCTGCGAAACACTGATCCACTTTTATCTCTAGGGGTTTGCCTAATCTGCCTAATTCCATACAAACGGAATCATAAAATGTGCAGCTCTCTGTGTATGGCTTCTTTTACTTAGCCTAATATTTTAAAACTTTTTCCATGTTGTAGTACATACCTGTATTGCATTACTTTTCATGGCTGAATAATATCTCATCATGTGAATGTACCACATTTCGTTTATCCATTCATCACTTGATGTACATCTGAATTGTTTCCACTCTTTGGCTATTGTGAATAACGCTTCACTGAACATTCATGTACAGGCTTTTGTGTGGAAATGGGTTTTAAGTTCTCTTGGGTATGAACTTTTGGATTAAATGGTAACTCTTTTGTTTGGCTGATTGAGAAATTGCTAGCCTGTTTTCCAAAGTGGCTGCAACAATTTTACACTCCTACGAAGAGTATATGAGGGTTCTGATTTCTCCACATCCTCACCAACACTTGTTATTATTTGTCATTTTGATTATAGCTATCTGGTGAGGATGAACCAGCACTTCCTTCTAGTTTTTAATTTTATCATGTAAAATATATATAACATGAAACTTACCACTTTAATCACTTTAAGTGTATAATTCAGTGACGTTAAGGACATTTGCATATTGGGCAATCATCATCACCATCCACTTCCAGAAGTTTTCCATCATCCCAAACTGCCTACTAAACAATAACTCTCCACTCCCTTCTCTGTCTTAATTGTGGCTTAGATTGGTATTTTTCTAATGGCTAATGTTTTCTTAATGGTTGAGCATCTTTTCATATGCTTATTGGCCATTTATATGTCTTTGAAAACATGTCTGTTCAAATCCTTTGCCCATTTTTAAATTGGGTTGTCTTTTTATTATTTATAACAACTTTATATTTCCTGGATACAAGTTCACTGTCAGATATATGATTTGCAAATATTTTCTATGATTCTGTGGAATATCTTTTGCTTTCTTGAAGAAAGTACAAAAGTTTTCAATTTTCATTAAGTCTTATTTACCTACTTTTTTTTTTGTTCCTTGTATTTTTGGTGGCATATCTAAGAAACCATTGCTAAATCCAAGATCACTAATATTTGCCCCTTATTTTCTTCTCATTATTATATAGCTTTAGCTCTTATGTTTACTCCCTGATTTTCTTTTATTTCTTTGTATATGTTGTGAAATAGAGATCCCTCTTCATTCTTCCATGTGAATGTCCAGTTGTCCCAGCACCATTTTTTTTTTTTTTACAGTTTTGTGTCTTCATTTTTTTTTCCCCTTTAGTTTTTTAAATTTTTAAAAAATTATTACAGAGTTTTGTTGTTCACAGACATGTATGTTCCCAGATCAGCCATATGCATATCCCTGGTCCCCTCTCAGCTGCCGCATCGAGCCTTGTAGGAACTCCTATTCCCACAGCACAATGACAATGGCTATCTTTTTCACATATGATAGTTTAGATTTCCATGTTACTCCCTCTATGCCTCCCACCCATTGTTCATTTCCCACAATGTCCATATGTCTGTTCTCTATGCCTGTTTTTCCATCGGTTCACTGCATGTTGTTATCATTACCCATTTACTAGATTCCATATATATGTGTTAGTATACTGTACTTGTTTTTCTCTTTTTGACTTACTTCATTTTTATGATAGGTTCTAGATCCAGCCACCTCATTAGGACTGATTCTTCTACATTTCTTTTTGCAGCTGAGTAGTATTCCATTGTATATATGTACCAGAGCTTCTTTATCCATTCATTCATCGATGGACATCTAGGTTGCTTCCATTTTCTATCTATTGTATAGAGAGCTGCAATGAACATTGGGGTACAGGTGCTTCTTTCAGTTTTGATTTCATCTGGGTATATACCTAATAGTGGGATTGCTGTGTCCCAGCACCATTTGTTGAAAAGACTCTTTTCCCTCATTGAGTTGTCTGGGACATTATAAAAGCATGCTTGCCTTTATTCAATTGATCTATATGTTTGTCCTTTTGCCACACTGTCTTAATTATGTAGCTGTAGTAACTTAGTAAATACATAAGCTGTAGTCAGTTTTGAAATTGGAAAGACTGAATCTTCCAACTTTGTCTTTTTCTTTTTCTAAGATTGACTTGGTTCCTCTGGGTTCTTGCATTTTCCATGAATTTACCATAGCATGTCAATTTCTGAAAGTCTGTTGAGATTTTTCACAAGAATTGCATTGAATCTGTAGATCAGATTAGGTGGTTTTGACCTCCTTAATAACATTGTCTTTGGATTCATGAATGGGATATCTTTCTGTTTATTGAAGTCTTCTTTAACTCTTTAAATATTGTTTTATATATATTCTTTTGTTACATTTATTTCTAAGTATTTTAATCCATTTTGATGCACTATAACTATAATTGTGATTTTAATTTCATTTCTGGATAGTTCACTACTATTTATATAAATACAATTGACTTTTGAATATCAATCTTTAACACTACAACCTTACTGAACTTGTTTATAAGTTCTGATTATGTTTTTAGTGGGTTCTTCAGGATTGTCTATAGATATGATCATGTCATCTGCCAAGAGAAATAGTTCTATTTCCTTTCCAATCGGGATTTCTTTTATTTCTTTTTACAACCTCATTGCTCTGGCTTATTGAGTATTTTAAATCCAATTTAAGATGAGTTGGAGAATTTAGAATTTCTTTTGTTTGAAGAGAAAACGTTCAGAAGGGGTAGGCCCAAGAATATCTAGGAATCTACTATTTTGCAAATAAATGCATTTGTTGGTTTTCTTTCTTCCTCATTTCCAATTAAGTCATCTAGAGAGATTCTTCTCTGATTCCCCTATTTAGAAAGGAACATGTATTCAAAGCAGAGTACTTTTTTTTCTTTATAAAACTGTCCTTTGATATTGCCCAGTGTCCCAGAAAATAGCATTCATTTAGTTTTCTTTCACTTCAAATGCCTGTATTGCCTTAAACCACTGTATTGGACACAGGGGTTGGGAAAATGTACATTTTAAACAATAAAAACCAGATAGGTAAAAAACTTAGCTTACTTTTCATACCTGCAGTGGCATCTCCAAATCACCAGATTAGTGACTATCAGTTTTTCTTCCCTGGCTTCCTTACCCCGGCTTGGGATATCTGATTTTTATTTTTTTATCTTCCACCTATGTCAGTGTTGGGAAATAAATGTCCCAACTTAGAAGCTGTGTATCATCTGGCCTTTGCTGCACATGTGTTATTTAGCCTTCTGATTACCTGGCCAATGCAGAGAATTTTAAATGTAAATCTAATTTTAATTTTCTCCCAATAAGAGCTGAAAAATATGTCTAATTATAAGACTGCTACAGACTACAATGGGAGAATATTCAGTTCCTACCAATAACCTTGACACATCTGAAATCATGCGTTATTTTTGGAATTCCTATATTGCTCTTCGAACTGGTAGGGCTGTTTTTCAGAGAAGTAGCTGTAAAGCCATGGAAAGCACAGTGTGCTCTGAGTCCCATCCTGGGTTGGGGCTCTTCTAAGTTAGCTAGGTGTGTGGCGTTGACTAAATCACTTGAGATCTCTGGGCCTAAAATGAAGGGATTAGATTAAAGAACTTGTTTATAAGTTCTGATTATGTTTTTAGTGGGTTCTTCAGGATTGTCTATAGATATGATCATGTCATCTGCCAAGAGAAATAGTTCTATTTCCTTTCCAATCGGGATTTCTTTTATTTCTTTTTACAACCTCATTGCTCTGGCTTATTGAGTATTTTAAATCCAATTTAAGATGAGTTGGAGAATTTAGAATTTCTTTTGTTTGAAGAGAAAACGTTCAGAAGGGGTAGGCCCAAGAATATCTAGGAATCTACTATTTTGCAAATAAATGCATTTGTTGGTTTTCTTTCTTCCTCATTTCCAATTAAGTCATCTAGAGAGATTCTTCTCTGATTCCCCTATTTAGAAAGGAACATGTATTCAAAGCAGAGTACTTTTTTTTTTCTTTATAAAACTGTCCTTTGATATTGCCCAGTGTCCCAGAAAATAGCATTCATTTAGTTTTCTTTCACTTCAAATGCCTGTATTGCCTTAAACCACTGTATTGGACACAGGGGTTGGGAAAATGTACATTTTAAACAATAAAAACCAGATAGGTAAAAAACTTAGCTTACTTTTCATACCTGCAGTGGCATCTCCAAATCACCAGATTAGTGACTATCAGTTTTTCTTCCCTGGCTTCCTTACCCCGGCTTGGGATATCTGATTTTTATTTTTTTATCTTCCACCTATGTCAGTGTTGGGAAATAAATGTCCCAACTTAGAAGCTGTGTATCATCTGGCCTTTGCTGCACATGTGTTATTTAGCCTTCTGATTACCTGGCCAATGCAGAGAATTTTAAATGTAAATCTAATTTTAATTTTCTCCCAATAAGAGCTGAAAAATATGTCTAATTATAAGACTGCTACAGACTACAATGGGAGAATATTCAGTTCCTACCAATAACCTTGACACATCTGAAATCATGCGTTATTTTTGGAATTCCTATATTGCTCTTCGAACTGGTAGGGCTGTTTTTCAGAGAAGTAGCTGTAAAGCCATGGAAAGCACAGTGTGCTCTGAGTCCCATCCTGGGTTGGGGCTCTTCTACAGTTAGCTAGGTGTGTGGCGTTGACTAAATCACTTGAGATCTCTGGGCCTAAAATGAAGGGATTAGATTAAAGAATGCCCGCAAACTCTGCTGTCCTGTGATCCTGTGAATGAGAGGTGCTGTTTGCAAGCCAAGTTCTGTGTCATTGCAAGAGCTGTGAACATTCAGAAAGCACATTGCCGATGCAGTGAAATCATAACTGCAGCAGAGTCTGTGGAAGGAAGGCACGATTTTTGCATTTCTACCTACGAACCTGTATAGTCTTTCTTTCCGAAGACTACAGAGGGGTGGGTGGTCTTATGAGAAGAGGTTGTACAGGAGAATGTGTTCCACATGAGGAGTGGTTTTTCCAATAATTAATAAATCGATAATCCTTAAGAACACAGTTCATCTAAACGGAGGCAGTATAAACTCACAGTCTCCTGTCTTGTCTAATGTACAGGCTAGAGTTTCCTTTCCTCCTTCCCTGTTTTGGTGACCATCCTGAAGTAGGAGCTGATGGGCCAGGTGAGGACCCAGGAGAGGTCCCCCAGCTGTGGGCTCAGAACCACAGTCTACCAATAGTTGATGGCTCATCCTGGTTTGCCCAAAACAGAGTCTGCTTATACCTGTTATTTCAGAGTAATTGTTAATAGAACCCCTTTCCTCTCCAAAGTCTCCTTTTGGTCATAAATTATGCAGTCACCATAAAAGCATACTTATTCCTGGATTCATGTATTCATTTACTTTGTGAAGTAAAGTGTCTGTGCTGAGTCACTTCATTCATGTCCATCTCTTTGTGACCCCATGGACTGTACTCCACCAGTCTCTTCTGTCCACGAGGATCCTCCAGGCAAGAATACTGGAGTGGGTTGCCATTCCCCCCTCCTCCAGGGAGATCTTGGCTCCAATAAGAGCTGAAAAATATGTCTAATTATAAGACTGCTACAGACTACAATGGGAGAATATTCAGTTCCTACCAATAACCTTGACACATCTGAAATCATGCGTTATTTTTGGAATTCCTATATTGCTCTTCGAACTGGTAGGGCTGTTTTTCAGAGAAGTAGCTGTAAAGCCATGGAAAGCACAGTGTGCTCTGAGTCCCATCCTGGGTTGGGGCTCTTCTACAGTTAGCTAGGTGTGTGGCGTTGACTAAATCACTTGAGATCTCTGGGCCTAAAATGAAGGGATTAGATTAAAGAATGCCCGCAAACTCTGCTGTCCTGTGATCCTGTGAATGAGAGGTGCTGTTTGCAAGCCAAGTTCTGTGTCATTGCAAGAGCTGTGAACATTCAGAAAGCACATTGCCGATGCAGTGAAATCATAACTGCAGCAGAGTCTGTGGAAGGAAGGCACGATTTTTGCATTTCTACCTACGAACCTGTATAGTCTTTCTTTCCGAAGACTACAGAGGGGTGGGTGGTCTTATGAGAAGAGGTTGTACAGGAGAATGTGTTCCACATGAGGAGTGGTTTTTCCAATAATTAATAAATCGATAATCCTTAAGAACACAGTTCATCTAAACGGAGGCAGTATAAACTCACAGTCTCCTGTCTTGTCTAATGTACAGGCTAGAGTTTCCTTTCCTCCTTCCCTGTTTTGGTGACCATCCTGAAGTAGGAGCTGATGGGCCAGGTGAGGACCCAGGAGAGGTCCCCCAGCTGTGGGCTCAGAACCACAGTCTACCAATAGTTGATGGCTCATCCTGGTTTGCCCAAAACAGAGTCTGCTTATACCTGTTATTTCAGAGTAATTGTTAATAGAACCCCTTTCCTCTCCAAAGTCTCCTTTTGGTCATAAATTATGCAGTCACCATAAAAGCATACTTATTCCTGGATTCATGTATTCATTTACTTTGTGAAGTAAAGTGTCTGTGCTGAGTCACTTCATTCATGTCCATCTCTTTGTGACCCCATGGACTGTACTCCACCAGTCTCTTCTGTCCACGAGGATCCTCCAGGCAAGAATACTGGAGTGGGTTGCCGTGCCCTCCTCCAGGGGAATCTTCTCAACCCAGGGATCCAACCCATATCTCTTACATCTCCTGCATTGGCTGGTGGGCTCTTTACCACTAGTGCCATGTGGGAAGCCCCCTTTAAAGTAGCAAAGTAACTTAAAACTTTATCCAGTTAAGTCCCTTCACTTGCTTCATTTCCTTGTGTTAATAACATGATTAGCCTCCATTTATTCTGCAGCCACACCCTGGGCCAAGGGTTTATACATGAAACCTTATTCTCAGCACCTTGACAAGGTAAGCAGTATTCGTACCCTTGAGAGATGAGAAAACTGAGGCTCCAAGAGGAAAATCAGAGCCAGAGCTTGAACCTAGGTCTGTTGCCATCAGAAGTCTTTTGTCATTATTCCTCCATATGTTAAAAAATGAAACCAATGACAATGATCTTCTTTGCATTTCTAGATTCAGAGTGGTGATTTAAAAAAATGAATGAAGCTCTTCGAATCCTGGCAACCACGCTTACTGTATAGTCTTTTTGTTCCTCTGTCTCCTTTTCAGGAAAATGGGACTGTTAATAGTTTTACCACATAAGGGTGTGGTGAGCATTAAGAGCTAATACAAGTAAGGTGCTTAGAATGGCCCCTGGTACACTGTAATCTGGCTGTTCTCTGTCATCTGCAGCTGTTCACAATGGCCACACTTTATATCCTGCCTACTGGTTTCCTCTTACCTTGCCATCTGCCTCTGGTTATATTAACTTTATGTTGAGTCTTGGTTTTCCAATCGGGGATTGAACCCGCGCCCCTTGCAGTGGAAGTGTGGCATCTTAACCCTGGACCACCAAGGAAGTCCCCTATGTTAACTTTTCATTAACATTTCTTTGCTCCTATAATTTCAGTGAGCACAAAACATGTAAGAATTTTAGGTTTTTACTGTGGAAATATATGGTTTTCCTCTGTCGACCAACTAATTGATCCAACTTTGAAAAACTGAAAGATTCTGTGGTCACACTTGACACATAACTTGAAAAGGCAACTGTCTATGGGATCTGTGGCAATTTCTCCATTTTGCAGTAATTCACAGTATCATTTCATTCCTCAGTTTCTCTACTTCTGAAAGGGATAGATACCAATTCGTTTTGAGATTCTTATTAAAATTTAGTCTTAAGATAAATTATGTATTTGTATATGTATATATCTCAGGCTTCTGAGGGTAAAGCAGGAGTGGGAGATCCAGGGCCCCACTCACTCAGGCTCTCACTGGCTTTCTTCCTTCCATACCTACCCTCTACCCTGTGGGCCCTAAGGCACAAGCAAGGCACCTGGTGGACCCAAGGGTCATTACAGAGTACATAGCAATGTTTTGCTTTTGTATTTAATGCCTCCTGTTATGGTAGGTTGCTAACGTGTTTAGTCAGTCTCTATTCATTTAGGTTATTTCCAAAGGCTTCCTGCTATAAACAACACTGCAGTGAACGTCTTTATAGTTAATCTTGGCATATATGCTTATTTACATATTTATTTCCTTTGAATACTTTTTTTAGAAACAGAAATTCTGGGTCAAAGGGTATGAATATTTTAGGAGTTTTTTTTTAATTAATATTGCAAAAGTTGTCTTTTAGAAAGTCTGTACAAATTAACCTGCCAACCCCAGGCATTTTCATTAATAATAAAAATTGGGCCAAATGTGTTGGTTAGTAGCAAAACTATAAAATTTAGAGCCTATACCAGATCCTATTAAATTAATAGAGAAACAGAGATAAGATCTCCTATCTACCCCTTAAAGAATTTTATTCTCTAATGATTGCAGGAAATTTCAAAACAAAGACCCTATCCTCAGAAAGCTTGTATTTACACTAGAAATAAAACAGAAAAAAATAAATATGGAGAAACTCTTGTTCATTCCTGTAAACTGGACTTAGGATAGGACTAACAAAACAAATACGCTTGAAGTAGGAAGCCATGAGAGTCAAACTGGCCCTAATAGTGTGAGTGTTGCTTAACTTCTGCAGGCATTCCTGTGAGATCAGATACAACCCAGCCACACGATGTAGTTTGGTCTGCCACAATGAACACACATTTGGCCCACTGGGCACTAGGATTATGAGCTTAATGGTCTTACTTCAATGTAAGGGAAAGTTCTTTAAAAAGCCATCTAGGAATCCCTCCATTAAATCTGTTTCAGGTACTTGAAAGTGCTATCCTGCTCCTGGTCATCTTTTACATCACTAAGCCTCTAACCCTGAAATATTAAGATATCAAGAAGTCTTCCTAGGTGGGAGCTACAGCCTTGGGTGATGCAGAAGTGAAAGTTGGGTAGAAATTGTCTTTTTTTCCTCTCAAAAAAGAGATGGAGACTTCCCTGATGGTTCAATGGGTAGAGTCCACCTTGCAGTGCAAGGGACACCAGTTCGATCCCTGGCCCAGGAAGATCCCACATGCTGCTCCAGTGCTCTCTGCAATGAGAGAGCCCACTGCAATGGGAGGCCCACACAGGCCAAAGAATAAAAGATGGATGAAAATAAATAAGTTAAAAAAAAAACAATGAAAGAGGCCAAAATTAAAAAAAAAGAGAGAGAGAGAGAGAGAGATGGGCTTAATTTTCGTAGGAGGTTCTTGTGTCCTTGTGTCCTTGCACTGATTATCTTTAGAAGTCAGTAAGGTCTTTGTAGATCTCTCTGCAGAAAGAAACTAACTTGAAAAAGCCGGTGTTGGTAACCTAGGATACATAGCAATGCTTTTCTTTTGTATACGATGCATCCTGTTATGGTAGGTTGCTAAGGGTCCCTATGCTAGCATAGTGCATGAATTTGAAGTCTTTTAAATTAAACCAAGTAAAAGACTTTTCACAGATAATTTCCTATGTATAAATCATCCTTCAGGTTCTCTTATGCCATGGGTTGCTAGACTATCTCCAGGCCCAATTCTACACATGAGCAGAGTACTAAACTGACTGCCTTTTTGATGATTTGAAGCTTATGTCATCAATTTGACTCAACTCTCCTAAAGATTCTCAACACTGGCTGCACATTGGAGAACTTTATAAACAGATCTCTGGGTCTGGTCCTCAGACAGCCCCAGATCTTCTGACGTAATTGGCCTGGGGTGACAATTGGGCATGGGCTATTTTAAGAGCTCCCTTGTGATTCCAATGTGCAGCCAACATTAAGAATCTGAACTCAACCCAGTACTTCTCTGGTTTCTTATTTTTGTCTAAGTGTTGAGTTCAACATAAAGTAGTCATTTTAAGGACTCTAAAGAACAATAAATTGGAGAAGAAATAGTTTCTGTATTTAAAGAATGTCCATTCCACTCTCCTAGGAATGAAAGAGTTAGTCGCTCAGTTGTGTCCGATTCTTTGCAACCCCGTGGGTTGCAGCCCATCAGGCTTTTCTGTCCGTGGAATTCTCCAGGCAAGAATAGTGGAGTGGATAGCCATTCCCTTCTCCTGGGGATCTTCCTTACCCTGGGATCGAACCTGGGTCTCCCACAGATGAAGTAAGTTTACATTGGGTGATGCTGAAATGGGGCTTTTTCCTCTCAAAAAAGAGATGGAGACTTCCCTGATGGTTCAATGGGTAGAGTCCACCTTGCAGTGCAAGGGACACCAGTTCGATCCCTGGCCCAGGAAGATCCCACATGCTGCTCCAGTGCTCTCTGCAATGAGAGAGCCCACTGCAATGGGAGGCCCACACAGGCCAAAGAATAAAAGATGGATGAAAATAAATAAGTTAAAAAAAAAACAATGAAAGAGGCCAAAATTAAAAAAAAAGAGAGAGAGAGAGAGAGAGATGGGCTTAATTTTCGTAGGAGGTTCTTGTGTCCTTGTGTCCTTGCACTGATTATCTTTAGAAGTCAGTAAGGTCTTTGTAGATCTCTCTGCAGAAAGAAACTAACTTGAAAAAGCCGGTGTTGGTAACCTAGGATACATAGCAATGCTTTTCTTTTGTATACGATGCATCCTGTTATGGTAGGTTGCTAAGGGTCCCTATGCTAGCATAGTGCATGAATTTGAAGTCTTTTAAATTAAACCAAGTAAAAGACTTTTCACAGATAATTTCCTATGTATAAATCATCCTTCAGGTTCTCTTATGCCATGGGTTGCTAGACTATCTCCAGGCCCAATTCTACACATGAGCAGAGTACTAAACTGACTGCCTTTTTGATGATTTGAAGCTTATGTCATCAATTTGACTCAACTCTCCTAAAGATTCTCAACACTGGCTGCACATTGGAGAACTTTATAAACAGATCTCTGGGTCTGGTCCTCAGACAGCCCCAGATCTTCTGACGTAATTGGCCTGGGGTGACAATTGGGCATGGGCTATTTTAAGAGCTCCCTTGTGATTCCAATGTGCAGCCAACATTAAGAATCTGAACTCAACCCAGTACTTCTCTGGTTTCTTATTTTTGTCTAAGTGTTGAGTTCAACATAAAGTAGTCATTTTAAGGACTCTAAAGAACAATAAATTGGAGAAGAAATAGTTTCTGTATTTAAAGAATGTCCATTCCACTCTCCTAGGAATGAAAGAGTTAGTCGCTCAGTTGTGTCCGATTCTTTGCAACCCCGTGGGTTGCAGCCCATCAGGCTTTTCTGTCCGTGGAATTCTCCAGGCAAGAATAGTGGAGTGGATAGCCATTCCCTTCTCCTGGGGATCTTCCTTACCCTGGGATCGAACCTGGGTCTCCCACATTGCAGGCAGGTTCTTTACCACCTGAGTCACCAGGGAAGCCCACTGTCCTAAAAGAATGCAGAAATATTGGAACATTTTCTTTGTTCTTGACATTAACTGACCTGGAAGGAGGTTAGCATCAGCAAGACCATGGGGCTGTATGGAAGGAGACAACGTGAAATTAATATCAGTTTAATGTAAGTAAGCCTTCTTATGGTGCATGCATGTGTCCTAAGTCACTTCAGTCATATCTTTGTGCCTCTGTGGACTACAACCCACCAGGCTCCTCTGTCCATGGGGGATTCTCCAGGCAAGCATACTGGAGTGGGTTGCCATACCCTCCTCCAGGGGATCTTCCCAACCCAGGGATCAAGTCCATGTCTTTTATATACCCTGCATTGACAGGCAGGTTCTATACCACTAGCACTACCTGGGAAGCCCACCTTCTTATGGCCTCACTGCTACATGGCCAGAGTGGTTCTAGCCATCATTCTATACTAAGCTCTTGGCACTTAGGAATAAGGCCATACTTTTTCCTCAGGATCAAACATTTCATTACTAAATTTGTCTGGGATCTCATTGTGAAACTCATTACTAAATCCATCAGGGCCCAGAGGGTGTCAGAATGATTTAGCAGTCTTATAAATTTCTCTGTATTCTCTCGTAATTCTCATTGTATGTTAAATACTTTGGAATGACAGGAAGATGTAACTTATCAAAATGACTTTGAAAACATCTTTTTTTTAAAAATAAGAGTAAAGAGTTATGGAAAGAATCCTTTAAATCCACAAGTTAATATTGAACTAAGTTAGCATTAAACCTGTTCTCATTCCAGTCCTTGATTGCTTTATTAGAAGTAATTGCTTATCTTGGTTTAGGAGGATTGGCTTAGGCAGGTTACTCACTTTCATTTCTCATTCATACAAACTTTATATGAAATATTTTAAATGCATTTTTAACTTTTAAAGTTTTGTAAATTAGACAAGAACCTCCAGAAATAAGAGGTATGCTTTTTTTTATTCCATCAATATATTACTCCTATTAAAAATATCATTCCCACTAATGTCAAATGGTCTTTTGGTACCTAATGATCTTGACAAGAACAAATGCAACCATGTGGATTTGGAGTCAGGAGAGAATAGGACCATTTATCTGTGGTGCTGTGGGAGAGACATTTTCTTTTCCAATTTTCTTCCTCCATTTTCTTATTACAATTACTGTTTGGGTTCATTATGACAACTCCCATCATTATGACTTTTCCAGCTCACAAGCTAGAGAAAGATTAATGGTAAAAGGAAATACAGTCTTTGGCCTTAGAGCTACATCTAGCTGTTAATACAACATAGCAGAAGTACATGAAATCCATTTATTAGATTTATGCTTGTGATGGAGAAAGTGGTACAAAAAGAAATCTCCTCTGTCCATGGGGGATTCTCCAGGCAAGCATACTGGAGTGGGTTGCCATACCCTCCTCCAGGGGATCTTCCCAACCCAGGGATCAAGTCCATGTCTTTTATATACCCTGCATTGACAGGCAGGTTCTATACCACTAGCACTACCTGGGAAGCCCACCTTCTTATGGCCTCACTGCTACATGGCCAGAGTGGTTCTAGCCATCATTCTATACTAAGCTCTTGGCACTTAGGAATAAGGCCATACTTTTTCCTCAGGATCAAACATTTCATTACTAAATTTGTCTGGGATCTCATTGTGAAACTCATTACTAAATCCATCAGGGCCCAGAGGGTGTCAGAATGATTTAGCAGTCTTATAAATTTCTCTGTATTCTCTCGTAATTCTCATTGTATGTTAAATACTTTGGAATGACAGGAAGATGTAACTTATCAAAATGACTTTGAAAACATCTTTTTTTTAAAAATAAGAGTAAAGAGTTATGGAAAGAATCCTTTAAATCCACAAGTTAATATTGAACTAAGTTAGCATTAAACCTGTTCTCATTCCAGTCCTTGATTGCTTTATTAGAAGTAATTGCTTATCTTGGTTTAGGAGGATTGGCTTAGGCAGGTTACTCACTTTCATTTCTCATTCATACAAACTTTATATGAAATATTTTAAATGCATTTTTAACTTTTAAAGTTTTGTAAATTAGACAAGAACCTCCAGAAATAAGAGGTATGCTTTTTTTTATTCCATCAATATATTACTCCTATTAAAAATATCATTCCCACTAATGTCAAATGGTCTTTTGGTACCTAATGATCTTGACAAGAACAAATGCAACCATGTGGATTTGGAGTCAGGAGAGAATAGGACCATTTATCTGTGGTGCTGTGGGAGAGACATTTTCTTTTCCAATTTTCTTCCTCCATTTTCTTATTACAATTACTGTTTGGGTTCATTATGACAACTCCCATCATTATGACTTTTCCAGCTCACAAGCTAGAGAAAGATTAATGGTAAAAGGAAATACAGTCTTTGGCCTTAGAGCTACATCTAGCTGTTAATACAACATAGCAGAAGTACATGAAATCCATTTATTAGATTTATGCTTGTGATGGAGAAAGTGGTACAAGGTATAAAATGTTAAGATATGGAGCCTGAAATATTGGCTGGTGGCATGTGTATTTCATTCATCCATTCACTCATTCATTCAGCTAATCTTAAGCATCAGTTATGTGTGCATGTCATGCACTGAGATAAAAGGAAGCCCTCAAGAGACCTAATCTGAAAGGGAGGTCGGGCAGGAAGGCCGCACAGAGGGCAGGTGAGTAGAGCTACTCACCTGGCTTTGCCCATTCTGAAGACTAGAATTTTAATTTTAGTCCAGGAGCCCCTAGATCTAGGTGCCTATAAAAATGATAACTAGAGGTTGTTTAAGACAAAGCTTTGTTAAGGATGACTGAACCTATAAATGAAAACTGTATCTTTACTAATTCATCCTGTAGTATACAGACAATAATGGCTCCAACAATGAGTTTGATAAAAAGTCTCTAATCTCCCCTCACCAGAGAAATTGGTAATCCTTCTTTAACTATGATAAAAAAGAGAGAAGTTCTGGTCCAGGCTGGGTTGTTTTCTTCCACTGTAGCTGTGTTCTATGGAACATCCTCCTGTGATGAATTTAGAGAAGGCTTCCTTGCCACAAGTCTCTTATTACTAGCGCCAGAGAGTGATTTAGATTTTGTTGCTTAACATAGGGGAGGACTACTCTAGGCCTGTTTACAAGAACTCTTCAAGTGTTCTCTCTGTCGAATTTTTGTTTTTCAGCCCTACGGCTTTGGCTGGGCATTTTAAAAAAACACTTCGAAGCAAAAGAGTCATTTCCTGCTTGGAGGTCTAGTTGTAAAGACTTTTGCCTTAGCTCAGAATTAGGAAGAGCAATTGTCCTGACCATTGCCTTTGGACACCTTTTGACACCCTGCCTGGTAGAAATAGGTTACTAGTAGCTCAGGGGTGTTCCCCTTTAATCTCTTATTGCTCAGTATCATGTCGGTTACAGTCAACACTGCTTGACTCAAGAGGTATAACAATTAAAAGCAGTATCTCTGTCTCAATCCCATCATTATGACTTTTCCAGCTACGTAAAATTTCAGTTGCCTTAGAGCTACATCTAGCTGTTAATACAACATAGCAGAAGTACATGAAATCCATTTATTAGATTTATGCTTGTGATGGAGAAAGTGGTACAAGGTATAAAATGTTAAGATATGGAGCCTGAAATATTGGCTGGTGGCATGTGTATTTCATTCATCCATTCACTCATTCATTCAGCTAATCTTAAGCATCAGTTATGTGTGCATGTCATGCACTGAGATAAAAGGAAGCCCTCAAGAGACCTAATCTGAAAGGGAGGTCGGGCAGGAAGGTCCGCACAGAGGGCAGGTGAGTAGAGCTACTCACCTGGCTTTGCCCATTCTGAAGACTAGAATTTTAATTTTAGTCCAGGAGCCCCTAGATCTAGGTGCCTATAAAAATGATAACTAGAGGTTGTTTAAGACAAAGCTTTGTTAAGGATGACTGAACCTATAAATGAAAACTGTATCTTTACTAATTCATCCTGTAGTATACAGACAATAATGGCTCCAACAATGAGTTTGATAAAAAGTCTCTAATCTCCCCTCACCAGAGAAATTGGTAATCCTTCTTTAACTATGATAAAAAAGAGAGAAGTTCTGGTCCAGGCTGGGTTGTTTTCTTCCACTGTAGCTGTGTTCTATGGAACATCCTCCTGTGATGAATTTAGAGAAGGCTTCCTTGCCACAAGTCTCTTATTACTAGCGCCAGAGAGTGATTTAGATTTTGTTGCTTAACATAGGGGAGGACTACTCTAGGCCTGTTTACAAGAACTCTTCAAGTGTTCTCTCTGTCGAATTTTTGTTTTTCAGCCCTACGGCTTTGGCTGGGCATTTTAAAAAAACACTTCGAAGCAAAAGAGTCATTTCCTGCTTGGAGGTCTAGTTGTAAAGACTTTTGCCTTAGCTCAGAATTAGGAAGAGCAATTGTCCTGACCATTGCCTTTGGACACCTTTTGACACCCTGCCTGGTAGAAATAGGTTACTAGTAGCTCAGGGGTGTTCCCCTTTAATCTCTTATTGCTCAGTATCATGTCGGTTACAGTCAACACTGCTTGACTCAAGAGGTATAACAATTAAAAAGCAGTATCTCTGTCTCTGAGGAGCTCAGAATCTGGAGAGGGACTCAGGCAATTATAAAATGGTGCAATTAGTGCTATGATAGAAGAGGGCAGGTGGGGTGGGGCAACATGCTGCAGGATTATAGAGAAAGGTGACTTAACCCCAGAAGTCTACAAGCATTTACGGTTTTATTAAATATCACAAATTTTAGAATACTGATCACTCAAAATAATCTGGAAACTTTCTCCAAGACTTAGTAGTTCTATATGAAAATATAACTGGTAAATCCTGTGCTGTGTTTGTCCAGGTAGCATCCTGATATTGTTCAATTTTATCAGCTCTCAAAATGTGAGATGTATTAGGGATGATAGGGACGATTTCCCACAAAGATCCTACCAGGGCTAGGGTTTAAGGACAAATGACAACAAGCCAGAGAAAATCAAGAAGGGCAAAAGGAGTGTTCTTTGCAGACGAAACAGCACATGCAAATGTCTGGTGACTAGAGGCAGTGGGTTAAGAGAGCTGGGTCTATGCTTTCTGTGGCAGTGGGGAGGGGAGCCCAGGATGACAAGGAGTGAGCCTGGAAAGGTGAGCAGGAGTATGATCATGGAGAACCTTAGGTGCTGGATAATGAGTAAGAGTTTATCTGAAGGGGGTGGACGAAGGGTAGATAACCAAAGCCTTTGAACAAAAATGGGACAAAATCAGATTTGTATTTTAAATAGAACACTCTGTACTTGAAGAGTGAATTGGAGCCTCAAAACTGGAGAAGACCCTGGGAAGGCTGAGGCTATAAACTAGGGAAAGGAAGCTGGAAGCCTACATTTAGGCAGGGGGAATGGAGGATAGAAAGAAATGGTAGACTGAATAGGTCATCAGTTGGACTGAGTTTGGTGAGGAAGGAATAAGGGAGAGGGAATTTTCTGTTCAGGCTTGGCATCAGTTGGTAGGTACTGAATCTGTCTCAACCAATAGTAATTGTTCAATGGGAGGAGAGAAACTAAAAAATCAAATAAACGGATTGTTCCTTTTCTTTATTTTCAGCACCACATTTCAAGTATTTTTATGTCATTTTCTGTCTTTTAAAGCGATGCATAAGAAAGTATCTCTGTCTCTGAGGAGCTCAGAATCTGGAGAGGGACTCAGGCAATTATAAAATGGTGCAATTAGTGCTATGATAGAAGAGGGCAGGTGGGGTGGGGCAACATGCTGCAGGATTATAGAGAAAGGTGACTTAACCCCAGAAGTCTACAAGCATTTACGGTTTTATTAAATATCACAAATTTTAGAATACTGATCACTCAAAATAATCTGGAAACTTTCTCCAAGACTTAGTAGTTCTATATGAAAATATAACTGGTAAATCCTGTGCTGTGTTTGTCCAGGTAGCATCCTGATATTGTTCAATTTTATCAGCTCTCAAAATGTGAGATGTATTAGGGATGATAGGGACGATTTCCCACAAAGATCCTACCAGGGCTAGGGTTTAAGGACAAATGACAACAAGCCAGAGAAAATCAAGAAGGGCAAAAGGAGTGTTCTTTGCAGACGAAACAGCACATGCAAATGTCTGGTGACTAGAGGCAGTGGGTTAAGAGAGCTGGGTCTATGCTTTCTGTGGCAGTGGGGAGGGGAGCCCAGGATGACAAGGAGTGAGCCTGGAAAGGTGAGCAGGAGTATGATCATGGAGAACCTTAGGTGCTGGATAATGAGTAAGAGTTTATCTGAAGGGGGTGGACGAAGGGTAGATAACCAAAGCCTTTGAACAAAAATGGGACAAAATCAGATTTGTATTTTAAATAGAACACTCTGTACTTGAAGAGTGAATTGGAGCCTCAAAACTGGAGAAGACCCTGGGAAGGCTGAGGCTATAAACTAGGGAAAGGAAGCTGGAAGCCTACATTTAGGCAGGGGGAATGGAGGATAGAAAGAAATGGTAGACTGAATAGGTCATCAGTTGGACTGAGTTTGGTGAGGAAGGAATAAGGGAGAGGGAATTTTCTGTTCAGGCTTGGCATCAGTTGGTAGGTACTGAATCTGTCTCAACCAATAGTAATTGTTCAATGGGAGGAGAGAAACTAAAAAATCAAATAAACGGATTGTTCCTTTTCTTTATTTTCAGCACCACATTTCAAGTATTTTTATGTCATTTTCTGTCTTTTAAAGTTTTACTATTTGTTTTGAATAAGCAATACTTTCATAAGGTTCAAAATTCAAAAAAATCTTAAATTAAACATTAAGTAGTATCCCTTCCTCTCATCTGCTTGTTTCTTGTGTGTCCTTCCTGGAGTCTCTGTGCAGTTACCAGCAAATACAAATACTTATTACACCTTTCTTCCACAAAAGGCAGGAGCCTCCTTTACACAGTGACCTTTACCTTGATCTTTTGTTTTGCTCTGTTTTTTTTTTTAAGCCTAATCTTATATCTTGCATAACTTTCTATGTACATTTACAGAGTGGTTTCCTTCTGTTTACAGGTGCATAATGTTTCATTGTATGGCTATATTGGAGTTTATTAAACCAGTTCCTCACTCGATGCTTGCAGGTCATGGGCATACAAGAGATGATACATTTATTACATGTTATGTCTCAAGACTGCCTATGCCAGTACTTTTAAAATCAGGTGTTGACCAAAACAGAGTCAAGCAAATAGACCTTTCTTGGATCTGGGATGTTTTATAGGTAGAACTGAATTGTAGGTAAATGTGTCCGATTACACATGTTCTGGATAAATTTGCAGTAGAAACAAGGCAGGTTTTCCCTTTAAATTTCTGCTGTAAGAAACAAGCTTCTAGCTTACAGTGGACAATGCAAATCCTAGGACACTTACTACCCATGAAGGCACATTAATTCTTCCTATCTAGTGTCACACGTTTGGGACTCTGACATCTTTGAAGCACTTACAGTCCCCTGCCAGTCATTATTAGTGGGACAAAATCAGATTTGTATTTTAAATAGAACACTCTGTACTTGAAGAGTGAATTGGAGCCTCAAAACTGGAGAAGACCCTGGGAAGGCTGAGGCTATAAACTAGGAAAGGAAGCTGGAAGCCTACATTTAGGCAGGGGGAATGGAGGATAGAAAGAAATGGTAGACTGAATAGGTCATCAGTTGGACTGAGTTTGGTGAGGAAG
Organism: Tragulus kanchil; assembly: GCA_022376925.1. NCBI lineage: Eukaryota > Metazoa > Chordata > Mammalia > Artiodactyla > Tragulidae > Tragulus > Tragulus kanchil. Next base: position 87,640,622 of record JAIOJX010000004.1, read on the forward strand.
GAATAAGGGAGAGGGAATTTTCTGTTCAGGCTTGGCATCAGTTGGTAGGTACTGAATCTGTCTCAACCAATAGTAATTGTTCAATGGGAGGAGAGAAACTAAAAAATCAAATAAACGGATTGTTCCTTTTCTTTATTTTCAGCACCACATTTCAAGTATTTTTATGTCATTTTCTGTCTTTTAAAGTTTTACTATTTGTTTTGAATAAGCAATACTTTCATAAGGTTCAAAATTCAAAAAAATCTTAAATTAAACATTAAGTAGTATCCCTTCCTCTCATCTGCTTGTTTCTTGTGTGTCCTTCCTGGAGTCTCTGTGCAGTTACCAGCAAATACAAATACTTATTACACCTTTCTTCCACAAAAGGCAGGAGCCTCCTTTACACAGTGACCTTTACCTTGATCTTTTGTTTTGCTCTGTTTTTTTTTTTAAGCCTAATCTTATATCTTGCATAACTTTCTATGTACATTTACAGAGTGGTTTCCTTCTGTTTACAGGTGCATAATGTTTCATTGTATGGCTATATTGGAGTTTATTAAACCAGTTCCTCACTCGATGCTTGCAGGTCATGGGCATACAAGAGATGATACATTTATTACATGTTATGTCTCAAGACTGCCTATGCCAGTACTTTTAAAATCAGGTGTTGACCAAAACAGAGTCAAGCAAATAGACCTTTCTTGGATCTGGGATGTTTTATAGGTAGAACTGAATTGTAGGTAAATGTGTCCGATTACACATGTTCTGGATAAATTTGCAGTAGAAACAAGGCAGGTTTTCCCTTTAAATTTCTGCTGTAAGAAACAAGCTTCTAGCTTACAGTGGACAATGCAAATCCTAGGACACTTACTACCCATGAAGGCACATTAATTCTTCCTATCTAGTGTCACACGTTTGGGACTCTGACATCTTTGAAGCACTTACAGTCCCCTGCCAGTCAGGGGCATGTGATATTTTATTTCTGGCACTCCCGGAGTCAAGGAGCCATCACTATGCTAACTTCAGGTCTGCAGCTAGAGCCCACTGAGCCTGTGGTAGTTCCATTTGCACTGGAGATTTCGTCTGCTGGAAAGCTGAGATGATATCGAATTTCTCTAAGTCTTACTGAGAAGCAGAGATACTGCTTGGATCATGAATACCCTTACCCTTAAGCCTTCACCAAGAGAAAGACAGAAAATGCTATGGTAAAGGGTAGGGTTGTCTCGGCTTTTCCTCTGTTTGTAGCATAATCCCACCCACCCCCCACGCCTACCTGGCATCTGGTATCCACTGACTTTCCTTGTGCCCAGGCCGCCCTCCCCAGATGTTCCTGTGCCTGGTCTCTCCACATTGGACTGTGACTGCTCCCTCCCTCCCTTGCTCTTCCCGCCATAATTCTGCAAGAGAGGGACTCTGCCCTGTCCCAACTGTCCCTGAACCCTGCTGTGCTTCAGAACCCCTGGCCGTGTTGAATTCCTGGGCTGCTTGTCCTCCGTTTCTGGGCCTGGGAATATGCATTTTAGCCAGCAGGCTCCATCTCCCACCCCAGGTGACTCTGACTTGATGAGGAGAGGACGCTTTAAACAACCCTGTGCTGTTCATCTCAGGGGAGGGTTGCTGCAGAAGGGGGCACTGTTAATTTCAGCTGTGCCCCCTAAAAGTCCGTGGAGTCAAATAAGTCACTTTTTCTGTGTTTCTCTTTTCTCCTCTAAAGCACATGAGGACAGAGGGAGAGAATTAAACAAGAGAGCTTACATTCGTTTGCCCCATTGCTTTTCCTTCTTGCCTCCCTGGAAAACTCCAACTCTGGATGGCCTGACTATCTGCCTTCTCTTCCCTGCACCCTGGCTGTTGAGTGGACTGGGGAAAACCAGGGACTTAGGCCAACCAACGCTGCTCAACCAAGAGGTCAACACTACAGATAGCACAGTGCCTCTCCAGACAGCTCGCTCTTTCATTCTGCCTAAGGACTGCATCCAGTCCCAAATGTTCTTCTCTCTCCTTAAACTTTAGACCACATCTTAACTTGTGAATTTCCTTTCTAATTTATAGATACAATAGGAGCCATGAGAAATCTGTCACCAAACCTACAGGGGCACATCCTCTTCCTTCTATTCCATTGTCTCGCCCCCTAACCAAGTCAAGGTCTTCTCAGATGCTCTGAATTTCATTCCTCAATGGCCCTCATCTCCTCCATCACTTCTCAACATCTTCCTCTTTCTTTTGCAAAACCCTTTTTATATCGAATTTCTCTAAGTCTTACTGAGAAGCAGAGATACTGCTTGGATCATGAATACCCTTACCCTTAAGCCTTCACCAAGAGAAAGACAGAAAATGCTATGGTAAAGGGTAGGGTTGTCTCGGCTTTTCCTCTGTTTGTAGCATAATCCCACCCACCCCCCACGCCTACCTGGCATCTGGTATCCACTGACTTTCCTTGTGCCCAGGCCGCCCTCCCCAGATGTTCCTGTGCCTGGTCTCTCCACATTGGACTGTGACTGCTCCCTCCCTCCCTTGCTCTTCCCGCCATAATTCTGCAAGAGAGGGACTCTGCCCTGTCCCAACTGTCCCTGAACCCTGCTGTGCTTCAGAACCCCTGGCCGTGTTGAATTCCTGGGCTGCTTGTCCTCCGTTTCTGGGCCTGGGAATATGCATTTTAGCCAGCAGGCTCCATCTCCCACCCCAGGTGACTCTGACTTGATGAGGAGAGGACGCTTTAAACAACCCTGTGCTGTTCATCTCAGGGGAGGGTTGCTGCAGAAGGGGGCACTGTTAATTTCAGCTGTGCCCCCTAAAAGTCCGTGGAGTCAAATAAGTCACTTTTTCTGTGTTTCTCTTTTCTCCTCTAAAGCACATGAGGACAGAGGGAGAGAATTAAACAAGAGAGCTTACATTCGTTTGCCCCATTGCTTTTCCTTCTTGCCTCCCTGGAAAACTCCAACTCTGGATGGCCTGACTATCTGCCTTCTCTTCCCTGCACCCTGGCTGTTGAGTGGACTGGGGAAAACCAGGGACTTAGGCCAACCAACGCTGCTCAACCAAGAGGTCAACACTACAGATAGCACAGTGCCTCTCCAGACAGCTCGCTCTTTCATTCTGCCTAAGGACTGCATCCAGTCCCAAATGTTCTTCTCTCTCCTTAAACTTTAGACCACATCTTAACTTGTGAATTTCCTTTCTAATTTATAGATACAATAGGAGCCATGAGAAATCTGTCACCAAACCTACAGGGGCACATCCTCTTCCTTCTATTCCATTGTCTCGCCCCCTAACCAAGTCAAGGTCTTCTCAGATGCTCTGAATTTCATTCCTCAATGGCCCTCATCTCCTCCATCACTTCTCAACATCTTCCTCTTTCCAATTATTGGGTTGGCTAAAATATTCCCTTGGTTTTTAAGTAAAAATAAAAGAAACATTTTTCACTTTCACCAAGAACTTTATTGGACCACAGATTCACCATTTTGTCCCACTACCTTCTGCCATTTTCCAGGTAACTTCATAATTCCATTTTTCCCAAACTTTTAATCTTTTTGATCAAAGAACCATTCCAGTGCCTTTTATAGACTTTCAGGGAATTGAAATATTTTCAATTGAAAGAAATTTGGAAAGACTGACATAAATGGAAATCTGAAGGTGCAATGTCTGGTGAATATGGTGGATGAGGCAGAACTTCTCAGCCAAGATGTAGCAGGTTTTGCCTGGTCATCAAAGAGATATGTGGTCTTGCATTATCCTGATGAAAGATGATGCATTCATTCTTTGTTGACTAATTCTGAATGCTTTTCATTGAGTGCTTCTTTCTGTTGGTTTAATTGGGAGTAGTACATTTTGGAATTAATCATTTGGTTTTCCAGAAGGAGCTCATAATAGAGGACTCCCTTCCAATCTTGCCTTTCATAAAATATCATCTTCTTTTGATGAAGATTGGCCTTTGCTGTGTTTGGTGATGGTTCATTTCACCTGCCCCATGATCTCTTCTGTTCCACATTATTGTACTGAGTCCACTTTCTATTGCCTGTCACAATTAGTTGTAAAAACAGAACAGTTTAGTTACATTTAGGTAGAGAATCATGTGTGGAAATATGGTCAGGAAGGTCTTCTGCTTAACATATGTTGAACCCAAACAACAAAATGATTAACATAACCAGTTGGTGCAAATGATTTTCAGTGCTTGATTTGGATATTTGGAGTATGCTAGCTATCTTGTACACAGTATAATGTTGATCGTTCTTGGTTAATGTCTCAATTTGATCACTATCAACTTCAACTGGAGCATCGTCCAGTGAGAAATCTCTAGTACAAAACTTTGCAAACCACTTTTGAAATGTTTGATCATTCACAGCACTTTTTTCCATACACGGTGCAAATCTATTTCTTTTTTCTTTGTTCTTTTTTTTTTTTTTGCATTTCAGTTGCATTTTTACCTTCCTTGAAATAATAACACATAGACTAAAAATGTTGCTTTTATCTTCTTTAATATTAAGATGGCTACACAAAAATTTACCAATTTTGGTAATTTATTTTATGAAAGAAAATAACCCAACAAAAGTGTTTCAGATGAAGTTAAAGACAGCTAAGCCCTATTGGAGCCATCGAACAAACCTTTTGGATACCCCACTATATCCCTTCCACCCCAAGATTACACTGTTGATATATTGCTATATATCCTTTTAGTCTCTTATACATATGCATGCATATATTTTATATATCAATGGGATGTTATCTGTTATAGTTTAAACAGGAGAGCACAGTCACCATGCTATGGAATTTATTATCTGAGTTGGACCTTTTACAGTTGAAAGAAGGAATGAAGTCAGGATACGTGATATGGATGATGGGGAGGCAGAGAAAGTGTTAACCAGAAAATGAAGAAGCCAAGTGCCTTATCCTGACAGGTGGGCCCAGTATCATGGGTCCTTCTCAAAGGGAAGTAGGAGATTTGACCATAGCCGTAGGAAATGTGGTGTCAGTTGGAGCTGTGTGAGGAAGGGTCCTGAGCCAAGGAAGGCAGGTGGCCTCCAGAAGCTAAAAGAGGCAAGGAAACAGATTCTTCCCTGAACTTCCGGAAGGAGCCCGTGCTGCTGACACTGAGGCTTTAGTTTAGTGGAATGGATTTTGCACATCTGGCTTCAGAATTGTACACTTTAGGTAGAAAGAATCTTTGTGTGGACATATGGTCAGGAAGGTCTTCTGCTTAACATATGTTGAACCCAAACAACAAAATGATTAACATAACCAGTTGGTGCAAATGATTTTCAGTGCTTGATTTGGATATTTGGAGTATGCTAGCTATCTTGTACACAGTATAATGTTGATCGTTCTTGGTTAATGTCTCAATTTGATCACTATCAACTTCAACTGGAGCATCGTCCAGTGAGAAATCTCTAGTACAAAACTTTGCAAACCACTTTTGAAATGTTTGATCATTCACAGCACTTTTTTCCATACACGGTGCAAATCTATTTCTTTTTTCTTTTCTTTTTTTTTTTTTTTTTGCATTTCAGTTGCATTTTTACCTTCCTTGAAATAATAACACATAGACTAAAAATTTTGCTTTTATCTTCTTTAATATTAAGATGGCTACACAAAAATTTACCAATTTTGGTAATTTATTTTATGAAAGAAAATAACCCAACAAAAGTGTTTCAGATGAAGTTAAAGACAGCTAAGCCCTATTGGAGCCATCGAACAAACCTTTTGGATACCCCACTATATCCCTTCCACCCCAAGATTACACTGTTGATATATTGCTATATATCCTTTTAGTCTCTTATACATATGCATGCATATATTTTATATATCAATGGGATGTTATCTGTTATAGTTTAAACAGGAGAGCACAGTCACCATGCTATGGAATTTATTATCTGAGTTGGACCTTTTACAGTTGAAAGAAGGAATGAAGTCAGGATACGTGATATGGATGATGGGGAGGCAGAGAAAGTGTTAACCAGAAAATGAAGAAGCCAAGTGCCTTATCCTGACAGGTGGGCCCAGTATCATGGGTCCTTCTCAAAGGGAAGTAGGAGATTTGACCATAGCCGTAGGAAATGTGGTGTCAGTTGGAGCTGTGTGAGGAAGGGTCCTGAGCCAAGGAAGGCAGGTGGCCTCCAGAAGCTAAAAGAGGCAAGGAAACAGATTCTTCCCTGAACTTCCGGAAGGAGCCCGTGCTGCTGACACTGAGGCTTTAGTTTAGTGGAATGGATTTTGCACATCTGGCTTCCAGAATTGTGAGAGAGTAAAGCTGTGTGGCCTTAAGCCACGGAGTTTGTGCTTCATTACAGGAGCAAGAGGGCATCCTCAGTCATAAAGGGAGACCACTAAGGGGAGGTGTCTGAAGCAAGCTACTGAAAGCTGTCACCTCTGTGTAGCTGTGTCCTTCGTGGACCTGCAGATGCATCTGGTGTTGGGCCCAAGACCACTGCTGATTGGTCAGCAAGACCAGAAGCAAGAGGTGCTGAACACAGAGCAGAGAAGAGCTGGAACCCTCTGAGTCACCTCTTGCTCTGTCCTTCATTCCATCTGGCCATAGATGTCTTCAGAAAGCAGTGGTGGCTTTATCCAAATCTCACACAAGTTTCTGGGCTAGCTGTAACCTGTGACCCAGGTACCCATGGTTCCCAGCTTAACTGAGTCTATACAGCGTATTCCAATCCGGGATTAGGATCATACAGTTTTATAGGGTTTCATCTACCTCTCCCCTCCCCACTAAACATAGCAAGAGCATTTTCCTGTGCCATTGAATATTCCTCTAAATTAATTTGGAAGACATTCTGAGAAACAATTATTTATTTCACCATCCCTCTCTTATTGGTAACTTAGAATGTTTTATGCTTCTCTGTGTTACAAACAGCACTGTAGTAACTCTCTGTGCATGTAAATCTTTGTCAATATCTCTGACATTTCTAGGGAATGGATTCCTAGAAAGAGGGTTACTGAGTTAAAGGAAATAAATTTCTACAGACCGCGATGATTCCTGCCAAAATGCTTTCCAGAAATGATGTATCAGCTTTCATTCCTACTAACATCAGGCCCTGCCCTGCAGTGAATGGTATGTTTTCAGTTCTGTCATTAAGGCATTTCTTGACCTTTTCTGAGGCTGGTGACCATTATTGCTTGAGATTTGGATGTGAGCTGAGTGGGCTGTAACATGCAGGGCTGGCTGCCTGAGTGAGCTGGATACACCTCCTCCCTAGGAAATGTGGTGTCAGTTGGAGCTGTGTGAGGAAGGGTCCTGAGCCAAGGAAGGCAGGTGGCCTCCAGAAGCTAAAGAGGCAAGGAAACAGATTCTTCCCTGAACTTCCGGAAGGAGCCCGTGCTGCTGACACTGAGGCTTTAGTTTAGTGGAATGGATTTTGCACATCTGGCTTCCAGAATTGTGAGAGAGTAAAGCTGTGTGGCCTTAAGCCACGGAGTTTGTGCTTCATTACAGGAGCAAGAGGGCATCCTCAGTCATAAAGGGAGACCACTAAGGGGAGGTGTCTGAAGCAAGCTACTGAAAGCTGTCACCTCTGTGTAGCTGTGTCCTTCGTGGACCTGCAGATGCATCTGGTGTTGGGCCCAAGACCACTGCTGATTGGTCAGCAAGACCAGAAGCAAGAGGTGCTGAACACAGAGCAGAGAAGAGCTGGAACCCTCTGAGTCACCTCTTGCTCTGTCCTTCATTCCATCTGGCCATAGATGTCTTCAGAAAGCAGTGGTGGCTTTATCCAAATCTCACACAAGTTTCTGGGCTAGCTGTAACCTGTGACCCAGGTACCCATGGTTCCCAGCTTAACTGAGTCTATACAGCGTATTCCAATCCGGGATTAGGATCATACAGTTTTATAGGGTTTCATCTACCTCTCCCCTCCCCACTAAACATAGCAAGAGCATTTTCCTGTGCCATTGAATATTCCTCTAAATTAATTTGGAAGACATTCTGAGAAACAATTATTTATTTCACCATCCCTCTCTTATTGGTAACTTAGAATGTTTTATGCTTCTCTGTGTTACAAACAGCACTGTAGTAACTCTCTGTGCATGTAAATCTTTGTCAATATCTCTGACATTTCTAGGGAATGGATTCCTAGAAAGAGGGTTACTGAGTTAAAGGAAATAAATTTCTACAGACCGCGATGATTCCTGCCAAAATGCTTTCCAGAAATGATGTATCAGCTTTCATTCCTACTAACATCAGGCCCTGCCCTGCAGTGAATGGTATGTTTTCAGTTCTGTCATTAAGGCATTTCTTGACCTTTTCTGAGGCTGGTGACCATTATTGCTTGAGATTTGGATGTGAGCTGAGTGGGCTGTAACATGCATGTCTGGCTGCCTGAATGAGCTGGATACACCTCCCTCCCTCCCTTCCATGAACATTTCTACCTTCAGAAGCTGCACTCATGGGAGAGGGGAAACCTGTTCTGATAGAGAATCCAGCATTTTCCAGTTAATGACTTAGGGGAATATATTGCTTAAAATGAAATATGTCCTTTATAAACACTATGTACAATGGTAACTGCCATTCTTGTTCACGAATAAAGAAGCAGAAATAAAAGCAAATGACGTCTCCAATGAGAGCTGGCAAGTCTCTAGATGAGTTGCAATTAGTGTTTACATTCCTAAAGTTTTCATGATTTAAGACATTTCAAAGTCTTGTGGTTATTGGACCCAAAACTAGATTCTGCCTCAGATATAGGAAAGGAATGATCGTTGATTTAGTGTTAAAACACTAAAACTCTGGCTAATCCCCACTGCTAAGATTTAAATTAATAAGGATAGTTTCATGGCACACTATTTTAAAGAATCTTTTTGATTCTCAGTTTTATTGCAATAGAAATGAAAAATAAAACACGACTGTCTCACGGAAGTAACCCAAGGAGAAAAGCTCTCCTACCAGAGGATGTCGTGTAGGGAGTGATTAGGTAGTCTGTGCTGCATGTTTTCCTGGATTTATATTTCAGCTGAAATGTAATGGTTAGGAGAAGCAGTAATTGGTACATTGAGAAAAGAAATTAATACTGACTTATCTTTTCTCCAAACTGCAAAGTGTATTTTTTATATACCATCTTAGAATGCTAATAAAATAATTTTGTTTCCATTTATCAAAATTAGAGATGTCTAAATTTCTGATGACTGGTTTGCTGTATGAAATCCTAATTTAGAGTTATCAGACTGTCTGAAACCTTTAGGGAATTTCAGCATCAAGTGAGACAACCAATGAACAAACTTCCACTTAATGTGCACAAGATCACAGAAGGCTGAGCTACAAGGGGCCACAGCAGAGAGGATCAACAATTCTCAGAGTGGTCTGCAAACCAGCAGTATCAGCATCCCTTTGGAGATGATCAGAAGTGCAGAGTCTCAGGACCCAACTCAGTCCTTCTGGATCCAAATGTCTGGTGATTGGGCTGGGCAATGTGTGTTTGAACAAGCCCACTGATGCATTCTGAAGTTTATGTAAGAGCTACAGATTTAGGGCGATCTCTTCATTCTGCAGGTGAGGATGCTGAAGCCCAGAGAGGTTGAGTTTCACTCCCCAAATCAACTGAGAAGCTAATAGCATAGCAGGATCAGACTTCCTAGTCTCTAGGCAATTTCAGTAGTCTCTACACAATAATAGTCTCACTGAGGTATGCAGTGAGGATGAAGGTGTGTTTCCCTTCTCCCCATCAGCTTTCTGCTGGTGTAGCCAGGCCAGCAATGGGTGATGTGCTTATAGAGGAAAATTTAGTGCTATAAGAAGTTTAACATGGACAAGGCCTGTTGTTGCTGTTTAGCTGCTAAATCGTGTCAACTCTTTTGCAACCCCATGGACTACAGCCTGCCAGGTTCCCCTGTCTATGGCACTTCCCAAGTCAGAATACTGGATCGTTGATTTAGTGTTAAAACACTAAAACTCTGGCTAATCCCACTGCTAAGATTTAAATTAATAAGGATAGTTTCATGGCACACTATTTTAAAGAATCTTTTTGATTCTCAGTTTTATTGCAATAGAAATGAAAAATAAAACACGACTGTCTCACGGAAGTAACCCAAGGAGAAAAGCTCTCCTACCAGAGGATGTCGTGTAGGGAGTGATTAGGTAGTCTGTGCTGCATGTTTTCCTGGATTTATATTTCAGCTGAAATGTAATGGTTAGGAGAAGCAGTAATTGGTACATTGAGAAAAGAAATTAATACTGACTTATCTTTTCTCCAAACTGCAAAGTGTATTTTTTATATACCATCTTAGAATGCTAATAAAATAATTTTGTTTCCATTTATCAAAATTAGAGATGTCTAAATTTCTGATGACTGGTTTGCTGTATGAAATCCTAATTTAGAGTTATCAGACTGTCTGAAACCTTTAGGGAATTTCAGCATCAAGTGAGACAACCAATGAACAAACTTCCACTTAATGTGCACAAGATCACAGAAGGCTGAGCTACAAGGGGCCACAGCAGAGAGGATCAACAATTCTCAGAGTGGTCTGCAAACCAGCAGTATCAGCATCCCTTTGGAGATGATCAGAAGTGCAGAGTCTCAGGACCCAACTCAGTCCTTCTGGATCCAAATGTCTGGTGATTGGGCTGGGCAATGTGTGTTTGAACAAGCCCACTGATGCATTCTGAAGTTTATGTAAGAGCTACAGATTTAGGGCGATCTCTTCATTCTGCAGGTGAGGATGCTGAAGCCCAGAGAGGTTGAGTCTCACTCCCCAAATCAACTGAGAAGCTAATAGCATAGCAGGATCAGACTTCCTAGTCTCTAGGCAATTTCAGTAGTCTCTACACAATAATAGTCTCACTGAGGTATGCAGTGAGGATGAAGGTGTGTTTCCCTTCTCCCCATCAGCTTTCTGCTGGTGTAGCCAGGCCAGCAATGGGTGATGTGCTTATAGAGGAAAATTTAGTGCTATAAGAAGTTTAACATGGACAAGGCCTGTTGTTGCTGTTTAGCTGCTAAATCGTGTCAACTCTTTTGCAACCCCATGGACTACAGCCTGCCAGGTTCCCCTGTCTATGGCACTTCCCAAGTCAGAATACTGGAGTGTGCCATTTCCTTCTCTGGGGGGTCTTTCCAACCCAGAGATCGAACTTGCACCTCCTGCTTTGGCAGGCAGATTCTTTACCACTGAGCCACCAGGAAAGCCCATACAAAGCTTAACCACTAAGAAAATTCATCTCTGTGGAGCAACCAATTAGCATTTCAATGACCTAGATGAATAAGCTATTACTATATCTCTGAGTTGGATATTTTAATCATAAGCATAGGGAAAGCCCTATATTTGAGATCATAGAAGTCCTCAGAGTTCTGTATAAAAGTCTGCTCCTTTATCTGTCTTATAAAAACATGAAAAAACTGTAGCTCTCCCCCTTTGGGGGTATTACCTTGTTCAAAAGACCTTATTCATTGGGGGCAGGGAATAACGTGGGGAAGTTTCACCAAATTGCATCCACACAGTTTATTTCTATGATCTCAAATCAAAGGAAACTTTTTCTATTCTGAAAGAGAAACTTTTGCTGTAATACCAATGGGAACAGAATTTGATATAGCTGATTTTTTGGTATGTTAAGAATCACAGAGATGATAAAGAAAAATATCAAGGAATTTCTAATTCATATTGTGATCTTATTTAAATAATTAAGTTTCTCTATGTTTAATCAAGTTGCATTTCACCAGGTGGAAGAAAGGATTTATTCGATTGAACTTTTTTCAGAGTGAGCAAGGACATCTTAAGTCTTACAGTTATCAAGGATATGAGACCTGGATCTTAACACTTTGCCAGTTCAACAAAGATCAAGTGACCCATGTGGCCTTGTCTTAACTAAAACATACGTCTACCTGGACAATGTAAACATGCATCCAAAATACCCAAGACATTGGTACTTTTCAAGTTGTGCCCGTGCCCTTGGAAAGACTTGTAACAAATACCTATGGAATTCTCAAAAAAGTAAATTCAAACATCAGCTTTCTGCTGGTGTAGCCAGGCCAGCAATGGGTGATGTGCTTATAGAGGAAAATTTAGTGCTATAAGAAGTTTAACATGGACAAGGCCTGTTGTTGCTGTTTAGCTGCTAAATCGTGTCAACTCTTTTGCAACCCCATGGACTACAGCCTGCCAGGTTCCCCTGTCTATGGCACTTCCCAAGTCAGAATACTGGAGTGTGCCATTTCCTTCTCTGGGGGGTCTTTCCAACCCAGAGATCGAACTTGCACCTCCTGCTTTGGCAGGCAGATTCTTTACCACTGAGCCACCAGGAAAGCCCATACAAAGCTTAACCACTAAGAAAATTCATCTCTGTGGAGCAACCAATTAGCATTTCAATGACCTAGATGAATAAGCTATTACTATATCTCTGAGTTGGATATTTTAATCATAAGCATAGGGAAAGCCCTATATTTGAGATCATAGAAGTCCTCAGAGTTCTGTATAAAAGTCTGCTCCTTTATCTGTCTTATAAAAACATGAAAATCTGTAGCTCTCCCCTTTGGGGGTATTACCTTGTTCAAAAGACCTTATTCATTGGGGGCAGGGAATAACGTGGGGAAGTTTCACCAAATTGCATCCACACAGTTTATTTCTATGATCTCAAATCAAAGGAAACTTTTTCTATTCTGAAAGAGAAACTTTTGCTGTAATACCAATGGGAACAGAATTTGATATAGCTGATTTTTTGGTATGTTAAGAATCACAGAGATGATAAAGAAAAATATCAAGGAATTTCTAATTCATATTGTGATCTTATTTAAATAATTAAGTTTCTCTATGTTTAATCAAGTTGCATTTCACCAGGTGGAAGAAAGGATTTATTCGATTGAACTTTTTTCAGAGTGAGCAAGGACATCTTAAGTCTTACAGTTATCAAGGATATGAGACCTGGATCTTAACACTTTGCCAGTTCAACAAAGATCAAGTGACCCATGTGGCCTTGTCTTAACTAAAACATACGTCTACCTGGACAATGTAAACATGCATCCAAAATACCCAAGACATTGGTACTTTTCAAGTTGTGCCCGTGCCCTTGGAAAGACTTGTAACAAATACCTATGGAATTCTCATGTAAATTCAAAGGTACTCACATATGCCACAATGACACTTCAGGAAGACTAGGATGAGACTGTGGGCAGAACATTATAGGCCAGCCCAGCAGAAACAGGAATGGAATGTGAGCCACATATGGAATTTAAAAATTTCTAGAATCCACATTTAAAAAGTACAAAGGAACAGAGGAAATTAATTTTAATGATAGTTTTATTTAACCTAATATATCCAAAGATTTTAATATATCATCCATATAAAATTATAAATGAGAATTTACATGATTCCTTGTATTAATTTTTTGACATCCACTGTGTATTTTATACTTACATGTATCTCAGTTGGATGAGTCATATTTCAAGTGCTCAACCAGCCACAAGTGGTGGCTATGGCAGTGTAGGACAGGACAGGTATAGACTCATTAATAAATTGAATGTTTCTAGATGCCTCCCTTTACCTGCCTTCCCTCTAATCCCAACTTTCAAATTGTAAGGCTTACTCTTTGATATCTACCAGCAACTTTTTTTGAAATGCCCCTGGGGTTTCATTCTCCACCCCATTCTCCTTTTTCTCCTTATGTCCTAAGGTTTTACAAATTAGCCATATGCTGATGACTGTCAAATTTATGTCTCCAGCCCAGACCTCTCCTCTGAGCTCCAGACCATCCTATCAACTACATATTCAATATTTCCTCTTGGATGTGTAATAAACACCAAAAATATAATGTGACCAAAATAAGTACTGATTACCAACCCCCAGAATAATCACCATATTTTAACCCCCCTCATATTGTGATCTTATTTAAATAATTAAGTTTCTCTATGTTTAATCAAGTTGCATTTCACCAGGTGGAAGAAAGGATTTATTCGATTGAACTTTTTTCAGAGTGAGCAAGGACATCTTAAGTCTTACAGTTATCAAGGATATGAGACCTGGATCTTAACACTTTGCCAGTTCAACAAAGATCAAGTGACCCATGTGGCCTTGTCTTAACTAAAACATACGTCTACCTGGACAATGTAAACATGCATCCAAAATACCCAAGACATTGGTACTTTTCAAGTTGTGCCCGTGCCCTTGGAAAGACTTGTAACAAATACCTATGGAATTCTCATGTAAATTCAAAGGTACTCACATATGCCACAATGACACTTCAGGAAGACTAGGATGAGACTGTGGGCAGAACATTATAGGCCAGCCCAGCAGAAACAGGAATGGAATGTGAGCCACATATGGAATTTAAAAATTTCTAGAATCCACATTTAAAAAGTACAAAGGAACAGAGGAAATTAATTTTAATGATAGTTTTATTTAACCTAATATATCCAAAGATTTTAATATATCATCCATATAAAATTATAAATGAGAATTTACATGATTCCTTGTATTAATTTTTTGACATCCACTGTGTATTTTATACTTACATGTATCTCAGTTGGATGAGTCATATTTCAAGTGCTCAACCAGCCACAAGTGGTGGCTATGGCAGTGTAGGACAGGACAGGTATAGACTCATTAATAAATTGAATGTTTCTAGATGCCTCCCTTTACCTGCCTTCCCTCTAATCCCAACTTTCAAATTGTAAGGCTTACTCTTTGATATCTACCAGCAACTTTTTTTGAAATGCCCCTGGGGTTTCATTCTCCACCCCATTCTCCTTTTTCTCCTTATGTCCTAAGGTTTTACAAATTAGCCATATGCTGATGACTGTCAAATTTATGTCTCCAGCCCAGACCTCTCCTCTGAGCTCCAGACCATCCTATCAACTACATATTCAATATTTCCTCTTGGATGTGTAATAAACACCAAAAATATAATGTGACCAAAATAAGTACTGATTACCAACCCCCAGAATAATCACCATATTTACTCCCCCATAAACCTTTCTCAAGGCAATAGATGATACCACTGCCTACACAGTGGTTCAGCTAAATACTTCTTTTTCCCACACACTCACACCCCACATCCAATCCAGTAGCCAACTCTATTGGCTCTGCCTTCGCTGTGTATCTGTATCCCAACTCTTCTTTAGTTCTACTATTATATAAACTGAGACCAGGACACCATCCCCTCCCTGTGGATTACTGCAGCTCTCTGCTAGCTAGTCTCTTCTTATCTATAGTCAAGCTGCCATTTAGCAACCAGATTGAACTTTAAAGCATAAAATATATCTACTTCTTGCTTACAACTTGTCCATTGGTAATAATACGGACAGCAAAAGTTCTCAGCTGCATTAGTCATTAAGGAAATGCAAATTAAGTACACCATGAGATACCATTTCATACTCACTTAGAATGACTGTTATAAAGAAGACATACAACAAATGTTGGTGAGTATGCTGAGAAATGGGAACTTCATACACTGCTGGTGGGAATGTAAAACGGTGCAGCCTCTTTGGAAAACAGTTTGGCAGTTTCCCAAAATGTTAAATATAAACCCACCATACAAACCAGCCATTCTGCTTCTAGGTATCTATCCAAAAGGAATGAAGACATCTGTCCACACAAAGACTTGCATGCAACAGTTTATAGCAACCTTATTCAAAACAGCCCCAAATTGGAACAACCTGCATGTCCATCAACAGGTAAATAGATAAACAAGCCCTGGTGTATCCAAAGAGTGGAACATGTTCAGCAATAAAAAGGCATTAACTATTGTTACTTGCTATGGAAACCAACAGATCCATTTACATGAAACTCTAGAAAAGGCATGTTTCAAAAGGCAGATGGAAGATGAGCAGCTGCATGGGGCTAAGTGAGAACAGG
Source organism: Tragulus kanchil (assembly GCA_022376925.1). Classification (NCBI taxonomy): domain Eukaryota; kingdom Metazoa; phylum Chordata; class Mammalia; order Artiodactyla; family Tragulidae; genus Tragulus; species Tragulus kanchil. The sequence continues at coordinate 87,656,369 of JAIOJX010000004.1, forward strand.
TAATAACTGATAAGTGGGCATGAGAGATCTTATTGGGAGGATAAAAGTGTCCTAAAACTGATTTATGGTGATGATTGCACCCTTTAATTGAGCCATTTAAAAAATTATTGAATTGTATGCCTGAAATAGGTGGATTCTATGATATGTAAAATGTAGCTCAATAATAGTGTTTTAAAAACAACTTCCCATTACAGTTGGAATAAACCCCAAACTCCTTACCGTAGTCCACAAAGCTCTATACCCCTACCTACCTCCAGACCTTATTTCTCACTGGCCCCTTCATGGCTCACAGTATCCCGGCTCCATTGGTCCTGGTTCTACCGCTCTAACATGGCAAGTTCACTCCCGTCGTAAGGTGTTGTTCCTTTGCTTGGGACGCTGTTTTCTCAGATCTTTACATACCTGCTTCCTTCTCAACATTGGAAATTCAGTCCAGCTCCTTCAGAGCCAAAGCAGAGCTTCTACACACTACAGCTCACATCATCTTCTGCAACTTGTTTATCCTCCTTGTGGCAGGTACCAGCGCCTTGAATTATGTGCGCTTCTGTGGTCTGAATGTTTGTGCCCCTCTCCCAAATGTATATCTTAAAATCTTAACCCTCCAAAGTGATGGTATGAAAAAATGGTGACTTGGAGAGGTAAAAGTTACTGGTGTCTTGACAAAAAAGGTTGCAGACAGACCCCTCACCCCTTCCACCATGTGAAGACTCAAACCTGGGAGAGGTTCCTTCACCCAACCACACTGTCACCCTGACCTCAAACTTCCAGCCTCCTTTCTATTGTTCACAAGCCACCCAGTCTGTGGTTTCATTATAGAAGCCCGAAAGGACTAAGACACACACTTAAGATGTGTGTTTGGTTTTTATTTATTTATTTTTTAGTTTGTACTGAGGTATAGCCCATTAACAATGTTGTGATAGTTGCCCGTGAACAGCAAAGGAAATCAGCCATACATATCCGTGTACCCATTCTCCCCCAGACTCCACTCCTATCCAGGCTGCTGCAATAACATTGAGCAGGGTTCCCTGGGCTATGTGTGGAATCTAAAAAGACATGCTGCTAAGGAATTTACAAAACAGAAAGAGACTCACAGACTTTGAGAACGAGCCTATGGTTGCTGGGGGTGGTGGGGAGAAGGCAGGGCGAAGGGATAGTTATGGGATTTGAGATGGACATGTACACACTGCTATATTTTAAAATGACATGTGAAAAAAAAGACATGTGTTTGTTACCTGTCTTCCTCTCCTAGCCCCGTGTTCCCTATTGAGAGACTTTCCAGCTTTTGGACCATGTTCAGAAGAGTAATTGCTGACACAGGGGGTACTTATGAAGTCAGCCAGACTGACTTGCTGAATGTTTTTTGACATTTCATTAAATGATCTAGGCTGAAAACTATTATCTGTCTAAATAATAGATAATAATTCTATCTGTCCTTTCTACCTAACAAGGCTGTTTGTGAGGGATGAAGCAGAATTGCGCAAAAGCACTTTGGACACAAGCCTAGCTTTTATTGTTTTACAAGAGGATTTACTCATAATTCCCTTGAACATTCCTCCTGTTTACATATTTCAGGTTCAGGATAATACAGTAAGTGAATGACACTTTATATATGCCAGGATAAGGGAGAGAGTATACAAACAGCCATTCTATCCATGTGATTATTCGAGGAAAGCAATGCTCTGTTGCTTTGCAGGGCAAACAACGCTCTTGCTCGGCACCTAATTCCATAAATGGAAGAGACTCTCTCATACAGCCCTCTTGGGAAGCCAGGTATTCTTTTTGGTGATAATGAAGAGAAGTAGATCTGTGTGTCCTTTGCTTTTGTCATGGAAAGGGGGACAAGAACAGCACTCAGCATATCTGCTGAGAGTGTAAAGCCACAACTTCCAAATATAGCAAACTGAACTTCAGAACAAGCTCATTTCACAAGTCACTAAATGGATGTTGGAGGGTAGTACCTTTTCACTGCTCTTTAACTAAGCTACTGAAGAAAGCTGTTTCTAGCCTCCCCTTCTTCCCTTTCATCTTCCCTCCCTCCCTTCCTTTCTTCCTCTTTCTTTCTCCCTGCTCCCTCTTTCTTCCTTTCATTTGCAATAATCTTTCTGTTAACACTTGATTTTTTAAAGAGTAGTGTTAGGTTCACAGCAAGATTAAAAGGAAGGTTCAGAGAGTTCCCATATATTCTCTGCCCATGCTTAGCTTCCCACTTTACCACATTGCTGCCACCCACCCAATGGTATTTTCGTTACAACTGATGAACGTGCACTGACACATTATTATCATCCAAGGTCCACAGTTTACACTACTCTTGGCGTTGTACATTCTGTGCATGCTAAGTTGCTTCCATTGTGTCTGACTCTTTAAGACCCTATGGACTGTAGCCCACCAAGCTCCTCAGTCCATGGAATTCTCCAGATACGGAGTGGGTTGCCATGCCCTGCTCCAGAGGATCTTCCCAACCCAGGGATGGAACCCGCATCTCTTGCATCTCCTGCGTTGTGCGTGGATTCTTTACGGCTGAACCACTGAGGAAGCCCTGTGTATCCTGTAGGTTTGGACAAATGCAACATGTAACATCTTTATGTAGTATCATATGGAGCATTTTCAGTTCCCTAAAAATCCTCTATGCTCTGCCAGTTCATCCCCTCTGATCCTGATCTTTTACTGTCGATAGTTTTGTATTTTCCAGAATGTCATATAGTTGGAACCAGGATAAGGGAGAGAGTATACAAACAGCCATTCTATCCATGTGATTATTCGAGGAAAGCAATGCTCTGTTGCTTTGCAGGGCAAACAACGCTCTTGCTCGGCACCTAATTCCATAAATGGAAGAGACTCTCTCATACAGCCCTCTTGGGAAGCCAGGTATTCTTTTTGGTGATAATGAAGAGAAGTAGATCTGTGTGTCCTTTGCTTTTGTCATGGAAAGGGGGACAAGAACAGCACTCAGCATATCTGCTGAGAGTGTAAAGCCACAACTTCCAAATATAGCAAACTGAACTTCAGAACAAGCTCATTTCACAAGTCACTAAATGGATGTTGGAGGGTAGTACCTTTTCACTGCTCTTTAACTAAGCTACTGAAGAAAGCTGTTTCTAGCCTCCCCTTCTTCCCTTTCATCTTCCCTCCCTCCCTTCCTTTCTTCCTCTTTCTTTCTCCCTGCTCCCTCTTTCTTCCTTTCATTTGCAATAATCTTTCTGTTAACACTTGATTTTTTAAAGAGTAGTGTTAGGTTCACAGCAAGATTAAAAGGAAGGTTCAGAGAGTTCCCATATATTCTCTGCCCATGCTTAGCTTCCCACTTTACCACATTGCTGCCACCCACCCAATGGTATTTTCGTTACAACTGATGAACGTGCACTGACACATTATTATCATCCAAGGTCCACAGTTTACACTACTCTTGGCGTTGTACATTCTGTGCATGCTAAGTTGCTTCCATTGTGTCTGACTCTTTAAGACCCTATGGACTGTAGCCCACCAAGCTCCTCAGTCCATGGAATTCTCCAGATACGGAGTGGGTTGCCATGCCCTGCTCCAGAGGATCTTCCCAACCCAGGGATGGAACCCGCATCTCTTGCATCTCCTGCGTTGTGCGTGGATTCTTTACGGCTGAACCACTGAGGAAGCCCTGTGTATCCTGTAGGTTTGGACAAATGCAACATGTAACATCTTTATGTAGTATCATATGGAGCATTTTCAGTTCCCTAAAAATCCTCTATGCTCTGCCAGTTCATCCCCTCTGATCCTGATCTTTTTACTGTCTCGATAGTTTTGTATTTTCCAGAATGTCATATAGTTGGAACCATGATATATATAGTCTTTTCAGATTGGCTTCTTTCACTTAGTCATAAGTATTTAGGGTTTTTCCATGCCTCTTTATAGGTTGATGGCTTATTTCTTTTTAGGACTAAATAATCCATTTTCTGGATGTACCAAAGTTTATTTATCTATTTATTTGGATACTGAAGGATGTGTTGATTGTTTCCAGGTGTTGGCAATGACGAATAAAGCTTTTATAAACATCCGTGTGTAGATCTTTATCTGGACATAAATTTTCAGCCCCTTTAGGTAAATATCAAAAAGCATTATTACTGGATCATATGGAAGGAGTATGTTTAATTTTGTAATAAACTGCCACACCGTCTTCTAAGGTGACGGTACCCTTTTGCACTCCTATTGTCAATGAATAAGAGTCCCTATGTCTCCACATCCCCACCAGCATTCGGTATTGTCAGTGATCCAAATTTTGGCCATTCTGATACATGCATAGTGGTCATTTATTGTTTTAATTTGTATTTCCCTGATGATGTGTGAGATGGAACATCTTTTCAAATGCTTATTTGCTATCTGTATGTCTTCTTTAGTGAAGCAGTTTGGGCCCAGTTTTTATTCTGGTTGTTTGTTTTCTTATTGTTGAGTGTTAAGAGCTATTTGTATGTTTTAGATGATAGTCCTTTGTTAGATGTGTCTTTCCCCCCCCAGGTCTATGGCTTGTCTTCTAATTTTTTGATACCATGTTTTGAGGAGCAAAGAATTTAATTTTAATGAAGCTGAGCCTATGAATTTTCTTTAATGAATTATGCCTTTGATATATCTTAAAAATCATCATCATATTCAAGGTCATCTAGGATTTTTCCCTATGTTTTAATTTTAGATTTTACATTTAGGTCTGTGATCCATTTTGAGTTAATTTCTGTGAAGGGTATAAAGTCTGTCTGGATTCATTTTCTTTTTTAAAAATGGTCTTCTTATTTATATTCATTTTCTTGCACGTAGATGTCCAGTTTTTCTAGCACCGTTTGTTAATAAGACTGTCTTTATTCTTTTTCTTCTTTCAATGTACATCTTAACAAATTTTGCTGAACATCCTTGAGAATTATTTTAAAGCCATCAAAATCCTGCTTCCTCTCAAACTAAAATACAATTTCCCAACTGCCTTATCATTTAAAAACTTTAACCCCCTTATAAATTCTTTACTGCAACAAGTTTCTCACACTTAGAGTTGTGATTCTTTTGTTGCTCTTTAACTTCAATGTTAGGTTTTCTAGGAACAAAATAGTCCGTTCAGAATACTTTTCTTTTAAAAATGTGAAGAGATTTCCTACTGTCTCAGCAACCAGTGTTTCTGCTGAGAAGTCTGATACTATATTGATTCTTATTCCAAGTAACCTTTTTTTTCCTCTCTCTTTCTTGGGAAACATTCTCTTTATCCTTGGTATTATGAAATTTTATCAAGATGTGTCTATTTCAATCTACTTGGCATCCTGTGGGACCTTTAAATCTAAAAACTAGCGTCACTATTCATCTTTGGGAAATTTCTTACGTGATTTCTTTGATTTATTTTTAAATTCTGCCAGTTTTAGTGTTCTCCCTTCCTGGAGTTCTGGTTAAACTATTCCCATTCCCTTAGTCATATTTTTTCTTTGTGATTTTGGTGGTGGTTTCCTGTACCAGTGTAATCACATTATCTTTAATTTTTCAGTGTTTCTTTAAAATTTCTGGATTGTTGGCAACACACGATTCTACTTTTCTAGGGCTAAGATTGCATGTGTGTGTTTTTTGGGACATGAGGCTGGGAGTAAAAATATGTGATGAATCTGCCATATTGCCACAGGTTATCAAGGGATCGTTTCTATGAGGCCAGACCCTGCTTATCCTACATGTACAGGTTTTCTTTAATGAATTATGCCTTTGATATATCTTAAAAATCATCATCATATTCAAGGTCATCTAGGATTTTTCCCTATGTTTTAATTTTAGATTTTACATTTAGGTCTGTGATCCATTTTGAGTTAATTTCTGTGAAGGGTATAAAGTCTGTCTGGATTCATTTTCTTTTTTAAAAATGGTCTTCTTATTTATATTCATTTTCTTGCACGTAGATGTCCAGTTTTTCTAGCACCGTTTGTTAATAAGACTGTCTTTATTCTTTTTCTTCTTTCAATGTACATCTTAACAAATTTTGCTGAACATCCTTGAGAATTATTTTAAAGCCATCAAAATCCTGCTTCCTCTCAAACTAAAATACAATTTCCCAACTGCCTTATCATTTAAAAACTTTAACCCCCTTATAAATTCTTTACTGCAACAAGTTTCTCACACTTAGAGTTGTGATTCTTTTGTTGCTCTTTAACTTCAATGTTAGGTTTTCTAGGAACAAAATAGTCCGTTCAGAATACTTTTCTTTTAAAAATGTGAAGAGATTTCCTACTGTCTCAGCAACCAGTGTTTCTGCTGAGAAGTCTGATACTATATTGATTCTTATTCCAAGTAACCTTTTTTTTCCTCTCTCTTTCTTGGGAAACATTCTCTTTATCCTTGGTATTATGAAATTTTATCAAGATGTGTCTATTTCAATCTACTTGGCATCCTGTGGGACCTTTAAATCTAAAAACTAGCGTCACTATTCATCTTTGGGAAATTTCTTACGTGATTTCTTTGATTTATTTTTAAATTCTGCCAGTTTTAGTGTTCTCCCTTCCTGGAGTTCTGGTTAAACTATTCCCATTCCCTTAGTCATATTTTTTCTTTGTGATTTTGGTGGTGGTTTCCTGTACCAGTGTAATCACATTATCTTTAATTTTTCAGTGTTTCTTTAAAATTTCTGGATTGTTGGCAACACACGATTCTACTTTTCTAGGGCTAAGATTGCATGTGTGTGTTTTTTGGGACATGAGGCTGGGAGTAAAAATATGTGATGAATCTGCCATATTGCCACAGGTTATCAAGGGATCGTTTCTATGAGGCCAGACCCTGCTTATCCTACATGTACAGGTTTCTTGTTTGGGATTTTGCAATGCTTTCCTCAGAGAGACTTTTGGAAGCAGTATATTCTTTGCATATATAGAATATAAAAATCATGCCATTATTGCCCTGGTTCCCTGTAAGTCAACATTGGCCCATTCTAGTTTTTTATATTCCTTTTCAGATTTTGCTTTCTGTTGATATGTGTGATTGTTCTTAATATGCTATTATTCTCTATGTAATATAAATGTAGTCATCATAGGGAAGAAAAGGTTGAAATTTTCATCCTGTAATTCTTGAAAAGAGATAATTCTTTTATGTGGCACAGGGCTAGAGGTAGAGAACTTTTTAAAACATGCTGCTTGGAGAATTAACCTTATGTCAGTAACACCTTTATAAGTTCTAGACATTTGAAGGGAGGAGAGATCCTTAGAGAAAGAAAGTGGTCATGCTTCTCAACTCTGTAGTCTGGGAACCAGTCAGAGGAATAATAATGTTCCAGCCAGAGTAATCAGAGCAGATATGGCTAATAGGTTTCAACGTGAGTTGAAACAAATGATTGATAGGGGCTGCCTGGAGCACAGCTGTGTTGGAAAGGCTGTTGAGGCCACATCTGGGTTCACAGGACAAAGTGTGATTAATGATGTCTGCCAAGGTTGCGAGAGGAGGTGGTGGTGGTGGTAGCCATGCCATGTATTTTTAATCTCTGAATAAGGATCTTCAGATGAATAGAACTATTCATCCATGAGGTTGCCAGATTGCAGTTGGAAGGTGAGGGGCATCTTCTGACAGCATGGAGATAAGATGCTAATGCTCTTCAGAGTGATTTTATTCAACTTGTAGTCAGGATGATTTCCTGACACTCCAGAGCTTATAAATTAAAAAATAAAATGTCATATTTTTCTTTGTGATTTTGGTGGTGGTTTCCTGTACCAGTGTAATCACATTATCTTTAATTTTTCAGTGTTTCTTTAAAATTTCTGGATTGTTGGCAACACACGATTCTACTTTTCTAGGGCTAAGATTGCATGTGTGTGTTTTTTGGGACATGAGGCTGGGAGTAAAAATATGTGATGAATCTGCCATATTGCCACAGGTTATCAAGGGATCGTTTCTATGAGGCCAGACCCTGCTTATCCTACATGTACAGGTTTCTTGTTTGGGATTTTGCAATGCTTTCCTCAGAGAGACTTTTGGAAGCAGTATATTCTTTGCATATATAGAATATAAAAATCATGCCATTATTGCCCTGGTTCCCTGTAAGTCAACATTGGCCCATTCTAGTTTTTTATATTCCTTTTCAGATTTTGCTTTCTGTTGATATGTGTGATTGTTCTTAATATGCTATTATTCTCTATGTAATATAAATGTAGTCATCATAGGGAAGAAAAGGTTGAAATTTTCATCCTGTAATTCTTGAAAAGAGATAATTCTTTTATGTGGCACAGGGCTAGAGGTAGAGAACTTTTTAAAACATGCTGCTTGGAGAATTAACCTTATGTCAGTAACACCTTTATAAGTTCTAGACATTTGAAGGGAGGAGAGATCCTTAGAGAAAGAAAGTGGTCATGCTTCTCAACTCTGTAGTCTGGGAACCAGTCAGAGGAATAATAATGTTCCAGCCAGAGTAATCAGAGCAGATATGGCTAATAGGTTTCAACGTGAGTTGAAACAAATGATTGATAGGGGCTGCCTGGAGCACAGCTGTGTTGGAAAGGCTGTTGAGGCCACATCTGGGTTCACAGGACAAAGTGTGATTAATGATGTCTGCCAAGGTTGCGAGAGGAGGTGGTGGTGGTGGTAGCCATGCCATGTATTTTTAATCTCTGAATAAGGATCTTCAGATGAATAGAACTATTCATCCATGAGGTTGCCAGATTGCAGTTGGAAGGTGAGGGGCATCTTCTGACAGCATGGAGATAAGATGCTAATGCTCTTCAGAGTGATTTTATTCAACTTGTAGTCAGGATGATTTCCTGACACTCCAGAGCTTATAAATTAAAAAATAAAATGTCATATCTGAATATCTACTGTTTGGTTCAAACTCAAACCAGGATCACAATGTACCCCCATGCAAACAGAATGTTACACAGAAAAATGGGATATTAGGGTATTCAAATGAATATTCTAATAAAAGTCTTTCTGTCCAAGAAGGCAGGGGTGGATTCTTTTTCTTACTTGCTTTATTTTATGCTTTGTTCAATCACTATAGGAAGAAAGAGTATAGAAAGAAGAGAGTGATATTTACTAACAACACTTCCAAGATAAATACTGTGAATGTTTTGGTTTAGAACTCTCTAGACTCTTCTGTATGCATATGTTTAACAGGATCATACCATGTATACTATTTTTAGCCTAAATTTTTCATTTGATGAATCTAGACTTCTAAGTTAATAATAAAGATGACTACATTATAGTATCTATTGGATCAAGAATATTTCATTGTGTGTCTATACACCATCATTTATTGAATCAATTTAAAGAAGCTTCATAGGGTGTTTTTTATAAGTTTGGTATTATAATAGCATTTTTGATGAATAACCTTGTGGATAATTATTAAGTGCACTGATTAGTTCCTTAAGTAATTTTCTAGAATAATATTTGTTGGGTCAAATTTATAAATCTTCATTTTCATTTTAAGAGTTTTGATACTGTCTTCAAAAAGCGATGAATAGTACACTTCATAAATTTTAAAGAGAGCCACACAGAAAGCACACTGTGTGGTTACATTCACTGCTCTGAGTGAAGAGCCTGCACTCTTCTCCACCCGCATACTCACTTGGTCTCTTTTTTTAACTCAAAATATTATGTATCTTGATCATGGAGACCATTATAATTCAAAACTGCATCATCGAATTTAGAAGTTGGCACTCAGGGCCAATGGAGTGGAGCCAGCTATGCTCACAGGGGGCTGCTTTATTCTACAGACAAAATGCTCCACGGCTCCAGCTGTCCTGAGAGTCTGCGCTCTTGGGAGGCACCGAGCATTCTCCCGGCGCTTCTAGGATATGCTGGGCTCATGTGGACAGATTAGGCAGGCTCTTGGTTCCATTATACTGATTCATGTCTGAGCTCACCTGCAGGCCTTGCAGAGCTTGGGAGACTGGGGACTAGCAGGCTGGTGAAGGCTGGAGGCAGACCAGGCTGTCCCCAGAGGAGGGGCAAGGCGGAGTGTCACAGCTCAGAGTGAATGTGATGAGGAGTTATCAGTTAGTGACCTCCTTCAGGGAAGACTCAGCTGTTAATGGATCAGAATAATGCTCTTGTACCTAAATGCCCTGTCCCTATTCACCCCAAGACTCTTCTCTCTCCTCCCGTTCCATTGTTTTCTTTGTCTTTGAAATACTTTTTGACTTTCATAATGTTTCCCTTGTCATCTGTGGCACTTGAACAGTGTTTGGTGCTATGTATAAATTGTTGTTGTCCTGTTGCTAGGTCATGTCCAACTCTTTGCAATCCTGTAGACTGTAGCCCGGCAGGTACTGGAACAAATAAATCACATTTAATAACATCCTGTATCACAGGAAACATTAGCTATAAAAAGTAGGAGGTTAAACATCAAATAATCATTTTGGAGGAAAATAATATTTTAGAGGAGAAGTTGTCTTTAATTTTCAAATAATAATATGAATACTTAGTGATTCCATCTTCAAAGTTTCACTTTCTCATGAAGTATTTTAAAAAGTGGTAACCAGAGCCACTAGGACAACTACCTCTCTATGTTGGAATGCACAGTGAGCCAGAAAGCATGATGGGAGACTGTTAGCTCACCCGATTTGCAGGCAAGTTTCCAAACACACAGTCTGAGTCAGTGTCATGAATAGTCATTATCAGTATTGACTGAGTTTAGTTTCAGACCTAGAAAGTCCCAGTGGCAAACACACATACACACACACACACAGACTCTTCTCCCAGGAGACTAGAAGAAAAGTACAATTTTCACATGCCATTTGTTTTCTAAAGTGATGCTAATTTAGTAGAAAATTTTCTCTTTTCCTTCTAAAAGAGAAGATGAAGAATTTATGGGTAGGAAGAAAACTGAAAATGATGGGAAAATTAGAAATGTACTGAAATTTAGTTCTGGAGATTTTTCACTCAGTTTTGTATTGGGAGTCTGTAATATTTTCTTTGTTTACAAAAGTAATGTATACACATGCCTATTGCAGAAAATGTATATATGTAAGTTTGAAAAGGTGAATAACAATGACATATATTTCTACCACCCAGATACTACTGAAATATAAGCAGTTTTATTTTTTCTTCAGTGTATATACATATGTATACACATGATTATATTGATGTTGTTTGGTCACTAAATTGCCAGGTTTTATGGGATTTCCCAGGCAAGAATACTGGAGGGGGTTGCCATTTTCTTCTTCAGGGGTTTTTTTTAACTCAGGGATTGAACACACGTCTCCTGCATTGCAGGCAGATTCTCTACCACTGAGTCACCTGGAAAGCCTTTATATGATTACATACATATACATAACATCTCCCTTTTATCTTCTTCGGAGTTTGGATCAGATGTTATACATATTTTTCTGTCTTGTATTTTTTTCCTGAAAGTTTTATCATGACAATTTCCTCAAATTATTTAATATTTACTTAGCAACTATTTTTTTTAGTGCTTACAATGTGCCGGGTATTTTTCCAGGCACTTGAGATCTAATTAAAAAAAATAGACATGGCCCTTGTCCTCTTGGAGTTTATAGTTGAATAAGAAGACAGGCAATTAAGAAGCAACTGTAATGGAACGAGCTAAGTAGTGTAACACGGAGTAGAAAGTGTGAGAGAAGCACTTATCTGAAAAGACTTTCTAGGTGAGCAGATAGCTAAAGGATTAGCAGAGGATAGCTTAGAAGTATGATTGCTTTTATGGCTACATGATATTTCGTAGCATAAGCTTGTCCAATTCAACTAGTCTCTTATTATTGGGTGGAAAGAGTGTATCTGATTCGTTACCAGTATAGATGCTATTACAATGAACAAATGTATATTTAAATCTTCTGTCAGCATTGCTAATACTTATATCAGTTTCCTATGAATTATTAATAAACCATGAGGTAAAAGAAAACAAACTTCTTGATATGTCTTGATATGTACTGCTGAATTACTTTCCACCAATATTTGAGAACATGATGGTACCCATGACACTATTCTGTTGCTATTAAATATTGTCATTTAGTAAAAGACACCAAGATAATAGCAAAACAAAATATTTAACTGTGATTTAATTGATCTGTATTTAATTAGCAGAGAGACTGTATATTCTTTTTTACATGTATTGGTCTTTTGTTTCTTCTTTAGTATAATTATCTCTTTATGCCCTTCACCCAATTTTATATTGGAGGTTAAATGGTTTTTTTATGAGATGATTTTTAAGAGCTATTTTTATATTAAGGATTATTTGAGGAGTGTGTGTGTGTGTGTGTGTGTGTGTGTGTAGAGGGATGGCTTTAGGCATGATTTGCCCTCCAGAAGTATCTCATTACTTGGATTATTTGCTTCCTGTAACCATACCTTGCTATGAACAAGAATGGAAGATTACTGAATGAGCATGGAGGCTGAGCAATGTTGGTAAAAGGGCAAGCATTCTGGGCATAATCTTGCTTTAGATTCTCCTGTTCCAAATGGATGAGCTTCGCAAGCACTCTATAAAGAATGTCAAAAGTCTCATGCTGGACAAATATGAGGGCAGGTAGGGATTTAAGATGCAGTAAACCTTGATTTACTGACCCAGTTACGTCTATTTCCTAACTACACAAAGGCAGGAAAAGAAAATGCCCACCTGCGGGTAGCTCCCATCTCCAGTGGAGAAGACATTGTAGGAGTTAAGCCCCAGGGTCCAGTCTGTAGGTCTTTCCCATCAATCCTAGAGACAAAGGTTGGGAAGGTACCTCACCTGGGAAGAGCTGCTATAGGGCTCAAGAAAGAAATAGACGTTTAGTCGGTTATTCAAATATCACAATCCAAGAAGCTTCAGTCTAGGGTTGAGGGCTTCTAGGGACCAAAAAGCTTACATTGGGAATTCTTCATCTACTCTATGGCTGAAGACAGACTTTGCTGTAAAACTGGGACCAGAGAGCCTAATTTTATTGGCCCCATGTGTTCTAGAACAGAACTTAGAAATCTGTAGGAGTGCTGTTTTTATCTGTGACTTAGTTCTAATCTAAGGTAACTCTAACCCAGAGAATTACATTCCACTTCAACTTGAAATTTTAAAATTCCTTATTACCAAGCTATTATTGATATTATTCCTTTTTCAATAAATGTGAATAACGTTTTCTATATAGAGTATGTTATTGTGCTATGTAACGACATCATTCTCAAATTTCATTAACTATCTTCAAAAACATGTCTTTGAATGACTGTATGTTGTTCTGGTTTAGTTGCTAGATCATGTCTGACTCTTTATGACCCCATAGACTGTAGCCTACCAGGTTACTCTGCCAGGCTCCTCTGTCCTCTAGAGTTTCCCAGGCAAGAATACTGGAATGGGTAGCCATTCTCTTCTACAGGATTTCTGACCCAGGGATCAAACTCATGTCTCCTGAATTGGCAGGTGAATTCTTTATCACTGTGCCAGCAAGGAAGCTAAGGATAGTATAGTGTTCCACTAAACAGACATATGACATTAAAATGACCAGTTTCTAAATTATCTGTTATTTTAAAAATTATAATAGATTATATAATGAACAGCTGTATATACAACTCTTTTTTAATGCATTTCTCATTACCTTCTTAGGGTGAAAGTTAGAATTGGGCCAGCCTGAGGAATTTCATCCCAAGCATTTATGTGTTAAAAAATGGATATCATACTGTACATATGGATTTCCACTCAGATTTTACACTTGGCAGATTGTGAGCATTATTCCATGTAATTAAATATTCATTGAAAACATGATTTTTCTTTAGTGGCTATATGATAATTTTATGATAATGTAATTTTAAAAATATATATATTATCATCTATCATTTTTAAAGCCATTCTTTGTTTTTAAATAATCCAGTTATTTCTAGTTTTCTGGTCTTATAAATATATGAGCATCTTTGTATACCTATTTAATTACAAAAGCAGAATATAATAATGAACTTTCTCATTCTATTATCCAGTGTCAACAATTATCAACAGATGCCAATTTTATTTTGCTTATAACCACCAAATCTCCATTCCCCAGAGGATTATTTTGCAGCAAAAACCCAGAATATTTTTGTCTCCTAAGGCACAATAGGAAAATGATCATATGAGGCAGATATCACTTCATGGTCTTTTTGTTGGATGTATTTGACATTTTATTTTATTTTTAAAAGATTCATTTATTTATTTATTTTGGGCAGGGGTCGGGTTGGGGAGGGAGGGGAGCGGGCGGGCCACTTCTATTGGTCTTTCATTTCTCTATTTTCATCCGTCTTTGTTCCTTGGCTCCTGTGGGCCTCCCATTGCGGTGGCGTCTGTCGTTGCAGAGCACCGGCTCTGGGCGCATGCGCTCCAGAGTTCCGGCTCGATAATTGGACACATGGGTCCAGTCGCTCCGCGGCACGAGTGATCTTCCCAGGCCAGGGCTCGAAGCGGCGCCCCTTGCACTGCAAGGCGGTGTCCTTACCCACTGGACCACCAGGGGAAGCCCCATGTATCTGACATTTTAAACTCAGTAATTTATTAGAAAAAGTATTAGAAGATTCAAGAAGTGGAAAAACATTGTTGAAAATGTAGTTCTTGAATAAGCACATCATTTTTAATTAGTAAAAGTAAGTAAATTAAAATGAACAGCTGTATATACAACTCTTTTTAATGCATTTCTCATTACCTTCTTAGGGTGAAAGTTAGAATTGGGCCAGCCTGAGGAATTTCATCCCAAGCATTTATGTGTTAAAAAATGGATATCATACTGTACATATGGATTTCCACTCAGATTTTACACTTGGCAGATTGTGAGCATTATTCCATGTAATTAAATATTCATTGAAAACATGATTTTTCTTTAGTGGCTATATGATAATTTTATGATAATGTAATTTTAAAAATATATATATTATCATCTATCATTTTTAAAGCCATTCTTTGTTTTTAAATAATCCAGTTATTTCTAGTTTTCTGGTCTTATAAATATATGAGCATCTTTGTATACCTATTTAATTACAAAAGCAGAATATAATAATGAACTTTCTCATTCTATTATCCAGTGTCAACAATTATCAACAGATGCCAATTTTATTTTGCTTATAACCACCAAATCTCCATTCCCCAGAGGATTATTTTGCAGCAAAAACCCAGAATATTTTTGTCTCCTAAGGCACAATAGGAAAATGATCATATGAGGCAGATATCACTTCATGGTCTTTTTGTTGGATGTATTTGACATTTTATTTTATTTTTAAAAGATTCATTTATTTATTTATTTTGGGCAGGGGTCGGGTTGGGGAGGGAGGGGAGCGGGCGGGCCACTTCTATTGGTCTTTCATTTCTCTATTTTCATCCGTCTTTGTTCCTTGGCTCCTGTGGGCCTCCCATTGCGGTGGCGTCTGTCGTTGCAGAGCACCGGCTCTGGGCGCATGCGCTCCAGAGTTCCGGCTCGATAATTGGACACATGGGTCCAGTCGCTCCGCGGCACGAGTGATCTTCCCAGGCCAGGGCTCGAAGCGGCGCCCCTTGCACTGCAAGGCGGTGTCCTTACCCACTGGACCACCAGGGGAAGCCCCATGTATCTGACATTTTAAACTCAGTAATTTATTAGAAAAAGTATTAGAAGATTCGCAAGAAGTGGAAAAAACATTGTTGAAAATGTAGTTCTTGAATAAGCACATCATTTTTAATTAGTAAAAGTAAGTAAATTAAAATGAAGTACTCTTTAGGTTATACCTGGTTGTCTGAAGGCAAGGAGTTATCACTGGTACTCTGGCCAAAGACTGAACTAGAGGGAGTAAGTGCTAGACTTCCTAGATAAACAAATGTTACCTCTAATATCTACAAATGGTAAAGACAGAAAATGACGAAAATAACTAGGAGACATATTTATCTTATAGATCACATACAAGTTTCTGTAAATTATTTTGTGCTTTTAGCATTGAAACTAGAAAGGGAAAAGGTAAAGGGATGGTTCATATGAGGGGACAGAGTATGGTCCTTCTAAAGTCAATGAAGAGGCTTTTTAGAGTGTGGTATACCATGTAACCACCCACTGGGAGCCATGAGAGAGAGACCACAAGGAAAAATACATCCCTAAAATATTTAAGTACCTCACAGATCAGGTACCAGCAGCAGATGTTCCCCCTTTTTGTAATCCAGATGAATTTTCTCTGCACAGAAAATTGTCAACCACTTCCTCACCCACACACTCCAGCTTTCTCCATGAACCTCCTTCCCTAGTTTGTGTCAGTCAACAAACATGTACTAATAACTCCCAGGGGACCCAATGAGGTATGAGACACTGCTTCTAAATTGCTTCACTCACTGTAAATACTACAACAAAGATTTATTTTCCAACCATAGGACTGATATTTCCTTAATTCTGCTTTTCAAATCATCTGTATGTTTCCTCCTTTTCCCTCACTGACTTTATTTATTTTTTGAGGAGACACTTGATAACTTTATTAGGATTTATGTTTCCAGATTTGAAAGAAATTAACTTATATAGTTATTTAATTATTTTATTTTAGTTTTGGTTGCACTGGGTCTTAATTGCTTCATGTGGACTTTCTCTAGTTTCAGTGAGGAAAGGCTACTCTCCAGTTGGAGTGTGTGGGCTTCTCATTGTGGAAAACTGCTTTAACAGTATACTGAAAAACCAAACAAAATATTCCTTAATCAGAAAGTCAGCCACTATATGACCCAGCAATCCAACTATTAGGCATATACCCTGAGAAAATCAAAATTGAAAGAGACACATGCATTGTTCATTGCAGCACTATTTGCAATAGCTAGAACATGGAAGCAACCTAGATGTCTATTGATAGATGAATGAATAAATAAACTGTGGTACATATATACAGTGGAATATTACTCAGCCATACAAAGAAATACATTTGAATCCATTCTAATGAGGTGGGTGAATCTAAAACCTATTATACAGAGCGAGATACGTCAGAGAGGAAAAGATAAATATTGTATACCGACACTTGTGTATGGAATCTAGAAAGATGGTGCTGATAAATGAAATTCAGAGCAGCATTGGAGAGGTGGACATGGAGAACAGTCTTGGGACTAGGGGATCTCAAACGGGCTCCGCGGTGACCTGAAGGGATGGGATGGGGAGGGAGATGGGGGGAGGTCCAAGAAGAGGGGGACATATATATACCTATGGCAGATTTGGATCTATGTGTGGCAGTAAACAACAAAAACCCTGTAAAAAATAATAATAAATAAAGTTTGTATATATATATAAAAGAAATAATCAAATTAGTGTCAGTTTAAGAAAGTAGTCCAGAAATTTGAAGTTTGATTTTGGGGAAGGTTAAGGATATCCTATTTCTCTTTAAATTCAGGGTAACCTCAGGGTTAAATTAAGCAATGATTAACAACAAAGATTATGAGAAAGGCATATGTAATTACATATATATTTAGCTTAAACTTATTTAAATTACATCCTAATTATATGTCCCATTTAAATGGAGCAATTACATAGTAATATTAATAAGTGTGCTTGTCTGATTTAATAAAGAGTTTTACTTTCTTGTAAAGAAGGATAACTACAGGGGAAAACACACTAATCTTTGTTTCTTTTTTTTTTAATTTTTTTTAATTTATTTTTGTACATATATGTTCTCAGATCATTCATATGCATATCCCTTGACCCTCCCCCCACCCAGGTCCCCCCATTCTATCCCTCCAGACCATAGCTCCAAGTGGTTGTAGGTACTCCTATTCCCCTAGCACAATGACAATAGCTATCTTTTCTACACATGACAGTATAGGTTTCCATGTTACTCCCTCCCACTGTTCGGTCTCCACAATGTCTTTATGTCTATTCTCTGTTTTTTCATGAGTTCACTGCGTGTGTTATCATGACCATCTTACTAGATCCCATATATATGAGTTAGTATACTATACTTGTCTTTCTCTTTTTGACTTACTTCACTTTTTATGGTAGGTTCTAGAGCCAGCCACCTCATTAGGACTGAGTCTTCTGCATTTCTTTTAACAGCTGAGTAGTATTCCATTGTATATATGTACCAGAGCTTCTGGATCCATTCATTTGTCGATGGACATCTAGGTTGCTTCCATGTTCTGGCTATTGTATAGAGAGCTGCAATGAACATTGGGGTACAGGTGCCTCTTTCAGTTTTGATTTCATCAGGATATAGGCCTAATAGTGGGATTGCTGGGTCATAGGGTGCTTCTATTTTTAGTTTTTTAAGGAATCTCCATATTGTCTTCCATAGAGGTTGTATTAATTTATATTCCAACAAGCAATGTAAGAGGGTTCCTTTTCTCCACACCTCTCCAGCATTTGTTGTCTGTCGATTTGTTGATGATGGCCATTCTGACAGGTGTGAGGTGGTATCTCATTGTGGTTTTAATTTGCATTTCTCTGATAATAAGCGAGGTGAGGTTTATGTATTAATTTATTTAATTCCCAAATATATGTCAGAAAGGCATTTAAATGGGAGCAAATTAAAACCCAAAAAAGAAAAAAAAATTATTAATTAAAAGCTTAAACTTATTTAAATTACATCCTAATTATATGTCCCATTTAAATGGAGCAATTACATAGTAATATTAATAAGTGTGCTTGTCTGATTTAATAAAGAGTTTTACTTTCTTGTAAAGAAGGATAACTACAGGGGAAAACACACTAATCTTTGTTTCTTTTTTTTTTAATTTTTTTTAATTTATTTTTGTACATATATGTTCTCAGATCATTCATATGCATATCCCTTGACCCTCCCCCCACCCAGGTCCCCCCATTCTATCCCTCCAGACCATAGCTCCAAGTGGTTGTAGGTACTCCTATTCCCCTAGCACAATGACAATAGCTATCTTTTCTACACATGACAGTATAGGTTTCCATGTTACTCCCTCCCACTGTTCGGTCTCCACAATGTCTTTATGTCTATTCTCTGTTTTTTCATGAGTTCACTGCGTGTGTTATCATGACCATCTTACTAGATCCCATATATATGAGTTAGTATACTATACTTGTCTTTCTCTTTTTGACTTACTTCACTTTTTATGGTAGGTTCTAGAGCCAGCCACCTCATTAGGACTGAGTCTTCTGCATTTCTTTTAACAGCTGAGTAGTATTCCATTGTATATATGTACCAGAGCTTCTGGATCCATTCATTTGTCGATGGACATCTAGGTTGCTTCCATGTTCTGGCTATTGTATAGAGAGCTGCAATGAACATTGGGGTACAGGTGCCTCTTTCAGTTTTGATTTCATCAGGATATAGGCCTAATAGTGGGATTGCTGGGTCATAGGGTGCTTCTATTTTTAGTTTTTTAAGGAATCTCCATATTGTCTTCCATAGAGGTTGTATTAATTTATATTCCCACCAGCAATGCAAGAGGGTTCCCTTTTTTCCACACCCTCTCCAGCATTTGTTGTCTGTCGATTTGTTGATGATGGCCATTCTGACAGGTGTGAGGTGGTATCTCATTGTGGTTTTAATTTGCATTTCTCTGATAATAAGCGAGGTTGAGCATCGTTTCATGTATTTTTGGGCCATCTGTATGTCCTCTTTGGAGAGGCGTCTCTTTAGATCTTTTTCCTATTTTTTGATTGGGCTGCTCATTTTCCCTGTGCTGAGTTGTCTGAGTTGCTTATAGATTTTGGAGATTAATTCTTTGTCTGTTGTTTCATTTGCTATGATTTTCTCCCACTCTGTGGGGTGTCTGTTGAACTTTTTTGTAATTTCTTTTGCTGTTATTTGATAATCCCTATGGGACATAATTTTTGGGGACAGCAAAGCCATAGCTGCCAACAACACTATGATAGTTGATATTATTTATAGTTTAAATGTTTATAATTTAAGTCCTAGTAATGAAATAAGATTTTTTAAAGACAGACCTTGGAACCCCAAAATGGCAAACGTTAGGCCACCTCAGTTGCCTTTCTCATAACAAATAGCTATCAACAAATACTTTAAATTATATGATTTAATTATTATGTATATAACCAATAGAAGTAGATAATACTTCAAAAATATTGACTGATCTATTTTTTTGTTGTTGTTCCTGGAAAAATCTTAATTGTCCTATTTTCTCCCTGCATATCAATGGCACTTACAGTCATGAAATGGTGAATAATACAGTCTGGAGTAAATCAGTGTTGACTTTCAAATAGGTTATTAAAATCCAGAGCAGAGAACGCAGTCAGATAGCCAACCCATTTTTGATTTTGAAGAGTTCTTAAGGCCTTTTAAGAGGGAATAGATTTGGGGAGAGATTTTGAAAACCTGGCTTCCTGTATGAAATTCTATGCCCTAAATTGGTATTGTGACATAATCAGAAATATATAACAGAAGTGGGATTTTTTAATAAGTGTAAGATCAGAGGATTTCTACCATGAACCCTCAGGAAGCTCCACGGCCATGGGTTCTTGGGTGGTAGAGTGGGAGTGACTGAGGGAGGTGTTCAGGGCTCCCAGCATTCTGGGCACTATAGTGGAGAATAAGGTCAGCAGTAAGTAACAGGAGACCTGAGGGAGAACAGAGATGATTCAGGTTGTGTAGATCAGCAACTGTAGGCCATGATGGGGCCTCAAATGCTAGCAGTGGATACAATGATGACATGGGTTCTTTTCTATGATGTTCTTTGTTTTTGGCTATGCTGGGCCTTCGTTGCTACATGGGCTTTGTATCTAGTTGCAGCTAGCAGGGGCCACTCTCTAAATGTGGTGTAAGGGCTTCTCATTGAGGTGGCTTCTCTGGTTGTGAAGAGCACAGGCCCTAGGGCTTGCAGTCCTCAGTAGCTGCAGAGCATGGCTCAATACTTGTGGCTCCAGAGCACAGGCTCAGTAGTTGTGGCACACAGGCTTAGTTGCTCTGCAGCAATGTGGGACCTTCCCAGACCAGGGATTGAACCTGTATCTGCTGCATTGGCAGGCAGTTTCTTTACCACTGAGCCACCAGAAAAGCCCCAGTGAAGGCACAGGTGGCTATTCAAAATCTGGGGGAAGGAGCTCCACCCAAAGAGAGGCCAGCACATGCAGTAGACACTAATGGGAAATGGATTCCCTGCCAGGACTATACATCAGCACCCCTGGGAACTCTGACAGTCTTGGACTTGCTCAGGTACTTAGAGAAAGGAATGTGTTTAAAAAACAGTTCAAAAATATTGACTGATCTATTTTTGTTGTTGTTCCTGGAAAAATCTTAATTGTCCTATTTTCTCCCTGCATATCAATGGCACTTACAGTCATGAAATGGTGAATAATACAGTCTGGAGTAAATCAGTGTTGACTTTCAAATAGGTTATTAAAATCCAGAGCAGAGAACGCAGTCAGATAGCCAACCCATTTTTGATTTTGAAGAGTTCTTAAGGCCTTTTAAGAGGGAATAGATTTGGGGAGAGATTTTGAAAACCTGGCTTCCTGTATGAAATTCTATGCCCTAAATTGGTATTGTGACATAATCAGAAATATATAACAGAAGTGGGATTTTTTAATAAGTGTAAGATCAGAGGATTTCTACCATGAACCCTCAGGAAGCTCCACGGCCATGGGTTCTTGGGTGGTAGAGTGGGAGTGACTGAGGGAGGTGTTCAGGGCTCCCAGCATTCTGGGCACTATAGTGGAGAATAAGGTCAGCAGTAAGTAACAGGAGACCTGAGGGAGAACAGAGATGATTCAGGTTGTGTAGATCAGCAACTGTAGGCCATGATGGGGCCTCAAATGCTAGCAGTGGATACAATGATGACATGGGTTCTTTTCTATGATGTTCTTTTTTTTTGGCTATGCTGGGCCTTCGTTGCTACATGGGCTTTGTATCTAGTTGCAGCTAGCAGGGGCCACTCTCTAAATGTGGTGTAAGGGCTTCTCATTGAGGTGGCTTCTCTGGTTGTGAAGAGCACAGGCCCTAGGGCTTGCAGTCCTCAGTAGCTGCAGAGCATGGCTCAATACTTGTGGCTCCAGAGCACAGGCTCAGTAGTTGTGGCACACAGGCTTAGTTGCTCTGCAGCAATGTGGGACCTTCCCAGACCAGGGATTGAACCTGTATCTGCTGCATTGGCAGGCAGTTTCTTTACCACTGAGCCACCAGAAAAGCCCCAGTGAAGGCACAGGTGGCTATTCAAAATCTGGGGGAAGGAGCTCCACCCAAAGAGAGGCCAGCACATGCAGTAGACACTAATGGGAAATGGATTCCCTGCCAGGACTATACATCAGCACCCCTGGGAACTCTGACAGTCTTGGACTTGCTCAGGTACTTAGAGAAAGGAATGTGTTTCAAAATAGAAAGAACTACATTACATGAATAATGACAAGAATAAATCTGCCATCAACAGGAAAGGGAACCAGATAGTTCCTTTCAGTTAACAAAAAAATGTTTCTATTGTATACATCTGAGTCTTATAACTATATGAAATTTATAACCATCTGAAATAAACAATTCCTGTCCTTAAAGACCTTGAAACTTTCGAGACACCTTAATAGCTGAAATAGTTTTCAGAAAATTGTCCTAGACCACAATTAGATGGATATCAGAGACATTTGGATTGTCTACATCAACATTGTGCTTTTCAGGCCTGCTTTATCTGGCCTTCACAGCATTTTGCACAGTTTATTCCCCCTGATCCTTGAAATACCCATTGACCTTGATCTGGGGGACTTACAGACTTCAGTTCCCTTGCCTTGTCTCTGATCCTTCTTTTCCTTTGAAGGACACTCTTCCATTGCCTTAAAGTTCTTGCCTACATGGGGCTTCCCACCCTGGTTTCTAAGAAATCTCATCTGTGCTTATGTTTTCACTACCATCAAGTGCTGGTGACTCCCAATTTTAACTCTCTAGCCCATGTCTCTCTGCAGAACCTCAGATTCATATATTCAGATATTTCCAGGATACTTCTGTAGCAACATCTCATAGCATGTACAAATCAGCATTTTCAAACTCATCTCTTTGTGGCACACTGCCCTGCAGAAAATAGATGCTCAAATATTTATTGTAGGCATAATGCCTGTTTTACAAACAATTTTCCCATTTTCTCACCTTTCTCCATGAGACTCTAAGTATCTGTGAGCAGGAATTAGTGTCTTCCTTAAAATTTGTTGTTTCCCCAGGATCCAACAAAAGGATCTATATGATTAGTAATGCTTCAGTTAATATTGCCAGAGTGAATGAGAATAGAGAATAATTGCTGTGGAATTTAAAGAGAGATGACTCTAGAGTTGGGAGGTAAGGGAGAGAATTGGTAGGAATGTTCTAATTACTATTGTTGTATAAAAAATTACCCTCCAGACTTAGTGGCTTAAAACAATCACTTATTTTTATTTGATTTGGGGCTCTGGAATTTGGGTAGGGCTTGGTAGAGCAATTCTTTCCTGGGATGTTGACTGGGGGATTCACCTGAAGACTCTGTGAGCTGGACATCAAAGATGTCTCTTTCCTTGTTTATTTACTTATTTTTAAACATTTATTTTATTATCTTTATTTATTTTTTTATTTTCATCCATCTTTATTCTTTGGCATGTGTGGACTTCCCATTGCAATGGCCTCTCTTGTTGCAGAGCACCAACTCTGGGCACATGCATTGCAGAACGCAGGCTTGTAATGGGACACACTGGCCCAACTGCTCTGTGGCACATGGGATCTTCCTGGGCCAGGGATTGAACTGGTGCCCCTTGCACTGCAAGGCGGATTCTTTACCCACTGGACCACCAGGGACGCCTGATGTCTCTTTCTTTGATGGGAACTTTTGCTAGAGCTCATCCAGGCTGTCGACCAGAGTATTTAGATGTGGTCCCTCCCTCTTGGTTCCTGGCTGTCCCCAGAGCCTACATTCCAAGACAAGCAGGAGTAAGGCACATGGCCATTTCTGGCAGAGTTTTGGAAGTTCTGCAGCCTTCCCTCCGCTGCGTTCTGTGGGTTAAAAGGGAATTCCCGAAGATCAACCTACATTTAAAGAAGGAGACCTAGACCCAACTTTTCAGTGGAAGAAGTGTCAAAGAATTGGAGGGCATGTTTTAAAATTGCCACCAAGGAGCCTGGATTTTAGTTGAGTTTTGGCAGGAAAAGTAGAATTTAAGTAGTTGTCAGATTTGATTGGGTGGCAAGTAGGGCTAAGAGAAGCTTCTGGGTGCCTTGAAACTTATGGTAGAGAAGATTGGAGCAGAGTCTGAGTCACAGATGATGAATTATCCAGTTTGGCCTGACTGTAAGGTCTGTGGAGTGAGACTTGGAAGGTGAACCTGGAAAGATATGGGGCCTTGAATGCAAGGCTAAGAATGTTGGCCTTCATCTTGCTGATTTGCAAGAGAGTGGCATGATCAAAGCAGGATTTCTGGAAGGTTAATCTGGCATGGGGATACAAGATAAATTGGAAGAGCCGGACTCTATGTTAGGAAATCATTCAGAGGTTAGTGCTGTAATCTTACTGGTGATGGAGACCTGTTGCAGGAAAGCTGAATTTAACATGGAAAAGAGGCACTGAATGAGAAAGTCACATGAATGAAAAATCAACAAGACTTGATAACTAATTGGCTGTGGAGGGAGGGAATCCTGAGAGCTGGAGCATTGTCTGTTTCCTTCCAAGGCAAACAGTTTGGTGCAGTTTTCCTGTGCCAGTGGTGATCTGAAGAATTCCTTACTTCCTGCTTCTGCATTAGGCATCTAGTCAAATAAGTACAGTTAAGCTTCATCCAAGCGATATACAATGTAATAGTGTGATTTGAAGTTATGAGCTACAATAGTTGGAAGAAAGGCTTCCCAGGTGGCGCTAGTGGTAAAGAACCCCGCCTGCCAGTTTTTAGGAGATTGAACTGGTGCCCTTGCACTGCAAGGCGGATTCTTTACCCAGCCCCTGATGTCTCTTTCTTTGATGGGAACTTTTGCTAGAGCTCATCCAGGCTGTCGACCAGAGTATTTAGATGTGGTCCCTCCCTCTTGGTTCCTGGCTGTCCCCAGAGCCTACATTCCAAGACAAGCAGGAGTAAGGCACATGGCCATTTCTGGCAGAGTTTTGGAAGTTCTGCAGCCTTCCCTCCGCTGCGTTCTGTGGGTTAAAAGGGAATTCCCGAAGATCAACCTACATTTAAAGAAGGAGACCTAGACCCAACTTTTCAGTGGAAGAAGTGTCAAAGAATTGGAGGGCATGTTTTAAAATTGCCACCAAGGAGCCTGGATTTTAGTTGAGTTTTGGCAGGAAAAGTAGAATTTAAGTAGTTGTCAGATTTGATTGGGTGGCAAGTAGGGCTAAGAGAAGCTTCTGGGTGCCTTGAAACTTATGGTAGAGAAGATTGGAGCAGAGTCTGAGTCACAGATGATGAATTATCCAGTTTGGCCTGACTGTAAGGTCTGTGGAGTGAGACTTGGAAGGTGAACCTGGAAAGATATGGGGCCTTGAATGCAAGGCTAAGAATGTTGGCCTTCATCTTGCTGATTTGCAAGAGAGTGGCATGATCAAAGCAGGATTTCTGGAAGGTTAATCTGGCATGGGGATACAAGATAAATTGGAAGAGCCGGACTCTATGTTAGGAAATCATTCAGAGGTTAGTGCTGTAATCTTACTGGTGATGGAGACCTGTTGCAGGAAAGCTGAATTTAACATGGAAAAGAGGCACTGAATGAGAAAGTCACATGAATGAAAAATCAACAAGACTTGATAACTAATTGGCTGTGGAGGGAGGGAATCCTGAGAGCTGGAGCATTGTCTGTTTCCTTCCAAGGCAAACAGTTTGGTGCAGTTTTCCTGTGCCAGTGGTGATCTGAAGAATTCCTTACTTCCTGCTTCTGCATTAGGCATCTAGTCAAATAAGTACAGTTAAGCTTCATCCAAGCGATATACAATGTAATAGTGTGATTTGAAGTTATGAGCTACAATAGTTGGAAGAAAGGCTTCCCAGGTGGCGCTAGTGGTAAAGAACCTGCCTGCCAGTGTAGGAGATAAAAGAGACACAGGTTCAATCTCTGGATTCCAGGGGAAGATCCCCTTGAGGAAGGCAAGGAAACCCACTCCAGTATTCTTGCCTGGAGAATCCAGTGGACACAAGAGCCTAGCAGGCTATGGTCCAGAGGATCACAAAGAGTCAGACACGACTGAAGCAACTTAGCATAGCATAGCATAACATAGTTTAAAGAAAACACCAAAAGTACACTGTTTTCAAATTTTCTCCTTTGTCTCTTTTCCCTGCCACCTGCTTCGTAAATATCATAGGCTCCATCCTTACATTAGATACCACAAATAATTAATTTATGTATATTTTTCTTTATAAAAACTACTCAAGGAAAAAAAACCCAACACAACAATAAGAGCAAAAACAGCAAGTACCACCAATTGAACTTCCTGCTACCTGCCATTTTACTCTATTTGAGAAGAACTCTTGACTTCCCTGTGATCATTCATATTTCCATGAGTATGAACACGCTGAGCTATGGAAATCACTCAATGTTTTTATTTATGGCCTATTCCACAGCCTTGAAATTAAGTTTACATCTGGTGTTAGTAGATATTCATTACCTTTCTAAAATGTCATTTAAAAAACAGATTGCTTGGGGACTAGATGGCAAAGAAGGGGACATTTCACACTCAGATGGTTGACCCTGTTCATAAAATACCATATTTAGACAGTATCCTATGTTTATGGGGTTTACTGCTACTTTTACAAGTGGAGCAGGCTAACTCTCCTGGGCTCCTTTTGCATCTTTCTGCTTTAAAGAAATTGTTATGTTGTTTCTGGGGTAAAGCTTTGTGTTTGGTAAAAATAATACACATGTTGACAGCAAAACATAAATAATGAACCATCTAAAGCAACATACTAGCTAGCTAACATAATTTGAGCGGCTTATTTATATTGGGATTAAAAAAAAACACACAACAAATGGAAAGAAGAATAGAGGAAACCCCCTAGAAATGAAAAACTAAGAAATAAACAAGTTGTTCTTCAGGAAGAATTTCCCACAATGTATGCCTGTGAGGCCCAGAAATCATTCAGTCCTGGAAGTGTAAGCCAAGCCTTCTCCAAGGTGCTTTTCTTTTCCCCCAAAGAAATCATAACAGGTATATATATAGATCTATAATGCCTTTCTCTTGGGGAAATGAAAGTACTTCCAAAACAATCTCATAACATTGTGATGGAGGAAATGATGGCAGGTTTTATATTACCCCCTTCATACAGGTGATGGAGGACCTGATAAATGAAGTTGGTGACAAAGTCACAAATAGATGCTAGGCTTTCTGATGTACAGCTACGATTTCAGTAGTTAAATGAAAAATATGTTTCTATTTTGCTCAGCCCTTTCTCATTTTGCACAGAGAACCTTCTCATCAGTTTTATCCCTTGCTTATTCCTACATAGACATGTATTCCACACCTCCCCTACCCCCAAAGAGATAGGGCTCTTGATTAAAATTTATCAAATTTTTATTTACAAAGTGATATCCTAGTCAATAAATGCTGAGGTCAAAAATCAAAAAAATTAGTTTGAGTGTATCTCCATCCCTAACAACAGCTTAATGATCCTAAACAGATGGACTATACCTTGGAGTAGTATAGTGGTTCATTACTGTATGAGGGTTATTTGCCCATTTGGAAATCCAATAAAAGCTAAAGATGGCACCAAGAAAGATTCACATTCACAGTTACAAGGGCTCCTGAGAACTCACTACCTTCTTCAGTAGGTTCATGAATGGCCTATGTAAGAGTCCAATATATAAATCTTCCTTGACCTATGATGAGGATATGTCCTGATAAACCCATCCTAAGTGGAAAATGCATTGAGTACACTTAACCTACCAAACATCAGCACTTAGCCTAGTCTACTTCAACATGCTCAGAACACTGATGTTAGCCTACAGTGGGCAAAATCATATAATGCAAAGCCTATCTCATAATAAAGTGCTGAATAGCTCAAGTAATTTATTGAATATTGTACTGAAAATGAACAACAGAAATGTTGTGTGAGTACAGACGATTGTGAGTGAACCACTTGTCTCCACTTGTGATTTGCATGACTGACTGGGAGGGAGGATCCCAGGCTCATCAAGAGTAGAGCCCAAGACAAGATCAAAATTTGAATACAAATCGATTTTGTACCATCACAAAGTTGAAAAATTGTAAGTCAAGCCATCATAAGTTGAGGACTGTCTGTATTACAAAGAGTATAACTTGAGAGAGAGAGAGAGAGAGAGACCTTGGTAGGGCTAAATCCTAGCCCTACCTTACTGAGGAGCTTTGAGAAAAACTATTTAATTTCTCCACACCAAATTTGTATAAAATGAAGACTATACCATTGGATTGGGTTATGGAGGAGATTAAATATGCAATGTATATAAAGCATTTGGCACAGTGTCTGCTACATAGAATATGTCTAGTATATGGTAATTCTTTCCCCTGATTAGACATTTAGCAGGGAAATAACCGGTGTTGGGAACAAGCATCCTGAAGCTGATATTCAGAGCCACTTCAACCTGATGGCTGAAAACATTACACCAGGGGGCAGATTAGTACAATTAATCAAGGGCTGGGGCCTTTTAAAGTCTAAATCATTCTCCTCTACCCTGTTAACCAAATCTTTTGACACTCCTTCTACATTATGATGGTTCCCCATGGTGTGAATCCCATCTTCCCAGGATAGAATGCAGAGCCCCCACATTTCTCAGCTTCCTTTGCCTCCAGGGAGCATCATGTGACTGAGCTTCTGCTAATCAGATGCACATACAGAGCTGTGGGTACAGAAGTGACTTGTGTGAGGAAGCAGTGGGGCTGGGGGAGTACATCTATTTTTCAGGCACAGATGGTGGGAGAGGCGGTGTGGTTCTGGAATCATCAGGACCAGCAATTCCCTCCTCAACCAGTTCTGTGCTGGGGTTCTGGGGACTGTTTCTGGAAACTCACTCCACAGCCTGTTTCTTTAGTTCTTCCAACGACTCTGTGAGGATTCTAATATCTTTTAATAAATCACTTCCTAGGTTAACTGCATAGAGTTGATTCTGAGGCTGGCAACTAAGAATCCTGAGTTGTACAGTGCTGAAACATCCCAGCATCCCATTCCATCTTCCTTGCCACCACTGTTTCTTGAATTAATTATGCAACATTGGCTAAGTGTAATGACAGGTTCCAGTATTCTAAGACTGGAGTTTCTTTAAGAATGAGGCTTTCTATAAATAAGGGCACAGACCGTTCCCACCCTGTAGGGTCCTGAGTGGTGTCCGTGGGCTGGCATGAAGCTACCTTGCTGATAGGCTAGACCAACAAGTAGTCTTAAACGCTCCTTTAGTGTTCCTTCTACCTCATTCACATCACATGCAGGCAGGCCTTGTTAGTTTGAGTGTTTTAGGAAGGCAAATAGTTGAGAAGGAACTTTAGTGAGTGAGATAGTTGTAGTGAGCTGAAGCTTTTAATGTAATTATTATTTTTATTTAAGTAAGGGACTCTTTGAGAATGAGGCTACTATTAATCCGTAAACAGGGGTTTTTCCCTCTTATATTCTTTTTGCGTTCTTTGAATTGACATAGATAAGTCTGGAACTGAGCAAAATTTAGACTAATGCAGTTTTAATAAAGTTGGTTTAAAGTCATGTGGTGGCCATTATTTTATCCATTCATTCCATAATTATTTATTATAAGCTACTTTATGTCAGACATTGTGCTTGGTTCTAGGTAAACGATATGTGATTTGCTTTTGTCACTAAGACTCTTACAGCTTAGTAGGAAGACAGACAGACACAATTTTGACATAGTGTGTGCTGAGACCTGTTTCTATTATAACTTGAAATGCATTTTTATCTGTGCTGTGCTTAGTTGCTCAGTCATGTCTGACTCTTTGCGACCTCATCGACTGTAGCCTGCCAGGCTCATCTGTCCGTGGGATTCTCCAGGCAAGAAGAGTGGACTGGGTTGCCATTTTCTTCTCCAAGGGGGTCTTTCCAACCCAGGGATCAAACCTGGGTCTCCTGACATTTCAGGTGGATTCTTCACCATCAGAGTCACCAGAGAAGCCCTTTTCTCTGTAAGTACACTCTTTTTTTCTCAAGTATTTGGATGTCCAGTAAGACAGATCCCTTCTTCTACTTGAAACACTAACACTTTCCTTAAATGTGACTGTTACTCAGGTCAGGAATACATCTCTAAATTTAGGATCACTAAGAGCTTTTGGGTGGCATTCTGATGTCTACTTCCCACTTGGACTGGGTGACCAGAGAATTT
Source organism: Tragulus kanchil (assembly GCA_022376925.1). NCBI lineage: Eukaryota > Metazoa > Chordata > Mammalia > Artiodactyla > Tragulidae > Tragulus > Tragulus kanchil. The sequence goes on from JAIOJX010000004.1 coordinate 87,686,411, forward strand.
AGGTCAGCAGACCTGTATTCCTTAGAGTTTCATGGTGTCAAGCAATAGCTGATTTTAGCTAATTCAATCAAAAGGAAGTACTATCGGTAACTTGGAGAATAGAAGGAAAAACCAGAGACTAAGACTTGGAAAAGTACTGGAATCATAGCAGCACTAGATCTTGTTAACAGGAGTTAATCGATAGCTTTGTCTAACCATCACTATCCTTATGTTACTCTCCTCAAGATTCAGAATCCAAGGATCACCCATACTTGGAATGAGAAGACCATCAAAAGAAAATAGGTAATTCCTTAAAAATAATTGGGATGCGCTTATCAAAAGATACGGCAGAATGGATACATGGAAGCTATGGACCATGTGTGTCTTTCATTATGTTTATGCTTCAAGTGTGTCTCTGAGTGTGGCATCAGTGTTGTTTCTGACAGCGCCGCCCCCTGTCCCAGCCACCCCAAGCTAGTCTACTTGATGAGGGCAAGACAGGGAAGAATTGTTTTCCTGGTGTAATGAGAAGGGAGGAAGGGAGGACTTGGACTATTGAGGATGAAATTCTCAACTGTGGCTACTGTTATATTCACTTAGGGGCTTGCTTTTTAGCACTTTATTTTGAACTAATTTTAGATTTACAGAAAAGTGCAAAAATAGAAGAGAGTTCCTTAATACCCCTTACTCTGATTCCTCTGATATTACATAATCATAGTATAATTGTCAAGGCACTAACATTGGTATAATATTGTTGACCAAACTGAGACTTGATTCAAATTTCACCACTTTTTCCCCTCTAATGCTCTTTCTGTGGTTCCAGGATTCTGCCCAAGAGCCTGTGTTTTATTTAGTTATTACTTCTTAATTTCTCTTAACAGTTCCTTTCACTTTCTTTATCTTTCAACACCTTGATATGTTTGGAGAGTCCTGATCAGTAATTCTGAACAATGTCTCTCAATTTAGATTTGTCATCCCACAGAAATAATGATGTACCTCATAGGAAGGAGTTTGGGATGCTGATATGTAGTAACAGTGATATGTCTATGGTTAGGTTGATGTTTCTTGGGTTTCTGCACTGTAACGTGGCTATCTTTCACTTTGCAGTGGTAGATTTCATATTGCTAAGTATTGTGGGGGAAGTATTTCAAGTCTATGCAAATCCTTTTTCTCAAACTTTTGCGTGCTAACTTGAGCACATATTTTTGGATCTTGTCTGCTGCATTTGGAACTTTCTCAGTGCCTTAGTGGTAAAGAATCTGCCTGCCAAGGAGGAGACATGAGTTCAATCCTTGAATCAGGAAGATCCCCTGGAGAAGGAAATGGCAACCCACTGCAGTATTCTTGCCTGGATAATCTCAGGGACAGAGGAGCCAGGCAGGCTATAGTCCATGGGCTCACAAAACTGTTGATATGGCTTAATGACAAACAAGCAGCTATTGCTGGCGTATTTATTCTTGTGGTGTTTGCCCAATGGTGATCCTCATTTCAGCCTCTTTCTTTCTACATCTATTAATTGGAAATTCTATTGTGAGGAAGAATGATTTCTGCTTCCCTGTTTACCTTCTTATTTAATTATTTATATGAGTTTGGGTTTGCAAATACTGATTTTATTGTGTGGTTTAATACCTACACCACCAAGATTTATTTTGTTGCTTAGATTATTTTAGCTTTGGCTACTGGGAACTCCTTTAGGCTCCTACCTGTGTTCTGCTGATAAGGTCCTATCTTTTTTTGAGCAATTCCTTCGTTTGTGGCACCATGATTTGTTGTAGGATTATCTCGTATTTCCCCACCTTGGCCTCAAGTTCAACCATTTCTCACTTAGGGAACCTGTTAAATCCTGGTATCCAGACTGCAACCCAAACCAGCTAAATTAAAAGATCTTGAGGGTGAGACCAGGGGTCAATAATTTTTAAGGTTCCACAGGTGGTTCTAACATACAGCCACATGTGAGAACCAAACTAAAGTGATCCTTTTCTAACTTTTCCTGAAACTTAAATTCGATAGAGTGGGTCTGGGGCAGGGACTGTGTGTCTGCATTTCTAACAAGTTCTTAGGTTGGCTTAGTTTTTCAACACCTTGATATGTTTGGAGAGTCCTGATCAGTAATTCTGAACAATGTCTCTCAATTTAGATTTGTCATCCCACAGAAATAATGATGTACCTCATAGGAAGGAGTTTGGGATGCTGATATGTAGTAACAGTGATATGTCTATGGTTAGGTTGATGTTTCTTGGGTTTCTGCACTGTAACGTGGCTATCTTTCACTTTGCAGTGGTAGATTTCATATTGCTAAGTATTGTGGGGGAAGTATTTCAAGTCTATGCAAATCCTTTTTCTCAAACTTTTGCGTGCTAACTTGAGCACATATTTTTGGATCTTGTCTGCTGCATTTGGAACTTTCTCAGTGCCTTAGTGGTAAAGAATCTGCCTGCCAAGGAGGAGACATGAGTTCAATCCTTGAATCAGGAAGATCCCCTGGAGAAGGAAATGGCAACCCACTGCAGTATTCTTGCCTGGATAATCTCAGGGACAGAGGAGCCAGGCAGGCTATAGTCCATGGGCTCACAAAACTGTTGATATGGCTTAATGACAAACAAGCAGCTATTGCTGGCGTATTTATTCTTGTGGTGTTTGCCCAATGGTGATCCTCATTTCAGCCTCTTTCTTTCTACATCTATTAATTGGAAATTCTATTGTGAGGAAGAATGATTTCTGCTTCCCTGTTTACCTTCTTATTTAATTATTTATATGAGTTTGGGTTTGCAAATACTGATTTTATTGTGTGGTTTAATACCTACACCACCAAGATTTATTTTGTTGCTTAGATTATTTTAGCTTTGGCTACTGGGAACTCCTTTAGGCTCCTACCTGTGTTCTGCTGATAAGGTCCTATCTTTTTTTGAGCAATTCCTTCGTTTGTGGCACCATGATTTGTTGTAGGATTATCTCGTATTTCCCCACCTTGGCCTCAAGTTCAACCATTTCTCACTTAGGGAACCTGTTAAATCCTGGTATCCAGACTGCAACCCAAACCAGCTAAATTAAAAGATCTTGAGGGTGAGACCAGGGGTCAATAATTTTTAAGGTTCCACAGGTGGTTCTAACATACAGCCACATGTGAGAACCAAACTAAAGTGATCCTTTTCTAACTGTAATGTGAGAATGAAGTCACTGAGAATCTTATTAAGATTCTGATAGAGTGGGTCTGGGGCAGGGACTGTGTGTCTGCATTTCTAACAAGTTCTTAGGTTGGCTTAGTGGCAAATCACCACACTTTGAGGGGAAAGGGACCAGAAGACTTTTTCTTCAAGTACAAAAACCTTTAAACATTACCTCTAGGGCTGCAAGCTGGCTTATGATTGAGGAAATAGTTGCTACTTGCTAGGTTACTATTCAGAATAGCATCATTTTATTTTCTAATTAGTTGGGGTGAGTGGTAGCAGGAACTACTTGCCATGCAGTGTAGACAGAGTCAAGGAGCTTACTCTCTGAATTGAAAATGGAACTGTTTGACTCTGAAAGTAAACCACTATAATGAATAAAAATGAGTACATGTGTTTGCTTGTCTTCTATTTCCTAAATAGGCGAAAAGTCTTGAATAAATCTTTTTGAAAAATGAAGAATGGTAATAAAAGAACACTTCATGCTGAAAGCATAACAACAACAACAAAAATCCCAGATGTGAATATCCATCTTATGCATCTTGGAAAGGCAGATGCAAAAGGTTAGAGTCTTCTGTGGGAAATAGGTCACCATTTTGAATTTTGTTTAAACAGAATTCTCTGGGAATGTTATCCTGAGTTCTTTTTGTGTGTTAGCTCAGTTTTTCCAGCTGTTTTCAGAATATGTGTATTCCTGTCCAGCTGCTCAGCTGCCTTCATCTCCCCAAAGTAGTTCTCCAAGAACAAAGAGGTCCAGAGAGACAGACTGCAATCCCTCAAGCTCATTCTAGTCACTTTTACGCCACAAAACAGCTCTCTGATCTTCAAATTAGGGTCATCTTCAATAATCCTCAAGCTTCAATACACTTGATACATGCTTGCTATGTTCCTTAAAAATGCAGATGCCCAAACCTTTGACTAGAGCTCTGGAGCAAACACCTTACTCCCTTACCTGTATCCTGGCCATACAAAGCAAGTGCTCCATATGCAGCACATGGAGAAGCATTTACCTAAGAGGACACATTGGGGCATTCTCTTGTTTGGTCTGTTATGTGTGTTAGTCACTCAGTCATGTCTAACTGCTTGAGACCCTGTGGAATGTAGCCCACCAGGCTCCACTGTCCATGGGATTCTCTGGACAAGAAGACTGGAGTGGGTTGCCATTCCCTTCTCTAGGACATCTTCCCAACCCAGGGATCGAACCCAGGTCTCCTGCATTACAGGCAGATTCTTTACCATCTGAGCCATCAGGGAATTTACTACTATGAGCTTCCCACCCTTCTCAACTTCTGGGTCAGAGACTCCAACAGAGGCCAATCATCATATTACTGGCTCTCCCCTGTCCTTTTCATCTATCATTTAAGAAATTCTTTGACTTCTCTTTTGAAACCTGTACTATCACCTTTCCTTTCCTATCCCATCAAACCCAAACAGAAGGTTGACATGCTATGAGAGCTTCTCCTTCCAGCTGGATGGTCAGAAACCATCATGGTCCATATCATGCTATACTCCCTTGTATGAATCAACAATATCAGTCGAGGCCACCTCAATGGCCACATTTTTATTGATGTTTAGTTTGTCACAAATTGTACCTGACTGGTCACGGGGCAGAAGGCAAACCTATGATTAACAATGAAAATTTGATAAGGTAGGTCCTTAAAAAAACTACCAAAGGTAAAGATGACATTTCATCTTTATAATCTAGAGATCATATATTTAGACTTTGGGGAGGTATTAAATATGAATATATTTGCTTGCAGCTTGGCAAAAATGTCTATTCTGAATTCATAATGTTCTAATTTTATGCATGTAAGGAAAAAGGATAGTTGACTTCAAGTTTATTAAATGCAAAACTTGGGAGAAAAGTCATGACACTGGAAGTAGACTAAGTGAGTGATGACTTGTCCTGGAAAATCCTCTGTTTCACAGACAGGCCTTGACCCTGACATTCACACTCGGCCCCACCCAGACAGCAGAGATTGGGAAAGCAAAACCTTTGACTAGAGCTTCCCCTCCCTTACCTGTATCCTGGCCATACAAAGCAAGTGCTCCATATGCAGCACATGGAGAAGCATTTACCTAAGAGGACACATTGGGGCATTCTCTTGTTTGGTCTGTTATGTGTGTTAGTCACTCAGTCATGTCTAACTGCTTGAGACCCTGTGGAATGTAGCCCACCAGGCTCCACTGTCCATGGGATTCTCTGGACAAGAAGACTGGAGTGGGTTGCCATTCCCTTCTCTAGGACATCTTCCCAACCCAGGGATCGAACCCAGGTCTCCTGCATTACAGGCAGATTCTTTACCATCTGAGCCATCAGGGAATTTACTACTATGAGCTTCCCACCCTTCTCAACTTCTGGGTCAGAGACTCCAACAGAGGCCAATCATCATATTACTGGCTCTCCCCTGTCCTTTTCATCTATCATTTAAGAAATTCTTTGACTTCTCTTTTGAAACCTGTACTATCACCTTTCCTTTCCTATCCCATCAAACCCAAACAGAAGGTTGACATGCTATGAGAGCTTCTCCTTCCAGCTGGATGGTCAGAAACCATCATGGTCCATATCATGCTATACTCCCTTGTATGAATCAACAATATCAGTCGAGGCCACCTCAATGGCCACATTTTTATTGATGTTTAGTTTGTCACAAATTGTACCTGACTGGTCACGGGGCAGAAGGCAAACCTATGATTAACAATGAAAATTTGATAAGGTAGGTCCTTAAAAAAACTACCAAAGGTAAAGATGACATTTCATCTTTATAATCTAGAGATCATATATTTAGACTTTGGGGAGGTATTAAATATGAATATATTTGCTTGCAGCTTGGCAAAAATGTCTATTCTGAATTCATAATGTTCTAATTTTATGCATGTAAGGAAAAAGGATAGTTGACTTCAAGTTTATTAAATGCAAAACTTGGGAGAAAAGTCATGACACTGGAAGTAGACTAAGTGAGTGATGACTTGTCCTGGAAAATCCTCTGTTTCACAGACAGGCCTTGACCCTGACATTCACACTCGGCCCCACCCAGACAGCAGAGATTGGCAAAGACAACAGAGCCTCTCAGAAGCAACATCTCCCATAACCTGGGAGAACAACACAGAAAACTGATGCCAGTGTCCAGTCACCAAACAAAATGAACCCTCAGTGCCCAGGCTGCTTGTTCCTGAACCAAACACTTGGGAGCATGTCCAGGAGAATGTGCAAACTTGGATTCCCCTGGAGTAGGCTGACCTTGCCCTTCTCAGGCTATATGCTACTGTGGCTCTGCCATTCAGGCTACACTCTTGGCTTCTCAGGATTAAGGATGTAAGTTGTTTTTGTTTTCCTTGCCATTGTCTACAGTGACACAGCCGGAAAAAGGCTTACTTTTGTAGGTATCTCTGGTCCCCATGTCTCAAACATTAGGGGCATTTTATGAGATGTTCTCTTGGAGGGGTGCTTTCCTGACCACCAAGGAAGGTGTTTCTAATTTAATTAGTAAAGGCGAGCTGTAGAATTCAAATCAAAACTGGTCTAGTTGTTTGGCCATACCCTGGCCTTTGCCCATAGGTCCAAATGGGATACCTTTGGGGAACTATCCTGACCTTCTGATCATCTTCTATTTATAGAGTTACCCTTTGAGTTTGCACAGTTCTGGTGTGGAAACTCTCAGCCTGAACCAGAGTCATATTTCCCTCATGGGTCAGCTGTGAAGATGATTAAGTACACTGCTCGTCACAGCATGTGTCAAAGGGGAATTCATTTAGCTGATTACAACTAGTGTTTTTATTTTTAATGAAATATAATAAAAAATTCCAGTGCTTATAGAAAGGATAAGTATAATTTCATGGAATTTTATTTATATTTGTGCACATGTACATGAATCAAGAGTTGCAACGTAAAATATATATTTCTTATTTGAGCTTAAGGTTTAAAAAGTTCAGGAACTACTGACTGAGTACTTGAGTTTGATCTGTAGGGTTTAAGACCATGAAGGCTGGGGCCCAACTGCTCAAGTAGGAATTATGGCTCCAAAACTTATTCCAGCTGTGTGACTTTAGGAAAATTACTTGACTTCTCTGTGCTATAGTTTTCACATATTATCACATATGCAATATGAGAATAATAGCAGCTATTTCATAGGGTTGATATGGGGATTAAGATAATAAATATTTGTCAAGTGCTTGAAACCTTGCTTAGCATAGACTAAGTGTTTGTGGGGGAAATATATCTGTTCTGCAAGTATCCTTTTGTAATTATTTACATATTAAATCAAGACAATAAAGTCCCTGCTCTATAGTCTAATAGGTATGTGTACTTGAAAAAGTACTGTTCTGAATGGCCATGTATTGGAATATTTAAGAAAGAGCCTCAGACCATATTGCTGTTGTCAGATCACTGTTCTACCACTCATGTGCTGTGTAAACTTTGGCAAGTTATTTGGCCTTGCAGATCCTCAATTTCTTAATCTATAAAGTGGGCCTTATAGACTTCGTCTCAAAAAGTTGTGGCCAGGATTACATGAGAATATCCATAGATGCTTTAGAGGAAGCCATCATAGCTATTAGCATTCTTCCCATTGGCAATTCAGATCATGCCTTTGCCTCTATTCTGATGTACTGAAAAGTACCCCTCCTCCTCTTTCATGTGAATGGCTTGCTCATTTTACTTCGGCTGTGGTGAATCAACCACATAGGGGCTCAGATAAAGACCAGTACTCCTGACTAGAACAGCAATTGTGAGGCCCAGGGTCGGATTCAGACTGCCCCACTGTGCTCTCTCTTTAGCCTTGCTCTCACAGCTACTCAGGTTCCTAGAAGTGTTCTTTTGCCTCAGCACTTCTTCACAGCCCCTCAGATAATTCCGAAGTGTCACAATGGAAGCCTGACAGCCAGAGCTGTTTTTCAGTATGGCTATCTGTGGCAATGGGGTCACATCGTATTTCCTTCCCCTTCATCTTGGGGCAGGAAACTGATCCGGACAAAGCTTGCTGTCCAACATGATGAAGCACTTTGTATGATGCATCACTTCTAAATATGGTGATAGCATAAAAAGGCTCATTAGCTGGAGGGGCTTTCAGCTCCAGTCTTCCAGTTCTTAAGGACCTTTGGCAAGGCTGTTCTGACAAAGAGAAATCTAAGATGCTTGGGGACTCCTGAGCTTGAGGACTCAAACTGTTTTTCTGTCACTCTCGTCTCTTCTCCTGTGGCACACTGTTCCTGTAGTGCTACCATTGCTTTTGAAATTTAATAATGAGCTATATTATGCAGCATCCATCTCCTGCGTGACCATAAGCTCCTCAAGGGCAGGGGCCAGCCTTATTCATCTTTGTATCCCCTGCAAGCACCAGGCACCCATCTAAATCAATGTCTGTGCAATTGAATCTGGCTGAATTTATCTCTGAGGTTGCTGCGCCAGAGCTCAGAATAGGACTGGAGCTGAAGGCAAGTGAGGAGTCATTCATTTCCCACAGCTGAGCTGACTGCTGGCTTCTGAGAAATTCAAGTCACCCCACCACCCTGAAGACCGCCCAGGGAAGAGGACGTTCAGGTGACTCTGTTGGTGCCCTTGTGAAAGTTAATCTATAAAGTGGGCCTTATAGACTTCGTCTCAAAAGTTGTGGCCAGGATTACATGAGAATATCCATAGATGCTTTAGAGGAAGCCATCATAGCTATTAGCATTCTTCCCATTGGCAATTCAGATCATGCCTTTGCCTCTATTCTGATGTACTGAAAAGTACCCCTCCTCCTCTTTCATGTGAATGGCTTGCTCATTTTACTTCGGCTGTGGTGAATCAACCACATAGGGGCTCAGATAAAGACCAGTACTCCTGACTAGAACAGCAATTGTGAGGCCCAGGGTCGGATTCAGACTGCCCCACTGTGCTCTCTCTTTAGCCTTGCTCTCACAGCTACTCAGGTTCCTAGAAGTGTTCTTTTGCCTCAGCACTTCTTCACAGCCCCTCAGATAATTCCGAAGTGTCACAATGGAAGCCTGACAGCCAGAGCTGTTTTTCAGTATGGCTATCTGTGGCAATGGGGTCACATCGTATTTCCTTCCCCTTCATCTTGGGGCAGGAAACTGATCCGGACAAAGCTTGCTGTCCAACATGATGAAGCACTTTGTATGATGCATCACTTCTAAATATGGTGATAGCATAAAAAGGCTCATTAGCTGGAGGGGCTTTCAGCTCCAGTCTTCCAGTTCTTAAGGACCTTTGGCAAGGCTGTTCTGACAAAGAGAAATCTAAGATGCTTGGGGACTCCTGAGCTTGAGGACTCAAACTGTTTTTCTGTCACTCTCGTCTCTTCTCCTGTGGCACACTGTTCCTGTAGTGCTACCATTGCTTTTGAAATTTAATAATGAGCTATATTATGCAGCATCCATCTCCTGCGTGACCATAAGCTCCTCAAGGGCAGGGGCCAGCCTTATTCATCTTTGTATCCCCTGCAAGCACCAGGCACCCATCTAAATCAATGTCTGTGCAATTGAATCTGGCTGAATTTATCTCCGAGGTTGCTGCGCCAGAGCTCAGAATAGGACTGGAGCTGAAGGCAAGTGAGGAGTCATTCATTTCCCACAGCTGAGCTGACTGCTGGCTTCTGAGAAATTCAAGTCACCCCACCACCCTGAAGACCGCCCAGGGAAGAGGACGTTCAGGTGACTCTGTTGGTGCCCTTGTGAAAGCTCTTTCTCTTGGTTCTTAGAGGTAAAGAAAATGAAACAACTAGTCCTGCATCTTCTTGATTTACAAGCTAAGGTTAGGATAAAGTAAAGTGGAAATGTGATCTCTTTTCATCCTCTGCTTAGCTGATGTGGCAAGACAGGCAATGGCGGGCCAGTAGACCTTGCTAATTCAGCTTTGTCTAGTATCTGGTACAGTGCTGGACATTTTCTTGGTCCTAATTAAATGTTATTGTTAAGCTGCTTATTCCTGTGCACTCTTTTGCAACCCCATGGACTGTAGCCCATCAGACTCCTCTGTCGTTTCCAGGCAAGAGTACTAAAGTGGGTTGCTATTTCTTCCTCCTGAGTATCTTCCTGACCCAGGAACCCAGGTCTCCTGCAACGCAGGTGGATTCTTTACCACTGAGCCAACGTAGGGACATAATTTGTCATTTTACTCCCTTTCAAAAGGTACACATCTTTGACTTAACTTCTTAATTTACAGAAATAGAGAAAACAGTGTTTGGAAACCTCTCCATGAGTCTAAGCCAGGCAGTCTGCTGAAGCTTTGTATATATTTACTCTAACTCTGCTCATAGGGAGACAAGACAGGTATGAGCATCTCCATTTCCAGTTGAGGATACCGAACCCCACCGAATTTAAGCGGAGAATCAGGGATCAGCTCGGTTTGGATGCATTCACTATACTACGAAGTTTTCTGCTTTCTCCTCCAGCACGCAGGTGGGTGCGTGCGTGTGCGTGACGGTGTGTGTTTCTGTTTACCCTTCAAGCCCTGCTACTTCTTCTGGTCAGTTTCCTGGATTCCACTTTTTCGAAACAAAGTCCAGTTCTCCAAGGTTGCCCCCTCGGCCATCTCCCCCTGGTGTTCCCAGGACTGCCGGCCATTCCTTGGCGTAATTCAGGTACCCAGCCTTCGGCTCGGATTCCGGGCTCCACTCTGATCCTTCAGGGCCCGTGCCTCCCTCGGGTCCCGGGGGGCCCCGCAGCCCAGGCAGGACCCAGCAACACGCGCCTCGGCCCCGCCTCTCCTACCTGACGCCGGTGCGCCTGGGGCGTCGCAGCCTCCGCCCACCGGAGCGCCTGCCCTGCCATTGGCTCCCCCGGCTGCCCGTCTCTTTCGCCGGCCCCGTTCGGTCCCAGAGGCAGGTTTCGCTGGAGAAGCCGCAGTCCCGGCGGCTCGGGCGCAGCGCGAGTGGACTGTGGAGCGGAGGGCGCGGACTTCACGCTGGCATGTCCTCTAGCGCGGGAGCGCCCGTCGGCCGCCTGGCCCAGGGGGCTGATCACTTGGCTGTAGGCTCCGGCTGTTCGGCCCGGACCATGTAGTCGCCGGCGGGGCTCCCCGCAACCCGGGAGCGACCGCGAGAGCGAGCCGGAGCCCGGCGGCTCGCGGCTTCCCCCGGAGGCGCTGAGTGCGCGCCGCGCCCCCGCCGCCCCTCGGGCCGCACTTTGGGTCCGAGAGGGAAATGGGTGAGAAAGTTTCGGAGGCGCTGGAGGCAGTGCCCCGCGACTGCAGCGGCCACGGTGCCCGGACTCCTGCTCCTGCGGTGGCTGCCGTGTCCTCGCCGGGTGCTTCCTCGGCAGAGTCCTCCTCGGGCTCGGAAACTCTGTCGGAGGAAGGGGAGCCTGGCTTCTCCCGCGAGCAGCCGCCGCCGCCACCGCCGCCGGGCGGCGCTCGGCCGCCCGCCGCTTGGACTCCCGCGCTCTTGGTGCCGGAGCGTGGAGTCTCAGCGCCGCCGCCGCTTCCGGGAGGAGCCGCGCCCCCCGCGCCCCGGGGCAGCAGCGCGTCCCAGGAGGAGCAGGACGAGGAGGTGGGCCCCGCCTTCCCCACCTCGACCCCGATGGTCCGGGCTGCGGGCGACCCCGGCTCTATCCCGCACGCGGGTGGTGGGCAGCGCGCACTGGGGCGTGGAGCGGGGGAGAGACCCCATGTGCTGTGCGCGGTGTCCAGGGTCATGACAGGGGCCTCCCTGTGGTTCAGTGGTTTCCCTTGGCTGTACCTCTGTCTGTCTGTCTCTGTCTCTCTGTCTCTCTCTGTATACATATGTACCCCCTGACGGTATGCTTATATCGTGTCAAAGCTGCAAACTCCTTAAGGTCTGGATTTGCCCCGCTGGGAGTGTGAATGGGTGTGAAGCTGACCACCTGGCCAGTCCTGAGAACTCAAGACCTCTTTCTCCGAAGTGGGCGTTGCTTCCCGCCGTAGCGCTTGGGCAAAGGGAGAACGAAGTGAAGGGTTGGGAATGAGAGTCGAGTGGGTGTGTTGGGGGTGGAGGACGGCCGGGGGCGGTACCCGAGAAGTTGCGCGGCCAATTTCGGTGGCACTGGCCCCGGGATCCCGGGCGGATGGGTTTGACTGGTCCCGCGGCGTCGGGTCTCCGAGAGAGGATGCCTTCTATCGCTCAGCCAACAACACTGATCTGAGCTTCTTGCATCTTCTATTCGCACTCGTTCCGGGGTGTCCAGAGGCGAGCTGGTCGCCAGACTGAATAGAGACCGTAGCTCCCTCCTTCGGGAGACAGCGTCTATCCTGTTTTCCTGGAAGAATATTCGTGCGAACTTGTGGGTCGCGTCCTCACGCATTGAGACCATGACTGGGCGTCCTTTCGCCTGTTTTCTGACTTTTCCCTGTCTTTGGAGGACAGTTAAGGAAGCATAAGGTTTTTGGTGTCTTTGATTGTTTGCTTTGGATGGTTCTTGTGGGGAAGTCTTCTTGATCAGGCAAGGTCATAAATAAAACATTGCCCTAACAGAGTCTCCTTGTGAAGTTAATTCCTCAGTGCCAGAGAGGTATTTTCTTCTTCTCTGATGCGGTTAGCTTTAGTAAGTAATTGTCTTTGTCCGTCAGAAGATGCAGGCTGAGGCCAGTGGCCTGACCGTAGCCCCCTGAGGCCCCAGCCTGTAGGCAAAGACTGGATCTGGTACAGAATATGGAGAGTCAGATACTAGCCTGGCTGAGATGAAGCAAATCCTAGCGGTTGGCCAAGCCTCTGGCAGTAACCAGGACCCATTCCCCAATGCCGCGAGGGATCCTGGACAGGTGCTTGGAGATCTGCTCTCTAGAACGGCCTGTACTCCTGAATTGTGAGACCTCAGATGAGTTGATGCCTCTGAGGTCAGTTTAATAATCTGTAAAGTGAGGGGTGTGACCAGTGAACTTCAAGGTAATGTGTATTGTTACATGAACGCTCCCCTTTTTTGATCGGAAATTTAGGATGGATCCAAAGTTCAGATTGATCCCAGGGACAGGGTGCCAGGAGTTAAGCTGAGCACTACACCCATCAAAGAACTACCTGGGGGTATGGCCCCACTTAATAATTTATTAGTACTATTCGATTTTAATACATGTTGCCATTGGTGGAGAAGGTGGAACAATTCATTGCTCTGTGTGTTCTGCGAGGCTAGGGGGGTGCTTCATGACAAACAACATGGTCTTGCTGATCCCAGGCCGAGGAAATTAGGAACGTCTCACTTTTGATCCTGCTCCTGTAGCTGATTTATTGCCTGGCCTCAGGGTGACAGTGTTTTATTTTCTCGAAAGTGTGTATAATGATAGCTTATTTCACAGGCACTGCAGGTGAGGACTGGTTGATTGAAACACATTTTGAAAAGTGGAATGACTAAATAACATTGGTCAGTGTTTGTGAAATCCCAGAATTGGATGTAAAGTGATACAGTATTGCAATTTATTGTGTAACTTAACCTGTGGCAGGGGATGCTGAAAATTGTCCAGGAGTGGAAATCTTGACTTGCTCTGAGACTTTTAAAGTGAGACGAACACTGTGGAGTAGAGAAATGACAGTCTTGGCGGGAGGGGTTGAAGTCCAGTGCACATTTTCTGGCTCTTACACTGGTGAGGGAGTTCTCAACCTTAGAGGAGGATATAGGGTTGAGGTTCTCCTTGTGAAGTTAATTCCGCAGTGCCAGAGAGGTATTTTCTTCTTCTCTGATGCGGTTAGCTTTAGTAAGTAATTGTCTTTGTCCGTCAGAAGATGCAGGCTGAGGCCAGTGGCCTGACCGTAGCCCCCTGAGGCCCCAGCCTGTAGGCAAAGACTGGATCTGGTACAGAATATGGAGAGTCAGATACTAGCCTGGCTGAGATGAAGCAAATCCTAGCGGTTGGCCAAGCCTCTGGCAGTAACCAGGACCCATTCCCCAATGCCGCGAGGGATCCTGGACAGGTGCTTGGAGATCTGCTCTCTAGAACGGCCTGTACTCCTGGAATTGTGAGACCTCAGATGAGTTGATGCCTCTGAGGTCAGTTTAATAATCTGTAAAGTGAGGTGTGACCAGTGAACTTCAAGGTAATGTGTATTGTTACATGAACGCTCCCTTTTGATCGGAAATTTAGGATGGATCCAAAGTTCAGATTGATCCCAGGGACAGGGTGCCAGGAGTTAAGCTGAGCACTACACCCATCAAAGAACTACCTGGGGGTATGGCCCCACTTAATAATTTATTAGTACTATTCGATTTTAATACATGTTGCCATTGGTGGAGAAGGTGGAACAATTCATTGCTCTGTGTGTTCTGCGAGGCTAGGGGGGTGCTTCATGACAAACAACATGGTCTTGCTGATCCCAGGCCGAGGAAATTAGGAACGTCTCACTTTTGATCCTGCTCCTGTAGCTGATTTATTGCCTGGCCTCAGGGTGACAGTGTTTTATTTTCTCGAAAGTGTGTATAATGATAGCTTATTTCACAGGCACTGCAGGTGAGGACTGGTTGATTGAAACACATTTTGAAAAGTGGAATGACTAAATAACATTGGTCAGTGTTTGTGAAATCCCAGAATTGGATGTAAAGTGATACAGTATTGCAATTTATTGTGTAACTTAACCTGTGGCAGGGGATGCTGAAAATTGTCCAGGAGTGGAAATCTTGACTTGCTCTGAGACTTTTAAAGTGAGACGAACACTGTGGAGTAGAGAAATGACAGTCTTGGCGGGAGGGGTTGAAGTCCAGTGCACATTTTCTGGCTCTTACACTGGTGAGGGAGTTCTCAACCTTAGAGGAGGATATAGTGGGTTGCTTTGAGAATGTAATGAAAGCTCTCCATCCTCTCCTCAGGTAACAATCTTTATAAATACCGTTCTACCGGGTTCAGTGAGGAACACTGGTTACACATTCTCAGTTTGGTGGAAAGATCTGGGTTTGATTTCCAGCTCTGCCACCTTAGCTATATGTGGAATGTGGGCCCCTCAGCTGATGTAAGGCCTGATTTTTCCCTTAAGTGGGAATGATAATAATAAAGTCATTAGGCATTTTATACATGCTACCCGATTTTTTTTTAAAATAAAAAGAGCACTTTTTTTTTTAAAAAAAACATTTATTTATTTATTTATTTTGGCGGGGGTAGGGAGGGGGGTGGGCGGGCCACTTCCACTGGTCTTTCATTTGTCTAGTTTCGTCCATCTTTGTTCTTTGGCCCGTGTGGGCCTCCCATCGCGGTGGCCTCTGTTGTCACAGAGCACCGGCTCTGAGCGCATGCGCTCCAGAGCTCCGGCTGCTGCTCTGCGGCACGTGGGATCTTCCCAGGCCAGGGATCTAACCGGCGCTCCTTGCACTGCAAGGCGGTGTCCTCACCCACTGGACCACCAGGGAAGCCCCATGCTACCCGATTTAACCCCAGTACAGCATCTAGCATTGAGTGCTAAGTAATTTTTCAGGTTCATTTGTGATTAAAAATGTTGTGAAAGGAGGTACAATTTTATTTATGCATAATTAATCTGCTCCCTACTTTCAGAGGACCTAAGGCTGTATCTATTCTGTTTATTACCACTTTATTAGTATAAGCCTGGAAATAGCTTTTATTTGTACCAGATTGTATTATGACAAGGCACTGTTAGTGTAGTTTTAGTTATATGATAGCAAGATACTGAGTATAAAGCCTTTAAAAGACTTAAGTAAATCCCATAAAATGGAAGAAGGTTCATTTAAATTTAAAAATTGTTATGCCTTGCTTAGGATAGTCATTGTTTTCCAATTTTTTTTTTTTTAAGTAACATATTGCATCAATTTTTAAAAAGCAACAAAATTCAATTTCCTAGTGTATGATTGCAGTGCTGATTTTTGGGACATCCTTATTAAAGTTGCTTGTATATACTCATCATATCAACAGTGTTTGACCCATTTCATATTTTATCTGTCAATATTTGTGTAAGCTTACAAAGTCTTACAGACTTACATCAACCCTTTAAGCTTTTGGTGTCTTAAAAAACAGTACTTTAACATGACAGTGATTGTAGTTTTTATGTATTTAATCAAACACATGAGAGAGATAGTACATGTTTTTTTGTTTAAATAAAGTACATCTGACATCCCCTAACTTCCCCAAACCTGTGGTCTTGGGGTCTCTGCAAGTTGAGGGTAATGGGATGTGTTTTGAATAGTCATGACCATCTGGATTGGAGGAGTGTTCCTCCAACAACATTTCTGAGGTTTGCTCTCAAGCAGATCCCTGCCCTGTCCCTTCTCAGAGCATGTGTGCTGACATCCGTGAAGCACTCAGTGCTGTTTGCTGAGTGTCAGTGAACTCTTGAGGGCAGGACTTTTGTCTTTGTGTGTTTAGCGCAGTGTTTCTAATATATTAGTAGTGGTTCAGTACGTATCTTCTGAATGAAAGAGGAAAATACAACTTTGAAAACAGTTACGTATTTGACTGAAAGACGACCATGTGTGTATTCTTTTGTCTTGTCTTTTGTGAGCTATGCTTAAAGCTCTCGATCTCCTATCAAAGCCTCATGGATCACAGCGAAAATATTTTGAGCAGTTTTTCCAGGTAAATTTTGAAGAAAGTCAAATCAGTGAGGATTCACTCATAACATCTGGGCAGGAACTTGTGCATTAACTCTGCCTTTCACTGTGTGTGTTAGAACTTGAAACTTTCAAGGATCCTTAGCATGGCAGAAAAAAAAAAAGGCTTAGTAGCTAAAAGGATTATCAATTCAATATAAAACATCTCATTTATACTTTGCTACCCTAAAGGATTTACTGTCATGAGGTAAGAAACAATTTCCCTTATTAACAATAGGCACAATTAGGGGATGTCGTTTAACTATTCTATTAATGATGTGAGTTTGAAGACTACTTTTAATGTCATGCGTAGAAGAATGTCTACATTGGCGAAGAGAATAACTAGCAAAAAAGCAATAAGGAATTCAGTAAAGCTTTTCAGTGACTTGGTATTTTATGAATCACAGCAGCTACATAATTTGAAAAAGAAAGTAGTACGTAAATCTTGGAACGTTTATCATTGCGGCTTGGCTTTGACCCCCCTGCCATGGGGGGCCATGAGATGTAGATGGCGACAGAGAAGTAACCTTTTTCTTAATATGTACAGTGATTGTAGTTTTTATGTATTTAATCAAACACATGAGAGAGATAGTACATGTTTTTTTGTTTAAATAAAGTACATCTGACATCCCCTAACTTCCCCAAACCTGTGGTCTTGGGGTCTCTGCAAGTTGAGGGTAATGGGATGTGTTTTGAATAGTCATGACCATCTGGATTGGAGGAGTGTTCCTCCAACAACATTTCTGAGGTTTGCTCTCAAGCAGACCCCTGCCCTGTCCCTTCTCAGAGCATGTGTGCTGACATCCGTGAAGCACTCAGTGCTGTTTGCTGAGTGTCAGTGAACTCTTGAGGGCAGGACTTTTGTCTTTGTGTGTTTAGCGCAGTGTTTCTAATATATTAGTAGTGGTTCAGTACGTATCTTCTGAATGAAAGAGGAAAATACAACTTTGAAAACAGTTACGTATTTGACTGAAAGACGACCATGTGTGTATTCTTTTGTCTTGTCTTTTGTGAGCTATGCTTAAAGCTCTCGATCTCCTATCAAAGCCTCATGGATCACAGCGAAAATATTTTGAGCAGTTTTTCCAGGTAAATTTTGAAGAAAGTCAAATCAGTGAGGATTCACTCATAACATCTGGGCAGGAACTTGTGCATTAACTCTGCCTTTCACTGTGTGTGTTAGAACTTGAAACTTTCAAGGATCCTTAGCATGGCAGAAAAAAAAAAAGGCTTAGTAGCTAAAAGGATTATCAATTCAATATAAAACATCTCATTTATACTTTGCTACCCTAAAGGATTTACTGTCATGAGGTAAGAAACAATTTCCCTTATTAACAATAGGCACAATTAGGGGATGTCGTTTAACTATTCTATTAATGATGTGAGTTTGAAGACTACTTTTAATGTCATGCGTAGAAGAATGTCTACATTGGCGAAGAGAATAACTAGCAAAAAAGCAATAAGGAATTCAGTAAAGCTTTTCAGTGACTTGGTATTTTATGAATCACAGCAGCTACATAATTTGAAAAAGAAAGTAGTACGTAAATCTTGGAACGTTTATCATTGCGGCTTGGCTTTGACTCCCTGCCTCAGCAGGAGCCATAGGTTCACAGCATCAGGCAGCCAGTGTGCGTTGCATCTGACTCCTGGGAAGCAGTGCCCCGGGTGCTGAGGATGTGAAGATGGGCAAGACAGAGAGGGTTTTGACCTCGTGAAGCGTCTAGTGTAGTGGGGAGATAGTTCTGAAACACATCACTCTTCACTAACTGGTTTCCAGAGTGGTAGATGGGGAACAGATAGTGAAGGCGTACGTACCCGGGAGGCAGGCATGGCCTCACTGAGGAGTTATTGGAGAAGGGAAGGGGCAGAGTGAGGTGGGTAGCAGAGAGCTTGTGGGTTTGGGAATTGAGAGGGGTCAGCACTGGGTGCACAGAGCAGAGGAGGGCCTGGCCTCAAGGGACACTGGGGAGAGAGGCAGACACTGGGTCCTGCACGGCCCCTTGGACTTTGTTCTGAGGCCCTGGGAGCCACTGAAATGTTTGAAGCAAGGAAGTGACTTGAGCAGACTGGCATTTGGGGGGCCAGGCAGCCTGGAGCCCACCTGTTGGTACTGTGGTGTAGCTCACTGAAATGCTCCAGGTTATCTGGGAGCTGATGACCTCAGAAGATGGCACTTGAATAAAAGGCGTGTTGATGGAAAGAGGGGCTCATTCCTGGCAGCTCAGGAATACATGTAAACACACAGGAAATGGAACGGGAAATGAGTTTAGGTCTTATTTCACTGTGGTGTTGCCATAAGCCTAGGATTTTCTTTTCTTTCTTTTTTTTTTTTTTTTAAAAAAAAAAACCTTTATTTTACTTTTAACTTGTACAGAGTTTTGTTGTTTACAGATATGTATGTTCCCAGATTAGTCATATGTATTTCCCCCCTTCCCGCCCCTCCCAACCATCACACAGCACCCCTGAATGATCCCCTTTTCTCACAGAGCAATGACTAGAGCTATTTTCTTCACTTATGACAGTACAAGCCTTCATGCTACTTCCTTTATGCCTCCCACCTTCTGTTCCTTCCCCACAATGTCCATATGTCCACTGTCCATGTCTGTCTTTCCATCACATAAGCCTAGGATTTTCTTGAAGGAAAATCTTTATGAATGGAGATTGAGAGGAGGGCCTTGCAAGTGCTCATTTCCAGTCAGTAGCTGGCAACATCGCTCATTTCCACAGTCTGTTGCAGGCAACACTGACCTAAGGTGAAAACAAGGGGACACTGCCTGGAGGTGCTGTAAGATGCTCTGGCCATGGAAAGTGTGGCATCGGGGAGCTGAGACAGGTTATGAGAGTCTGACTTGTTTGCCTGTATGTTGCTAGAGAAGGAAGACTCAGCGTCAGGGAAACAGGCTTTTACCTTTTTCACCCCTGGTGTGAGGAAATGTCAAATATTTATGTTTCACCCGTGTTTTAGAGCCAGTGACAAGGGCTGACTATCTGTCCCCTCAGACTGACTGGGTACAGTGTATGAGTCCAGCTGTTTTTGTGTTGCCCCTGTGAGGAGGGTGTGGGCATACATTAATGTGCACGCTGTGAAGATGGAAAACCCTGGGAGGAATTCTGGTACAAATGTTCTCAGAATGAGAAGGGTCCATAACCAGGTGTCATGGTGTTAGAGAAAACTGAAAGAAGTGTGTGTGTGTGAGAGAGAGAGAGAGAGCAAGTTTGTCTCATTCTGTCCTGATGCCTGGAAAGGACTTCAGCTTCCCTTCTCCATCCCTTCAGACCAGCAGCCAGTGTGCCCTGCCCTGGGGTCAGAGTTTGTAGTGCCCAAGGGTACACACTAATGACACTGGTTTAGCCACTTCTAGGCTGTGTGCCTTTGGAACAGCTATTAATATTGAGACTGTTTCCTTATCTGTAAAATGGGCATACAGGTATTTATTGCAGAGGGCTGTTATGAGGATTAATGAGGTGTTTTATATAGAGGCCTCAGCGTGATTCCTGGCATATTCGTGCGCATTCCGTGATGGTGTTTGCTATTTTGACTGAGTGTGGGGAAGCTGGTTTATGCACAATATCAGTGCCATAGCCAGGAATAGTCAGAGCCTAGATGTCCCTTCCCTGATGGGTTATGCTACCAGCATCATTTGCTGGTGGTTCTGGGAGGCCCTTTCATTTTTGAGGGGGTAGATGTGTAACATAGTGATCACTTTTAATTCCATGGACACAGCATTTGCTACTTCCTTTATGCCTCCCACCTTCTGTTCCTTCCCACAATGGTTCCATGTCTGTCTTTCCATCACATAAGCCTAGGATTTTCTTGAAGGAAAATCTTTATGAATGGAGATTGAGAGGAGGGCCTTGCAAGTGCTCATTTCCAGTCAGTAGCTGGCAACATCGCTCATTTCCACAGTCTGTTGCAGGCAACACTGACCTAAGGTGAAAACAAGGGGACACTGCCTGGAGGTGCTGTAAGATGCTCTGGCCATGGAAAGTGTGGCATCGGGGAGCTGAGACAGGTTATGAGAGTCTGACTTGTTTGCCTGTATGTTGCTAGAGAAGGAAGACTCAGCGTCAGGGAAACAGGCTTTTACCTTTTTCACCCCTGGTGTGAGGAAATGTCAAATATTTATGTTTCACCCGTGTTTTAGAGCCAGTGACAAGGGCTGACTATCTGTCCCCTCAGACTGACTGGGTACAGTGTATGAGTCCAGCTGTTTTTGTGTTGCCCCTGTGAGGAGGGTGTGGGCATACATTAATGTGCACGCTGTGAAGATGGAAAACCCTGGGAGGAATTCTGGTACAAATGTTCTCAGAATGAGAAGGGTCCATAACCAGGTGTCATGGTGTTAGAGAAAACTGAAAGAAGTGTGTGTGTGTGAGAGAGAGAGAGAGAGAGCAAGTTTGTCTCATTCTGTCCTGATGCCTGGAAAGGACTTCAGCTTCCCTTCTCCATCCCTTCAGACCAGCAGCCAGTGTGCCCTGCCCTGGGGTCAGAGTTTGTAGTGCCCAAGGGTACACACTAATGACACTGGTTTAGCCACTTCTAGGCTGTGTGCCTTTGGAACAGCTATTAATATTGAGACTGTTTCCTTATCTGTAAAATGGGCATACAGGTATTTATTGCAGAGGGCTGTTATGAGGATTAATGAGGTGTTTTATATAGAGGCCTCAGCGTGATTCCTGGCATATTCGTGCGCATTCCGTGATGGTGTTTGCTATTTTGACTGAGTGTGGGGAAGCTGGTTTATGCACAATATCAGTGCCATAGCCAGGAATAGTCAGAGCCTAGATGTCCCTTCCCTGATGGGTTATGCTACCAGCATCATTTGCTGGTGGTTCTGGGAGGCCCTTTCATTTTTGAGGGGGTAGATGTGTAACATAGTGATCACTTTTAATTCCATGGACACAGCATTTCTTATGATGTACTAATAGCAGAGCTTTATGGACTATGCTTCATTAATTCTTCTGTTAAGACACGATCTCTCTTTAGCTCATGGAACCTCTTCTTAGTGATCATTCATGAAACAGTGTCCTCGAAGCCTCTCTAAACATAACTAGCTGAGCCCAGGGATTTCGTCAGAAGGCAGCATGTCAGGCCATGTGGTAAGGTGGTGACATGACCTGGTACTTTGTGATGATCTGGGGGCTGGAAAGCGAATGACAAGGAAATTAGATGATTTTCTTGGGAAAATCATTCAACTTTGGTTCATAGAAGAGTTGGGTGGGGAGGCAGGTGGTCCAGGGGCTAACCCCCACCCCCAACTTCACAGATGGGGGATAAATTAGAAATGAGATAGAACTTTTAAAAATGTAAGAACTCATGTATGTGAAGTGAAGTGAAAGTTGTGTCTGACTCTTGGTGACCATGGACTGTGGCCTGCCAAGCTTCTCTGTCCATGGGGTTCTCCAGGCAAGAATACTGGAGTGGGTTGCCATGCCCTCCTCCAGGGGATCTTTCCAACCCAGGGATCGAACCCAGGTCTCCTGCATTGCAGCCGGATTCTTTTCCATCTGAGCCACCAGGGAGGCCCCATGTATGTGAATTGCCCAACAGAAAGTCTCTTCCATCCCTTTGGGAGAGTGTAAATATTTCAGTTTTTTAAAGGCAGAATTGCAAAAGCCTAGGGGCCCTTTTTGCTGTAACTCAGGTAAATGCTGGTGCAGTGGCTGCAGGTTGTTTCCCTTCCACCAGCCTGGTGCCCTGCCCTATGTGCCTGGTTAGGTTGACATTTACACAGCTTTGGATCATTGGTTCAAGGGTGATTGTGCCCTTTATGCCTCTGATATTTAGTCTGTATTAAATGGGTCTTTCTTATCTGGCCCTATTATGTTCGTGTAGAGCATAAGATCAAATGCAGTTACTTAGAAGTCTCTTTCTTCAGCAGCTTGTGGCCACTTACTTCTTTCCCCCTCTTTGTCCTCTCTCACTTGGTTCAGAATTCCTGGAAAGAGTTGGACTGTATTCACGCATGTTTCCAGGTTTAAGAGAGAAGTGCATGCATGCATGGCTAGTTGTTTTAGTCGTGTCTGACTTTTTGTGACCCCATGGACTGTAAACCTCCAGGTTCCTCTATCCATGGAATTCTCCAGGCAAGAATACTGGAGTGGGGAGCCATTCCCTTCTCCAGGGGGTCTTCCTGACCCAGGGATCAAACCCAGGTCTCCTGTTTTACAGGCTGGCTTCTTGACCATTGAACCTCCAGGGAAGCCCATAGGAAAGGGAAAACCCTTCCCTAAATGAGAAATGTCCATTCAGGACCGTGGTCAGCGGTACACATACATTCAAGCCATACTTAAGTGTATAGAACTTGAGTGAAATTTCTGGTTGCTTCTTCAACTTATCTTAATGAGAAAATTCACTGCTTATTTAATGATTTGAATTCATAACCAGGTACATGTGTCTGTGAAACAGCTTATAAATTTGTACCCTAGGCCTGCCCTCTTTTGCTGGCCCATCAATTCTGTTGGACACAGTCCATATACTTTTGATTATGGCACTTACTTCCACTGAGCACTTCAGCCTAAATGCTTTGTGCTGATATTGGAGGCAGGGGTTGATAGTGGGGAGGCTGGGGATGCTGACAAACTGGCTTTCTTTTCTTAACTAATTTCATAGACTGTGGTGTGGAAAAATGAAAATCTAATTGTAATGTTTTTAACTCTGTATTTGGGGTGAGGGGTGTTTTCAGTGGCCAGAGAGTTCACAGGTACACCCAATTTAGTGTGGGTGGTGAAATGAATACTCAGAACTCACCTCAGGTGTGAGTATTTTGGCCTCTGCCTCAGGTGGTCAGCTACTTATTTAACAGGTTGAGAAGTTCGATATGTAGCTCACTCCTGCTAGATGGTTTTGTGCCTTTCCAAGTGTGTTTGAGAAACAACTACAGCAAAATAACAAGATGTTTTTCATCATATCTTGGGATTCCAGTGTTAACACTTGTCTTTTCAGAAGTTTCTGTATTCAGAGATGGATGTACCTTCTGCAGTGCAGGAAGGGTCCCATGCCTCACCAGTGGTAGGGAAATAAAATAAAATCAGGTTAAAATGGGTTGCTAAAATCTTCCATCACTGTTCACTATCCTTGAGACTTATATTCTCAGAAATTACAAATTTACAATGTCTCCATTAGGCTAGCTGTTTTAGTCGTGTCTGACTTTTTGTGACCCCATGGACTGTAAACCTCCAGGTTCCTCTATCCATGGAATTCTCCAGGCAAGAATACTGGAGTGGGGAGCCATTCCCTTCTCCAGGGGGTCTTCCTGACCCAGGGATCAAACCCAGGTCTCCTGTTTTACAGGCTGGCTTCTTGACCATTGAACCTCCAGGGAAGCCCATAGGAAAGGGAAAACCCTTCCCTAAATGAGAAATGTCCATTCAGGACCGTGGTCAGCGGTACACATACATTCAAGCCATACTTAAGTGTATAGAACTTGAGTGAAATTTCTGGTTGCTTCTTCAACTTATCTTAATGAGAAAATTCACTGCTTATTTAATGATTTGAATTCATAACCAGGTACATGTGTCTGTGAAACAGCTTATAAATTTGTACCCTAGGCCTGCCCTCTTTTGCTGGCCCATCAATTCTGTTGGACACAGTCCATATACTTTTGATTATGGCACTTACTTCCACTGAGCACTTCAGCCTAAATGCTTTGTGCTGATATTGGAGGCAGGGGTTGATAGTGGGGAGGCTGGGGATGCTGACAAATTGGCTTTCTTTTCTTAACTAATTTCATAGACTGTGGTGTGGAAAAATGAAAATCTAATTGTAATGTTTTTAACTCTGTATTTGGGGTGAGGGGTGTTTTCAGTGGCCAGAGAGTTCACAGGTACACCCAATTTAGTGTGGGTGGTGAAATGAATACTCAGAACTCACCTCAGGTGTGAGTATTTTGGCCTCTGCCTCAGGTGGTCAGCTACTTATTTAACAGGTTGAGAAGTTCGATATGTAGCTCACTCCTGCTAGATGGTTTTGTGCCTTTCCAAGTGTGTTTGAGAAACAACTACAGCAAAATAACAAGATGTTTTTCATCATATCTTGGGATTCCAGTGTTAACACTTGTCTTTTCAGAAGTTTCTGTATTCAGAGATGGATGTACCTTCTGCAGTGCAGGAAGGGTCCCATGCCTCACCAGTGGTAGGGAAATAAAATAAAATCAGGTTAAAATGGGTTGCTAAAATCTTCCATCACTGTTCACTATCCTTGAGACTTATATTCTCAGAAATTACAAATTTACAATGGCTTCTTAGGGCAGTCATGGCTAGGTAAACTGTATTAAGATATAGAAATAGAATGCAGTTTTGGTGAAATTCATTTTATGTAGAAAAGTTAAATGATTGTTTTCACAAAGAGGTTCTTTATGAATAAGTTGGACACACAGGAATGTGTCCAGCTTCTGTACACTCAGTCTCACAGAATTTGCTTTGCCACTCCCTTAGTTTGAGCTAGTTTTAATTTTTTAATTTAAAGAATGGAACTGGAGTGGAGTGCAAGTGCTTAATTGACATCACCTGAGGCTTCACTGAATCCTCCTCAGCCCAGGCTCTCCTTGTAAAGGGGCAGCTCCCAGGCTCCTCCCTGAGATGCAGCCACGAAGAGCTTGGGAAAGTAACTCCAGAGAAAAGGGCAATCCCAAATGTTTGAAGAGAAAGGACCACTGAAAAGTTGTTCTTAAAGAGAACTTCCGACTCATCTCAAATGAATCGAGTCCAAATCAGGAAGATCCAAGAAAATGCTGACCTTCCTGTTCCTGTGGCTCTTCTGAGACTAGTAGGTCAAATCGCTAGGCTAAGCCAGCGTGGCCTTCGTATAAAGACCGAGTGAACACGTGTGAGCACGAGCATGAGCAACGAGGGAAAAGCTACTGGTCAGGTATGGAAAGACTGTCTTCTTTTCCCCCTATGTTTTGGTTCTTGATATATTGTTGAAATTTATTTTGTAGATTTTATTTCATGTACCACTTCATTTCTTTGTAATTTCTTGTTGTTTTTGTTGCTGTTGTTCTGCAAACATTGTTTGCCTATAAGCTACCCCAGTTCACTGTTTGTTGGGAAGGGCAGTGTGGTTCAAAATGTGCCTCTTACAACCTGTTAGGACTCACTGTAATCCATGGTGATGGTGGGCCCTCGCGGTGATTCAGAGTCTCTATTAGGACGACAGGAGTAACATGGAAATTCTAACGGTGATACCTCTTGGTTTTCTTTATTATAATGTCAGTATCACTTTGACTTTTCAAGAGGTCTATTTTTTTAAATTAAAACGTTGCTACCTGGAGAAAGCTGAGGGCAATAGTTCTAGAATAAAACCTTTTGGGGAGAGGTTAGTAGCATAGCAGCGTGACAGTTGTATAGCCTGCTACAATCATGCTGTTTTAAATTCCTTTAAAATTATTTCTGAGTCATCACTTTCTCTGTGTTAGGTTACCTGTCATTCTGTGTTCTAATTCATCCCTGTTTCTTTCAGCCCCTTCCTACCTATGGCTTAGTCATCAGAATTTTAACAAGTACTTCACACATCACTTTGGTTGGAGGATTGTAGTAAAACCTTTGTTAAACAGAATATTTTGGGGAGAGACTTTTCTTGGTGACTCAATCTTATGATTCACTAAAAATAAACTGGAAGGCTCTTTTGTTCTCACTTTGTTGTTTACTTTTTGTCTTATAATTTTGTGGTGCAGTTTTTCTGCCTTATTTTGTGCTGAACAAGCTCGCTTTTCTTCTTAATGATTAGACATACAATAATGCTTTAGGGCTCTCATTTTGGGTATCAGTTGTCTTCAAAACCTATTGAAGATGGGACAAGTGCATAATAGGAAGGAGAAAGTATAAAATTGAGTGCACTATTAACACAGCTAGATAATCATGAGTTCTTTAGAAGCTGAAGTGAGCGAAGTACGTTTTTTTATTTTTCTGAGGGATTTGCTGCATTATCTTTGTTCCTGGCTTATGCCAGATCATGTATATATTGTTAATATTTGTACAGTACTTACCAGTTTGCATAGCCTTTCCTGATACTATTTCAGCTGGTGTCACATTCTCATTTTGTACACACGTCTCTTCATAGTGTAGTTAATAGTTTCTCTCTCCACTAGATTGTATGATGTCGAGAGGGTCATGTTGCCACAGAGTGGACGTGTAGGCCAGTTGAATTTCCAATTAAGCGTAAAATGTGACAACCTGTTAGGACTCATGACGGTGATGGTGGGCCCTCGCGGTGATTCAGAGTCTCTATTAGGACGACAGGAGTAACATGGAAATTCTAACGGTGATACCTCTTGGTTTTCTTTATTATAATGTCAGTATCACTTTGACTTTTCAAGAGGTCTATTTTTTTAAATTAAAACGTTGCTACCTGGAGAAAGCTGAGGGCAATAGTTCTAGAATAAAACCTTTTGGGGAGAGGTTAGTAGCATAGCAGCGTGACAGTTGTATAGCCTGCTACAATCATGCTGTTTTAAATTCCTTTAAAATTATTTCTGAGTCATCACTTTCTCTGTGTTAGGTTACCTGTCATTCTGTGTTCTAATTCATCCCTGTTTCTTTCAGCCCCTTCCTACCTATGGCTTAGTCATCAGAATTTTAACAAGTACTTCACACATCACTTTGGTTGGAGGATTGTAGTAAAACCTTTGTTAAACAGAATATTTTGGGGAGAGACTTTTCTTGGTGACTCAATCTTATGATTCACTAAAAATAAACTGGAAGGCTCTTTTGTTCTCACTTTGTTGTTTACTTTTTGTCTTATAATTTTGTGGTGCAGTTTTTCTGCCTTATTTTGTGCTGAACAAGCTCGCTTTTCTTCTTAATGATTAGACATACAATAATGCTTTAGGGCTCTCATTTTGGGTATCAGTTGTCTTCAAAACCTATTGAAGATGGGACAAGTGCATAATAGGAAGGAGAAAGTATAAAATTGAGTGCACTATTAACACAGCTAGATAATCATGAGTTCTTTAGAAGCTGAAGTGAGCGAAGTACGTTTTTTTATTTTTCTGAGGGATTTGCTGCATTATCTTTGTTCCTGGCTTATGCCAGATCATGTATATATTGTTAATATTTGTACAGTACTTACCAGTTTGCATAGCCTTTCCTGATACTATTTCAGCTGGTGTCACATTCTCATTTTGTACACACGTCTCTTCATAGTGTAGTTAATAGTTTCTCTCTCCCACTAGATTGTATGATGTCGAGAGGGTCATGTTGCCACAGAGTGGACGTGTAGGCCAGTTGAATTTCCAATTAAGCGTAAAAAGACTTTTGTAAATGTTGAGTAAGTATAAGTAAAATATTCAGAATGATGTATTGACATACAATATGCTTCAGTGGCAATTTGGGGGCAGTGCTTTACTATTATCCATTATATGTTCTGTGCCTTTAGCATGAAGAGTTTGAGTGTCTACAGAACTTTAAAGGTCAGGGTGAAGATTTAACTAGTGGCCTAAAACCCAAGATCATAGGTCTAATGGGCTGAGTGGGTTTCAACAAATGAAAAGCTTTGGACATTAAACCAATTCTTATTTTCCTGTTGGCACTGGGAAACAGTATGCTGCCAAGTTGTTCGTTACAGCCACACTTGTAACTCGGAGCTATTTGGGGATGCATGTTTCAAGGAATTATTTTAATTGCTGTTGACATATTGACAGCTAGCCTTAAAATTTTCACAGTGATACTGGGCTGTACTCATTGGTGGTCAGGATATATGGCTGTCAGTGGAAATGTCAGGAATTCTGGAAGTTTTGTCAGAGCTGGATGAGCATTGGTGGAGAAGTTGGGAGGTCTGAACTGTGCCCCTGCTCCTGTTTGGGCAAGGTATTAGCCTCCACTGAGTTAATGAGTGATGAAAGGTGGTCCTTCCCAGCCCCCTTTTTGTTTCCTCTTACTTTAGAAACTTTGATTTTAAAATTCTAAAGTTGTTATCAGTATATAATTTGTTACAGAACTGTTCATTCACATTTGTCTTTTGACAAATTTGAATTTGTGAGTAGGCACATGTTTGAAAGAAATTCTCACAAGGACACTTATTCATGGATGCTTTCATATTATTCTGAGTTAAATGTACAGAGAAAATAAGAGTTTATGTATATCCTCTGTTTTGGTCCATCTGTTTGAATTATTTGGTATGTTTCTACTGGTCATCATGGATACATGTAGAGGACACTTTTATCTCCTAAGCCTTGCAGAGGAGTTGAACTCTGGATAACAGGGGCAGTCTTGCATTTTTCTTGTGGTGTGCACCAAAAATTACCGTTGCAGGTGAAATGAGAAAGGGTGTTTTTTGGTGCTAGCTCTTGGAGACTGCGTGTAGAAGAGCATCCACAGATTACTAGATTAGTACCAGAATCTGCTTTATTATGAGAGACTCCAAACTGAAAAGACTTGGGTTTGAAGTTTGCTCGCTGTCTGGAATGACTGGGCTGCGTGTTCCGTTATAAGCCTGCCTTCCCCATGCTCTAGACCAGAATCTTCGGTTTATAAAAATCATCCTTCCATTGAAAAGATTTGTGTGGTGTTTGCTCTCACAGGCCAGCCAGGGCCCTCCTATACTATTTGGGATCTTAGTCACCCAGCCCTTGTAGTGGACTAAAGTTAGTTTGCACAGGTAGGTTAGAATCTATCAGGGGAAGTTACACTGGGGGTGTGTGTGTGTGTATGTTTGTTTGTCTGTCTGTCTGAAACCAGAGGCTGGCTTTTCTAGTTTTAAGCTATTAGCTTAAACTTTTGAGATTAGTTGGAACTTGGAGTGTGGCGTTCCATAGAGATGTTTTACATGGTGGTTTGGTTTCGAGGGCTTCCCTCATGGCTCAGATGGTAGAGAATCTACCTGCAGTACAGGAGACCTGGGTTCATTCCCTGGGTTGAGATGATGCCCTGGAGAAGGGAATGGCTCCCCACTGCAGTATTCTTGCCTGGAGAATTCCGTGGACAGAGGAGCCTGGAGGGCTGCAGTCCATGTAGTCACAAAGAGTCAGATAGGATGGAGCAATGAACACTTTGATTTTATACTTGGTTTCCAGATCAGTCTGCAAAAGACTAATTAACCCCCCAAATGGAATAGTGAAAGTCTGAGAAATGGAATAATCATGCCAGAAACCATGAAGGAAGTAGAATTTTGGATTTGAAAGGTCAAAGGCTGCTTTGCACCCTGTTTTCCCCAGAGAGGTAAAGTATATCTAGGCCAGAGCAGGTACCTGAGGCCGGGCCTTCTGCTCTGTATCTGTTCCTTCCAGCTAGGACGCTGTCACCTTAGCTTTCTGCCCCTAACATGAGGTTCCTTTTGAGGGTACCAGTCTTTTGCATTTTTGTTTTGGTGTGCACCAAAATTACCGTTGCAGGTGAAATGAGAAAGGGTGTTATTTGGTGCTAGCTCTTGGAGCCTGCGTGTAGAAGAGCATCCACAGATTACTAGATTAGTACCAGAATCTGCTTTATTATGAGAGACTCCAAACTGAAAAGACGAGGGTTTGAAGTTTGCTCGCTGTCTGGAATGACTGGGCTGCGTGTTCCGTTATAAGCCTGCCTTCCCATGCTCTAGACCAGAATCTTCGGTTTATAAAAATCATCCTTCCATTGAAAAGATTTGTGTGGTGTTTGCTCTCACAGGCCAGCCAGGGCCCTCCTATACTATTTGGGATCTTAGTCACCCAGCCCTTGTAGTGGACTAAAGTTAGTTTGCACAGGTAGGTTAGAATCTATCAGGGGAAGTTACACTGGGGGTGTGTGTGTGTGTATGTTTGTTTGTCTGTCTGTCTGAAACCAGAGGCTGGCTTTTCTAGTTTTAAGCTATTAGCTTAAACTTTTGAGATTAGTTGGAACTTGGAGTGTGGCGTTCCATAGAGATGTTTTACATGGTGGTTTGGTTTCGAGGGCTTCCCTCATGGCTCAGATGGTAGAGAATCTACCTGCAGTACAGGAGACCTGGGTTCATTCCCTGGGTTGAGATGATGCCCTGGAGAAGGGAATGGCTCCCCACTGCAGTATTCTTGCCTGGAGAATTCCGTGGACAGAGGAGCCTGGAGGGCTGCAGTCCATGTAGTCACAAAGAGTCAGATAGGATGGAGCAATGAACACTTTGATTTTATACTTGGTTTCCAGATCAGTCTGCAAAAGACTAATTAACCCCCCAAATGGAATAGTGAAAGTCTGAGAAATGGAATAATCATGCCAGAAACCATGAAGGAAGTAGAATTTTGGATTTGAAAGGTCAAAGGCTGCTTTGCACCCTGTTTTCCCCAGAGAGGTAAAGTATATCTAGGCCAGAGCAGGTACCTGAGGCCGGGCCTTCTGCTCTGTATCTGTTCCTTCCAGCTAGGACGCTGTCACCTTAGCTTTCTGCCCCTAACATGAGGTTCCTTTTGAGGGTAGTGAGGCCAAGTCTGCCTTCTCTAAAGTGTTGGGGGCAATATAACAACCTCTTGAGGTGGATGATTGTGGCACAGGTAAGCGTTGGCTGTTCTCAGCGCTTCCCTGATGGCTAAGTGGTGAAGAATCTGCCTGCCAATGCAGGAGATGTGAGTTCTACCCTGGGTTGGGAAGATCTCCCAGAGAAGGAAATTGGCAACCCACTCAGTATTCTTGCCTGGGAAATCCCGTGGACAGAAGAACCTGGTGGGCTACGGTCCATGGGGTCACAGAGAGTCAGACACGCCTTAGAGACTGAGCGTTATTTCTCAATATAGAAATGCCGAGATGTGCAGAGCCCTGCCCTCACAGGTGTTCTGTGTTAATGAACAGGTGAGTTGGGGGAGAATCCACATGACCAGCCTCCACTCCAGCCAAGTGTTAGCTCTGAGTAGCCTCCTGAAGGCGTCGCAATAATTTTTGTCTTAGGACACCTGTATGGCTATCAAAGACTCCACATATTGGGACAAGTTATTTTAACCCAAAGCATTGTCTCCTGCTGCTTTTCAGTGCAGTTCTACTGGAGGAAGCCTGTAAAGGCTCAGAATTTAAGGTAGAAGGTGGGAGATAGCACCTTATGCCTGTTAGGACGACTGTTATCAAAAAGACTGTTATCAAATGTGGGCATTCTCCCATGCTTGTTATTTTAATTTAACTCATGATAGGATTGATAGATCCTGTAGATGAGGCTTTAAATAATTACCACATACTCTTGTTTCATTCGGGCTTCACACTTGAATGTGCATCTTTTTCCTGTGAACCTGAATCCAGAGTTGGATGGCTGCATAGCTGCACTGTAGGATGGTCTTCTTCCTTGTTCCATGAGCTGCTGTTTTTCTTTGTTCTCTATCCCCAGTCTTTCTCCCCTCCACTTATGGAAGGGCTAAGCCTGAGTTAAAGAATTAGTGCAGTTTTTAAAAAAGAGATCGTGGGGCTTCCCTGGTGGTCCAGTGGATAAGGAGTCTGCCTTGCAGTGCAGGGGACGCTGGTTCAATCCCTGGCCCAGGAGGATCCTATGTGCTGTGGAGTGGCTGGACCGGTGTGTCCAGTTATGAGCGAAGCGACGGGCCCAGAGCAGGTGCTCTGCAGCAAAGAGAGGCCACTGCAATGGGAGGCCCACACTGGCCAAAGAATAAAGATGGATGAAAATACATAAATAAAAAACCAATGAAAGAGGCCAAAATTAAAAAAATAAAAAAAGAGGTGGTAAAGGCTCCCTCCACATAGTTTATATAATTTATAGCCAGATTCCAGCAATGAGGGTGGTTTCATCAGAGCTTCTCTGTCCCTTTAGAGATCGTCGTGGCAATTAAAAGGAAAGTGAAAGACAGATTTTTGAAAAGTGATAAATACAGGTTTACCAGGTGATTTCATGATGCTAGATGGACACCCTGCTGAGAAGCATCTCAGGTACTCTCTTTGTACTCCTGAGAAACCTCTAATCAGGAAGGCACCATTGTGAAATTGTTCAGATACCATTACCTGCAGTTGGTAGAAATTTATTTTGACACTTAAGGACATCTAAGGATGTAAATTTAATTACTATGGCTGCTTTCACTGTGGGCTTGAACGAAAAGTGGCAGATTGTATAACGAAACTGCTACTAAGATAGAGTTTTTTTAAAGTTCTCCTGCTGCTTTTCAGTGCAGTTCTACTGGAGGAAGCCTGTAAAGGCTCAGAATTTAAGGTAGAAGGTGGGAGATAGCACCTTATGCCTGTTAGGACGACTGTTATCAAAAAGACTGTTATCAAATGTGGGCATTCTCCCATGCTTGTTATTTTAATTTAACTCATGATAGGATTGATAGATCCTGTAGATGAGGCTTTAAATAATTACCACATACTCTTGTTTCATTCGGGCTTCACACTTGAATGTGCATCTTTTTCCTGTGAACCTGAATCCAGAGTTGGATGGCTGCATAGCTGCACTGTAGGATGGTCTTCTTCCTTGTTCCATGAGCTGCTGTTTTTCTTTGTTCTCTATCCCCAGTCTTTCTCCCCTCCACTTATGGAAGGGCTAAGCCTGAGTTAAAGAATTAGTGCAGTTTTTAAAAAAGAGATCGTGGGGCTTCCCTGGTGGTCCAGTGGATAAGGAGTCTGCCTTGCAGTGCAGGGGACGCTGGTTCAATCCCTGGCCCAGGAGGATCCTATGTGCTGTGGAGTGGCTGGACCGGTGTGTCCAGTTATGAGCGAGCGCACGGGCCCAGAGCAGGTGCTCTGCAGCAAAGAGAGGCCACTGCAATGGGAGGCCCACACTGGCCAAAGAATAAAGATGGATGAAAATACATAAATAAAAAACCAATGAAAGAGGCCAAAATTAAAAAAATAAAAAAAGAGGTGGTAAAGGCTCCCTCCACATAGTTTATATAATTTATAGCCAGATTCCAGCAATGAGGGTGGTTTCATCAGAGCTTCTCTGTCCCTTTAGAGATCGTTCGTGGCAATTAAAAGGAAAGTGAAAGACAGATTTTTGAAAAGTGATAAATACAGGTTTACCAGGTGATTTCATGATGCTAGATGGACACCCTGCTGAGAAGCATCTCAGGTACTCTCTTTGTACTCCTGAGAAACCTCTAATCAGGAAGGCACCATTGTGAAATTGTTCAGATACCATTACCTGCAGTTGGTAGAAATTTATTTTGACACTTAAGGACATCTAAGGATGTAAATTTAATTACTATGGCTGCTTTCACTGTGGGCTTGAACGAAAAGTGGCAGATTGTGTAACGAAACTGCTACTAAGATAGAGTTTTTTTAAAGTTTCACATGTAGTCACATTTTTCTAAACTCGGAATATGGATGAACAATTTTTTGTTTGTTTGTTTTTTGGCCTCTTCTATTGATCTTTCATTTATCCATTTTCATCCATCGTTGTTCTTCTTTGGCCTGTGTGGGCCTCCTATCGCAGCAGCCTCTGCGATGGTCCAGCTGCTCCGCAGCACGTGGGATCTTCCCAGGCCAGAGATTGAACCAGTGCCCCTTTCACTGCAACGTGGTGTCCTCACCCACTGAACCACCAGGGAAGCCCTGGATGAACAATTTTTAAAGCATTCACCAAGTCTTGGGCAGTAACACTCATTCGACTTCTGGAGGTGGGCAGCTTTCAGTTTGGTGTGGTTAAAACAGCTGTTCACTTAGGATATTCTAGAAGATGAGGGCTTGAATATGGGAGTGTGTATGTGCATGCGTGTGCGCACAGGGCTCCTTTTAATCCAAATGACAATGGAGCTATAGATCTGATAATATTAAAGTCCTTAATGGCAAGGGAGCTGAACTAAGTCCATTTCTTGGGCCTCTCTCTTGCACTTTCTTTTTTTGGAGTGTGTTTCTTTCTTCCCCTTGCCTGTTGGTCTGCACATGTGAGATGTGGCAGAGGACACAGGTCCTAGAAGAATAAGGTGCTGTGCTAGCCTGCTGTTGAAGCAGCCTGTGCCCGTGAAGATACTCTTGTTGGAGGTGAGACTTGTTGGAGGTGAGACTCTTGTTGGAGGTGAGACGTGGGACTCCTCCTGGTACCCAGGCTGCTGCTAGCCCTCCCGGCTGAGGGGCAGAGCTGGTGTGAAAGTACAGGCTTTCCTTGGTCAGTTCCAGAGGTATTTATTGAGCCTTGCCTTTCTCAAAGCTCTGTAGGAACTGGCAGAGAGTAGGGATAGGAGATGTAAAAGCACTGAGAAATCTGGTCAGCGCCTAAAGCAGCCGACAGTCGGGTTAGGAGGCCAAGCGCACACAGAGTGAGTTGCCCTGTGTGTGCACAGTGCACATTTCAACAAGTGAAAATGTGAGTAGCCTGAAGGTGGGAATGGGAAGGGCACCTCAACCCGATGGGATCTGTCTGGGAATGGATTTTCCTGGTGCCTTGAAGATGTAAGCATTGGAAAGAGAAAGTGCTTGGACCGGATTAAATGCCTTGCCTCTCCAGTGTGTTCATTAGATACAAGTGTAGTCTTAGGAAAGTCTTTTCTCTCTTTAAAAGTGGTAGCGTTTAGAAGAAATGGTAATTGGCAGTTCATATTTCTCCCATTTTTTAATGGTTTACTTGGTGTAATTTATAATTACTGGTAAAAATACTCTACCAGGATTGTAGTATTTTTCTCTAATATCAGTTTATTTATGGCTTCATAACTTTCTAATCAAGAGTGCTAAAAAAAAAAAGAGTACTTCTTTAAGCTTAACATTTCCCTAGATAAGTAAGCAATATTTCCAACTAATACTTTTAAAAATGACTTTTAACAAACTTGTTTGTTGTGAGGGGAGTTTAGGAAGAAACCATGTTTGGTGAGAATTTACC
Source organism: Tragulus kanchil (assembly GCA_022376925.1). Lineage (NCBI taxonomy): Eukaryota > Metazoa > Chordata > Mammalia > Artiodactyla > Tragulidae > Tragulus > Tragulus kanchil. The sequence goes on from JAIOJX010000004.1 coordinate 87,721,709, forward strand.
AGTTTTTTTTTTTTTTTTTTTAAAGATTTATTTATTTATTTATTTTGGGCGGGGGTCGGGTTGGGGAGGGAGGGGAGCAGGTGGGCCACTTCTACTGGTCTTTCATTTCTCTATTTTCATCCATCTTTGTTCCTTGGCTCCTGTGGGCCTCCCATCGCAGTGGCCTCTGTTGTTGCAGAGTGCCGGCTCTGGGCACACGTGCGCCAGAGCTTTGGCTTGGTGATTGGACACATGGGTCCAGCCGCTCCGCGGCACGTGGGATCTTCTCAGGCCAGGGATCGAACTGGCGCCCCTTGCACTGCAAGGCGGTGTCCTTACCCACTGGACCACCAGGGGAAGCCCGAGAATTTACCAGTTTTGATGCTGTCTCTTGAAGATAGAACATTCTTTGCTTTGGGGTATCTTTTGGTTACTCATTAGTTGAAATTTACCAGGTTTTGAGCAATGCTCTTTTGGGCCCAGCTGGAATTTCAAACACTCCTTCAATCTTCTTTCTTCTCCTTTTCTTCAGAGTACCCTTGAAAACCTTTTGAAGGAGGGGGCTTCTCTGGTGGTCCAGTGGGTAAAGAGTCTGCCTTGCAGTGCAAGGGACATGCGCCCAGAGCTGGTGCTCTGCACTAAGCAAGGCAACTGCAATAGGAGGCCCACACAGGTCAAAGAATAAAGATGGATGAAAATAAATAAATAAATAAATAATCAATAAAAGAAGCCAAAGTTTAAAAAAAAAAAAAAAGCCCTCTAAGGAGAAACTCTTACCTTCTGGGTCTTTGGCAAGAACCACGGCCTTAATCGGACCAGAGCCCCCTGCCCAGCAGAGGACCTACGCCCCATGGCCATAGCAGCTTGTGGCCTGGCAGCTTTCTAGGATCTTGGAGCTGTGTGGATTTGCTGGAGATCCTCAGCATCCACAGACCAACTGGCCTTAGGAAGCAGAGCCTGAGATTTTTATAAACGGTGGTGTCTCCAGGCCTCACACCTGTCAAGATGACTAGTTTGCTGTCTTTGCAGTTGTGGAGGGAAGTGAACCTCCTGAGGAGAAAACAGACTTTCTTAAAAACCCTTGGGACCTGATCTGTCTCCTTCAGGATTCTGCAAGCCTAGGGGAAACGTGTTCACCGGCGAGTTAGTGATTGTCAGTCATGGTCTGCCAGTGTGGGGGCTGTGTGTGTCATGCGGGCTGCCGGCAAAAGTCACACAGAACTACACAGCAGAGGAACTGGAGAAAGTGAATTTATAGCATTCGTGGGGAGAACTTAGAGGTGGGGTTACTTCTGATGGCCAAGCCAAGGTGGGAGGATGAGGGTAGTTCTGCCTTTATGATTAACTTTAAGCTCCCAGATGAAGCAGATGGAGCCCTACCCCCTTGTTCCTGGCCCAGCCCATCTTACCCTTCACTTTTCCCTCAGGAAAAATAACGAAGAAAGCAACCTGTGAGCCCTGGGTGCATGTCTGGCCAGTTGCGCAACTTCTTCAAAGATTCTCTGTCCCAGTTATTTTTATTCTAACCACAGTATGTACTCTGGACTTTTGAAATTTACAGTTACAACTATGCTGTTAATCTTAAGTCTAAAAACTAAATATTCACTCTTCATCAAGAGCTTGCAGACAGCCTGGGTGATGCATGAAATGATTGAGAGGGTAGCAGTTATTCCGGTAAACCCTGAATCGTCTGGCCACTGAAATCAAAGAGTTGGTTTGCCCTATGGAAAGGTATTTGGGTGTCTAGATTTCATGGACTCTTGAGAAGGGCAGTGGAATTCCAGTTTTAGATTAAGCTTTGGAACAAATCTCATCGGAGGTTTTCTGTGCTGCAGAAGGAAGACCCAGCAGGGGACCCTAACTTTCCCATTCTAGGAGAAGGGGTTCCCCCTGTTCTTTGAGCTGGCAGATTTCTTTTATGCTGAAAAGACATGGTACTTTGCCCACCTCCAGGCAGGGAGGGGACTGCTGGGGCAGTGGTGTGGGGAGAGAGGAACCTCGTGGTCCACAGGCAGGAAGAGAGCCAGGGCCCTGTCCTGCTGGAAGGCTGTGGTAATGCTTCCATGAGGGTGAGCATCCCTGCAGCTGAAGACAAGCCGTCCTTTGCGATGCTCTGTTTGAGGGGGGCGCAGATGACAGAAAAATCTTTTTTATTTAAGGTTTGAAACCGGTATTTTGCTCTTTGCTTTTTGTCTTCTATGATGTTTTAAGTAGAAACTGGGACAGTGGTAATTCATTGCCTTGGGGATGCTTGCCTGGCAGAAAATGAAAGCAGTTTGAAGAACAGGTTCTTCTCGGTTTGCACCTAAGAAATAGAGAACACGGTGTGTCCTGGCCTGGAGGAGGGTTTCCTGTGAGGGCAGGGAGAGGGAAAGCAGATTGCTCGAACTGAGAAGGGGGTCAGGGTGGGTGGGCCCTGGGCACGGGGGTTGGGATTCATGATCTCTCCTGGCAGTGCGGAGCAGGTGAGGGGGGCCCTGGCCCCTGGGTGGGCCTGGGAATTCTGCAGCTTAGACACCTGAACTTCCTGCTTTGGCAAAGCTTCTGGGCACCTGTGGGCACGGCAGGACAGACATGCTGGATTTCCAGGGCCCTTGGGTGCTGGCTGAGCATGGACGTAAGCCTGGCAAGGCTCCCTTTGGTGCCATATTGCAGGAATCAGTCTGAGGGAGCAGTTTCTTACCATGGGCCTTGGAATCAGAATTAAATTGACTTTGAGAAAAGAGTGGGTTTGGTTGTTATTGTTTGGTTATTTTGGTACATCCAAGATTGTGAACTGAGGTTTCAGACCTGTTGCACCCGTAATCCAAACATGGGTTTGGGTGTTAGGCTACTACCCCATATACTTAAAGTCTTGGTCCTGCCGTCTGTGTGATTTTACTAAAAAAGTGTGGTGATGCAGACTGATCAGGTGAGGCACCGAAAACTCCATCATCCCCTTGGCCCTCCCAGCACGTGGGCAGCTGGGCGTCACCCTCAAGCCTGCTCTGTTCCCCTCTCCTCTGGGTGTCTTCTCCCTTCGTCCACTGTGAGCTCCCCGAGGGCAGAGACCCTGTCTAATCGGTCCTCACAGCCACAGCAGCCACCTCCTTGTGCAGTAAGTCTTTGAATAAACATGTGGAGGAAACGTTGCTCAGCAGCTTCAGGGAAACTCTGAAATGCGTGCTGGCCCTGAAAGACTGATCTGAGAAGAACTCTAGCATAGAGTCCCCTCACTTTACCTTGAGGACTGTGGGCGGGTGCATGTTTTTTACATTCATTCTATGTCCTTCGTCAAAGGTGAGCCATTCAGAGTGGGGTTCAAAGAAGATTTTTGTATTTAAAACCTTTTTTTTTAATTTTGCAATGTTGTGTTGCTTTCTGCCATACGACAATGCACATCAACCATAATTATACATGTGTCCCTCCCCCCGCTTCTTCCCCTCTAGGTCATCACAGAACACCAGGCTGGGCTCCCTGTGCTATATGGCAAACTCCTATCAGCTATCTAGTTTACACATAAGAGTGTATAGATGTGAATGCTGCTTTCTCTGTTCAGCCCACTCTCTCTTTTTCCCATTGTGTCCACATGTCATTCTCTGTATCTGCGAAGATCTGAAGGTTTTTTTTTTTTTTATAATTTAGTAGTACATGCTCAAGTTATATCTAAGAATCAGTTTCTAGAAGGCTAGCGCTGCTGACTGGCCAGCTGTCAGCAGTTACGCAGACTTGCCTGGCCCAAGACCAGTGCAGGCTGGCTGGGCATCCGAGTGGACAGCTCAGGACTCCTGGTCCTCGTCCTGTAACTCCTGAGAGAGCTGATCAAGGTGAGGGTGAAGCCAAGGCCAGCCCTCTTGGAGGTAAAGGACTTCTGTTCTGGATTGATGATTTCTGTGAGGTCTTGGGAAAACCAGGATTTTGCCTCAAGCTCCCAAGGTAAGTGACTGGCAGAGGCTTCTGTGTTAGTGGGCATGGGTACTCCATCCTCTGAATGGGCAAACATTTATAAATGTTTGCAAAAGCAAACTCTAGACAGAAGTCCAAGACTTCTTCATGCAAATAGTTGGTAAGTCCTTCTCCTTTTTTTTCCTTCTTTTTGCTAATTAATTTCCCTGACAGCCTTGCTGGTGGCTCTTCACCACAATTGGTTGCTAAATTGAAAAGCTTAATTATCTGTGTAATAACGTGCTATAAAAACATACAAAGCCAGGAAAAAATAGTTGCAGTCAAGAAGGCTGAGCCTGTGTGTTTATACCTGGACTGAAAGGAGACCATTGAATCTGTCAGTAATGATTTGATGGACTGAATTTCTTCCTAAATTGTAAGAGAAAACACTTAATTTGAGGCTCTTAAGTTGCCTTCATTTATAAGCAGAAGCAGTATCTCATTAATATGTTTGAGTTTTTTGATGCTGTTTATTAGAATTGACTGTAGCTCACTAGCTTTATTAAAGCATTTCTGCATAGACTTCATTGAAGGCCTGCTATGGGCTAAGCACTTTACTCTTGCTTACATATATAATTTTTTTTAAAGAATTTTGATATGGACTTTTTTTTTTTTTTTTTTAAAGATTTATTTATTTATTTATTTTGGGCGGGGGTCGGGTTGGGGAGGGAGGGGAGCGGGAGGGCCACTTCTATTGGTCTTTCATTTCGCAGTTTTCATCAGTCTTTGTTCTTTGGCTCCTGTGGGCCTCCCATCGCGGTGGCCTCTGTCGTCGCAGAGCACCGGCTCTGGGCGCATGCGCTCCAGAGCTCCGGCTCGGTGATTGGACACATCGGTCCAGCCGCTCCGCGGCACGTGGGATCTTCCCAGGCCAGGGATCGAACTGGCGCCCCTTGCACTGCAAGGCGGTGTCCTTATCCACTGGACCACCAGGGGAAGCCGGATATGGACATTTTAAAAGTCTACATTGAATTTGTTACAATGTTGCTTCTGTTTTATGTTTTGGTTCTTTGGCTGAGAGGTATGAGGGATCTTAGTTCCCAGATCAGGGATTGAGCCCCAATCCCCCCACCCTCTACCCTGCATTGGAAAGGAAGGTCCTAATCATTGGACCACCAGGGAGGTCCTTACATTATATTTTTAAAATCCTGTTTGAGATACTACAGGGAAGGTGGGTTTATCTCCATCTCTTAGTTAAGGAAAGTGAGCCTCATGGATCTAGTGTAAAAATCAGGGCTTTTCCCACAGTGGGTTAGTGGAAGCAAAGAGGAGCTGATTTTTTTTTTTTTAAATGTCTTTCATGAACAGATTGACCAACTTTTTGTAACAGTTGCCTTAAAAAACTTAAAAAAAAAAATTGAAGCAGAATTGCTTAATATAGTGTGAACTCCTGGCTCACAAAATGGATGAAACAGTGGTTGTTTTTAAGCCTCTAAGTTTTGGGATAGGATGTAACACACACTAGATAAGCAGCTCCTGTCGCCTGGCTCTTTGTTTCTCTGGCTAAAGAGGCTTAGTCTTCTGTCATAAGCTCTTTCCCCTACAGTACCACCTTGAGAGAGCTTCTGCACAGGAACACAGATGTGGAAAGGCCAGTGACAATTAAGAAAACAAATCACCAAGGACTTCCCTGGTGGCTGGCTAAGACCCCACACTTCCAGTGCAGGAGGTTTGGGTTCAATCCATGGTCAGGGAACTGAGATACCACATGCCTCATGGTGTACCCCGCCCCCCACCCCCCAAAATAAATTACCAAAGCAGACTGATAAAGGGGAAAAACAATGCCTGGGAAAGCTAGGGGCATTGTAAGCGCAATATTTAGCCTGTCTTTCTGGCAGCCAGGATGGAATAGGGAAATAGGTGTTATGGCAGTGTTTTGGGTTTCAGCTTTGACTGTATTCAAGTTCCCTTTGGCACTTTGACACATCAGGCTTTGGCTGGGAGATTGTGACTCTGTCTGCCTATCTGTTAAAGGCTGCTGGGAGTTCTGTGAGCGGCCACGGATGTAGAAACAGTAGCCTGGCTCCCACTGGCATATGGAGAACGGTCATGGTCATTGACGTGCATTTACCCAGGGCCTTCATGAGCAGGAGCCATGGTGGCCTTTAATCCTCACTGCAGGCTCACTAGGTAGAGGGGAGAAGCTGCCTTTTTTTCAGGTAAGGAGACAAGTGTGGTAGAGAACTAAGTCACTGGTACCCAATCATCTAGCTGGTAATAAGTATAGGACTGGAACTCATCTGTCTTTCAACTATCTAAAATTTTTACACTCGATTTTCTCCTGACCGTATTTTTTTTTTTTTTGGTGCACTAAGCAGCATGCAGGATCTTAGTTCCTAGACCAGGGATCGACCCTGTGCCCTCTTCAGTGGAAATTTGGTGTTCTAACTACTGGACCACCAGGGAACTACTTCCTGACTTCCAGTTTTGACCTGAGGGCATTAAGTAAAGGACACTGACCTGTGTTCTCAGAGGAGCAAAGGATTTGGCATACTTGGAACTACTTACTGTACTGGGTTTTTTTTTTGGGAGGGGCAGGTGGGCCATTTCTATTGATCTTTCATCTATTTATTTCCATCTGTCTTTGTTCCTTGGCCTGTGTGGGCCTCCCATCTCAGTGGCCCCTCTCGCCGCAGAGCACTGGCTCTGGGTGCATGCGCTCCAGAGCTCTGGCTCAGTAGTTAGACACATAGGTCCAGCCACTCCGTGGCACGTGTGATCTTCCCAGGCCAGGGATCGAACCAGCGCCCTTTGCACTGCAAGGTGATGTCCTTACCCACTGGACCACCAGGGAGGCCCGTAGTTACTGCATTGTTGGTGAATGATTTGTAACCTGTGGATGATTCGAAGGGTGTGTGTATGTTTGTGTTTGAAAGCATAACTCCTTGCAAATTTATATTTTTACCACAACTAACTTTAGGACGAATGTTAACATCTCATTACAGAGCTAAACACTTTTCTCTTTATTGAGGAACAACAAACATGGTGACTGAAAAGGCCTCAGGTTAACTGGATGTACCTTTGGATGTTTGCCCTGATCATCTTTGAGTGGATCCTCAAATAGCAAAGCAGGTATTAAAAAGTGTCCTTCACCAACTTCCCTGGTGGTCCAATGGTTAAGATTCTGAGCTTCCACTGCAGAGGTCTCAGGTTTGATCCCTGGTCAGGGAAGTTCCACATGCCATGGGGTGTGATCCAAAAAGAAAAAAAAAGTCATTCCTATTAAGGAGTATCATGTTTTTCTGAGGATTGCTACTACACATTTTTACCAAAAAAAATTTTTTTTGTCAAAGATACTTAATTTTGCTGAACTGATGGGTATTTTGGGATGTGAGGGGAGAGGAAATGGAAAAATATGCCTATCTCTCTCCCTTTCTAGGGTGCCAGTGTCTGTCTTTGGTTGTTGAGCCAGCTGAAGGAGGTTGTCCAAGCAAAACACCATTTATGAATGTGGCATTGTCTTCATGGCAACACTCTATGTGTGAGCCTGTCATGCCCCAACAGGCGTGTAACCTTGTGGAGGACGATGCTGATGGTGAAAGCAATGCCAGAGAGGATCCTGGTGGTGGTTTAGTCCCTAAGTCAAGTCTGGACTTTTGCAGCCCCATGGACTGTAGCCCACCAGGCTCCTTTGTCCATAGGATTCTACAGGCAAGAATACCAGAGGGTTGCGTTTCCTGCCTCGCAAGCAGATTCTTTATTGCTGAGCTGCCAGGAAAATCTGGACTTGCTCATCTCATAGATTTTGGTCATCATTTGGGCTTCCATGGTGGCTCAGACGATAAAGAATCTGCCTGCTATGCAAGAGACCCAGATTCAATCTGTGGGTGGGGAAGGTCTCCTGGAGAAGGGAACAGCAACCGGCTCCAGTATTCTTGCCTGGAGAATTCCACGGACAGAGGAACCTGATGGGCTACCTGTGGGATCACAGAGTCGGACAGGACTAAGCAACTAACACCTTTACTTTTGGTTGCTTCTACTGGAGTAACTAGAGTAGACGGTGCTAGCATTGAGACTTGATGGGGTTCCTGTCCAGAACCTTGGATCCCTGAACACAGTGGAGGCTGCCCAGGTGCTGAGTTACTGCTGCACCACTTGCAAAGCAGCGACATGGTGAGTGGGAGCCCGAGGGTGTATGTATTTCACTTACTCAGAGCTGTCAGGTCTTATCAACCTGTTGTAAGACATACTTTTTCTCCCTGAAAACTCATAAAATTCATGTTATGATTTCAATGCCCACAAGATGCTGTAGAATTTTGTTGAGCTGCTTATACCCTTTTCTCCTAATAGATATATCATTCTCATGCACATGGATGCAAATGTGTGCATGCGAGTCTGTACAGGAAGTTCAAATGCCATGGTGTGATCCAAAAGAAAAAAGTCATTCCTATTAAGGAGTATCATGTTTTTCTGAGGATTGCTACTACACATTTTTACCAAAAAAATTTTTTTTTGTCAAAGATACTTAATTTTGCTGAACTGATGGGTATTTTGGGATGTGAGGGGAGAGGAAATGGAAAAATATGCCTATCTCTCTCCCTTTCTAGGGTGCCAGTGTCTGTCTTTGGTTGTTGAGCCAGCTGAAGGAGGTTGTCCAAGCAAAACACCATTTATGAATGTGGCATTGTCTTCATGGCAACACTCTATGTGTGAGCCTGTCATGCCCCAACAGGCGTGTAACCTTGTGGAGGACGATGCTGATGGTGAAAGCAATGCCAGAGAGGATCCTGGTGGTGGTTTAGTCCCTAAGTCAAGTCTGGACTTTTGCAGCCCCATGGACTGTAGCCCACCAGGCTCCTTTGTCCATAGGATTCTACAGGCAAGAATACCAGAGGGTTGCGTTTCCTGCCTCGCAAGCAGATTCTTTATTGCTGAGCTGCCAGGAAAATCTGGACTTGCTCATCTCATAGATTTTGGTCATCATTTGGGCTTCCATGGTGGCTCAGACGATAAAGAATCTGCCTGCTATGCAAGAGACCCAGATTCAATCTGTGGGTGGGGAAGGTCTCCTGGAGAAGGGAACAGCAACCGGCTCCAGTATTCTTGCCTGGAGAATTCCACGGACAGAGGAACCTGATGGGCTACCTGTGGGATCACAGAGTCGGACAGGACTAAGCAACTAACACCTTTACTTTTGGTTGCTTCTACTGGAGTAACTAGAGTAGACGGTGCTAGCATTGAGACTTGATGGGGTTCCTGTCCAGAACCTTGGATCCCTGAACACAGTGGAGGCTGCCCAGGTGCTGAGTTACTGCTGCACCACTTGCAAAGCAGCGACATGGTGAGTGGGAGCCCGAGGGTGTATGTATTTCACTTACTCAGAGCTGTCAGGTCTTATCAACCTTTTGTAAGAAATACTTTTTTCTCCCTGAAAACTCATAAAAATTCATGTTATGATTTCAATGCCCACAAGATGCTGTAGAATTTTGTTGAGCTGCTTATACCCTTTTCTCCTAATAGATATATCATTCTCATGCACATGGATGCAAATGTGTGCATGCGAGTCTGTACAGGAGCCTCCTTTATAAGCCAAAGTGGTTTTGCTGAGGAAATAAGTAATTATCACCCACTGGCTCAATGCGACTTAGATAGCTTTATGCATATTCTCAAAAGACTCCATTTGATGACTATTTTAATAATTTCATTAACCTTGTCTATATTTTAACCAGATGCCTTTTCAGCTTATCTATTTATTTTATTATCATGATGATGCTTTGCTTTCTTGTGTATCTGGAAAGAAATAAAATTAGTGGATGTAGCTTTTTTTTTATGATGAACATTTTTTTTATGATGAGGAAGGTCATCTTTTGTGTTAGAAGCAGTAGGTTTGTAATTCCATACCAATACTGTGTGAATTCTGTGCCTTTAAAAAGATTGTATGGGGCTTTTTTCCTGGTGGTCCAGTGGGTAAGGACACTGCCTTGCAGTGCAAAGGGCACCGGTTCGATCCCTGGCCTGGGAGGATCTCATGTGCTGCGGAGTGGCTGGACCGATGTGTCCAACTACCCAGCCAGAGCTTGGGAGAGCATGCGCCCAGAGCCGGTGCTCTGCAACGAGAGAGTCCGCTGCTATGGAAGGCCCACACAGGCCAAAGAACAAAGACAGATGGAAATAAATGAAAGATTAATAAAAATGGCCAAAAAAAGAAGAAAGTATGATGTTAACCTAAAACATTATACCAGAATTTTGATATTTTAAATATAGGCCTTTAAACTGAGTTTGAGATTGAGGTTACTTTTTTTTCCTCTTTTGATAGAATGAGGAGAGGGGAAATATTCAAAAATAATAGTTACCCAGGAATAATAGTGCATTGCTTCCAAAATATTCTCTAGAGAAACTCATACTTCATTATCCTTAATTCTGTAAGATGAAACCTTGTTACAGGATAAAAGGCATAACTTTTTTTTTTTTTTTTTCTCCAGCTCTTTTTTTTGTGTGTGTGCTCTTTTTTTTTTTTTTTTAAATTGGGGTATAGTTGATTTACAATGCTGCATTAGTTTCTGGTGTACAACAAAATTATTGTTATACGTCTTTTACAGAGATTCGTTCTTTACAGCTATACATAATCCCAAATCAGTCCTAGGTATATCCCTGACCCCTCACAACTTAGCCACCCTCCCTCTCCCCCCGTCCCACCCCTCCAGGTTGTTGGATAGCCCCCATGTAAGTTTTCTTGGTCTTACAGCTTATTCACAATGGTTACCTCTTTTACATATGATAGTGTAGGTTTCCGTGTTACTCTTTCCATATCTCTCACCCAGTCTTCCCTCCCCTCAATGTCCATAGGTCTGTTCTTTATGTCTGTTTCTCCATTGCTGCCCTGCATGTGTATTTATCAGTGAAATCTTTCTAGTTCCATATATATGCGTTAGTATACCGTATTTGTCTTTCTCTTTTTGACTTATTTCACTTTGTATAATAGACTCTAAATTCATCCACCTCATTAGGACTGATTCTTGTGCATTTCTTTTTACAACTGAGAAATATTCCATTGTATATATGTACCAGAGCTTCTTTATCCTTTCATTTGTTGATGGACATCTAGGTGGCTTCCATGTTTTAGCTGTTGTAAAAAGTGCTACAGTGAACATTGGGGTACATGTGTCTCTTTCCATTTTGAGTTCATCGGGGTATAAGCCTGATAGTGGAATTTCTGGGTCATAATGGTGCTTCTGTTCTCCAGCACTTTTATTAGGAGGTGGTGATGCCCTATGGCGTGTATGTGTATCTCCGAGTGGGAGGTACTAGGAACTACAGGGTTATTCTTTTCCACTTTAAAACTGTATGAAATTACACCTGTATTGTGTTTTAAAAGCTCAGTACAGTTTTGAATTTTGCATGAAGTTATGTGGTACTGGGGCTTTCCAAGTGGTACTGTGGCAAAGAATCTGCCTGCCAGTGCAGGATAGGAGGGTTCAATCCCTGAGCCAGGAAGATTCCCTGAAGGAATAAATGGCAGCCCTCCCCACTATTCTTGACTGAAAAATCCCATGTCAGAGGAGCCTGGTGGGCTATAGTCCATAGGGTCAGATATGACTGAGCAACTGAGCACAGTACATGTGGGACTTACTGTTTATTATAAATAAAGATGTTACCATGTGAAATTAGAATGGGCAAATCATCTATGATACTGTTATGTCAGTTAAACTTCATGGTCTTAAAGAAAAAAATAAAACATGGCTTTTTTAAAAACAAAACAATCTATAGCATTCCTGGTTGTAGAGAAGGATTGAGCTCTGTCGGCAGTAGCCTCATTGGTGAAATGTTAATTATGTATAAATTGTGACTGAACATTTTTATGAATTCTTTAAGAGAACATAATATATGTATGTTTTTTTTTTGCTATCACTTTTTCCCCCTCTGCATCTCTGTCCATCCTTTTCTCCTCCCTCACGCGAAGACCATTCTGGTTTTACAGGTTCTGATTTTTTCCCCTTATGTCTCACCAGAAGTGTTAATTCATTTTGCTAGAATGGTAGTGGTCTCACAAGTGGAGGATTATGACTCCAGTTGGGGCTTCATCATCCTGAGCAGGTGCATTCTAAGTGAGAGAGATACTGTTTTAATGCAAATGTCCCCCCTAATTCAGGGGAAGGGAGATGTGGATAGGAATTGACACATTGGTTAAGCCAGAATTGTTTCTAAATAGATTGTTTTTTCCCCCTGAATTCTCTGGGCACCTGCAGCCGTGTCCTGTTAATAAATGGAAGAGAAATATAGAGGGAGAGAAGTTGAGGTGACTGTCTTAATTCTTTGCTCCGAGGAATCACAAATGCTTAAGGAAAATGAAGTCAGAGGCTCACATAAATACTTGGGAGCCTCCGTGGTATGTGCTCATTTGAGAGTAGAATTGGATTTGGGGACCCCAGGTATGAGGGGATGGTTGTATTAAAATGCTGTAAGCCCTATTGGGAGGCAACTTAACATGAGCCTTAACAGGGTGGCTTTATGGTGAGGCTCCAGAATTTGTCCTATTCTTCCTTTGTTTTGAAGTGTGCTGCTATTGTCTGAGAAGAGGCAAGCGAATGCTAGAGTAGCGTCTGAGAACCAGGGTATGCAGAGGGAACCAGGGTTCTTTTGTGCTGTGAATGGAGTTTCTGTGTCAGGTAGAATTCCATTTTACATTTTCATTAACTGTGGATTTTAGGGAAGCACAATGTTTCGACTGAAAAAGTGTTAGCTGTATTTCCCTCCCTGGGTGGTGGTGATGTGTTTATAATGTATTAAACTATACTTGTAGGTGTTTTCTGTACATTTTAAAATAAAAGGCTTGTAGGTGTTTTTTTCTGAAATGGGCAAATCAACTAAGATACTGTTATGTCAGTTAACCTTCATGGTCTTAAAGAAAAAAATAAAACATGGCTTTTTTAAAAACAAAACAATCTATAGCATTCCTGGTTGTAGAGAAGGATTGAGCTCTGTCGGCAGTAGCCTCATTGGTGAAATGTTAATTATGTATAAATTGTGACTGAACATTTTTATGAATTCTTTAAGAGAACATAATATATGTATGTTTTTTTTTTGCTATCACTTTTTCCCCCTCTGCATCTCTGTCCATCCTTTTCTCCTCCCTCACGCGAAGACCATTCTGGTTTTACAGGTTCTGATTTTTTCCCCTTATGTCTCACCAGAAGTGTTAATTCATTTTGCTAGAATGGTAGTGGTCTCACAAGTGGAGGATTATGACTCCAGTTGGGGCTTCATCATCCTGAGCAGGTGCATTCTAAGTGAGAGAGATACTGTTTTAATGCAAATGTCCCCCCTAATTCAGGGGAAGGGAGATGTGGATAGGAATTGACACATTGGTTAAGCCAGAATTGTTTCTAAATAGATTGTTTTTTCCCCCTGAATTCTCTGGGCACCTGCAGCCGTGTCCTGTTAATAAATGGAAGAGAAATATAGAGGGAGAGAAGTTGAGGTGACTGTCTTAATTCTTTGCTCCGAGGAATCACAAATGCTTAAGGAAAATGAAGTCAGAGGCTCACATAAATACTTGGGAGCCTCCGTGGTATGTGCTCATTTGAGAGTAGAATTGGATTTGGGGACCCCAGGTATGAGGGATGGTTGTATTAAAATGCTGTAAGCCCTATTGGGAGGCAACTTAACATGAGCCTTAACAGGGTGGCTTTATGGTGAGGCTCCAGAATTTGTCCTATTCTTCCTTTGTTTTGAAGTGTGCTGCTATTGTCTGAGAAGAGGCAAGCGAATGCTAGAGTAGCGTCTGAGAACCAGGGTATGCAGAGGGAACCAGGGTTCTTTTGTGCTGTGAATGGAGTTTCTGTGTCAGGTAGAATTCCATTTTACATTTTCATTAACTGTGGATTTTAGGGAAGCACAATGTTTCGACTGAAAAAGTGTTAGCTGTATTTCCCTCCCTGGGTGGTGGTGATGTGTTTATAATGTATTAAACTATACTTGTAGGTGTTTTCTGTACATTTTAAAATAAAAAGGGCTTATGGAAGAGTCATCAGTGTGTCTTTTATATTTTCCAACTCTGTCATATGAAATGCATTATTCATTCCTCTGTCTGCTCAACAAACATTTCTTGAGCACCTACTATGCACCAGGGCCTGTTACTGGCTCTGGGAATACAGTACTGAACAAAACAAGTTAAAGTCTCTGATCTCGTTATTTAGAGAGGGACAGACAGTACATTAAACCACGTTGTTAGGGTGGGCTGTCAGCAACTTTTTTCTATAAGGGACCAGATAGTGAACAGTCTAGGGTTTGTGGAGCAGGGGGCTTCTGTCCCACCCACTCAACTCTGCCTTTGGAGTGTAACAGCAGATATACATGAGTGACTGTAGCTCTGTGCTAACAAAATGCCACTTACAGAATCAGGTGAGGGGCAAGATTTGCCCTGCAGCCTGTAGCTGGCAGATCCTCATGTCAGATGGTAATATGTCCTAAGGAGAAAATAGAAAAGGGAATGTGGAGTTTTGGGATGTGGGGTGAGGGATGTTGCAGTTTTAACAGAGTGATCAGGGAAGGTCTTATGTAAAAATCTTAGTAAGTTGGATTCAGCTCTGTGTATATCTGGGGACAAGAATGATCCTTACAGAGGGAACAGCACATGCTGAGGTAGGATGCAGGTGGCACATTCAGGAAGTGCGAAGGTCAGGGTGTTTGGAGCAGAATGAATGATGGGGAGAGTGGTAGAAGGTGAAGCCAGAGGCAGAGTCTGGGGGTGAAGGATGAGTCATGCCGTGGCACCTTGTAAGACTTCTTTTTATTTGTTGGTTAGTCACTGGAAGAGTTTGAGTAGAAGGGTGATAGGAGGTAAGTTTTAATAGGGTCTCTGGCTTTTGTATGGCTAATAGACTGTAGGAGGGCTGGGGTGGAAATCTGGAGAACCAAGAGGTGATTGAGGTAATCAGGGTAGAGATGATGATGCTTGGGCCGGCTCATCGTGAGGTGGTGAGAAGCAGCTGCTCCAGGATGTGCATTGGCTAAAGTCTCAACAGGAATTGTTCACTGTGGAAGTGTGGGGTACAAGGACGGGAAGAGTCTAAGATGACTCCAGAGTAAACTGGGAGTGCTGTTCCCTGAGTGGGGAAGCTGGTGGGCCCTCAGTCTCCTGCACAGACCCTGACAGAGCATGCAGTCTGAGGGGCAAGGCAAATCTTTCATCTCTAGTATGTGTGTGTGTCTTGGTGGCCCTAAGTGCCCAGGCTCAGGTCTCTTGTGTCCATGCTGTTTGTCATGGACTTCATCTTGCTGTGGTTCATGTCTTGGGTTAGTGCAGGTTCCTGAGATTTGGGAGACATGTGAAGGTTCCATGCATAAATTTGTTGAGTGAATCCATTTCAATTAATGAAGTTATTGAAGGAAATCCTGATACCCCCTGGATCACCATGTAGGTCCTCAAATACTGGGATATATGCAGGTTGACCTCTGGTGACTACAAGAGCTAGAGTCTTAAGTGAATTGTTGATCCTGCACACTATTGATGGTTCTCTGTGCTTCTTGGAGAAGGTGCGGTACTCTCCCACTTCACTGTTACTGGACTTATAAATAACATATACAGTGCAGTGCCAAAAAGCAATTCAGAAAGTCCTGTCTGTTTAGAGGGTTCTATAAATTGTCTGCTAAAACATCTGCCGAGTGTTTCTCAGATGCATTGCTAAATTTATGACAGTTAAAGTGTAATAATGATTTGAAGACTCCTAAGCGGTGGTTCTTGTTTCTAAGGAGACAAGTGCTTTGGCCTTACCTTTATCTTATTAGGGAGTTGTATGTCAGTGCTTAAGATGCAATGCAAAGAGGGTAGTACATCTTATTAAGGGGTGGAATTGGGGTGGAGATTTCTGTTGAACATCCAGGTGACTATGTGAAGAGGTAGTATAAATGAACCTGGGCATGAGGAAAGACCAGGCTAGAGAGAGAGAGGTGGGGGTAGTCATTGTTTGGAGACAAAGCTATGCGACCAATGGGATCACTGGAAGAATTGACATAGATAGAAGACAACCAAATTCCTAGGGGCCGTCAACCAGGAGACCAGGAGGAAAAGCCAAAGAGGAAATGTAAAAAGACCACCAGTAGTGTCCTCGAAGTCAAGTGAAGATGATTTTTTGGGGGGGTGGGGGTGGGAAGGGCAGGCCATTTCTATTGGTCTTTCATTTATCTATTTTCATCCATCTTTGTTCTTTGGCCCGTGCGGGCCTCCCATCGCAATGGCCTCTGTTGTTGCAGACCGCTGGCTCTGGACGCATGCGCTCCAGAGCTCTGGCTAGATAGTTGGACACATCCGCCCAGCTGCTCCGCGGCACGTGGGATCTTCCCAGGCCAGGGATGGAACCGGTGCCCCTCGCACTGCAAGGCTGTGTACTTACCCACCGGACCACCAGGGAAGCCCGAAGATGATGTTTTGTGGAGACTGTGATTAGCTATGTCAAATACTGGAGGTCAAGGAGGGCTGGGCTGAGAAGCGAGTCTTTACCAGGGTACAAGACATCGGCGACCTGAGAGCAGCGTGGATAGAGTAGTGTGCTTATGAGGGAACATTTAGATCAATGGCTGCAAATAAACGCAGTATGTGTACAGTTTGGGTAGCTGTGGCCTGTATTAATCATTGCCATTTTTCTTTCAACCACTGCCTATTCATCATCATTAATATTTCAGTACTCTTGGTACAGAAAACCCATCTCCAACAAAACTCTTTTACAAAGCCTTCATTGGGTTTTCTCAGTGAAGCTGTGTGATTTTGGAATCTTGCTTGTGGTCAGTACAGTTTCATATCCTGTTCTTTCAAAGTCACTAAAAATTTGTAGATTTTATTAAACACCCTTAAGCGCCTCTTGGGCACAGTGCTGTCAGTGCTTCCTGTTTTTAAAATGTAAATCAGGTACTATAAAACAAGGTACAAGGAGTATCCTTGTCAGTAGATCAGAGGTATAAGGGAAGTTATAGCCTATTTTGCCAAAATAACATGTTGATTGTGTATAATTACTTCACTAACATGGTCAGGTAGAATTTCTTCTTGTAGATCATAAAGGAAATTTTTTCCTTGTGCTTAGAGGATAAAAGCAATAGATTAGGAAATTGAAGCCGAAAGATGGTGGGGGGAAGTCATGGAGAGGTTAGTGTACAAGAATGTAAGAGAGCAGATTCTATATATAGTTGCTGGGAAAGGGCCAAAACTTGAGTCTGATTTTGATAGAATTATAGCAGTTTAGGTCAAGAAAGAAACATGATTGTTATGTGTTTTAATGTTAAAGAAGGCAAAAACAAACTGGTGACTCAGGCAAAGGAGAACTTTTCTTGGTCTTGAGGCCTGAGGAATTTTTCCATGACGTAGGGAACGGTGAGTGACGAGTGTACAGGTCCTCAAAAGCTTCCCACAGTAGATACTCCAAAGTTACCTAGAATTGCATCTTACATTGAGGGATAATGCTAAAAGCATAAACATGTTAATCCAAAAATGTTATTTAACCATTTTTAATTTGGATTTGCAGTCGATTTACAATGTGTTTGTTTCAGGTATACCTAAAAAGTGATTATTAAACGTAAACATATATCTATCTTTTTCAATTGTTTTCCCATTTGGGATATTACAGAATATTGAGCAGATTTATCTGTGCTATACAGGAGGTCCTTGTTGGTTGTCTATTTTAAATAGAGTTGTGTGTCTGTGCCAACCCCAAATTCCCAGCTTATTCCCCCTCCACCTTTTGCCTTTGGTAACTATAAGTTTGCTTTGGTTGTCTAAGTCTGTTTCTGTTTTGTGAATTCATTTGTATCATTTTTTTAGATTCCGCATATATGAAATATCATATTATATTTGTCTTTCTCTGACTTACTTCACTTAGTATGTGAATCTCCATGTCCAGGTCTCCGTTTTGCTGTAAATGGCACTTTTCATTCTAATGTATGTCTATGTAATATTCCACTGTATATATGTACCACATCTTTATTCATTCCTCTGTCAGTGGATATTTATGTTGCTTCCAGGTCTTGGCTATTGTAAACAGCACCGAACTGAACGTTTGGGTGCATGTATCTGTTTGAACTGTGTTTTTTCTCCAAATATATCGCCTAGGAGTGGGATTGCAGGGTCATATGGTAACTCTAGTTTTAGTTTTTTAAGGAATCTCTGCACTCTTTGCTATAGGGACTATCGCAAATTGCATTCCCGCTAACAGTTTAGTAAGGTTCCCTTTTCTCTATACCTTCTCCAGCATTCATTGTTTGCAGAATTTTTGATAATGGCCATTCTGATTGGTTTGAGATGATAACTCATTTTAGTTTTGATTTGCATTTCTCTAATAATTAGGCTTCCCTGGTGGCTTAGTGGTATAGAATCTACCTGCCAGTGCCTGAGATGCAGGTTTGATCCCTGTGTTGGGAAGATCCCCTGGAGAAGGAAATGACAACCCACTCCAGTGTTCTTGCCTGGAAAATTCTTAAGGACAGAGGAGCCTGGTGTGCTACAGTCCGTGGGGTTACAGAAGACATGGACATGACTTAGTGACTCAACAACAGCAATAATTAGTGATGTTGAATATCTTTTCATATGCCTCTTGACCATCTGTATGTCTCTGGAGAACTGTCTTTTTAAGTCTTCTGTCCAATTTTTGATTGAGTTGCTTTTTGTTTTTGTGATAAGTTTCATGAGTTGTTTGTAAATCCTGGAGACCAATCCCATGTCAGTTCCATTGTTGGCAAATGTTTTCTCCCATTCTGTGGGTTTTCTTTTAATTTTGATGATGGTTTCCTTCACTGTGCAAAAGGTTTTGAGTTTCATTAGGTTCCAGTTATTTATTTTTCTTTTATTTCCATTACTCTGGTAGATGGGTAGAAAAAGATATTGCTGTGATTTATGTCAAAGTGTGTCCTGCCTATGTTTTCTTCTAAGAGTTTTATAGTATCTGGTTTTATGTTTAAGTCTGTAATCCATCTGGAGTTTGTTTTTGTGTATGGTATTCAGTAATGTTCTAATTTCATTCTGTGACAAGTAACTATCAGTTTTCCCAGCACCATTTGTTAAGAAACTGTCTTTTTCCCATTGTCTAGTATTGCCTCCTTTGTCATAGATTAATTGACCCTAGGTACATGGGTTCATTTCTGGGTTTTCTCTTCTGTTCTGTTGATCTGTGTGTCTTGTTTTTGTGCCAGTACCATACTGCTTTGATCACTGTAGCTTTGTAGTATAGTGTGAAGTCAAGGAGCCTGATTCCTCCAGCTCTATTTTCCTTTCTGAAGATTTCTTTGACTATTTGAGATCTTTTGTGTTTCTATCAGCAAGTTCAGTAAAGTTGCAGGATACAAAATTAATGCACAAAAATCTCTTGCATTTCTGTACAGTAACAATGAAGGAACAGAAACATAATTTAAAAGAAACAGTCTCATTTACCATCACATAGAAAAGTAGGTTTATCCCTAATATTTTATTCTAAGGAGACAAAAGAACTCTACTCTGAAAACTATAAGATGCTGATGAAAGTAATCAAAGATAACAAAAAGAAAGATCTTCCATTTTCTTGGATTGGAAGAGTCAATATTGTCAACATGACTGTACTACCCAAGGCAATCTACAAATTCAGTGTAACCCCTATCACTTACCCAATGACGTGTTTCACAGAATGCTCTTGTTTCTTCAGGAAATTTGCTCTGTTGATAGTTGCTGCTGTTAGTTTAAGTCATCTCCATGTTTTTTTTTTTTTTTAAACATTTATTTTATTTATTTATCTTTTAGGGGGTGAGGTGGCGAGGGAGGGGGACGGGCGGTCCACTTCTATTGTTCTTTCATTTATCTATTTTCATCCGTCTTTGTTCTTTGGCTCCTGTGGACCTCCCATCTCTGGCCTCTGTCGTCGCAGAGCGCCAGTTCTGGACGCGTGCGCCCCAGAGCTCCAGCTTGGTAATTGGACACATCAGTCCAGCCACTCCGTGGCACGTGGGATCTTCTCAGGCCAGGGATCGAACTGGCAGTGCAAGGGGTGTCCTTACCCACTGGACCACCAGGGGAAGCCCGTCATCTCCATGTTTTTTAACAGTTAAGAGAATGAAGTGAAAGCCAGGGACTGACTTAGGATATTAAGACTCTTCCAACTGTTTGCCTGAATGGATGACCAGCTTGGGGACGGGAGTCAGGGGGAGGGCTGTACTTCTTTCTTACTAAAATCCCTTTCAACAAAGAAAAGTATGGTTGGCAGATAAAAACCTGGCTTTCCTGCCCTCAGACTCCTTTAGAAGATCTGGTGTTAATTCTGGGTTTGATGCTGGTGGTTTCAGTGAAAGCTAGAAACGGTGAGGAGGTTGGATGAAACATTTCCAGAGAGATCCTGCTTCTGATACCTGTGAGTCCAGCTGTGGGATTTGCTTGGCCAAGCTGATCCACTTGTGACCTGACCTTTCCTCTTGAAAGGCTTTTTCTTTATCATCCCAACTGTCTTACACTGTTTAGGTTTTAGCAAATTACTTTAGAGCGTTTCATATTAAACATTATGAATCATTTCCACCCAGGCCCTTGTATGTCTCCGTTTGTCTCAGTAAAACATTTTCAAATAAAGCTTCACTGTGTTTTGAAGCATATAGAGCAGCTACTGTCTCTGTCTCTCATTGGCTTTCTTTGGTGTAACTCATTGTTTAGTGAAACACTCTGAGATGTTGTCAGACCACTATCTGCTTATTCCCCTGGATGTGGTTCAGAAAGGACTGAGACCATGCAGACTAACAGTAAAACAACTTACTAAAAAACCAGTGCTTACTAATTTTAATTAACCATAAAAGATGTTTGAGTTGTTCATATGTACATTTGTATAGGACTGTTTGTCTTGAAACTTTGAAATATTTGAGTTAAAGTGATTGCCTTGCAAATGAAGATGGAACAAGGGGCTCTTTCAGAATGAAGTGCAGGGCTGAACACCATTTTTTTAGCTCATTATGTTTGATCTTTATTGATGAGGAAGGGCCATTTTAGGGCAGTGGTTCTCATTCGGATTGTTGTTTCAGTTTAGGGGGAGAAACAATCCCTGGTCAATTAAATCTGACTCTCTGAGGTGGAACCTAACCCTTATTTAAGTTCCTAAGGAAATGAAACTATTTCATACTGACTCAGAAGCAGCCCTACATACATGGTAACTGTGCTGGGTCATAGATGTGTGGCATTTAGGAGCAACTAGGAAGGTTTATGAGGCTATTGGTCCCTTAACTAAGTGCCTTCAGACTGCTGCACTTTGTATTCTGTCTTATTTCTGTAGTTTTTCTATCATAGTTTCCACTCTTTTCACTTTTAATTTGTTGCTTCTCTGCCATAGACTTGGAAACCATGTGATCAAATTGGTTAGAATTGCGGGGCAAATGAAGAATCAATAGCCATCAGTAAAGATCTAAGGACCTTTTTAAGGAACAAAATCTATACATTGCCATGAATAAACTATTTTTTTTTCTTTTCCTCATCATGCCTGTTTTATTTATATTTATTTTCATCCATCTTTTTATTCTTTGGTATGTGTGGGCCTCCCATTGCAGTGGCCATTCTTACTGCAGCGCACTGGCTCTGGGCACATGCACTCCAGAGTACTGGCTTGTAATTGCACACACTGATTTAGCTGCTTTGCAGCATGTGGGATCTTCCTGGGCCAGGGATCAAACTGGTGCCCCTTGCACTGCAAGGCAGACTCTACCCACTGGACCACCAGAGAAGCCCTGTGAATAAACTTTTTAAGGGTTTTATTTCGGTCTTTTAACTATGCTTTAGAAAGATGAGCTTGATGAGTAATTTCTAAGTGGGGTTAAGGAGATACTCCATGAGAAGAAGCAGTGAAGTGAGGCCTTAAATGTAAAAACATTGTGAAATTTGAAGTTTCCACATTTCATGTATGCATTCACTCTAGATCTGAGTTCCATCTCTCAACATGTGATCAACTTGTTCAGATGAGATACATATGCACACATGAAGGTGTCAACTACAAATTGGCATTTACCAGTTACATTGCTACTGACTGAACAAGGACATTTGCATCTGCCTCAGTGGAGATTGAGCCCTGTGCAGTGAGAGCTGCTGACCTTCAACACCCCGTGAGGTAGTTCAGGGTGGAGTGAGGCGCTCTGGGCTCCAGGGAATCTGGTGAGGCAGGTCTTTAGATAGGTGGATGTTTTAAGGAACGGATTTTATTATCTTAATCCTTGCATCTCCTCATATTTAGAAAAGCACTAAATCTCTTCATGGTGACATCAGATCCTTGTGACTAACTGAAAGCCCTTTGTAAAATGACTGTTTATTTGTGTGGAATGCTCCCTTCCTCAAAATGTTATTTATTGATTTTCCTCCTGCTGCCTCTTTGGAGCAGTCTCTCAGAGTCATCTGGGCAGCTGTCTTCTGGGCTGCAGTCCTAATTTTCTCTCAAGTTGGTCATCTTTTTTAAGTTGACAAAGGAAAGAAGCCACAATGACAAGATTTTATATTTTGTATGATTTAATATTTTGGATCCTTCTGATAGTGTTGAGGTTTTGTTGTATTAATTCTTGAAGCATCTGTGGAGGTATTACCACCATCTCCGTTTTGTAGACGGTGAAGCTGAAGCAAAGAGAATTTAGGTAACTCTCCCAGAGTTGCTTAGTTAATAATTGGCAGAATCTGGATTTGAGCTGAACCTCGGCAGTCTGACTCGTGATCCCACACCCTCACAAACTATGCTCTACTTATGCTTGCATGCATCACTTCATTCATATCTGATGCTTTGCAACCCTCTGAACTCCAGACTACCAGATTCCTCTTGTCCACAGGATTCTCCAGGCAAGAATACTGGAGTGGGTTGCCATGCCCTCCTCCAGGGGATTTTCCCAACCTAGGGATTGAATGTGTATCTCTTACATCTCCTGCATTAGTAGGAGGTTTCTTTACCACTAGTGCCACCTGGGAAATGGGGTGTCCTATCTATTAGGTACTCACTTCTGGTTTTTCATTACAAGCAACTAGTATTGAACACTTCCATGCATACATTTCTCTTCTTTGATTTAATTTCATGGGGGCAAACTCCCATATAAGCAGAATCCTAGGTGTTACAGGTTCAATTATATCTGCTTAAGATCTGTATGTTGAAGTCTTACTTCCCCACCCCAAAGCCTCAGAATGGGACCTTATTTGGAAATAGTCATAAGTAATGTAACTAGTCAAGGCAAGGTCATACTGAGGTAGGGCGGGCCCCTAATCCAGTATGATTGGCATCCTTATTTAAAGAGGAAATTTGGATATAGACATGCACATAGGGAGGATGCTATGTAAAGACTGGAATTATGCTGCCACAAGGCAAGAAATTCCTAGTAGCCAGGGGAGGGGCCTAGAGCAGATCCTTCCCTGGTGCCTTCAAGGGGAATAATGCTCCACTGATACCTTGACCTCAGACTTCTAGCCTCCAGACCTGTGAGACGATACATTTCTATTGCCTGAAATGCATCATCAAACATAGGTTACATCAACCATAGGAAACTAACATCCATTGGTGGAAGAATTTCTCTTAGGTCAAAGAGTAATCTAAACTCACTGCTATTCAATAACTCTGAAAAACTATAGCAAAGATGCCTGTTACTTCTTCCTGGCCTATTTCTTCTCTGGATAGCTGTTCCTACTGAGTCTGCCACACATTGCTTTCTTTACCATGTGATCTTGCTCCACCAATGGTTGGACCAAGGTGGGCACCTGACCATGGGAAAAACAGTCAGATTGGCTCTTTAGATGATCAGGAATTGAGATACAGAGAGTTGGTATGGAGCTGAGTATGAAAGTCATGAGAGGATATATATGTATAACTGAGTCACTTTGCTGTAGATCAGTAATTGATACAACATTATACATAAACTCGAATACAAATTTTTAAAAAAGGCCATGAGATCATTCAGGGGCAGCTTTGGAAGGATTCTAAGTAGGTGACCGGACAGAGAAGCTGGGCTCAACAACAGAGGAGAAGGAAGCAGAAGTGGGACCAGTGGCTCAGAGTGTGAGAGAAATCTCGAGCTGCTGTCTTGATTCTTGATGCTGTACAATTTGGCGGTTGATTTTCTTTCAATGCCCAGTTGCCCTTACTGCATTTGGACTTTGGGTGATGCCACTGTTCACTTTTATTAAATTCCTGGGTTTCAATTCTTATAACCAAATGAACCCTGATGGAAATAGAGGAATGGCATAATAGAAGGCTGCCTGACGGATTGGTGCTATCAGATGTCCCTCTGTAACCTCCAACACCTATGCCTAAATTCAGCCTGGTCTCTGGAGAGCTGTGAGTCTGGACCCACCATGTTGGTCCTCTTTGAGTTGTATTTACAGATTTGTTTTTGGTTGTGATACATTCTTAGGGCTCTGATGGGTATAGCCAAACTGATTTTGGTAATACCAAAATACTAAAAGGGATGTATCAGTACATCCTACTATCTTTGACCATAACTCTTTTACTGTAACTTACCAGCAGCGAATGATGTAAAAATCAGTAATCTTAAGTGTAAAATGAAGTGAATTTTTTCGGTATAATACTTATTTTTAGTACAATTTTTTTTTTCCTTTGTATTTGCTAACCAACAATTTATCTTAACTTTTTTTGGTAGCCTAGTAACCATTTATATTTTAATAGCTTGGTGATTATCTTGCAAAATTGTGGATTTGACTTGGAAGATTGACAGAATTCCTTCCCCCAAGGCAATAATTATTATCCAGAGAGCACATATAACATCTGATTGTTTTATATGAGGCACTGCATATTCAAGAACTTAAAATCTCTATTCCTATCACTATAGGGCCAGAGGCCTACCAGGCTAGTTACATTATGCAAATCAAGAAAAAAGTAAGGACTCTGCCGGGAAACTTGGCCTTGGGGGCAGTTTACTGCTTTCAAATCTCCAATAGACACACTATTTTTCTTGCAGAGGTGGAGCACACCTGGAGAGCATCTTCAAAATGAACGTCCACACCTTCTGTTTTTAAAATCTGACTCTTGGAGGGTGGGTGTGACTTCTGAAACCATTAGATGCCATCCACGAAGTTGTCCTGCTTTGACTGAATGTATGTATGTTTGAGTTTTAATTTTTACCCTGAATTCCTCACATAGAACCCACATAGAGTCAAATGTGACAGCAGTCCATTGCTTCCCTCTGCCTTGGGAAGATTTTCTGCCCTGTTCTCTCTCAGTTAGAGTTTTCTTACTTTACCACTGGAAATGTGTGACAGTTGCCGTATTTTTAAGTTGTAAAGTCTGGCTTCTTAGGCTTATATTATGCTGCAGGAAGGTTTGAGGCACAGCTATGCTGCTGTTGATTACCTTCTGAAGAAGGCTGTTGGAAGGTTGTTGGAAGATGTATTTCCTTGGTGTTTTTAATTTACTCTTCTTAAAGTAGCTCTGCTGGGGAAATCTCAGGAGGATTTTTAAATACCAGTCCTAATGATGCCATTAATATTGTGAGTAAATAATGGTAGTATGATTGGTGGGCAACATGGTGGCTGAGCCAGCAGACATGGGCTGATATCCCCAGCTGTGAAGTAGAGATGGAAAGGTCTGTCTTGGAGGGTGTGTTGGGTAGAGAGGTTATTAGTCATTACTCTCCCCTGCGTCTGCCTGGTATTTACATAGCATTCTTGTGTACACTGTCTGTAGTCTAGCACTCTTTTGTAAAAAGTTTTTTCAGGGAGTTTGTTATAAAATTAAAGCCCTTATTTACTTTGGTGAAGAGTGGTGTGTGTAAATGGCTGAGATAGGTGCTTGATCATAGTCAGTATAAAATATTTTCCAGGCTAAAAGTTATTCTTACCTTGAAATGTATAAGAGTATCTTATACAATTCAGGTATTATTGGTTATGCATGTTCTGTATAAATAGTAACAATTTTTATAGTCACATATCTTAGAATTAATGAGTTTGAATTTTTTTTCTTTCTATTGACCTAATTTTTTTTGTGTGTCTTCAGGCTTTGTGAATTAGTGGTGAGCGCTAGTTCCTGGGTGTTTGGCAGCTTACCTCATAGCAGACTTTTAAAATAATTTATTACAGTATAATTGCTTTGTAATATTGTGTTAGTTTCTTATGTACAGCAAAGTGACCCAGTTATATATATTCTTTTTCATTATGCTTTGTCACAGGGTATTAGATATAGTTCCCTGTACTACACAGTAGGACTTTATTGTTTATCCATACTATATGTATAATAGTTTGCATTTGCTAATCCCAAACTCCCAATCCTTGCCTCCCTAATGTCCTTCCCTGTCAATCACAAGTTCGTACTCTGCACCTGTGAGTCTCTTTTGGTTCATAGATATGTTGATGATGGCCATTCTTACACCAGTCAGATATGTTGATTTGTATCATAGTTTAGTTTCCACATATAAGTGATATTATGGTATTTGTCCATCCGTGTTGCTACAAATGACATTGTTTCATTTTTATAGCTAATATTCCACTGTGTATATATATACCACATTTTTATCCGTTCATCTGTCAATTGACTGTTAAATTGTTTCTGTGTCTTTGCTATTGTCAGTAGTGCTGCTGTGATCATAGGGGTGCATATTTATTTTTAAATTATAATTTTGTCTGAGTGTATGCCCAGAAGTAGGATTTCTAGATTTTACAGCCCTTTTTGTTTGGGGCCCTTGCACCAATTTACATTCCCTCCCTAGAGATGGAAAGGTCTGTCTTGGAGGGTGTGTTGGGTAGAGGTTATTAGTCATTACTCTCCCCTGCGTCTGCCTGGTATTTACATAGCATTCTTGTGTACACTGTCTGTAGTCTAGCACTCTTTTGTAAAAGTTTTTCAGGGAGTTTGTTATAAAATTAAAGCCCTTATTTACTTTGGTGAAGAGTGGTGTGTGTAAATGGCTGAGATAGGTGCTTGATCATAGTCAGTATAAAATATTTTCCAGGCTAAAAGTTATTCTTACCTTGAAATGTATAAGAGTATCTTATACAATTCAGGTATTATTGGTTATGCATGTTCTGTATAAATAGTAAAAATTTTTATAGTCACATATCTTAGAATTAATGAGTTTGAATTTTTTTTCTTTCTATTGACCTAATTTTTTTTGTGTGTCTTCAGGCTTTGTGAATTAGTGGTGAGCGCTAGTTCCTGGGTGTTTGGCAGCTTACCTCATAGCAGACTTTTAAAATAATTTATTACAGTATAATTGCTTTGTAATATTGTGTTAGTTTCTTATGTACAGCAAAGTGACCCAGTTATATATATTCTTTTTCATTATGCTTTGTCACAGGGTATTAGATATAGTTCCCTGTACTACACAGTAGGACTTTATTGTTTATCCATACTATATGTATAATAGTTTGCATTTGCTAATCCCAAACTCCCAATCCTTGCCTCCCTAATGTCCTTCCCTGTCAATCACAAGTTCGTACTCTGCACCTGTGAGTCTCTTTTGGTTCATAGATATGTTGATGATGGCCATTCTTACACCAGTCAGATATGTTGATTTGTATCATAGTTTAGTTTCCACATATAAGTGATATTATGGTATTTGTCCATCCGTGTTGCTACAAATGACATTGTTTCATTTTTATAGCTAATATTCCACTGTGTATATATATACCACATTTTTATCCGTTCATCTGTCAATTGACTGTTAAATTGTTTCTGTGTCTTTGCTATTGTCAGTAGTGCTGCTGTGATCATAGGGGTGCATATTTATTTTTAAATTATAATTTTGTCTGAGTGTATGCCCAGAAGTAGGATTTCTAGATTTTACAGCAACTCTACTTTTAGATTTATGGGGAATCTCCATACAGTTCTTTGATAGTAGGTGCACCAATTTACATTCCCTCCAACCATGTAGGAGGGTTCCCTTTTTTCCACATCCTCTTCAGCAATTATTATTTGTAGACTTTTGGAGGATGGCCATTCTGATTGGTGTGAGGTGATACCTCATTGTAGTTTAGGTTTGCCTTTCTCTAATTATTTAGCACTGAGCATCTGTTCATGTGCCAGTTGGCCATCACAGCAGACTTTTCTTTCAGTTCGTCTCCTCTTTTTGCTTTAAGAATCATGTACGTTTTGCATTCTGCCACGTATATAACATGTTAATTTTTTAAAAAATGACTGCTTGCCTCTGTAAAAGGAATGCTTTAGATAGATATCCCATGTCCATTCTACGGCTTGTATGTACGTGTCGCCTCGAGTACACTCTGGAATGCAGATGCCTCTGTTTGAGACGGCTGATGCTGAACCCTTGGTTACCCACTTGTACCCTCTGGTTACCCACTTACCCTTGTGTGGGAAGAAGGCCTTCAAATTATTTTTTGAAGGAAATCTGTCCATGCCTGTTTCCCCAGTTGACTTCGCTGCAAAGGTGAGGATGCCTTTTGTCATGGGTAGGTTCCTCCAAGTCAGCAAAGCCATATGGGCCAACACACGTACTGCCATTTGCACTGAGGGCTGTGGAAGTAAGTGTTCGTTCTCAGGCAGGCTCTTTGTGAGGAGGCCAAACAAGAATCCATTGCCATTCACTTACCTAATGCTAGGTTGGGAGCAAACTAGTTATGAAGAATGGCCTGATGGATAGGATGTCAATCCAGTGTTCTTCTGATTAAGATATTTTATCATAACCATGCCTTCTTTGCCTGTCATTGGGTCCAATTTATCACATACCTAGTTGTGTACTGTTCTTGTATGTTTCCAAGGTCACTCTGGCATCCCATAGCATTCTGAATTTGCAAAGATTGGAATTTTAGTAATTAAAATCTTTGAAATATAGTTTCAGAGAATTCAAAAGTGTATTTATTGTTTTCTTTTCCCCCTACTGGGGTGCCTGTCTTTGTTCTTTAGTTTTTTAAAATATGTGCATATCATCAAATTCATTCAATAGTCTAAAGTTTTTTGCTGCGTCCCTTCAGCTCCCTAGACAGCTGAGCTCCTAAAAAGCCTACATTAGACCCTTAGAGTTGGTTCTTCACTGTCCCTTGACTGGTGCCTGGCTGGACACTGTGGCACAGCTGAGGCACACTCCTGAGAAAAATCCCCTGAAGCCCTTATTTACCTTAAGGATCCTGTTACACAGGCACCTCATTATGAGGCCACAGGGGACGAGTTTCTCCCTGGCCTCAGTCTTGAGAATTGTGTTGCTCCTGAGTAACCAGTTTGTTTGTTCTTAGGACCTTGTTTTCCATATAACTGCTTCTGTTTCTTTCTTGTGCTACCTATGAACATGTTAAAAAGTCTAATTTGTGGCCAGCTATTTATAGTGTTCAGAGCCACAAATCATGTCTTTTTCTGCTGCAATTTGATTTTTGAAAATTAAACTTATCTTTTTTTTAAAATAAAAAAAATTCCTATCTTTTACCCCTTCAACTCTTCTTTCTTCCCTTGTAGAAAGAGCACATATTTGGTGGACTGCTTTACATAATTTTTGGACACAATCAGGGACAAAATAGCCTTAAGAAACCCTCAGTGACCATGGAAGCACATTCACTGTAATCTTCTTGGCAAAGGTCAACAGATCTCGATGGAAGGTGTCACGCTCAGTCTCTCAGTCATGTCTGACTCTTCATGATGCCATGGACTGTAGCCTGCCAGACTCCTCTGTCCTTGGGATTTCCCAGCCAAGAATACTGGAGTGGGTTGCCATTTCCTCCTCTAGGGATCTTCCTGACCCAGGGCTTGAACCCACATCTCTTGTGTCTCCCGCATTGTCAGGTGGATTTTTTACCACTAGCCACACCTGGAAAGCCTGATGGGAGGTTTTAACCCCTTTGTTTTTATTAATATCCACCCCACCGTGACTGTGAGTTTCGTAGCATGAGTGTGAAGGGTGGCCCAATGATGGAACCAGGCTCGGCCCAGTGACCCCAATCCTGCTAGCCTGTCCCATTCTGCTAAAACCCTGGTTCTCTCTGCTTCCTAGGATAGAGCTCTTCAGTGCTCCCTGTCAGCAGGCCCCTGGTTGTCCTGTTCC
Organism: Tragulus kanchil; assembly: GCA_022376925.1. Lineage (NCBI taxonomy): Eukaryota > Metazoa > Chordata > Mammalia > Artiodactyla > Tragulidae > Tragulus > Tragulus kanchil. The sequence goes on from JAIOJX010000004.1 coordinate 87,751,493, forward strand.
ATCAATGCTCCACATGTGACCAGACCTGCTGAAAACCTGGGCCCGCCTCCCGGATGTGAGCCCTGCTCTCCTTATGTTTCCACTGAAAATCTTAGGGTCAAGGTTCCCAAGAGAGAGAGGTCTATGCATTCATTCACACAGGCAGATAAAAACATCACCCCCCCGAAAAAAAAAAAAACAAAACACCACCAAATCTCTGTGGAACAGCCTCAGGCCCTTCACAGGTCCACAGGTGCATTGTGGTCACTTGGGGACTCGGACTCCCTGAGCAGCCTCTGTTTCTAACCTTGCTGGGAATGGTGCCAGAGGAAAAGAGCTCTGAGAGGTTTCCACCCACAGTTAAATGTGCTGGTCTGAAAATGACATATGTTACTTCTTCTTACAGCTTGTTTGGTAGAACTTTGTTATACAGTCTGCACCCTAGAAGGGCAATGCCATGATGCGTCTGGAGAAGGAGAGGCCTAGAAATACAAGGTCCATCACACTGATGACTCAGACTAGGTTTTGGAATTAGCATGATGTGCTGCTGTTGATCGTTCTTTCTCGATCTCTGTTCGCGCCCACCCCAAATCAGTTTTCTAGGATAGGGGAACTTACTGCAGAACACTAAGCTAAAAGTTTGTTAGTACAGGGATGTGGGCTGAAACCAGGTATGCAGCTGTTGTGCATGCATCCCAAGATGAACTGTGTATTTGCTGAAGGTGGGTGTAAAAGGATACTTTGAAGTGAAAAGAGAGATTGTGAGAAGGAGGCTTGAATTCTTGATTTTCAGATGGGGGAGATGTCTCTGCACTTCCAGAAACTGTTTGCAAAGTTTCAGAGTGTCCATATGGAGAAGAGTCACTGTTTCTGTCAGGTTCTCAGGGGCATGTATGACCATACCCCGCCCCGCCCCCACCCAACTCTAGGTTAAAAACCACTGAAGATAGAGATAGTTTAGTGAGAAGAAGCACTAAAGAGTTCTGATGCTATTCCCAGGCAGGAATTCCTCCCAGGGGTAACAGGTAGTCCCTTCAGTTACGGTAGACATGGTGATGAATTTCATAGGCGTATTTGTTACAACACTCCGTGATAAAGGCTGAAGGAATTCCATGGATGCTGGTTCAGCAGAAGCAAGTCTGTAGTGGACTGGCAGTGGTAGGTTTAATACCCAGAGGTGGTGGCTGGAACAAATGAAGTCAAACTGCTTCTCTACTGATTTTGACTCACTCCAGATGTAGAATGAGGAAAAATGGATGCTGTGTCCATCAGGTTGTGATTCCTCACCCTCGTTTCCCTTCACCCAGCTTTTGATAAGTATTTGGTGGTACTGATCCTGAGATGGTAATTACTAATAGTACTTGGGGTATAGCTTTCCTGTGTTGAATATTTAGTATGATGTACGTGGCCAGGGTGTGTACTAAACAGAAGGACATGCCACCTTGACTTGGAGCTACTTGAAAGTGTGTTTAGGGGTTATTCCAAGACTGGCTTTAGAAATCGTCTTGCTTTAAGAAGATAATTCCTTTTCTGTGACCCCCAAATATTTTAAACATGGTAATTATATTTTTAAATGGTAAATATATTTTCATTATAAAAGTAATATGTTACTTTGTTAAATATCAGAAAATCAAATTAGAGAAAGTCATGTGTATACAACCTAGAAGTGTCCCTATTCTGGAAATGTTGATAGCCTTCAGAGTTTTATGTCCATGTATGTATCTAAAAATAAAACCAAGATGTGGTCACAACAGACATATAAATTCATAATCTAGCTTTTCTACTTAATACATCTCAAGTATTTTTCTGTATCAGAAAAGCCAGGATTTTGTTTTAATTGATGGAACACTGTGTGACTGTAACATAATTTAGCTAATTTTCTTTTGGACGTGTGTATTCTCATTTATTAAAAAATTATACACCATGCTTTCACATGATCACACACTTCCACATGAATCTTTACACAACTGTGTGGTCTTCCTCTTAGGATAAATTCCTAGAAATTGAATCGCTGAAAGAAAGAGTTGATACATTTTTAAGGTGTTGGATGTGTATGCTATTTTGTCCTTTAGAAAAATATAATGTATGTGAGTACTTATCTTAACCTTTTGCCTGTATTATTGTTGTTGTTCAATTGCTAGGTCATGTCCAACTCTTTGCAACCCTGTGGACTTCAGCACACCTGGCTCCACTGTCTTCCACTATCTCCCAGGGTATCCTCAAATTTATGTCCATTAAATCAATAATGCTATCTAATCATTATTATCTTTCCTTAAAATTTGTTAATCTGGGCTTCTCCTGGTGGTCCAGTGGGCAAGGACACCGCCTTGCAGTGCAAGGGGCGCCGGTTCGATCCCTGGCCTGGGAAGATCCCACGTGCTGTGGAGCGGCTGGACCGATGTGTCCAATTACCGAGCCGGAGCTCTGGAGTGCGTGTGCCCAGAGCCAGTGCTCTGCAGCGACAGACGCCACCGCGATGGGAGGCCCACAGGAGCCAAGGAACAAAGACAGATGAACATAGAGAAATGAAAGACCAATAGAAGTGGCCTGCCCGCTCCCCTCCCTCCCCAACGCAACCCCTGCCCAAAAATTAAAAAAAAAAAAAATTTGTTAATCTAATGGATGAAAATATCCTATTTCAATTTGCAGTTCTGTGGTTACTGAAGTGGAAAATTGTCATATTTTTTGGACAGTTTATTTTTTTCTTTGCTAATTTGGGTCCTTTGATGCCATTTATTTTTAACAAATCTTTTTTTTTTGGCCACTTCTATTGGTCTTTCATTTATTCATTTTCATCCATTTTTGTTCTTTTGATCTATGTGGGCCTCCCATCTCAGTGGCCTCTCTTGCTGCAGAGCACTGGCTCTGGGCATAGGCACTCCACATCGGTCCAGCCGCTCCGCGGCACGTGGGATCTTCCCAGGCCAGGGATTGAACTGGCGCCCCTTGCACTGCAAGGCGGTGTCTTTATCTGCTGGACCACCAGGGAAGCCCATGATGACATTTTTTGTTGTGTCTTTTTTTTTCTGAATTGTAAGAGTTCTGTATATTCTTAGGTGCACTGGTTTCTTCTTGTCAGTTTTACTCATATATGAATGGGTAAAATTACCCATTTTTTGGGTAACTTAAAAGTTTTGATTTCTCTTATTTAAAAATTTTTTCTTGGTTAAATTTTCATTGATTTTTATTTCTGTATCAAAGATTTTAAAGTTAACTGCCCAGTCACTTTTACGAATCTTCAAGAGTTCCTTATTGTTACATGATATGGAAGTTCCAGCTCAGGCATTCTTTAACCTTCTGTGTGTCGTGAGCCTGTTGGAAGTCTGGGAAAGCCTGTGGTAGTCTCTGCCACTGTGTGCCCAGGAAGGGTGATGGGAGTGGTCTGCTCTGGGGGTGAGTAAAGCAGGGATGCTTGGCTTGGAGAGGACTTACAAGCAATACTAAGACTGCAGAAAGCCAGCCTCCTTTGTATTGTCACCCTGTGCCGGCAATTCCAAGCAAATCAGTAAGTGAAGACTTGTCCCCATCAGGATGGATTTCTTTTACCTCTTCATGATATCACTAGTATGTGGACCCAAACAAACCTGTAAATGCATGACAGCCAGCTCTTCCACCGACGAATGGGAGGCCCACATGGGCCAAAGAACAAAGATGGATGAAAATGAAGAAATGAAAGACCAATAGAAGTGGCCTGCCCGCTCCCCTCCCTCCCCAACGCAACCCCTGCCCAAAAATTAAAAAAAAAAAAAATTTGTTAATCTAATGGATGAAAATATCCTATTTCAATTTGCAGTTCTGTGGTTACTGAAGTGGAAAATTGTCATATTTTTTGGACAGTTTATTTTTTTCTTTGCTAATTTGGGTCCTTTGATGCCATTTATTTTTAACAAATCTTTTTTTTTTGGCCACTTCTATTGGTCTTTCATTTATTCATTTTCATCCATTTTTGTTCTTTTGATCTATGTGGGCCTCCCATCTCAGTGGCCTCTCTTGCTGCAGAGCACTGGCTCTGGGCATAGGCACTCCACATCGGTCCAGCCGCTCCGCGGCACGTGGGATCTTCCCAGGCCAGGGATTGAACTGGCGCCCCTTGCACTGCAAGGCGGTGTCTTTATCTGCTGGACCACCAGGGAAGCCCATGATGACATTTTTTGTTGTGTCTTTTTCTTTCTGATTTGTAAGAGTTCTGTATATTCTTAGGTGCACTGGTTTCTTCTTGTCAGTTTTACTCATATATGAATGGGTAAAATTACCCATTTTTTGGGTAACTTAAAAGTTTTGATTTCTCTTATTTAAAAATTTTTTCTTGGTTAAATTTTCATTGATTTTTATTTCTGTATCAAAGATTTTAAAGTTAACTGCCCAGTCACTTTTACGAATCTTCAAGAGTTCCTTATTGTTACATGATATGGAAGTTCCAGCTCAGGCATTCTTTAACCTTCTGTGTGTCGTGAGCCTGTTGGAAGTCTGGGAAAGCCTGTGGTAGTCTCTGCCACTGTGTGCCCAGGAAGGGTGATGGGAGTGGTCTGCTCTGGGGGTGAGTAAAGCAGGGATGCTTGGCTTGGAGAGGACTTACAAGCAATACTAAGACTGCAGAAAGCCAGCCTCCTTTGTATTGTCACCCTGTGCCGGCAATTCCAAGCAAATCAGTAAGTGAAGACTTGTCCCCATCAGGATGGATTTCTTTTACCTCTTCATGATATCACTAGTATGTGGACCCAAACAAACCTGTAAATGCATAAGACATTGTGACCCCAGGCTCTGTCCATGGAATTCTCAACCTAGGGATCAAACCTACGTCTCCTGCATGGCAGGCAGATTTTTTACTGTCTGAGCCATCAGCGAAGCACATAAGATACAGACCTTATAAAGGAAACCAATTATATTAAAATATGGTTATCAGAGTATTAAAATGTATAATACAGAAAAGTATTTGATCCTTTACTAAGGCATTGACTGACAAGATCTAGTGGTCTGTTTAATCACTGTAACTTCAAAGTAGTGATGAGAATAAGTGGTATTTGCAACCCTATGGGCTGTAGCCCGAGGTTCCTCTGTCCATGGGATTCTCTAGGCAAGAACACTGGAATGGGTTGCCATACCCTCCTCCAGGGGATCCTCCCGATCCAGGGATTGAATCCTTGTCTCCAGCATCTCCTGCTATGACAGGTGGGTTCTTTACCACTAGTGCCACCCTGAAGCCCAAGTAAATACTATGGTACTATAAATTCTATGGTTGATTGTATCTGTGGATGTGGAACTGTGGTTATGGAGGGCCAGTTACAAAGTTATGCACAGATTTTCAGCCACATGGTGTTGGCACTTGAATCCCTGTTTTGTTGAGGGCCAACTGTAATGGATTTAGGTAGTGATCATTAATAACCACTAATATCAAACTGAGATAACGAAATATTATGTACGTCCTAATGGAAGTCAACTATACCACCTAGGATGTATTCTAGCAAAAGCATTTAAAAAATCCCAATTTTTGGTTCAAGTCTTGATTTTGTTCAAGGCTCTGGATCTGCCAATTTATAAGAAATATAGGGAAAAAATAGACCTGTTAAATGATACCTTGGGGATGCAAGTCAACAAAATCTCAATCATAGAAAACAGTACTTTAGTACAAACCATATGGCTTTGCCAACAAATGAGGTGATTTGGATAAGAATGGAGTAGGAACCTGAAGAGTAAAATATACTTTAAAAAGGCATTAATCACGACATATGAATGCCGCGTGCACGCCAGTTCAAACAAACTAAAGCATTTTGAGACAACTGGGGAAATTGAGCAGTAACTATATATTTGGTAGTAAGGAATTAGTTGTTCAGGTTTTTTAGGTGTGATTTTGTGGTAGTGATTAAAAAGAGTTATAAATGTAGACAGAAGTTTTTATGGATGCAATGTAATCATGTCTGGAAAGTTGGGAAATTGGGCAGGGACAGAGAACGTGAAAGACCATGACTTGATGATAGGTGCTGGATCATTATACTCTCCTTTTGTCTAGTTTTTTAAATGTTTTCCCCAGATGAGAATAAGTGGTATTTGCAACCCTATGGGCTGTAGCCCGAGGTTCCTCTGTCCATGGGATTCTCTAGGCAAGAACACTGGAATGGGTTGCCATACCCTCCTCCAGGGGATCCTCCCGATCCAGGGATTGAATCCTTGTCTCCAGCATCTCCTGCTATGACAGGTGGGTTCTTTACCACTAGTGCCACCCTGAAGCCCAAGTAAATACTATGGTACTATAAATTCTATGGTTGATTGTATCTGTGGATGTGGAACTGTGGTTATGGAGGGCCAGTTACAAAGTTATGCACAGATTTTCAGCCACATGGTGTTGGCACTTGAATCCCTGTTTTGTTGAGGGCCAACTGTAATGGATTTAGGTAGTGATCATTAATAACCACTAATATCAAACTGAGATAACGAAATATTATGTACGTCCTAATGGAAGTCAACTATACCACCTAGGATGTATTCTAGCAAAAGCATTTAAAAAATCCCAATTTTTGGTTCAAGTCTTGATTTTGTTCAAGGCTCTGGATCTGCCAATTTATAAGAAATATAGGGAAAAAATAGACCTGTTAAATGATACCTTGGGGATGCAAGTCAACAAAATCTCAATCATAGAAAACAGTACTTTAGTACAAACCATATGGCTTTGCCAACAAATGAGGTGATTTGGATAAGAATGGAGTAGGAACCTGAAGAGTAAAATATACTTTAAAAAGGCATTAATCACGACATATGAATGCCGCGTGCACGCCAGTTCAAACAAACTAAAGCATTTTGAGACAACTGGGGAAATTGAGCAGTAACTATATATTTGGTAGTAAGGAATTAGTTGTTCAGGTTTTTTAGGTGTGATTTTGTGGTAGTGATTAAAAAGAGTTATAAATGTAGACAGAAGTTTTTATGGATGCAATGTAATCATGTCTGGAAAGTTGGGAAATTGGGCAGGGACAGAGAAAACGTGAAAGACCATGACTTGATGATAGGTGCTGGATCATTATACTCTCCTTTTGTCTAAGTTTGAAATTTTTCTATTTAAAATGACTCTTAATCTTATCCCCATCAAGAATCACTGGATATAATTATAGTGTTATTACTCATAATTATACATGCTGAGAATGCTCAATTCTGAGAGTCCTGAAATTCAGTAGCTGAGCACTTTGTCCAACACTGGTTCTGAATTGTACTGCACTTTCTTTTACATTGTCTAGTGCTTTTTCTTGGATGGACATGGCATTAATGATACCTTAGATTATGATTTGCTGTGGTTTTTATGTTATTGTTCATGTTCTTAATCTAAAATTGAACCTGTAGCTTTTGAACATAAAATCATCCTGTAAATGTGCATTTCTGAACATGTATCATTTAATTTCTCCTTCAGTGGACTTAAGGATTGTTTATGTGTAGATAATATTAAGCCATGTCATAGGTTTGTGCTTAGATGTAATTTTTGGGAAAGGAATGATTTTTGGTTGGGTCATTTTTCTGACATTTATAGAATTAAATATGAGAAGTACTTGCAGGGTAGACTTAGGCAAAATCCACTTGATACGTTTTGGCTTCCTGTGAAATGTCAGGAGAAGCATATTTTTTCCGAAGGAAGGGACAGAGTTCCCTCCCATCCGCGGCCTCTGCTGTCACAGAGCTCCGGCTCTGGGCGCATGCGCTCCAGAGCTCCAGCTCGGTAATTGGACACATCAGTCCAGCCGCCCCAGGCCAGGGCTCTAACCGGCGCCCCATGCACTGCAAGGCGGTGTCCTTACCCACTGGACCACCAGGGAAGCCCGAGGTGTTATCTTTTGAAGCTATTGATGTGCCCTGTGTTGGATGGTGTCTCATGTCGCCATAGCCACACACATCTTCTAAAATCAGAATTTGATTTTTAACAGTAGTTACAGTTGCATGTAAAGTCCGTTGTAGCAAATGGAATTAAAAGAGGTCAGAATGTAAAACATAAATGAATTCAAATGGGTGTGTGTAGACTTTTAATGTGAGGTGCTCTTCAGTATTTAATGTTGTGCACAGGGTGGTACCCCATATTCCATCACGGTTAGACCCGGCAGCAGAGTGCTGTATTTTCAAATCTGTCTTTAGCTTCAGCTGCTTTTTAAATACCAGGCCTTTTCTTTCAACATTCTTTTTATTTTGCTAGTCCAAATGAGCTTTATCCCAAACAACATATTCCTCTGAGTTCAATCTTCTTCCAAAAAATTAAGCTGTATTCCTTCTGTTTAAGTCATCATTAAGTATAAATGCAACCAGAAAATCCATTTACATTCCTAAATTCTGTTTCTTTAAAAAAAGTCAATCATTGAGTGACCCAAATAGCTTTCGGAGGTGGAAAATAAGTTTTGATACCTTAGATTATGATTTGCTGTGGTTTTTATGTTATTGTTCATGTTCTTAATCTAAAATTGAACCTGTAGCTTTTGAACATAAAATCATCCTGTAAATGTGCATTTCTGAACATGTATCATTTAATTTCTCCTTCAGTGGACTTAAGGATTGTTTATGTGTAGATAATATTAAGCCATGTCATAGGTTTGTGCTTAGATGTAATTTTTGGGAAAGGAATGATTTTTGGTTGGGTCATTTTTCTGACATTTATAGAATTAAATATGAGAAGTACTTGCAGGGTAGACTTAGGCAAAATCCACTTGATACGTTTTGGCTTCCTGTGAAATGTCAGGAGAAGCATATTTTTTCCGAAGGAAGGGACAGAGTTCCCTCCCATCGCGGCGGCCTCTGCTGTCACAGAGCTCCGGCTCTGGGCGCATGCGCTCCAGAGCTCCAGCTCGGTAATTGGACACATCAGTCCAGCCGCCCCAGGCCAGGGCTCTAACCGGCGCCCCATGCACTGCAAGGCGGTGTCCTTACCCACTGGACCACCAGGGAAGCCCGAGGTGTTATCTTTTGAAGCTATTGATGTGCCCTGTGTTGGATGGTGTCTCATGTCGCCATAGCCACACACATCTTCTAAAATCAGAATTTGATTTTTAACAGTAGTTACAGTTGCATGTAAAGTCCGTTGTAGCAAATGGAATTAAAAGAGGTCAGAATGTAAAACATAAATGAATTCAAATGGGTGTGTGTAGACTTTTAATGTGAGGTGCTCTTCAGTATTTAATGTTGTGCACAGGGTGGTACCCCATATTCCATCACGGTTAGACCCGGCAGCAGAGTGCTGTATTTTCAAATCTGTCTTTAGCTTCAGCTGCTTTTTAAATACCAGGCCTTTTCTTTCAACATTCTTTTTATTTTGCTAGTCCAAATGAGCTTTATCCCAAACAACATATTCCTCTGAGTTCAATCTTCTTCCAAAAAATTAAGCTGTATTCCTTCTGTTTAAGTCATCATTAAGTATAAATGCAACCAGAAAATCCATTTACATTCCTAAATTGTTGCTGATGTTTCTAAGGGCTTTATTGCAAGGGAAAGAAGAGCATGGCTCAATTTTTATCATATTTGAGTGACCCAAATAGCTTTCGGAGGTGGAAAATAAGTTTTGATTAAGGGTTGCAATAGCATTTGCAATATGAGTTACTGTGTTCTGTATTATAGAGTCATTTAGATAAACAAGTGTTCATTTACAACTCTTTTTAAGTTTTTGAACCATGTCCTTTGATTTTTGGTACCTACAAAATTTTAATAAACTGTTGGGAACAACTTCAGTTTGACCTAGTTATTCCTTTTCTTCATACTTAAAAGGAAATATTAAGTTCCATTAGATATCAGTAGCTCTTAATATCAATAGCTTTTAAATTCTTTTTGTAATAATGAACCTCAGATCAGACCTTCATTTCTCCAGAAATTAGAGAGATTATGGGCATTTTGCCAGTTTTCATTTAGGCAGAGAAAAGCATGAAAATGGTTATTACACATTTATTGTGCCAAAATCTGTACTCTGGAAATCTTTGTTCACACTTTGCTACCATCTTACTCTACTTGTTTTGTTTCTTAATCCACATTGTTGAGAGAGGGAGAGAGGGTGCTCATAGGCTCACTCAGTTTATGGATTGAATCTCCTTGAGAGAGGTATGCATGCCTTTGGAATTATTACCGTTCCAGAATTAGGGACATTTTGTCTGGTAGGATTGGCTTCCAAGGCTTCCTGGTGGGGATGGTCAAGCCTATGGAAGCTGGGACCCAAAATGACCCTATATAATATCCCAAAAAGGGGTCTAGAAGAGATGAGCACAGAGAAAGAGTTCTAATGAGTCAGGGCTCTTTGTTTTGGAGACCTACGGGTAAAGTAGTTTGTTTGTTTGTTTGTTTTTTGTAATGGAAAGTGAAGAATCTATCACTTTACTTACAGGACATTTCTTAGCTATCTGAAATGTACTTGACCATGTCATAGCCAGACTCTAACATTTTATCAGATCAATGTGGCCCACTATTTCCATTTTGGGTTTATCAAGGGGTGGTCTACCCTGATAACAGCAGGAGAATTAGATTGGGACTGAGAGGTCCTACACAATAGGTTGATGGTTGGGCATCAGGAACACGGTGGTCACATGTCAAAGGTTGAGCATGTGTCCATTCTTTCTACAGGGGGAAATTCTGAGAATTTCATTACAGCTATCACAGGGGGCCCCATGACCAGGAAAGCTTAGAATCACTATGAATCCACCTCTTTGATGCTACAATGAAAGGACAGCCCAGAGTGGAAGAGCCGTACTTGATAGCACCTTCCTGAGTCTTCAGAAAAAATAGATGAAGACCTAAATTTCTGTTACTTCTTGTCTTTTGTTTTTGTAGGCACACTCACTTCATAGACCATTATGTAAAGAATGCATCTTAAGTTTAGTTCTCTCAGGCTATGAAGTGGAAATGATTCCAGTTAGTTTCTCAAAATGACAGGCAACGACCATGCCCAGGGCAATGCAGTTTTACTAATCAACCAACTTGACTGGGGCCTCTGGGAGCTGGTAGTGGTATCAGGAGGTCTGGAGTTAAAGAATGTGTATTACACCTTTATGATTTTCAACTGCATGTGTCCATCTTTCCCAGCCAGTGGAACATGGTTAGGCAAGCTGATTTTATGCTTTAGCTGTCTTACTGTCTACGTGTAAAGAGAGATTTGGACAAAGTTTTTTTCTTCCATCCAAATAAGTAAAAGTCTTTAAAGCAGTCCTGGAGTATTTGCTTAGCTGCCCCTTTATAATTAAAAAAGAGATATATTGACTCTAAAGCCATGTGCTTCTACAACAATTAGCCATTTTGAACTGCTTGGAGTTCTCTGACAGTGTTTGTGATTTCATTTTGAATTTTAATTTTATATGTTGACCTTCTTATTTTTGTCCTTCAAATTGCAGTACATTCCACCTTTCCTGCCATTTCCTCCTTCTCCTGGTAGGACATTCTTCCCAGATTTGAATTTCGCCCCCACCTTTTAGGTTTAAAACATTTTACAAAGAAATATATTTTTTGTTCATGTAAGAAGTGAGATAGTTGTATCTTTTGTTCCATATAATGTGGCCCACTATTTCCATTTTGGGTTTATCAAGGGGTGGTCTACCCTGATAACAGCAGGAGAATTAGATTGGGACTGAGAGGTCCTACACAATAGGTTGATGGTTGGGCATCAGGAACACGGTGGTCACATGTCAAAGGTTGAGCATGTGTCCATTCTTTCTACAGGGGGAAATTCTGAGAATTTCATTACAGCTATCACAGGGGGCCCCATGACCAGGAAAGCTTAGAATCACTATGAATCCACCTCTTTGATGCTACAATAAAGGACAGCCCAGAGTGGAAGAGCCGTTGATAGCACCTTCCTGAGTCTTCAGAAAAAATAGATGAAGACCTAAATTTCTGTTACTTCTTGTCTTTTGTTTTTGTAGGCACACTCACTTCATAGACCATTATGTAAAGAATGCATCTTAAGTTTAGTTCTCTCAGGCTATGAAGTGGAAATGATTCCAGTTAGTTTCTCAAAATGACAGGCAACGACCATGCCCAGGGCAATGCAGTTTTACTAATCAACCAACTTGACTGGGGCCTCTGGGAGCTGGTAGTGGTATCAGGAGGTCTGGAGTTAAAGAATGTGTATTACACCTTTATGATTTTCAACTGCATGTGTCCATCTTTCCCAGCCAGTGGAACATGGTTAGGCAAGCTGATTTTATGCTTTAGCTGTCTTACTGTCTACGTGTAAAGAGAGATTTGGACAAAGTTTTTTTCTTCCATCCAAATAAGTAAAAGTCTTTAAAGCAGTCCTGGAGTATTTGCTTAGCTGCCCCTTTATAATTAAAAAAGAGATATATTGACTCTAAAGCCATGTGCTTCTACAACAATTAGCCATTTTGAACTGCTTGGAGTTCTCTGACAGTGTTTGTGATTTCATTTTGAATTTTAATTTTATATGTTGACCTTCTTATTTTTGTCCTTCAAATTGCAGTACATTCCACCTTTCCTGCCATTTCCTCCTTCTCCTGGTAGGACATTCTTCCCAGATTTGAATTTCGCCCCCACCTTTTAGGTTTAAAACATTTTACAAAGAAATATATTTTTTGTTCATGTAAGAAGTGAGATAGTTGTATCTTTTGTTCCATATAATGTTAATACTATGATTTTGCTGTAACAGGTTAAAATGTTTTGGAATTGAGATAGGTAACATGAGAAATTATAAAGCATTTGCTAACAACTGACACAATGTGCCTGTCTTTGTACGTCTTTGTACATATCCCTCCCTTCCCTACCCAGCCCCGCCATTGCCTCATATTCATTCCTTCAATACATACAATGGGTAAACGTCTTTTCACCATTCTGTCAGATATCTAGATGAGAGAACTTTCTGGTCATTAATCATTGATAAAGGATATCCTTACAGAAAATGTTTTGTGATAAATCATTTTGACTGTTTTCAGAGCCCCAGATTTATAAGGTATGCTCCTAGTTATAGGCAGACATCAGAAATTGAATTGTGACAGCGACATATATTTTAAATCTCAATCATAGACTCTGATTTTAATCCTTTATTTTTTGCTGAAGCCTTGAGCTTCTCTAAGGGCTAAAAATTCTCTTCAATTGCTACCTTTATAAAAGTAACAGTCTCTTGTGACTTTACTTGTCATTTTAGCTTATGTAGGTAGGAATAAAAAAAATATGGTGATAAAATGTAAATCTAACACAACTTTTTCCAGAAGACTAGTATTATTTTGAGGAAGAATGAAACATTTATTATCTAAATTCATAGAGATGTTATTAATTCCTTTATTACTCTATTTTAGCACCAAGTATTAGAAAATCATTGTAGCCTTTATTTTCTTTTTATTTATTTATTTATTTATTTTTCTTTATTTTAAAGATTTTACAGAGTTTTGTTCACCAACATGTATGTTCCCAGATCATTCATATGCATATATCTGGAGCCTCCCCCCATTTATTTTCCATTTAATTCTAAGTCAGGTTTCATTTATTCCTCAGCTTTAGTGGATGACGTCAGATGTGCCATGAGGACTTTATGAAACCATTTATCACAACCACAGAATAGGCCAAATAACTCAAGAATGCTGTAGCCCCAGGTAGCTACCCTGGCTGACAGAAACCAATGTCAGACTTGAGATCTATGTCATGTTTCTTTGCAACACCTAGGCTTTTAAAGCCTGCAACTTCTACAAGCTTATTGTTATCAGTGTGATTGAACTTCTAAATGACTTTTAAAATAACCTTTAAATTAGGTGGTGTGACTCAACTATTTGTCTAAGTCATTCCTGTTAATTTCAAACTTGGAGATTTGCCTTCTGCCTCTAAATGTAATAGAACATGGATTGGTTTTCACAGGGCATGTCACTGCTATTGTAAGACTAAGACTTGTGATTTTGAGTGTCAGTACTTCATAAACAAATTTATAAATGACCTTCATACACTGAATCCGTGACCAAGTACGCTGCCAGTTTGTAATCTGTGTCCCTATTTTCCTTTGAAAAATGACGGTTTTCCAAAGTTTGGCTCTAGAATCATTGACTGGGACATTTAAGTATTTTGTACCTCCAGAACAAATTTTTAAATCTGTAAAGAAAGGGTGAGTGGGAAGAGCCCTCTTCAAAACTCGTTATTCAGACCTGTAATCACTGTCTCCTCCCACTCCTGAGTGACTAACCTTTTACCCTTGACTTCAACAGCTAAATAATTTGTTTCAAAAATGTCCCACAGACTTTTTTCCACCAAATGACTTAGATATTGAGTAAAAAATTTTTACACGAAAAAGGTGTGTGTTTCATTGGAGAAGAGCCTGATGATGGGAAAAATAGAAGGCAAAAGAAGGGAACGACAGAGGATGAGGTGGTTGGATGGTCAGTGATGCCAATGGATATGAGTCTGAGCAAGCTCTGGGAGATGGTGAAGGCCAGGGAAGCCTGGTGTGCTGCAGTCCATGGGGTCACAAAGAGTCGAATATGACTGAGCGACTGAACTGAACTGAGAGTTGGAAGTTATCAAGGTTTTGCATAGATCAACCAGTTCTTAAAAGGGAGAAAATTTCCATTTGAGGACTTTTTTTAAAGTCAGGTTTCATTTATTCCTCAGCTTTAGTGGATGACGTCAGATGTGCCATGAGGACTTTATGAAACCATTTATCACAACCACAGAATAGGCCAAATAACTCAAGAATGCTGTAGCCCCAGGTAGCTACCCTGGCTGACAGAAACCAATGTCAGACTTGAGATCTATGTCATGTTTCTTTGCAACACCTAGGCTTTTAAAGCCTGCAACTTCTACAAGCTTATTGTTATCAGTGTGATTGAACTTCTAAATGACTTTTAAAATAACCTTTAAATTAGGTGGTGTGACTCAACTATTTGTCTAAGTCATTCCTGTTAATTTCAAACTTGGAGATTTGCCTTCTGCCTCTAAATGTAATAGAACATGGATTGGTTTTCACAGGGCATGTCACTGCTATTGTAAGACTAAGACTTGTGATTTTGAGTGTCAGTACTTCATAAACAAATTTATAAATGACCTTCATACACTGAATCCGTGACCAAGTACGCTGCCAGCTTGTAATCTGTGTCCCTATTTTCCTTTGAAAAATGACGGTTTTCCAAAGTTTGGCTCTAGAATCATTGACTGGGACATTTAAGTATTTTGTACCTCCAGAACAAATTTTTAAATCTGTAAAGAAAGGGTGAGTGGGAAGAGCCCTCTTCAAAACTCGTTATTCAGACCTGTAATCACTGTCTCCTCCCACTCCTGAGTGACTAACCTTTTACCCTTGACTTCAACAGCTAAATAATTTGTTTCAAAAATGTCCCACAGACTTTTTTCCACCAAATGACTTAGATATTGAGTAAAAATTATTACACGAAAAAGCTGTGTGTTTCATTGGAGAAGAGCCTGATGATGGGAAAAATAGAAGGCAAAAGAAGGGAACGACAGAGGATGAGGTGGTTGGATGGTCAGTGATGCCAATGGATATGAGTCTGAGCAAGCTCTGGGAGATGGTGAAGGCCAGGGAAGCCTGGTGTGCTGCAGTCCATGGGGTCACAAAGAGTCGAATATGACTGAGCGACTGAACTGAACTGAGAGTTGGAAGTTATCAAGGTTTTGCATAGATCAACCAGTTCTTAAGAGAAATAGTACCTAGAATTATTTGTATTGTTTCATTAAGTGGAGAACACATGAGAAGTTAAAATCTCCTAAATCTAATCTAACTCTGGTTTAGGTGGTTTGTAGTTTGACTGAACCTTTAGTGTCCTCATAACCAAACAGACTTCCTATGGCACCGGGGCAGTGGGTTTAGGGCTCCCACAATGTGGTGCAGTAAATAAAGACCTATTATACATACTCATACTGGGTGATCACCTGTGTCTTTTGCCACTGGTGAACCATTCCGTTTTCATGCCTTGAGCTTTGTTGTCTTAAACATAAAGGGGAAAAGGTTGAGTTTTTGAGATGAACTTTAGAAATACAGGGATCAAGGAGGGAATGAGACCTAATTCTAATAACCTGTACTTTAAGTTTATCTGAAAAGTAACCTATGCATTGTGCATATACAGTTTTAAGGATATTCTTAAGTTTGAGTGGTTAATGTAGTCTGTGTGTTTGTGCAAATTTACATGCCATTTTTAACTTGGAGGCAACATGGTGACTTTGACCATAATATTTTTAAAAATCTTAACTGCTTTTTGTTGTAGATCCTAGTTGTTCTAAGGAAGCTTTGCTTAGTTATTTTTACCAGAGTTCACTGTGCTATGATTAGAACAAGATGATTTGGGAAAGTTTAACTTGGCATGGCAGAGATTCAAGCTGAGCAGAAAAAAAAAAAAAGGTGAATAAAGAATGTACAGGATGCTCAGGAGTAAAGTCCAGCAGAAGCAGGAAAATAAAACAGAGTAACTATCTTTTCTACAGTTTGTATTTTGGTTTTTATACCAGAAATACCTTAGGTGTATGTTTAAATAGTAGCAGAGAAAGATAGTAATGGACTGGTAATTTGACTTATTTTTTTCTTAAATTAAGTGATTCTATCCTGTCTATGGCATATCCTGTCTATGGCATGAGTTTTTATGCAAATCTCTGAAGAAAATAGCCTTATTAATTTTAATATTTGATTGTAGGCTAACAATTTCAGAAAAAGAGATTGGTGGTCGATTGAACTGTACCCTGAGAAATTTCTAAGTGAAAGTCTTGTCAAATATTTTATTTTCCTTCTGTGTTCCAATATTTGAATTGTCATCTAGTGAAATGGCTTTTGTATGCTTGATTTACCAGTGTGGCTAAAATGAAGTTTATTTTTACATTATTTGCAGAATAATTGTACTTGCAGAATAAATTCTTAAAGCAAAAATCTTCAAGTAAGATGTGATGGTTTGTCATCATGATCATCCAATATTAATTGGGACCCTTTGAATTATAAGATTAAATTTCAGGATGCCTTTACGTTTTACTTTTCTATGGATAATGGCTTATTTTAGCTGGGTAGTTTGGACATATCTTCATAAGTGTGAGTAATGTGTATATTTTGGAGTTTAAAAAGTATTTCAAGAATGTCGTAGTCTCCCCGTGTGTGTGTTTTCCCCATTGCTGGGAGCACAAGATGCCCCTGCTTTTGTGATGACATGTTTCCTGGAAGCCCTGACCCAAACCCTGAATTGATTTACTTAGATATCATGCCACTTATAGACAGTTTCTCTTTAGTCGTTAGGTTGTGTTCTACTCCTTGTGACCCCATGGACTATAGCCCGCCAGTGTCCTCTGTCCTTGGAATTTCCCAGGCAAGAATACTGGAGTGGGATACCATTTCTTCCTCTGAGGGAACTTCCAGACCCAGGAATCAAACCCGTGTCTCCTGCTTTGCAGGTGTGTTCTTTACTCTCTGAGCCACCTGGGAAGGACCTTATAGAGAGGATTTGTGTATAAATGTTTCTGTGAAATGCTGACTGAATTTGAGTTGTTGAGTTTTGTTTCTGGCATGTGTTTAGGGTTGTCTGGCAGGAATGTGAATAAAGCATGGACTGAGAGATGAAAATAGTGCAGTAGTCAGTGCCTGAGCACAGGCCTTGGACCAGACTCTGTCCTGTTCCTGGGGTTGTGTAGATAGGACCTTTACTCTGAGAAGCACTCCCTGATGTAAGGGAGACAGAAATGGGCTCTGGCCTCATCCTGGCTGTTGCAGTGCCAGCTGTGATCCGTGTTTGACCTAATCACTGGTCAAACCCTATCCGTTTGCCCTGCAGAATCTTTCCCTTTTCATTCCATCAGGCTTCTTCATAATTTAGCCTTTAGTTTTCTCTAATTGAACTGTTGGAGTATTCTCAGCTCCCAGGCCATTTCCCCTGGGAAGCCTTCTAGGATGCCATGAACTGGCCCAGGGGCCTCTCCTCTGCTTCCAGAATACCCCACCCTTGTCCCCTCACCTGCCTCAGCCTCCGGACTATAATGGGCTCCATGCTTACCTGCTTCTCCTGCTAGTCTGGAAGCCTGCTGACCACCTCTTACTTTCACTGCTGAGTCTATGGTGTCTGGTATGGTGGTGGGTATGTGGAGGAGCGGGCTGGGCACCAAGTAAATTCTCTCTGAACTCCCTCCTCAGGCTATCCTTTTAACATCTAAGTCCTCTGCACGACTGTTTCAAAATGCTATTTGGAGTGTTAAATTTTTGTCCAGCCACCTTCTCATTTTCTGAACCTATACTTGTTCTCTTCTTTTCTTTAATGCCATCTTTCCTCTTCAGTTAGACTAATGGACCACATTTTACCATTTGGCCATTCTCACAATAATTTTCAGTAAAGTGAAAATATTAGTTGTTCATTTGTATCCGACGCTATGGTCCCATGGACTGTAGCCTACCAGGCTCCTCTGTCTAAGGAATTCTCCAGGCAAGAATACTGGAGTAGGTTGCCAATCCCTGCTTCAGGGGATCTTCCGGACCAAACTGGATTTCCTGAATTGTAGGCAGATACTTTACTGAGCAACCAGGAGGCTACAGTGTTCAGTAGCTCTCTCCTAAACCAGTTTCAGTCAGCATTTGTTCTCAGACTTGGGTTCTTCTGGTTGACTGTGGATTGGGTGACCTACGCTGGGCTTGGCCAGTGGCTCTGCTTTGAGCTGTGGTCTTTCCAGACTTGTCTCCATGCCGTGATTTAGGCTCAGGTCAGCCTTATATGTGTTCCTTCTGGAACAGGGTGAAAGAGTAGACATTACCAGGGATCTGTTTTCATGGTAATAGAAGCCCAACCAGGTCTTTGGAAAAGACAAGCCTTGAATCACTGGTTACTCCTGCAGAAAATCTTGGCCTCATCCTGGCTGTTGCAGTGCCAGCTGTGATCCGTGTTTGACCTAATCACTGGTCAAACCCTATCCGTTTGCCCTGCAGAATCTTTCCCTTTTCATTCCATCAGGCTTCTTCATAATTTAGCCTTTAGTTTTCTCTAATTGAACTGTTGGAGTATTCTCAGCTCCCAGGCCATTTCCCCTGGGAAGCCTTCTAGGATGCCATGAACTGGCCCAGGGGCCTCTCCTCTGCTTCCAGAATACCCCACCCTTGTCCCCTCACCTGCCTCAGCCTCCGGACTATAATGGGCTCCATGCTTACCTGCTTCTCCTGCTAGTCTGGAAGCCTGCTGACCACCTCTTACTTTCACTGCTGAGTCTATGGTGTCTGGTATGGTGGTGGGTATGTGGAGGAGCGGGCTGGGCACCAAGTAAATTCTCTCTGAACTCCCTCCTCAGGCTATCCTTTTAACATCTAAGTCCTCTGCACGACTGTTTCAAAATGCTATTTGGAGTGTTAAATTTTTGTCCAGCCACCTTCTCATTTTCTGAACCTATACTTGTTCTCTTCTTTTCTTTAATGCCATCTTTCCTCTTCAGTTAGACTAATGGACCACATTTTACCATTTGGCCATTCTCACAATAATTTTCAGTAAAGTGAAAATATTAGTTGTTCATTTGTATCCGACGCTATGGTCCCATGGACTGTAGCCTACCAGGCTCCTCTGTCTAAGGAATTCTCCAGGCAAGAATACTGGAGTAGGTTGCCAATCCCTGCTTCAGGGGATCTTCCGGACCAAACTGGATTTCCTGAATTGTAGGCAGATACTTTACTGAGCAACCAGGAGGCTACAGTGTTCAGTAGCTCTCTCCTAAACCAGTTTCAGTCAGCATTTGTTCTCAGACTTGGGTTCTTCTGGTTGACTGTGGATTGGGTGACCTACGCTGGGCTTGGCCAGTGGCTCTGCTTTGAGCTGTGGTCTTTCCAGACTTGTCTCCATGCCGTGATTTAGGCTCAGGTCAGCCTTATATGTGTTCCTTCTGGAACAGGGTGAAAGAGTAGACATTACCAGGGATCTGTTTTCATGGTAATAGAAGCCCAACCAGGTCTTTGGAAAAAGACAAGCCTTGATTGGTAACATTTGCCCCTTCTGTGTTGTATGTACTCTTATGATGGCTGATTTCAAGTCACCAGTCTGATGTCACTTGGAAAAACTGCATAGTAACATGATTATGTAGTATCTTTCATCATATGGATACAAGAGACAACCTCAAAGTGCATTCAATAGTAAAATGTAGGAAAATAATTAGTTGTGAATTTTGAGTAAGTTTTAAAATATTTGTCTTTACATGTATGTAATTTAATTTTCATTAAGGTATGTTGTCTTTAACAACTGGCCTGTAAATTGCTGAAAATTTAATAAGTGGTTTTCCTGAGCTGGTCCAAGCTGGTTGCAGTGCATCACTGGGTAAACTTAAATACACAATGTGCAGGAAACCTTAGACTCAGAAATACCATGTTGTCACATCCATTCACATCCCATTGACTGAAGTGAATCTTGTGGCAGAGATCGAAGTGATTGGGTGGGGAAGAACACTTTGCCTGTGGAAGGAGGAACATCAGGGTCAGCTGGCAAAGGGTGTGGCTACGTGGAGGCTGAAGACTTGAGGCCAGTGATTCAGGGTATCACACACAATGTCTAGTAACCATGCCACTGAAACAGTCTAGCTACATGCCCAGAACCACTGAAAAAATGTATCTGTATTATGTTAATTTCATTTAATCCTGTCTCTGAAATGCTTAAATCATATTTCTCATTGAAGTAGCCTTGGATATAAATTCTAAGTTAACAGATTTACTTAAGATAGTAATCCTTCTCTTTTTTAAAGTATGTCTCTTACAGTGTAAGAGCTGTTATTTAGGAAAGACTTAGGGGTAAAAAAAGTCTGAATGTCTGCTCTGTATGTTGTGAGGCAGTGTCAGACAACCATAGATGAGGTGCCTTTTTTTTTTTTTTTCTTTTTTTTAGTAGGCTGTTCCTTTATCATTTGGTATTTTCTTTGATGCTATTTTTTTTTCCCTCTGAAGACTTTTGTCTGATAGTAATGTTCATCCTTACTCTCCATTTATGATTTGGCCCCATGTGTCCTAAGCAGCACTACTCTCTTCATAACATTTGTCAAAATTCTTCTTTTGATGGCTGATTCACCTCTAATTTGGTATAGTATCATTGATAAATTTATTAGATTTCAAAAATATATATTAAAAAGAATTAGTGGGGATTTTAAAAACTAGAGTATTTTAAAAGCTTTTAATTTTGGAAAAACTGCATAGACATGATTATGTAGTATCTTTCATCATATGGATACAAGAGACAACCTCAAAGTGCATTCAATAGTAAAATGTAGCAAAATAATTAGTTGTGAATTTTGAGTAAGTTTTAAAATATTTGTCTTTACATGTATGTAATTTAATTTTCATTAAGGTACGTTGTCTTTAACAACTGGCCTGTAAATTGCTGAAAATTTAATAAGTGGTTTTCCTGAGCTGGTCCAAGCTGGTTGCAGTGCATCACTGGGTAAACTTAAATACACAATGTGCAGGAAACCTTAGACTCAGAAATACCATGTTGTCACATCCATTCACATCCCATTGACTGAA
Organism: Tragulus kanchil; assembly: GCA_022376925.1. Taxonomy (NCBI): domain Eukaryota; kingdom Metazoa; phylum Chordata; class Mammalia; order Artiodactyla; family Tragulidae; genus Tragulus; species Tragulus kanchil. Next base: position 87,772,863 of record JAIOJX010000004.1, read on the forward strand.
GTGAATCTTGTGGCAGAGATCGAAGTGATTGGGTGGGGAAGAACACTTTGCCTGTGGAAGGAGGAACATCAGGGTCAGCTGGCAAAGGGTGTGGCTACGTGGAGGCTGAAGACTTGAGGCCAGTGATTCAGGGTATCACACACAATGTCTAGTAACCATGCCACTGAAACAGTCTAGCTACATGCCCAGAACCACTGAAAAAATGTATCTGTATTATGTTAATTTCATTTAATCCTGTCTCTGAAATGCTTAAATCATATTTCTCATTGAAGTAGCCTTGGATATAAATTCTAAGTTAACAGATTTACTTAAGATAGTAATCCTTCTCTTTTTTAAAGTATGTCTCTTACAGTGTAAGAGCTGTTATTTAGGAAAGACTTAGGGGTAAAAAAAGTCTGAATGTCTGCTCTGTATGTTGTGAGGCAGTGTCAGACAACCATAGATGAGGTGCCTTTTTTTTTTTTTTTCTTTTTTTTAGTAGGCTGTTCCTTTATCATTTGGTATTTTCTTTGATGCTATTTTTTTTTCCCTCTGAAGACTTTTGTCTGATAGTAATGTTCATCCTTACTCTCCATTTATGATTTGGCCCCATGTGTCCTAAGCAGCACTACTCTCTTCATAACATTTGTCAAAATTCTTCTTTTGATGGCTGATTCACCTCTAATTTGGTATAGTATCATTGATAAATTTATTAGATTTCATATATATATTATGATAGTGGATAAAAACTAGAGTATTTTATTCAAGACTAGGAAGGTTTTAAGAGGGTTTTAAAATTCCTGTTGACTCTTGTGTCAGATTGTAATTTTAAAAAGCTTTTCTATAAATGTACTTCATTTTATAAATTGTATTTATATTGTTATCTATTACTGTGAACATTTCCTCCAAATTAGCAGTTATTATCTCCCAGCTTCTGGTGATCAGGAGTCTGGATATGGCTTAACTACATGTGTTGGCCTTAAGACTTGTCAGAAGACTACAGTCAAAGTGTCCTAAGACTACAGTCAAAGTGTCACCCAGGCCTGGAGTCCTTTTATCTGAGTCTTCAGCTGGGTGAGAAGCCACTTCCTAGCCACACATAGACTTGGCAGGATTCATTTCCAGATGGCTGTTGGACTGAGGGATCTCAGTTTCACACTAGCTATTAGCCAGAGAACCCCCACAGTTCCTTGCTACGTGGAACTTCTCCATAAGGTGAGCAAAACAAAAGTGACAGTCTTTCCCTCACCTGATATAGAAGCAAGTCAGTAGGTCCAGCACACGTTTAAGAGGAAGGAGTACCCAAGGGCATGATTTTGAGGAGGCGGAAGTTGTTGGGGCTTTTCTAGTGGTTGCCTACCACAATTACATAGTGGTACCTGGTGCCCTGTAAAATTCCTGTTTTTTCACGTTAAGAAGTGAGAGATTCGAAAGGTTAAACTCTTTGTTTTCAAGGCTCAGATGCTGGCACACGATGTAACTGGTTCTTCAGGTTGGAACTGCCTTCATCCCAGAAGACCATTTGAAACACTGAGGTCAAATCAAATGCTAGGGTGTGAATTTTGTGATAGAGGTGCTCATTGTACCATATTCCCTTCAATGTGTTAGAAATGTAGTCAGTATTCCATAAACACGTGTACGGATGAGTGATTAAAGGACTATGATGTTGTGACTTTCTTAGCTGTTCCTATTGCTCTGGTTTTCTTTGTGTTTATCTCCTTAACCGCAGACAAAGATTCAGTACCAAATAACAGAGACATTTAAATACTTCTCAAGTTTGAAAAAATAATCCTTCAGCTTGGACCTGCCCCAAATTTTTTTAAAAAAATCAACAGATTGTTTCATATATATATTATGATAGTGGATAAAAACTAGAGTATTTTATTCAAGACTAGGAAGGTTTTAAGAGGGTTTTAAAATTCCTGTTGACTCTTGTGTCAGATTGTAATTTTAAAAAGCTTTTCTATAAATGTACTTCATTTTATAAATTGTATTTATATTGTTATCTATTACTGTGAACATTTCCTCCAAATTAGCAGTTATTATCTCCCAGCTTCTGGTGATCAGGAGTCTGGATATGGCTTAACTACATGTGTTGGCCTTAAGACTTGTCAGAAGACTACAGTCAAAGTGTCCTAAGACTACAGTCAAAGTGTCACCCAGGCCTGGAGTCCTTTTATCTGAGTCTTCAGCTGGGTGAGAAGCCACTTCCTAGCCACACATAGACTTGGCAGGATTCATTTCCAGATGGCTGTTGGACTGAGGGATCTCAGTTTCACACTAGCTATTAGCCAGAGAACCCCCACAGTTCCTTGCTACGTGGAACTTCTCCATAAGGTGAGCAAAACAAACGTGACAGTTTTTCCCCTCACCTGATATAGCAGCAAGTCAGTAGGTCCAGCACACGTTTAAGAGGAAGGAGTACCCAAGGGCATGATTTTGAGGAGGCGGAAGTTGTTGGGGCTTTTCTAGTGGTTGCCTACCACAATTACATAGTGGTACCTGGTGCCCTGTAAAATTCCTGTTTTTTCACGTTAAGAAGTGAGAGATTCGAAAGGTTAAACTCTTTGTTTTCAAGGCTCAGATGCTGGCACACGATGTAACTGGTTCTTCAGGTTGGAACTGCCTTCATCCCAGAAGACCATTTGAAACACTGAGGTCAAATCAAATGCTAGGGTGTGAATTTTGTGATAGAGGTGCTCATTGTACCATATTCCCTTCAATGTGTTAGAAATGTAGTCAGTATTCCATAAACACGTGTACGGATGAGTGATTAAAGGACTATGATGTTGTGACTTTCTTAGCTGTTCCTATTGCTCTGGTTTTCTTTGTGTTTATCTCCTTAACCGCAGACAAAGATTCAGTACCAAATAACAGAGACATTTAAATACTTCTCAAGTTTGAAAAAAATAATCCTTCAGCTTGGATTTTTCATACTGCTCCAACCTGTTTAAAAATTATTGCTCTCCATTAAAATAATATAACTAATTTATCAACAGAACAGTTGCAGTTATAATTTTGCCTTTATTTCAGAATGAGGTATAGAGAACAGTATGATAACTATCTACCAGTAGCCGTTTATGTCCCTAAATACCCATGTTGCCTAAGAAACAGAATTCAATCTCGAATGCAAGCTGAGAGATAATAATATAGGTTTCCTACTTTTTCTTTCTTTCTTTTTTAACAGTTCTTTGGCCATAGTACTGGGTTGGCCAAAAAGATCGTTTGGGCTTTTATACCAGCTAATGGAAAACCCAAACAAAATTTTTGGTCAGCTTTTGGGAATTTGGACATCGAATAACATTATTTTTAACTTATGTTTGTTTTTACTTAAGGAAAACAAAGTATCTGTTCTATCATTGTGCACTTCTCTAAGTACCACCCTTGAACATTTGAATTAGTGATTTTGAACTTTGTCTTCTTAACATGGATCCTGCTGTCACAAAGAGGCCAGCCACTTGGCTCTATGGTTGTGCACATACTCTGGGAGCAGTTCACATAGTGGTCTATGGTGGTTCCCAGGGGCAGAGCTGTGCTGGGTCCATGATAGACTTTCAGTGGTTCATTCTTGGGATCAACCTCACTTAGCTAACATGTTACCCCTTGCAAAGAGGTGCTGAAGGACTGCAGTTGCTGTGGAGTAGTTAAGTCCCTGTGGAGCTTCATGAAAGAACTGATGGTGGTCAGAGAAGAGGCTGGAAGCTTGGGAACAGTGATGGAGCCACACAAGTTGGTGTCTTACATTTACTGATTCAGAGAAGAGATGAAGCAGTGTGGAAAAGTTCAGATGAAAAGGGTAGATACGAGGAAATGGAATAGTTAACTATTGTTGGAGGCTTTTTTAGTACAAATTATGTAGCAAAGGTGGAAAGGAGGTTTAGAGGAAAGAATAATCACTGTGTCAATGTACCTTTTTTCCTTTTATTGAAGTATAGTTGATTTGCTGTGCTGTCATGTTAGTTTCAACTGTACAGCAAAGTGATTCACTTATACATGCATAGTACTCTTCAGATTCTTTTCTATTATAGATTATTTTAAGCTATTGAATGCAACAGTAGTCCTTGTTGTTTATTTTATAAATAGTAGTGTGTATCTGTTAACCCCAAACTCCTAATTTATTCTTCACTTCCCCTATCCCTTTAGATGATTTATGTGTCTGTGAGTCTGTTTCTATTTTGTAAATAAGTTCATTCGTATCATTTTTTAGACTTCACAATAAGTGATAATACTCAGTATGGGGCTTCCCCTGGTGGTCCAGTGGGTAAGAACACCGCCTTGCAGTGCAGGGGGCACCAGTTCGATCCCTGGCCTGGGAAGATCCCACGTGCCTTGGAGTGGCTGGACTGATGTGTCCAATTACCAAGCCGGAGTGCGGACAGACGCCACCGCAATGGGAGGCCCACAGGAGCCAAAGAACAAAGACGGATGAAAATAGAGAAATGAAAGACCAATGGAAGTGGTCCACCCACTCCCCTCCCTCCTCAACCCGACCCCCACCCAAAAATAAGCAAACAAATAAATAAATAAATAAATCTTTAAAAAAAAAAAAAACTCAGTATGATAATCTCTGGGTTCATCCGTGTTGCTGCAAGTGACATTTCTTTCTTTTTTATTGCTGAGTGGTATTCCAGTGTGTGTGTGTGTGTATGTGTGTCTGTGTGTGTCACATCTTCCTGATCCAATCATCTGTTGATGAATAGTTAGGTGGCTTCCATGTCTTGGCTATTGTGAATAGTGCTAATATGAACTTGGGGTGCATGTATCTTTTCTAATTAGTTTTTATCTTTTCTGGATATATTAAAAAGGTACCAGCATACCTTTTTTGGGGGTGGGGTGGGGTGGGGAGGGAAGGTGATGGGCGGGCCACTTTTATTGGTCTTTCATTTCTCTATTTCCATCCGTCTTTGTTCTTTGGCTCCTATGGGCCTCCCATCGCGGTGGCGTCTGTTGTCGCAGAGCACTGGCTCTGGGCTCATGCGCGCCAGAGCTCCGGCTCGGGAATTGGACACATCAGTCCAGTCGCTCCGTGGCACGTGGGATCTTCCCAGGCCAGGGATCGAACCGCGCCCCTTGCACTGCAAGGCGGTGTCCTTACCCGCTGGACCACCAAGGGAAGCCCAGCATACCTTTTTGACAGAATGAAAAGGTTTTCTTCAGAATTCTGTTCAGATTATTTTTTAGCATGAAAAAAGACTCAGCTGAGAGATGAGATGATCACACAAAATTAAATACAGAAATTCTGCATTTCTGGGATGTGCTTTCTCTTGATTATGTGATGTGTAGTGGCCAGGTGAATACATCATGATTCCCCCACTCCCCCCCTTTTTAAGGAGTTTCTAAATAGACTCACTTCTGCCAATTTATTTACATCACAATTATGAATTTGATGCAATCTATAGAACTAATTCCATTTGTGTTTAATATTAGTAATGTTAAATGAATATTGAGTGCTTTACTGAATGCAGGTGTTGAGTGAAATGTCTTAATATTCTTTATTAAAGTCAGCCTTTACCACCAACAGTAGCACTACGGTGAGGCAGACACTGCTTTTAGCCCATTGCATTAGCTCAGACATGTTGCCTTGTGATTGGAATCTAGAACTTTGGTGTTAAATGCTTTGAAACTCACTTGAGTGTTAGAGTATTAATGCTTTTGTTGGAAGATTGTTATGCTCTATAAAACTGTTTTACATGTAGAATCATGGAATTTTCATGGAGGAATAGGCTTTAGTATTTTGATGCCGATGGAAAGAAGTCAAAATGATTTACTCCGGTTATGTAGCTGGGTGGCAGCAGAGCTGGAGTCAGAGCCCCGGTATTTGGCTCCCAGTCAGTTATGAAAGAAGACAGAGCCTGTTTTAGAAAGAGGGCTTTAATGGAAAGAGCAGTTATCTGGATGTTAAGAGATGTCAGTTCTAGGGGTGAATTGGCTGAAGACTGAGAATCTCAGTGTTGTGGGGCAGCCTTTAGTCCCAAGATTCTTCTTCAGGAAACCAGTCTGGATGGGTCCAGCCTGCTCTGCAGCGAATGCTCAAATCTAGGAGCTCTGAGAAAATGTAAAGAAAGCACGCTGAGAAGTTTCACTCTCAAGGAGTTTACACCCCATTTTGGGAAACAAGGTGCATCACTTGGCTGTGATGTTACACTTACTCATGTGTCAAAGTACAGTGTGAAGTGCCTGTGTGTTATCCTTTGCAGGGTGAAAAGGGGCTCATTAATAAACAGGCCAACCCAGGGGAAGCATGGCAGTACTTGTTCTGAGTGCAAATGAGTGGCATGATTCAGAATTTTTACTGTGTTTTAAAAAATCCACAAACCCTTAGTTTTTCTTTTGAACTTGGAAAATATGTTTGAAAATTAAAGCCCCTAAAGCTCAAGAGTGTATGAAAGCTGAGAATGGTGTCCTGGAAGAGGTGAACCAAGAGGCTGATGATGACGCAGCCAAAGAGGCAGGAAGGGCAGGTGTGGTGGAGGTTGGGACTCCTCCTGGGGGCTCTGTGAGGGCTGGGAACTTTCTGGTCTGTCCTCATGGGCCATTGCATAGCAAACACTGCCCAGGTTGTTGTTTGGAATAACCTTGAAACGTGAATGCTGTCTCTCCATTATCTTTCATGAGATTTATCTTCTCTAGCATATTTTCCTCACATATTGCCTGTTTGCTTGCTGATGAGGTTGGGAACGTTGTTAAATTCTATTCCATTAAATTCCACATTTAACCCTTTTCCATTTATTTAGTAATTGAAATGGCTTCCCTGGGTATGTTAACTCTGTTTAACAGTGGAAAATAAGCTTGTGTGTATCTCCATGTAGAATCATGGAATTTTCATGGAGGAATAGGCTTTAGTATTTTGATGCCGATGGAAAGAAGTCAAAATGATTTACTCCGGTTATGTAGCTGGGTGGCAGCAGAGCTGGAGTCAGAGCCCCGGTATTTGGCTCCCAGTCAGTTATGAAAGAAGACAGAGCCTGTTTTAGAAAGAGGGCTTTAATGGAAAGAGCAGTTATCTGGATGTTAAGAGATGTCAGTTCTAGGGGTGAATTGGCTGAAGACTGAGAATCTCAGTGTTGTGGGGCAGCCTTTAGTCCCAAGATTCTTCTTCAGGAAACCAGTCTGGATGGGTCCAGCCTGCTCTGCAGCGAATGCTCAAATCTAGGAGCTCTGAGAAAATGTAAAGAAAGCACGCTGAGAAGTTTCACTCTCAAGGAGTTTACACCCCATTTTGGGAAACAAGGTGCATCACTTGGCTGTGATGTTACACTTACTCATGTGTCAAAGTACAGTGTGAAGTGCCTGTGTGTTATCCTTTGCAGGGTGAAAAGGGGCTCATTAATAAACAGGCCAACCCAGGGGAAGCATGGCAGTACTTGTTCTGAGTGCAAATGAGTGGCATGATTCAGAATTTTTACTGTGTTTTAAAAAATCCACAAACCCTTAGTTTTTCTTTTGAACTTGGAAAATATGTTTGAAAATTAAAGCCCCTAAAGCTCAAGAGTGTATGAAAGCTGAGAATGGTGTCCTGGAAGAGGTGAACCAAGAGGCTGATGATGACGCAGCCAAAGAGGCAGGAAGGGCAGGTGTGGTGGAGGTTGGGACTCCTCCTGGGGGCTCTGTGAGGGCTGGGAACTTTCTGGTCTGTCCTCATGGGCCATTGCATAGCAAACACTGCCCAGGTTGTTGTTTGGAATAACCTTGAAACGTGAATGCTGTCTCTCCATTATCTTTCATGAGATTTATCTTCTCTAGCATATTTTCCTCACATATTGCCTGTTTGCTTGCTGATGAGGTTGGGAACGTTGTTAAATTCTATTCCATTAAATTCCACATTTAACCCTTTTCCATTTATTTAGTAATTGAAATGGCTTCCCTGGGTATGTTAACTCTGTTTAACAGTGGAAAATAAGCTTGTGTGTATCTCCTACCAGTCACAGGGTTATCTGGTCTTTTGTAATTGGGGAAAAGGAAGCCGTGAGGAATATTGATGAGAAGATCGTGTGGGTGGGACTCTCGATTCGATTAAAGAAACTCTGATAACCTCACTTGATTAGGTTCATTGGGTTTTCCATGTAATGGAGAGGCGAATCTAAGATAACTTGCTTTATTGGCTAAAAGAATGCTTTTTGCATTGCAAGCACATCTTTTTGCTTCTGTGATTTGACTTTATGAAAATAAAAAATTTCTCCCAATTTTAAAGTACTCTGAAGTGTTAGGTTCACATATGTTTTATAAATTGCTAAATGAAATGTTTTCCTTCTCTAGTGCCTTGGAAAGGCAAAATGCCTTTTTATACCTGTGAGACATAATTCTTGGGTATATAACGCAGGTAAGTTCAAATATTGGGTATATCGGTTTCATTTTTTCCAAGCAAAATTGAGTTTCGAGAGCCCATATATCTTACTTTGCTCAGTAGTATCCAATATCTTTCTTTCATATATTTATTTATTTTTACAGTGGTAGAGTAAATGTTCACCATATTTCTGGTAAGATTCAGTAGAGGTAAGAAACTTACCTGAAAAATGTTCATTCTAGAGGTTTTTAAAATTATTTCTGCTTTCTAGACTGACTTCTGATCAGCTACATAAAACTGATCTGTCTTTGCCTCCCATTAACAACTGAATTTGTTCACTCTTCATTGTTGCTCAGGTATTTGGATGTCCAGACTGAATCAATAGCCTATCTAGTTCACTGGGTGACAAGCACAGATAAAAATTATCATTGTTTTAGCAGAGGACACTGCCTTGTCACCAAGGAGAATATCTTTAGAGTTTCTGATAGATGAGCAGTCTGCAATCTGATAACAACTGGCCGACACCCAGAGACCCTTTAAAATTCTAATTGTATCCTTATAAAATAAGGATTATAAAATAATGCTACTCTAATATTGCCTGGAGAAGAAATTGCATATTCTTTGCATATTTTTAATACATTGATATTCCATACTCCCATCTCCCCCCAGTTCAGTAGCAACAGTTTCATTTAGCAAAGTGCAGTCAGTATCTGTAATATAATTCCCCCTATACGTTTCTAGTTAATCAAAATGTGCTTTTGTGAATGTATCGTCCTGAATGAAAGATGCATGTATGAATGCTGTCAGCAAGGGAAGTTTAATTTCCATTTAGTCTGAGTTCTGCTTATTTCTATATGTTCTCTCTTCTTACTTTACTGTCTGTCATTTTCCTGTTAACCATGAAGATGACTCCCAAATGTGCTTTGGTTACTGATGGGTACATGGAGAGTATTTAGCTCTGGTAAAATGTGATAAACCATGAAAACAGTTAAAAAATGAACCCCACCTATGCAGAAGATGGCAGAATTGAAAATAAAGGAGGAAGGTAAAAAGTGAAACTCGCTTTCTTACAGTCCCCTCTCGTGCTCCTGTATGGGAGAATATGTATGTGTTGAACAGGCCAAAGAAGGACTGTATACACACTTAGTGTTCACAAGTAAACGTTTATTTTCTGAATACTAGTAAGGTTTGGATTATCAGTTTGCCTTTTCCAGTGCAAGCTGCTGCTGCTTCAAAGCCAGATCAGCTCTGAAGAGAAGAAGTAATTGGGATGTGTACAGTGTGTAAAGATAGCCTAGGAATAGATGAACACGGGCTACATGATCTCATGTTTTAAATTTGCATCATGAAAATACACAGGTTAAATAGTTGGTTTTTCGGCATAATTGTGAACATGTCCTTGATTCTCTAGCTGAACACTGAGGTTGGCCTGTCTAGCCTGAAAAGGAATGCAGTTCCATTCTAGAGAAAACAAAGTGTCACAGAGACAGGTCTGTTTGCAACCACATTGTATGTAAGCTTAGCTGTTAATTGTAGAATGCTTATGGGGTTTTTTCGCTCCTTTTTCCTTTTAAATCAGTATCGAATTAAACCTAGGTCTGTTGGATTGTCAAGGCAATAACTGGCCTATAGTCTTTCCAGTGAACGCTGTGGGGCTTCCCTTGCAGCTCTGTGCCTGCCTGCCAGTGCAGGAGACCCAGGCTCATTCCCTGGTCTAGAGGTTGTGCTGGGCAACAAGAGAAGCCGTCACAGTGAGAGACCCGTGTACCACTATTAGACAGTAGCCTTCACTTGGCACAACTAGAGGAAAGGCAATGCAGGAACCAAGACCAGGCACAGCCAAAAATAAATGAATTAAAAAATTTAAAAAAGAAAAATTGAGAAGAGAATCAGTAACCAGTAGTTTGAAACTTGTAGAGAAGGTGAAGGAAGCATTGTGAGCCTGCAGGGTGTGGTGCGCAAAGACCTGACCTCTGAGGCCACAGACTCTTCTGTGGGTCAGTGGTTCAGTGACAGGTACACACTCCTGAGGTGCCAGACAGTGTACTCTGCCTCCGGGCAGGAGAGTAGCAGCAAATATGAAATTTTACCCTCACAGCAGGCTGCAGGGTAGGTGGGAAAGCCTTGACTGTCTGTTAGTTGGAAGTAGCTGGGCTGGGAGTCGTCAGGTTTCCAGTGTTCTCTCCGATAGGCTACATTGCCCCAAGTCTTCACCTCATCTGGATACTGTTGCTTTGTCAGACAGTCTCTGTGCCAACAAACACTCAAGTGCTTTTCAAATGTAAGATGGCCTTTGATAGCCAGGTTTAAAAGATACCTAGGCCAAAGTGTGAATAAAACGACTCTTGTTTTCCTTTAAAGCTTTCATTTAAAGTCATCTTAGCTTTGGGTATATCCTATAAGTCATAGCTTAAATTTTGATGCATTCTCCCATAATATTGGCAATGTAAATGCACATGTATTCGTTGAATCATTCAGTCAGTCATTCAGCAAACGTTGATTATTTTTACATGGGTTTTATGGACCTTAAGGATGCAAAGATGAGGAGAATGGAGTCTTGGTGAGCAGTTTATAGCTAAATAAGAAATGCTAGATACACAACGAGACTCATAATGCTGTGGAGAGCATGGTGTCGTTAAGGTGGGAACATAAGGGACTGAGGGAATAACCATTGCTGAGTGAATGGTTCTTGGTCTTTGAGGCTCAGTAGGAGTTTGCTAGCGAGAAGGTGGTAGAAGAACTTCTTGGCACGTGGCAGAGTGCTGGTGAGGACAGGGAAGCAGTTCATCACTGTGCACTGCCCAGGGTTCTGGAGTCACTGTGGAATGTGGATGCCTGAGCAGTAGCTTCTCTTCTCCAAAACCAGAGGCTGTGATACTGTGTGGAAATCAAGCCTCCCTTCATCTCCATCTGGACAATGACTGGGGCTTATTTAAAGAGCATCTGTGAGTGTTCAGTCAAACGTCATTGTATTGACTGCAGTAACTCAAAATGTGTGATGAATACAGTAAGGAGGTGGATCACACTTGCTGAGTGTGATGTAGGAAACATTGTCCTCATGTTGCAAGTCAGTGGTTTTAGGCATGCTTTGGGAGGGATTTTAGTCTATGCGATTCAACTGGTTTTTTGATGGTAGAAAATAATTTGGAAGTATTGTTTATATACAAATAATTATCTTAATTACCAAGATTAAAGGGATGAAATTAAATTTTGTAATTCAGGCATTCATTAGTGGTGCTTGAATTTCCCAACCCCTATGTGAATTTAAGTTAATTTTATTTAAGAAAAGAATGCACCTTCTTAAAGTTTAATCTCTCTTAGCAGCAGAGTACAGTTAGTCTTTCAATGCCATTACTTTTTTTAAAAAGTGAAAAATCAGATATTAGTCTGTAGTTCATTTTCAATTTTATAAATGTATCAAGTTCAGGCAAAGCAGTACCAAAAGCTGTCATTTTATTTTCTCCCATCTAATCTGCACTAATTGTCTGTATCAGTGAGGTTTCAGATCTGCATCATGAAATATACCCTGAAAACAGTGACTTTGACCTACTGAGAGGTTCTGTTCTCAGTGAAGGAAAACAGCAGGGAGTGCACAGCTGGTGTGGTGGCTCCTGTGGTCCCTTGAGGATCTAGACATTTCTCTCCTTACAGTGTAAGCTGTCTTTGGGGTGGACCTGTCACCTCATGGTTTTAAGATGGCTGCTGTCTTCTGGGATTATGTCTACATTCCAGCAGGGTGAAGGGAATAGGTAAAATGCCTGGTCCTGCTATCTGCCTGACTGGTGTCCCTTCTAACCACTTTTATATTTATGTCACTGGCTAGAACTATAATGTGGCCTTTCCTAGTTGCTGAGGTGTCCAGAGAATGTAGGTTTAAAAAAAAATTAGGTGGGCATATGGCTCTTTGAAACCAATCTGGACTCTGCTAGTGAGGAAAGGAGGAAAAGATAAAAGGATAGTTTGTAGACACCTATAGTGTACATCCTTATAGTGTAAGGGCCTTCAGGTATGCCTGGCTAGAGCCTGGATTCTTCATTCATTTTCCCTGTCACCTTGAAGATGAAATTAATATTCAACCAAGCTAGGGATGGACTGAAAAAGAAAATTCAAAAAAAACACGAAGTAGACACCTGTATAGTTGCTAATAAACTGAGGAATAAAATAGGCTACACAAAGAATTTCTTAACATTTTTAACCAAAGGGTGTATTCTCAAGTATTTAGCAAGATTGAATTCCAAGAGTTAACTGTAGATCTACCTAAATGTTTATTTTGAAAGAGTCACCAGGGTGTGCTACTACATCTGTTAGAGCTTGCTTTTTCCTCCTCTAAAATATTCTTCTCAGATTCTAACCAAACCAGAAGGGAGCCATGTAAGATAGGTGATACTTTATCACTGGTACGAAACTGAAAGGCTTCCCTGGTGGCTCAGACAGTAAGGAATCTGCCTGCAATGCAGGAGATCCCCAATTCAATCCCTTGGTTGAGAAGATCCTCTGGAGAAGGGAATGACTGCCCACTCCAGCATTCTTGCCTGGAGAATCTCATGGACACAGGAGCCTGGTGGGTTGCAGTTCAACAAGTAGGTAGGCCTTATATTGTGTCTGATATTCAGAGTCTACTTAACCCTTCAGTGTTGTTTTTTCTCTAATGAGTACCTGACATGGATCAGGCCCTATTCTAGGCTCCTGGGATACAACCATGAAAAAGAGAGGTAAAAAATCTCTACTGTCATAGAACTTATAACCTAGAGTATTGAGTGAGTTCTTCATAATTTGATAATTGGGGCTATTAAAGGAAACCTCTTTGGACCATTATTGTCCTTCCATTTTGCTTTTCTATCTTTGAAACTTTTGTTGACTGAAATGTAATGATTGATTACTTAAGCTGTACTCTTCAATTTTGAGAGACAAAACACAGACATCAAGTTGCAAGCAGAAAGACTTCTTTGGTGTCTGTCATATCATTTCTTTAGACTCTTCATTTCACATTTCTATCATGTAAAGTGACTTAATTACACAATTCTTTTCTTTTCCTAATTAAATATTGTAATATAGTCAAGGATTTTAGTTCTTTAAGCACTTCTTAATGTGTTCAAGAGCACTTAATATTCTGAACTTTGGGCATATAAACAGTTTATTTATTTATATTTTATTTATTTATTTATTTATTTGTTTTGGGCGGGGGTCGGGTTGGGGAGGGAGAGGGTTGGGTGGGTCACTTCTATTGGTCTTTCATTTATCTATTTTCATCTGTCTTTGTTCTTTGGCTCCTGTGGGCCTCCCATCGCGGTGGCCTCTGTTGTTGCAGAGCACCGGCTCTGGGCGCATGCGCTCTAGAGCTCCGGCTGGGTAATTGGACACATCAGTCCAGCCGCTCCGCCCAGGCCAGGGATGGAACCGGCGCCCCTTGCACTGTAAGGCAGTGTCCTTAACCACTGGACCACCAGAGAAGCCCTAAACAGTTTATTTTAAAATTAAAGGGACAGTGGCATTTTTAAGAGAACTATAGTCAAGTAATTAGCACACTGAGCTTGCTGGATGCCTTTTATTACTTCCATCTGTTTAAAGATAATGAAAAGAAACTGGAAAAAAATCTTCTAGGAGACTAAAAATCGTTAGCTGCAGAATGAGCTTTTAAAAAGGAACAATGTGGTTTCTCCAAATATATATATGCAATTATGGATTTTTTGACAATTTTGATAATTGCTGAACTCAGTATTGGTGCGTGTATGCTGCTTTGGTGGTTCTGCCTTTTTCCTTAGTATTGAACATAGTAAGTCATAAATCCTTAGAAACATACATCTTCATCTGTGCATGGAAGTGAGGCAGGTAGAAAGTGATCTGTTAACTTGGTTGATTATTTGTTCTATCTCTTTTCACTGGTTGAATATCTACAACTGCTAGGCCCTGATTTCACAGCAGTGAACAAAACAGGTGAAATGCCTACTCTCATGGACTTTAAATCTATAAGAGACTATTAAAATTAGTAAAACACACCATGCTTGTGTTCAGTCACTCTGTTGTGTCTACCTCTTTGCGACCTCATGGATTAGACTGTAGCCTGCCAAGCTCCTCTGTCCATGGGATTCTTAATTACACAATTCTTTTCTTTTCCTAATTAAATATTGTAATATAGTCAAGGATTTTAGTTCTTTAAGCACTTCTTAATGTGTTCAAGAGCACTTAATATTCTGAACTTTGGGCATATAAACAGTTTATTTATTTATATTTTATTTATTTATTTATTTATTTGTTTTGGGCGGGGGTCGGGTTGGGGAGGGAGGGGAGTGGGCGGGCCACTTCTATTGGTCTTACATTTCTCCATTTTCATCTGTCTTTGTTCTTTGGCTCCTGTGGGCCTCCCATCGCGGTGGCCTCTGTTGTTGCCGAGCACCGGCTCTGGGCGCATGCGCTCTAGAGCTCCGGCTCGGTAATTGGACACATGGGTCCAGCCGTTCCGCGGCACGTGGGATCTTCCCAGGCCAGGGATCGAACCGGCGCCCCTTGCACTGTAAGGCGGTGTCCTTACCCACTGGACCACCAGGGGAAGCCCTAAACAGTTTATTTTAAAATTAAAGGGACAGTGGCATTTTTAAGAGAACTATAGTCAAGTAATTAGCACACTGAGCTTGCTGGATGCCTTTTATTACTTCCATCTGTTTAAAGATAATGAAAAGAAACTGGAAAAAAATCTTCTAGGAGACTAAAAATCGTTAGCTGCAGAATGAGCTTTTAAAAAGGAACAATGTGGTTTCTCCAAATATATATATGCAATTATGGATTTTTTGACAATTTTGATAATTGCTGAACTCAGTATTGGTGCGTGTATGCTGCTTTGGTGGTTCTGCCTTTTTCCTTAGTATTGAACATAGTAAGTCATAAATCCTTAGAAACATACATCTTCATCTGTGCATGGAAGTGAGGCAGGTAGAAAGTGATCTGTTAACTTGGTTGATTATTTGTTCTATCTCTTTTCACTGGTTGAATATCTACAACTGCTAGGCCCTGATTTCACAGCAGTGAACAAAACAGGTGAAATGCCTACTCTCATGGACTTTAAATCTATAAGAGACTATTAAAATTAGTAAAACACACCATGCTTGTGTTCAGTCACTCTGTTGTGTCTACCTCTTTGCGACCTCATGGATTAGACTGTAGCCTGCCAAGCTCCTCTGTCCATGGGATTCTCCAGGCAAGAATACTGGGGTGGGTAGCCATTCCTTCCTCCAGGGGATCGTTTCAACCCAGTGATTGAACCTGAATCTCTTGCATCTCTCGCATTGGCAGGCAGATTCTTTATGTTGCACCACCTAGGAAACCCCTGGGAATAAAACGCACAATTAATGCTAAATAGTGAAAACTTCTATGGAGAAAAATAAAGTTAGGGTAAGGGGAATAAGAAGTGGTGAGAGGTTGTTATTTATTTTATTTTTATTGGTCAGTTGTGCGACATCTCCTTGAGAAGATGGTTTATTTGAATGAAGACCTGAGGGAAGTGAGGGAATAATCACTTCATCCTTAGCTGTCAGGGGTTAGAATGTAGAAGATGGAGGGAACAGAAAGCACCACGTGCTGAAGGAGAGGATGTCTGCTCATGGACCTGTTCAGGGCCCATTAAGGAGCTGCTGTGGTTGAAGTGGAGTGAGCAAGTGAGAGGAAGCAGACTGCTCAGAGAGGTAAGGGGGAAAGTCCCAGTGGGCCTTCACCACCGTATGGAGAACCCTGCCACTTACACTGTTTGAGAAGAGAAGCCAGTTGAAGGTTTTGAACAAAGGAGGGAATGAAATCTCATTCTCTTCAAGCCAGGATCCTGCTGGCTACTGTGTTGATAGACTGGGGAACCGAGGAAGGAGCAGGAAGCATCCAGCTGGGAAGCTGAGGCAGTGTTGCAGGTGAGAGGGGGTGGTCCAGGCCAGGCTGCTGGCAGAAACAAAGGTGTTGAGAGGTGGTTGTGCCCCATGTGTTGAAGGTAGATCCAAGGTGTGCCTGATGGACTTGGATGTGTGGTGTAAGGAAGAAGGGGATCACGATGACTCCAAAGTTTCTGACCAAAGGAATGGATCTAGAATTGCCATCTAAAAAGAGCAGAAAGATTGCTAGAGGAGGTGATGAAAAGTCTGGCTTTAGATATGTTAACTTTGATGATATATTTATGAGACTGTGAAGTATAGACATCCAGCAGGCAGTGGAGATAAGACTTTGAACTTAGGGAGCGATCAGGGCTAAAACTTTGATGATATATTTATGAGACTGTAGCCTGCCAAGCTCCTCTGTCCATGGGATTCTCCAGGCAAGAATACTGGGGTGAGTAGCCATTCCTTCCTCCAGGGGATCGTTTCAACCCAGTGATTGAACCTGAATCTCTTGCATCTCTCGCATTGGCAGGCAGATTCTTTATGTTGCACCACCTAGGAAACCCCTGGGAATAAAACGCACAATTAATGCTAAATAGTGAAAACTTCTATGGAGAAAAATAAAGTTAGGGTAAGGGGAATAAGAAGTGGTGCGAGAGGTTGTTATTTATTTTATTTTTATCGGTCAGTTGTGCGACATCTCCTTGAGAAGATGGTTTATTTGAATGAAGACCTGAGGGAAGTGAGGGAATAATCACTTCATCCTTAGCTGTCAGGGGTTAGAATGTAGAAGATGGAGGGAACAGAAAGCACCACGTGCTGAAGGAGAGGATGTCTGCCTGCGGACCTGTTCAGGGCCCATTAAGGAGCTGCTGTGGTTGAAGTGGAGTGAGCAAGTGAGAGGAAGCAGACTGCTCAGAGAGGTAAGGGGGAAAGTCCCAGTGGGCCTTCACCACCGTATGGAGAACCCTGCCACTTACACTGTTTGAGAAGAGAAGCCAGTTGAAGGTTTTGAACAAAGGAGGGAATGAAATCTCATTCTCTTCAAGCCAGGATCCTGCTGGCTACTGTGTTGATAGACTGGGGAACCGAGGAAGGAGCAGGAAGCATCCAGCTGGGAAGCTGAGGCAGTGTTGCAGGTGAGAGGGGGTGGTCCAGGCCAGGCTGCTGGCAGAAACAAAGGTGTTGAGAGGTGGTTGTGCCCCATGTGTTGAAGGTAGATCCAAGGTGTGCCTGATGGACTTGGATGTGTGGTGTAAGGAAGAAGGGGATCACGATGACTCCAAAGTTTCTGACCAAAGGAATGGATCTAGAATTGCCATCTAAAAAGAGCAGAAAGATTGCTAGAGGAGGTGATGAAAAGTCTGGCTTTAGATATGTTAACTTTGATGATATATTTATGAGACTGTGAAGTATAGACATCCAGCAGGCAGTGGAGATAAGACTTTGAACTTAGGGGAGCGATCAGGGCTAAAAATACCAATTTGGACTAGTCATCATATAGGGAGTATTTAAGCACGGGGGCTGGATGGGATCATGAAGTCAGTGGAGAAGAGGAGAGAAGAAGAACAAGGCAAAGGTAAGACTTGTCCAGGAAAAAAATAGAAACCCACTCACGGGAAATGGAGAAAATGAATACAAACATTAAAATAACTCAGTATGTTCAAGAGCTTAAAAGATGAGATGGAGACTTTTGTCAGAACATGATATTAGGAAAACAAGTGTAAATGGTATAACCAGAAAATAAAATTATGAACTTAATGGATGGGTTTAAGGGAAGGTTAAACTCCTTTAAAAAATTAGTTAACCAACTAACCATACAATCAAGCAGTTATCCTCCTTGGTACTTATAGAAAGGAGCTGAAACCTTACATGCACACAAAGACCCATATACAAATGTTTATAGCAGCTCATTCATAATTTACCCAACTTGGAAACAACTAAAATGTCTTTTAGTCTATGAGGGATGAATAGGCTGTGTCACTATTTCCTATGTGCTAGGCATTATCCTAGGAATGTGCACATACTAACTCATTCAACACTTACAATAACTATCTCATCACATTTTACTAACTAGGAAACTGAGGTTTCAACAGGTTAAAAAGGTTGTCTGCATTACCTGCATTGGCAGGCAGATTCTTTACCACTGAGCCACCAGAAAAGCCCATAGTGGTGGAGACATGTTATTAAATATGCATTTGTCCAAAACCATAGAAGGTATAACACCAAAACTGAACCATGATGCAAACTATGGGCTTTGGTGATTATGATGCATCAATGTAGGTTCATTGATTGTAACAAATGTACCACTTCAGTGGGGAATGTTGATAATGGGGGAGTTTATGCACGAGCAGGGGCAGGGGCATGTGCAAAATCTCTTCTTCCCTCTCTTATTCTCAATTTTCCTGGAAATCTAAAACTGTTCTAAACAGCAAAGGTAGGGCCAGCTTTATGCAAAATTTTAAATTAACTGGAAGGTAAATCATATCAAAATCTTCAGACTTCAGCAGCGAAAAAGAGCTGAAGAGGTCTGGTAGAAAGATTTAACATACAAATCACTGGAGTGCAAAAAAACCTCCCCAAAACAAAAAACCAAAGGACAGAACACAGCAATATTTGAAGAGATCGTGGCTAATTTTTTAAAACCAATAAAAGCAGAATGGGAGAAGCATTTGATGGAAAAAATGTAGAGAAGTCTTTTGAAGAGTTTTGTGTCAAGGGGAAGAGAGAAACTAGATGATAGCTAATGGGACATGGGGAAAAGAAAGTTTTGTTGTTGTTGTTGTTTCATTTTAGATATTCTAACGTGTTTATGTGTTGATAGGACTGATGCAGGAGACTGTGGGTACAGAAGAATGAGAACCACTGTTTCTAGCAGATCCTTCAGTAGGTAACATTGACTAAGATCCAGTGGCAAGAGTATTATCAACATTTCTGCATAACTAACCCCCAAGCCCCTATTTGGTTTTAAATGATGTAGATGGGAAAGTAGATCTGCTACAGCAATATTTCTTAGAAAGCAAAAACTATTTTCAACTGTATAATTCTCACTGTCATTGACTTGGTTAATGTTAATAGCATATTTAAACAAAATTGTTCTCATGTCTCACTCTGTGATTCACCTAAACTCCCACTCCCCAAGTTGTATTAGATATGGAGGCATCTACCTGGGATCTCTGGGGATGTTCTGTACAGGGACTATTTCTAGTTCTGAGTCCTTAAGAGAGCTCACTTGGGTGGCAGATGACTGAGGTCTGAGTTCTATTTTCTTCACTTGTTAGATGGAAAAATCAGACAAGCTATTTAACCCGTTGGAGCCTCAGTTTCCTTGTTGGTAAAATGTGGTAGAATGGTTATTGTGAGTGTTGAATGAGTTAGTATGTATACATTTCTAGAATTTACCTAGCACACAGGAAATAGTAAATGTTTCTTGCTACTATCTCTGGTTCTGGGCAAGCCTGTTGGAAGTGCAAGAATAATTCTCATAGGTTGCAAGAGGCTTATAGGACCTCTTAAAAATACCCATATTGGCGTTTTATCCCTTGAAGTTAATTGATCTAGGGTCAAGTCCCTAGACCATTAGTACTTTGTAGAGCATTAGTGCTTTGTTTAAAGACAGAAGTATCTCTACTGCTGGATAGCCAGGGTTGCACTTGCTCTAGGTGATTGATTCAATCACTCAGCATCCCATCTGCCCTCAAGAAGCTTTGCACTAGGTTTCAGCTTGCCAAGACCATGCTTACAAACATGCTTTGGGTTGAGTCGTCAAAATTTGACTCAAATTTTTATTCTGGGAGACTTCGACATGTCTTTGACTTTGTTATGTTTATTTCTACAAACTCCAACCCACCTAGAAACTGTATGTATCCTTCTTGTTCTTCTGGTATCCTTCATGTCGTATCTTTTAATCTGTGTTCTGCTATATGCTTTCCTTTTATGGAACATTGTAGCATGGGAGAAATTGCACAGATCACGTCAAATGAATTGTGCGGCATGCCAAAAATCAAATGGAATATTCATTCCAGCATGCTTGCTTTTTATGAGTCTTAGAATGTACAGTCTTTGGGACAGTGGTTGTCACATTGACTCCATTATGGCAAAGAAAGCTAATTTAGTGGTGAAATTGGCTGGAGTGTCTCCCCTAATAGAAATAAACATGAAACCACTTTAGTGTCGCCTCTTCTCAAGGACTGCTGTTTCTCCATAAAATTTATAAGCACACAGATTGATACAGAAGCCCAAACAACTCACATGGCTATGACTTTATAATTTAAAATTTTATTTCTTCCTAAATTAATAAAGATTGAGCCATTTTAAAATCCAAAGCAAAAATGAAGTCTGAGTTCTATTTTCTTCACTTGTTAGATGGAAAAATCAGACAAGCTATTTAACCCGTTGGAGCCTCAGTTTCCTTGTTGGTAAAATGTGGTAGAATGGTTATTGTGAGTGTTGAATGAGTTAGTATGTATACATTTCTAGAATTTACCTAGCACACAGGAAATAGTAAATGTTTCTTGCTACTATCTCTGGTTCTGGGCAAGCCTGTTGGAAGTGCAAGAATAATTCTCATAGGTTGCAAGAGGCTTATAGGACCTCTTAAAAATACCCATATTGGCGTTTTATCCCTTGAAGTTAATTGATCTAGGGTCAAGTCCCTAGACCATTAGTACTTTGTAGAGCATTAGTGCTTTGTTTAAAGACAGAAGTATCTCTACTGCTGGATAGCCAGGGTTGCACTTGCTCTAGGTGATTGATTCAATCACTCAGCATCCCATCTGCCCTCAAGAAGCTTTGCACTAGGTTTCAGCTTGCCAAGACCATGCTTACAAACATGCTTTGGGTTGAGCCGTCAAAATTTGACTCAAATTTTTATTCTGGGAGACTTCGACATGTCTTTGACTTTGTTATGTTTATTTCTACAAACTCCAACCCACCTAGAAACTGTATGTATCCTTCTTGTTCTTCTGGTATCCTTCATGTCGTATCTTTTAATCTGTGTTCTGCTATATGCTTTCCTTTTATGGAACATTGTAGCATGGGAGAAATTGCACAGATCACGTCAAATAAATTGTGTGGCATGCCAAAAATCAAATGGAATATTCATTCCAGCATGCTTGCTTTTTATGAGTCTTAGAATGTACAGTCTTTGGGACAGTGGTTGTCACATTGACTCCATTATGGCAAAGAAAGCTAATTTAGTGGTGAAATTGGCTGGAGTGTCTCCCCTAATAGAAATAAACATGAAACCACTTTAGTGTCGCCTCTTCTCAAGGACTGCTGTTTCTCCATAAAATTTATAAGCACACAGATTGATACAGAAGCCCAAACAACTCACATGGCTATGACTTTATAATTTAAAATTTTATTTCTTCCTAAATTAATAAGATTGAGACATGTGAGGCCATTTTAAAATCACAGCATGTAAATGAAATTTAGGAATAATCTTTGGGCATAGCTAGTAAAGTGGCCTTATTTATAACACAGTGTAGCAAATGCTGGGGTAAGAATAGATCCTGGGGTGCAAGAGGGCACTTAGTGGGGCAGTTCACCCATGTCTTGAGGGGTGCAAGGCAGCAACTGAGCATCCCACAATTCATGATTTATTTCAAATGTTTTAGTCTTTGTTGATCCTGATGTCCCACACCACCACTGATCATCATTATAAATGAATTTTATTCTATTCCTCATTTTGCTCCATTAACTGAAATCTTGGAAATACTGCTTGCTTAATACAGTTTGTTGTGGTCTGTTTGCGGGTTGGAAAAGAATTTCCAGACATGAGGCAGAATGAGAGGAGAATAAAGTTTATTAAAGTGTGAGACTCTGTTAGAACAGTGCGCAGGTTCAAGGGAGAGCCGGATGCTTTCTCAGGCTTCCAGCCAGTTTTTATAACCTCAAGACAGAGAAGATTCCTACTGGAATGGTGGCATTAGGTGATTGTTTAGGACGCTACAGGGTGAATAGTAGGGTGGTTATGTTACATAATATGGAATCAGGGAACTGGCCCATTTAGATCAGGAAATTCACAGCAACAGTTTCCATGGGCTTGGTAGGTTCCAGAGATTTTTATCTTGTGACCTTGTATAAGCCTTAACACTTTTGGTCTGAGGAGCGGGGCTGTTACTAATAACATCTCCAAGAAATGATTGAGTTTTTATTCTCCAGCAAATGGGAGTTGAATCTTGTATTCACATTGTCAGTGTGCAATTCATTTTCACCTGTTCATTGTAATTTGAAAGTGTTAAAGACCAGCTAGCTTCACTGTTATGTCAACAGTGAGACTGGCTTTTAAAAGGATTGCATTTTCCAGTTGGCTGTAACAGTTGATGACTTAATTTTTCCTCATGCACTGAATTTTGGATTGATTAATTTATTGAATCCTATTTGCTCTATATTAAGGAAAACTCATTTGATTCCATCAAAACTGAATGATTGAAAATTTATACCTTAGAAGCCCAAACAACTCACATGGCTATGACTTTATAATTTAAAATTTTATTTCTTCCTAAATTAATAAGATTGAGACATGTGAGGCCATTTTAAAATCACAGCATGCAAATGAAATTTAGGAATAATCTTTGGGCATAGCTAGTAAAGTGGCCTTATTTATAACACAGTGTAGCAAATGCTGGGGTAAGAATAGATCCTGGGGTGCAAGAGGGCACTTAGTGGGGCAGTTCACCCATGTCTTGAGGGGTGCAAGGCAGCAACTGAGCATCCCACAATTCATGATTTATTTCAAATTTTTTAGTCTTTGTTGATCCTGATGTCCCACACCACCACTGATCATCATTATAAATGAATTTTATTCTATTCCTCATTTTGCTCCATTAACTGAAATCTTGGAAATACTGCTTGCTTAATACAGTTTGTTGTGGTCTGTTTGCGGGTTGGAAAAGAATTTCCAGACATGAGGCAGAATGAGAGGAGAATAAAGTTTATTAAAGTGGGAGACTCTGTTAGAACAGTGCGCAGGTTCAAGGGAGAGCCGAATGCTTTCTCAGGCTTCCAGCCAGTTTTTATAACCTCAAGACAGAGAAGATTCCTACTGGAATGGTGGCATTAGGTGATTGTTTAGGACGCTACAGGGTGAATAGTAGGGTGGTTATGTTACATAATATGGAATCAGGGAACTGGCCCATTTAGATCAGGAAATTCACAGCAACAGTTTCCATGGGCTTGGTAGGTTCCAGAGATTTTTATCTTGTGACCTTGTATAAGCCTTAACACTTTTGGTCTGAGGAGCGGGGCTGTTACTAATAACATCTCCAAGAAATGATTGAGTTTTTATTCTCCAGCAAATGGGAGTTGAATCTTGTATTCACATTGTCAGTGTGCAATTCATTTTCACCTGTTCATTGTAATTTGAAAGTGTTAAAGACCAGCTAGCTTCACTGTTATGTCAACAGTGAGACTGGCTTTTAAAAGGATTGCATTTTCCAGTTGGCTGTAACAGTTGATGACTTAATTTTTTCCTCATGCACTGAATTTTGGATTGATTAATTTATTGAATCCTATTTGCTCTATATTAAGGAAAATCTTCCATTTGAATTCCATCAAGGAGGAAGTAGTTCTATGGGATTAATGAGTTAGGCCGTGGTTTTGCACTGATTGCCAAAGTGCAGTCAAATTTGGGTGAATTTGAAACAATTTGATTTTGTAATGATCACAATTTGAGATGCAAAAGAATAACTAGAGTTAAAATTGTTATCTTTAGCTTTATCGTCTGTAATTAGATATCCATAACCATGGTCAGGAAGCTTAAGTGGTTAACTCCAATTTTTAAGTTGATTTTATGTACAGTTTCCATCCTCACAGAGTCTCCTTCACAGCTCTTTTGAGTATTAGCATCACCTCTAGTTTATTCCTTGCTTTGACATTTTAGTTCTTTTGCTTGTAGTGTGTGAGATATTTGAAATCCAGTCTCCAAACTCTTCTCCCACCTTTTTAGAAAGGATTTTAAAGAGGTTTTTTTTTTTTTTTTTTTTTTGGCTTAGGTTGGTAATTTGTATCTATTTAAGAAAGGACTCGAGCCCATTTGGGGAGCTGCTGAGGGTGTGGGGTAATCTTAGGGGGAATTAAGCAGCTTTACCATACCTGTTCTAGTGAGGTCCCCAAAGAGGGTCAGTCTCCTTCTCTGTAAAATGTATAAACATTTTGCAATAATATGCACCCCACAAGGTGACTGTGAGATCCAAATATTAATTCATTCATATAAAGTGGTTAGAAGCGTGCCTGGTGCATAGGAAGTGTAGCTATGCTCACTATTACTGATTTGGTGTAATTTTGTTTTAGAGAATCCTCAGAACATCAGACTTAATGTCTCAAGAAAACTGTCCAAGCTTGCAAGGTATGATTTGCTTAGTAACCAGAGGTAGCAGAAGAGAGACGCACAGAGGTAGGAGGAAGCCCTTGGCTGAATTTCATCTTCAGCTGCTGGTTGCTTGGAGACCATGCAGAGCAGAGATTAGCTGTTGTGGTGGGGAGGGGAGGAGTCCAGTAGGGGAGTAACCTGAAAGCCACCCTAGAGCTGCTGAGGGAAAAAAGTCGGAAAGTGCCCAAAGCTCTAATAATAAGAGTTTAGTGGCTGTAGCAGATTGAACAATCCATGGTTCAAGTTCCTTTTCTTTGAAAACTCGGTCTAGTGCCTGTGTAAGAATTCAATTCAAGAAAAACTGCAAACCGAGCATGAGAGAAATGTGCTCTCATCTACCCCAGGCTTCAGTCTCAGAGAAGCTAGTGGTAGAGAGATACAAGGGGGAGCTTCTCAAATAGTCTAGAGCTCAGGATGCTCTGGGGTCAGGAGGCTGCCTGCATCCTGGCCTTCTAGAAGTGTGCTCTGTTGAAACGATGCTGCTGGTGGGGAGGGACAGGGGTATCAATTCTTTAGTTAAAATGAGTAGATGGATGGGTGATGGGTCTCTGACTTCAGAGAACTGTTTCTCTGTGAGACTTGCAGGGCAAAGACTGTGTGGGGTTGTTTGAGGGTGAGATGGAGTAGGGAATGATGGCTGTGGGAGGGAGCTGGTGAGGATAGCAAATACAAGATTTTAGACTATTGCAGCCCTTTGGAGATTTTCTTCCCTGGACTTAGCAGTGGTGGGACAGGTGGGGAGCAAAGGTCTAGAAAGCAGGACAGAGGCTGGTGGGGAGTGCTCTGGGCGGATAAGACTGACAGGTGAGGAGAGTATGCACTTGACGCTATGGGCTACAGAGGGTGTTTGAAAAGATTATCCACAGCACCCAGACTGGAGAAAAAGAAATCATTGAGGGTCTGGGCAGCTCTGCCAACACCTAGGGGAACTGTTTCTGGAATGAGTGAGCCAGTTGAGCGGGGAGTGTAGAGGAAGGAATTATACTTTTGGCCTGGGTCACTTGGCGTAGGCACATTTGAATTGCACCTTGAATGAAGAACAGGTGTTTGCCAGGAGAAAGGCGGGCAAAGGCAGAGTTGGAGGACAGAGCTATCTTCCAAGTGTGAACTTGCTGTCCTGCATTCAGTGAGTAGGGGAAAGTGACAGAAGATGAGCCTCCTTGACTGAGCTTCTCAGCCAAGTTGCTGCTAGGAAGTGCCATAACGCCTTGTTATGACTTGCTGGTTTACCCTGCAGGATTGGGGTGATTCCCAGTGGAGTTGTGGCAATTAACCCTGTGCACTATGTGGTTATAATTTTTGTGAGGCTATTACAGAAGTTGACAGTCATGTACGTCCTGATGTTATTCAAAAGGAAGTATAAGAATAAATCCTCCAAGGTCAAATATAAATGCCTTTTAGAGTTATTGTTACATAGAATTAGTCACAGCTCTGTACACTCTGTTCTACTGTTCTGCTTGATTGTTTGGGGATCTCAGTATTAGGAAACATGTAGCTGAAAGATTGTAACTTTCAAGATACTCATTGGAAATAGTTTGCCACCCCTTATCTTGGATTTACTTTTCTTCTGGGTTTTTCAGTTTTTCCAGTGTGTGTATGCTAAGTTGCTTCAGTCATGTCTGACTCTGTGTGACCTCATGGACTGTAGTCCACCAGGCTCTTCTATCCATGGGATTCTCTAGGCAAGATGACTGGAGTGGATTGTCATGCCCTCCTCCAGGGAATCATCCCCACCCAGGGACTGAACCTGCATCTCTTAGGTCTCCTGCATTGGAAACCAGGTTCTTTACTACTAGCGCCACCTGGGAAGCCCCAATTTTCCCAGCCTTTGTTGCCATTCATTCAGGATTCTGGAAGCCCCCTAATTACGTTACCTGATGAATGCAAGTTGTATTTTGGATAAGACATGGTAATTTACAAAGAAGTTCCAGCTGGAGAAATTCTGAGAAAAAATAACTTTTAATTGAAGGTATATAGAAAAACAGTAAGCAAGGTAATTTTCTTTTCACTGGGGATTGCAGGTGGGGTGTGACAACTTCTTGGGGCTAACTTCTTTATAAGGACAAGCACAGAGTCCATTCCAAAGGAGATAAAGGACTATGGTTAGGAAGTCCTTTAGAGAAGTAAACTTGAATTTTTTGCTCTGTTGTAATTGAAAAGGTGAGATAAAGGTGTTACTTGAACATTTCTGTACAGACTAAACACAATACTCATGTATTATTGCTGCACAGCTTCTGTATTTTTTTTTTTTTATTGCTGCTGTATCAGTTAGGAATGCATTTAGCTGAAGCTAGTGGCTTCCCAATATGAATTTTGTTTTTTAGCTTAACACGAAATCTGAAAATTTCGGGTCTAGGGCTGCTCAAGGATGTTATCAAGAGTGGAGATGCTGTCTTTCCATTCTGCCATCTTGGACAGATGGCTTTTATCCCCTACCTTGCTCTAGGCAGTTTTTGTATTCAGTGGAAGTGGAGGATGGTGGTTGGGAAGCGGGTCTAAGAGCAAAGAGGCCCTGCTGGCTTAGTCTATTCATTGGTAGAAATTTTTCCTAAGACTGATCCACCAACCTTTTAAAATTTTTAAATGACAATTTATTAGGAAACATGTAGCTGAAGGATTGTAACTTTCAAGATACTCATTGGAAATAGTTTGCCACCCCTTATCTTGGATTTACTTTTCTTCTGGGTTTTTTTAGTTTTTCCAGTGTGTATATGCTAAGTTGCTTCAGTCATGTCTGACTCTGTGTGACCTCATGGACTGTAGTCCACCAGGCTCTTCTATCCATGGGATTCTTTAGACAAGATGACTGGAGTGGGTTGTCATGCCCTCCTCCAGGGAATCATCCCCACCCAGGGACTGAACCTGCATCTCTTATGTCTCCTGCATTGGAAACCAGGTTCTTTACTACTAGCGCCACCTGGGAAGCCCCAATTTTCCCAGCGTTTGTTGCCATTCAGGATTCTGGAAGCCTCCTAATTACGTTACCTGATGAATGCAAGTTGTATTTTGGATAAGACATGGTAATTTGCAAAGAAATTCCAGCTGGAGAAATTCTGAGAAAAAATAACTTTTAATTGAAGGTATATAGAAAAACAGTAAGCAAGGTAATTTTCTTTTCACTGGGGATTGCAGGTGGGGTGTGACAACTTCTTGGGGCTAACTTCTTTATAAGGACAAGCACAGAGTCCATTCCAAAGGAGATAAAGGACTATGGTTAGGAAGTTCTTTAGAGAAGTAAAGTTGAATTTTTTGCTCTGTTGTAATTGAAAAGGTGAGATAAAGGTGTTACTTGAACATTTCTGTACAGACTAAACACAATACTCATGTATTATTGCTGCACAGCTTCTGTATTTTTTTTTTTTTTATTGCTGCTGTATCAGTTAGGAATGCATTTAGCTGAAGCTAGTGGCTTCCCAATATGAATTTTGTTTTTTAGCTTAACACAAAATCTGAAAATTTCGGGTCTAGGGCTGCTCAAGGATGTTATCAAGAGTGGAGATGCTGTCTTTCCATTCTGCCATCTTGGACAGATGGCTTTTATCCCCTACCTTGCTCTAGGCAGTTTTTGTATTCAGTGGAAGTGGGAGGATGGTGGTTGGGAAGCGGGGTCTAAGAGCAAAAGAGGCCCTGCTGGCTTAGTCTATTCATTGGTAGAAATTTTTCCTAAGACTGATCCACCAACCTTTTTAAAATTTTTAAATGACAATTTATTTTAAAGGAAGGATAATTACTTTACAATATTGTGATGGTTTTTGCTGTATCAGCATGACTCAGCCACAGGTATACATGTGTCCCCACATCTTGAAGCCCTCCCACTTCCTTCCCCACTGTGCCTCTCTGGGTTGTCTCAGAGCACTGCCTTTGAATGCCCTGCTATGTGCATCAAACTTGCACTGGCCATCCGTTTACATATGATAATGTGCATGTTTCAATACTCTTCTCTCAAATCATCCCACTTTCACCTTCTCCCACTGAGTCCAAAAGTCTGTTCTTTACATTTGTGTCTCCTTTGCTGCACTGGATGAGGTTCATCAGTACTGTCTTTCTAAATTCGACATCTGTGGTAATATACAGTATTCATCTTTCTGACTTCAGTTTGTATAATAGGCTTCAGGTTCATCTACCTCATTAGAACTGACTCAGATGCGTTCCTTTTTATAGCTGAGTAATATTCCATTGTGTATATACCCTAACTTCCTTATCCATTCATCTGTCAATGGATATTTATGTTGCTTTCATGTTCTAGCTATTGTAAATAGTGCTTCAGTGAATATTGGGTACATGCGTCTCTTTCAATTCTGGTTTCCTCAGGGTATATGCCCAACAGTGGGATTGCTGGGTCATATGATAGCTCTATTCTCAGGTTTTTAAGGAATCTCCACACTGTTCTCCATAGTGACTGTACCAGTTTGCATTCCCACCAACAATGTAAGAGGGTTCCCTTTTCTCCACACCCTCTCCAGCATTAATCATATGTAGACTTTTTGTTGAGGGCCATTTTGACCAATGAGAGATGATACCTCATTGTGGTTTTGATTTGTATTTTTCTAATAATGAATGATGTTGAACATCTCACGTGTTTAGCTATCTGTTTGTTTTCTTTGGAAACATGTCGCTTTAGGTCTTTTGCCGACTTTCGAATTGGGTTGTTCATTTTGGTACTGAGCTCGTGAGCGATTGTGTTTTTCTATTATTTCTTAGGGAAGGGGGGGGGCGGGTCTAAGAGCAAAAGAGGCCCTGCTGGCTTAGTCTATTCATTGGTAGAAATTTTTCCTAAGACTGATCCATCAACCTTTTTAAAATTTTTAAATGACAATTTATTTTAAAGGAAGGATAATTACTTTACAATATTGTGATGGTTTTTGCTGTATCAGCATGACTCAGCCACAGGTATACATGTGTCCCCACATCTTGAAGCCCTCCCACTTCCTTCCCCACTGTGCCTCTCTGGGTTGTCTCAGAGCACTGCCTTTGAATGCCCTGCTATGTGCATCAAACTTGCACTGGCCATCCGTTTACATATGATAATGTGTATGTTTCAATACTCTTCTCTCAAATCATCCCACTTTCACCTTCTCCCACTGAGTCCAAAAGTCTGTTCTTTACATTTGTGTCTCCTTTGCTGCACTGGATGAGGTTCATCAGTACTGTCTTTCTAAATTCCGTACATCTGTGGTAATATACAGTATTCATCTTTCTGACTTCAGTTTGTATAATAGGCTTCAGGTTCATCTACCTCATTAGAACTGACTCAGATGCGTTCCTTTTTATAGCTGAGTAATATTCCATTGTGTATATACCCTAACTTCCTTATCCATTCATCTGTCAATGGATATTTATGTTGCTTTCATGTTCTAGCTATTGTAAATAGTGCTTCAGTGAATATTGGGTACATGCGTCTCTTTCAATTCTGGTTTCCTCAGGGTATATGCCCAACAGTGGGATTGCTGGGTCATATGATAGCTCTATTCTCAGGTTTTTAAGGAATCTCCACACTGTTCTCCATAGTGACTGTACCAGTTTGCATTCCCACCAACAATGTAAGAGGGTTCCCTTTTCTTCACTCTCTCTCCAGCATTAATCATATGTAGACTTTTTGTTGAGGGCCATTTTGACCAATGAGAGATGATACCTCATTGTGGTTTTGATTTGTATTTTTCTAATAATGAATGATGTTGAACATCTCACGTGTTTAGCTATCTGTTTGTTTTCTTTGGAAACATGTCGCTTTAGGTCTTTTGCCGACTTTCGAATTGGGTTGTTCATTTTTTTGGTACTGAGCTTCGTGAGCTGTTTGTATATTTTGGAGATTAATTCTTTGTCATTTGTTTCATTTGCTATTATTTTCTTCCAGTCTGAGGGCTTTTACTTTGGTTATAATTTCCTTTCTTGTGCAAAAGCTTTTTTTTTATATATAATTTTTATTTTACTTTTTACTTTTACAGAGTTTTGTTGTTTACAGATACTTGTCCTTCTCTTTTTGACTTACTTCACTTTTTATGATAGTTTCTAGAACCAGCCACCTCATTAGGACTGATTCTTCTGCATTTCTTTTTACATCTGTGTAGTATTCCATTGTATATATGTACCAGATCTTCTGTATCCATTCATTCGTCGATGGACATCTAGGTTGCTTCCATGTTCTAGCTATTGTATAGAGAGCTGCAATGAACATTGGGGTACAGGTACTTCTTTCAGTTTTGATTTCATCAGGGTATAAGCCTAATGGTGGAATTGCTGGGTCGTATGGTGCTTCTATTTTTAATTTTTTAAGAAATCTCCATACTGTCTTCCATAGAGGTTGTATCAATTTACATTCCCACCAGCAATGCAGGAGTGTTCCCTTTTCTCCACACCCTCTCCAGCATTCTTTGTCTGTGGATTTGTTAATGATGGCCATTCTGACGGGTGTGAGGTGATGTGTCATTGTAGTTTTGATTTGCATTTCTCTAATTAGAAGGGTGGTTGAGCATCGTTTCATGTATTTTTGGGCCATCTGTATGTCCTCTTTGGAGAGGTGTCTGTTTAGGTCCTTTTCCCATTTTCTGATTGGGTTGTTCATTTTTCCGGTGCTGAGTTGTCTGAGTTTGTTGTAGATTTTGGAGAGATTAATTCTTTGTCTGTTGTTTCATTTGCTATGATTTTCTCCCATTCTGTGGGCTGTCTGTTCACCTTTTTTGTAGTTTCTTTTGCTGTGCAAAAGCTTTTAAGTTTCATTAGGTCCCATTTGTTTATTTTTGTTAATATTTCCATTATTCTGGGAGGTGGGTCATAGAGGATCTTGCTGTGATTTATGTCATCGAGTGTTCTGCCTATGTTTTCCTTGAAGAGTTTTATGGTGTCTGGGCTTACATTTAGATCTTTAATCCATTTTGAGTTTATTTTTGTATAAGGTGTTAGAAAGTGTTCTAGTTGAATTCTTTTACATGTAGTTGACCAGCCCTGGCACCAGTTGTTGAAGAGACTGTCTTTTCTCCATTGTATATTTTTGCCTCTTTTGTCAAAGATAAGTTATCCGTAGGTGCATGGATTTATCTCTGAAGTTTCTATTTTGTTCCATTGGTCTATATTTCTGTCTTTGTGCCAGTATCATACTGTCTTGATGACTGTAGTTTTGTAGAATAGTTTGAAGTTAGAAAGGTTGAGTCCTCCAATTCCATTCTTCTTTCAATTTAGCAACTTCTGTGAATGTCATGTTGGTCAAAAGTGGGCCCCATGCTTACTCAGTTGCAAGTGAAATTTTCAACTGCTTTGTTATAGGAAGACTAAAAAGAACCATCTGTGAGTGGTAGCCAGTTTAGAGCATCTGTCATATTTATAAGATATTTTTTTGTTTGTAAAAATAATGATTTTTGAAATAATTCCTTTTAAGAGTTAGCCATGCACCACTACAAACCCCTGTGACATCCATAAATAACTGAGCAAGGATTATGAGAGGTTAAGTTGAGCTTCTTTAAGTTAGATGCAGTGGATCTTGCACAATGTCCAATTAATTTTTTTATTTTATTTTATTTTATTTTTATTTTTGGGCGGGGGTCGGGTTGGAGAGGGAGGGGAGCGGGCGGGCCACTTCTATTGATCTTTTCATTTCTCCATTTTCATCCGTCTTTGTTCTTTGGCTCCTGTGGGCCTCCCATCGCGGTGGCATCTGTCGTTGCAGAGCGCCGGCTCTGGGTGCATGCTCTCCAGAGCTCCGGCTCGGTTATTGGACACATTGATCCAGCCGCTCCGTGGCACATGGGATCTTCCCAGGCCAGGGCTTGAACCGGCGCCCCTTGCACTGCAAGGCGGTGTCCTTACCCACTGGACCACCAGGGGAAGTCCCAATTAATGTTTTTCCCTAACTTAATTTTGAAAATTTGACCAGCTGCATCAAGAGTATTTCATTAACTTAGATTGTGTTAAACATAACCAATTCTGTGAGGTACTTAAAGTCATTAAAGTTTTGGGGAAAAAATGCTGTTTAATTTTTAAAAGTGTCTTGTAAGTCAAGTATGATGTTGGCAAGCCATCGTTAATTTTTCCCAATTTTAGATGAGCTAGAAACTTACCAAAGATGTGCATGAATATTCTAATTCCTTCAAATCTGTGTTCGTGCCTTAATTTTGTTTAATTTAAATATCCCATGTGTTTTATGATATCTGATGCTGCTATGAATACAAGTCATGTTATGTAAGTGTTGGTTATAAGTAACAAAATATAATTGTACTGTACATAGGTATATATGGGCTTTAACTGAGCTTACCCAGTTATGCATATTGACTTAGTCTTCCCTAACTCCCTTTCTCAGTTCCAGTGAAATATTACCTCTCATCATTGACACCTGGGAAATATTATCTTCTTTTTGTAAGTTGAAAGTCTCATGTCCTTCCTTTTTTCTTATTCCTCCTTTTATTCTATAGTCAGTTTTCTTTTTCTCCCATCCCTTCTAAGCAGTCAATTTAAGAGAATCTTTCTACTTGAGCTATTGCAAAATAAGTATTATTTGAAGGTACATTTTCTTGTATAATAGCATATTTTATGATGCTTCTCTTGGTGTTATATTCCCA
Organism: Tragulus kanchil; assembly: GCA_022376925.1. Taxonomy (NCBI): domain Eukaryota; kingdom Metazoa; phylum Chordata; class Mammalia; order Artiodactyla; family Tragulidae; genus Tragulus; species Tragulus kanchil. The sequence goes on from JAIOJX010000004.1 coordinate 87,805,902, forward strand.
GGGATGATAGAAGAGAAATAATACCTAATATCTTAAATGCAAGTCATATAAGGCATTCTGCTTTTGTCTACCCCCCACAGTGTTTTTCAGATCAGTTCCGTGTTTCTCAGCAGACATGGAATCCATGTATCCAACTGTTGCCTGGGCTGCCTCTCCCCCTTCCCAAAGTGGAGTGACTTCTCTACTTTGTCACTGTCTGGCACTTTTTTTTAAATTTTATTTCTTTATTTTAAAGTTTTTACAGAGTTTTGTTGTTCACAGACATGCATAGTCCCAGATCAGTCATATCTTTTGACTGTCCAGTGTTTGTAACGCAATAGTGGAATGGCAGTCTTTTCCCAGGTCTCACTTAATGGGCTATGGATGTACCTTCTCACCTGATTATTTACTTCTTTGCTCTTTTCACCCTGGGAGAGGTGCACTCATCAGCAAGGCAAGCACTCTCAGGGGCCACTTTTATCAGAATGTAGCCTCTCCCAGGGTCTGACACAAAGAAGGCTCCAGTCAGTGAGCATTCGTGGTAATACAACCTTCCAGATCTGTGAGAGCATTTCCGTGGACTGACCCGCAGGAGCAGAACCGGTTAGGTCATGGGAGACGTAGATAACATTGTTTTACATCCCAGTGCCTGAGTGCCTTAATTTTGTTTAATTTAAATATCCCATGTGTTTTATGATATCTGATGCTGCTATGAATACAAGTCATGTTATGTAAGTATTGGTTATAAGTAACAAAATATAATTGTACTGTACATAGGTATATATGGGCTTTAACTGAGCTTACCCAGTTATGCATATTGACTTAGTCTTCCCTAACTCCCTTTCTCAGTTCCAGTGAAATATTACCTCTCATCATTGACACCTGGGAAATATTATCTTCTTTTTGTAAGTTGAAAGTCTCATGTCCTTCCTTTTTTCTTATTCCTCCTTTTATTCTATAGTCAGTTTTCTTTTTCTCCCATCCCTTCTAAGCAGTCAATTTAAGAGAATCTTTCTACTTGAGCTATTGCAAAATAAGTATTATTTGAAGGTACATTTTCTTGTATAATAGCATATTTTATGATGCTTCTCTTGGTGTTATATTCCCAGGGATGATAGAAGAGAAATAATACCTAATATCTTAAATGCAAGTCATATAAGGCATTCTGCTTTTGTCTACCCCCCACAGTGTTTTTCAGATCAGTTCCGTGTTTCTCAGCAGACATGGAATCCATGTATCCAACTGTTGCCTGGGCTGCCTCTCCCCATTCCCAAAGTGGAGTGACTTCTCTACTTTGTCACTGTCTGGCACTTTTTTTTTTTAAATTTTATTTCTTTATTTTAAAGTTTTTACAGAGTTTTGTTGTTCACAGACATGCATAGTCCCAGATCAGTCATATCTTTTGACTGTCCAGTGTTTGTAACGCAATAGTGGAATGGCAGTCTTTTCCCAGGTCTCACTTAATGGGCTATGGATGTACCTTCTCACCTGATTATTTACTTCTTTGCTCTTTTCACCCTGGGAGAGGTGCACTCATCAGCAAGGCAAGCACTCTCAGGGGCCACTTTTATCAGAATGTAGCCTCTCCCAGGGTCTGACACAAAGAAGGCTCCAGTCAGTGAGCATTCGTGGTAATACAACCTTCCAGATCTGTGAGAGCATTTCCGTGGACTGACCCGCAGGAGCAGAACCGGTTAGGTCATGGGAGACGTAGATAACATTGTTTTACATCCCAGTGCCTGAGTGCTGTCTCTAGTGGTCACACCAGATACAGTCCTGTGAGGTTTTCCCTATTCCTCATATCCCTGGCTGCACCAGGTGTTTTCCACTGGTGGTGCTAGTGGTAAAGACCTGCCTGCCAATGCAGGAGACATAAGAAATGTGGGTCCAATCTCTGAGTTAGGAAGATTCCCTGAGGGAGGGTATAGTCACCCACTCTGGTATTCTTGCCTGGAGAATTCCATGGACAGACGAGCCTGGCAGACTGCAGTCCATAGGGTTGCACAGAGTCAGGCATGACTTAGGACACTTAGTGCTTACACACTTTGCTGATATTTGCCAGTCTGGGTGGGGTCAAGTAGTAACTTCTTGTTCTCAAACTTTTCAGTGATGACTGGTGTATTTGAGCATGCCATCAACTACATATATATATATATATATTTTCTTTTTCTACATCATGCCTCTTTTATTTATATTTATTTTAATTGATCTTTTTTTTTATTCTTTGGCCTGTGTGGGCCTTCCATTGCTGTGGCCTCTCTCACCGTAGAGCACTGGCTCCGGGTGAATGTGCTCCAGAGCGCTGGCTCAGTAACTGGACACACTGGTCCAGCCGCTCTGCAGCAAGTGGGGTCTTCCCAGGCCAGGGATGGAACCGATGGCCCCTGCACTGCAAGGCAGACTCTTTACCCACTGGACCACCAGGGAAGCCCAGCTACATATCTTTTAATGAGTAGTTTTCTTTTCAGCATATTGCTTGCTCACACCCTTATTTTTCTAATGAAGTTATCTTTCTTTTGTTGATTTGTCGAGTGAAAATTGGAGAAATGAATTCTCTGTACAGTTGTATACATATAAAATAGTATCTACCTACAATTCCTTAGCTATTTATTTCCTTTGTTCATGTAACCTCTATACAGAAATTCTAAATTTTGATGATATCATAGTCAGTGCTTTTGTTGTTTGTTTTTATAGATTCCTAGTCCATTAACCTGGCTCGTTTCTTGGTGTTATATTTTTCTGAAAGTAGTTATTTTGTCTTAATTTTGAGGAAACATCAATTTTACTTAGTATCTTATGAGATCACTGTGCCTTTATGATACATAAATTGCTGTATGTTTGAACTGTCTATTTGAACTCTTAATAGTCTAGATTTTTAAACTACTCTGTAGACAGACCAGTTTCAACTTTATTGAAATATTTGAAAGGTTCAGCTTCTTTCATGGCTTTTGAGGCTATATGTTTCATTAACATAACAAACTGATCATACACATGAAATCATACTTTGCATTTTTATGTTTAGGTAAAAATTTTAAAACAGTGTTAAGTAGTATAAGACTTTCTAGATTTCACAAAGTCTGGAAAGTCATGTTATGGAAAATCTATTTATTTCAGCTTTGTTTCCCCAGAAAAGAACTTAGATCTTTAATATGAAATTAAAGTTTCGTAAGAATGCACCTAGCCATTGAGTCATAACGTATGATGTTCCCTTAAAAATAAGAATGAACATATCACATGGGAATTTTTAGACTCTAAACTTGGGAAGACTTGGAAATAAAAACCTTTATTGATTTGTGCCAGGACAAAGTGTAATGACTTTTTTCAAATTGTTATTTTTATTTTGGGCGGGGCTCAGGTTGGGGAGGGAGGGGAGCGGGCGGGCCACTTCCCTTGGTCTTTCATTTCTCTATTTTCATCCATCTTTGTTCTTTGACTCCTGTGGGCCTCCTATCACGGTGGGGTGGCGTCTGTTGTTGCGGAGCGCCGGTTCTGGGCGCATGCACTCCAGAGCTCCGGCTCTGCAATTGGACACATCGGTCCAGCTGCTCCATGGCACGTGGGATCTTCCCAGGCCAGGGATCAAACCGGCGCCCCTTGCACTACAAGGCGGTGTCCTTACCCACTGGGCCACCAGGGGAAGCCCCTGTAATGACCTTTTGAAGGAAGGAGAAAGGTAATAGGTTTAAGGAGAGTACTTGGCTTCATGGGCTAACCCCCTTGCTTTTTTTGCTATCCAAGAGTTTCTAGACCTTGTGGGCAGTGCCCCCTTAGCTATTCAAAGAAAGTCACAGAAATATGAGACTGTTTCTTGGAATTCTGGATAGATGGCAAGGAAGGTAAAAATACTAAATTTCTTTTTTGCTTTCATATTAAAGGAAAAAAGAAAAAAAATGATAATCTGATTGAAAAGGGTAAGACTAAACCTTGGTAAGAGGGATTAGAAACCTGAGGTGAGTGAAAAGACTGGACAAAAGCACCTTCTGATCTAAATGAGTTCAGAGTCTCTATTTTGGATGAGTTGCATCCCAGTGCACTGGGAAAATGTGTGGATGAAGTTGCCGAACTTACTGCTGAGCCAGCCTCAGAAGTTCCTGAGTGAGACACCAGCAGACGTGGAGGTGGTAGTGTCCACTTTCTAAAACAGAGGAGAGTTGGGTACCATGTTGATGCCAATTTGGGGTGGCATTCTAGACTGATTAATGATTGTGAGGCTATTAACAGTCCTTGCTTGTGGTCTCCAGAATCCAGTGCTGATTCACTTAAACAGAGATGGGTTTTATTAGAAGGATATTGGCTAGCCTGATGGGAACACGAGACAGCCAGTCTCAGGAAATAGCAAGCGCTAGGGAGGCCAGAGAATTCACACAGCCAGCTTGTGCTGAGGGAAAGGAGTTGTTAGAAAGATGTCACTGGCCCTGCGTTTGGACATTTCCTGCTGCCTGCTGGGCTCTTGGCTCTGCCACCAGTCTGCATTGTGAATTGCCATGGCATTTTTGAGCCATTCACTGCAAACTCAGAGTCCCAGGTAGGCACCGTTGTTTGCTGAGCTTAGGTAAATTGTCCATACACTTTCTGTTCTTCTACCTGTGTTCTGGCAAGCTATGCATATATTTAGCTTCTTTTGTACCTTCTTTAGAAGAAAATGTGGCTCCCTCATCCCCACCAAGTCTCCCTCACTGACAGAACCCTCAAGTGTAGGAAGAACATCCAGCAGTTGAAGAATGAACAGGGATGGTGTGTGGTCCCTACAGTAGTCATAGGAAAGAGATTTCCTTTGGAAACCAGCACGATTAACTATGGGCCATTCATAACAGATGGAACTCATCCTTTTCTTGGAATTCTGGATAGATGGCAAGGAAGGTAAAAATACTAAATTTCTTTTTTGCTTTCATATTAAAGGAAAAAAGAAAAAAAATGATAATCTGATTGAAAAGGGTAAGACTAAACCTTGGTAAGAGGGATTAGAAACCTGAGGTGAGTGAAAAGACTGGACAAAAGCACCTTCTGATCTAAATGAGTTCAGAGTCTCTATTTTGGATGAGTTGCATCCCAGTGCACTGGGAAAATGTGTGGATGAAGTTGCCGAACTTACTGCTGAGCCAGCCTCAGAAGTTCCTGAGTGAGACACCAGCAGACGTGGAGGTGGTAGTGTCCACTTTCTAAAACAGAGGAGAGTTGGGTACCATGTTGATGCCAATTTGGGGTGGCATTCTAGACTGATTAATGATTGTGAGGCTATTAACAGTCCTTGCTTGTGGTCTCCAGAATCCAGTGCTGATTCACTTAAACAGAGATGGGTTTTATTAGAAGGATATTGGCTAGCCTGATGGGAACACGAGACAGCCAGTCTCAGGAAATAGCAAGCGCTAGGGAGGCCAGAGAATTCACACAGCCAGCTTGTGCTGAGGGAAAGGAGTTGTTAGAAAGATGTCACTGGCCCTGCGTTTGGACATTTCCTGCTGCCTGCTGGGCTCTTGGCTCTGCCACCAGTCTGCATTGTGAATTGCCATGGCATTTTTGAGCCATTCACTGCAAACTCAGAGTCCCAGGTAGGCACCGTTGTTTGCTGAGCTTAGGTAAATTGTCCATACACTTTCTGTTCTTCTACCTGTGTTCTGGCAAGCTATGCATATATTTAGCTTCTTTTGTACCTTCTTTAGAAGAAAATGTGGCTCCCTCATCCCCACCAAGTCTCCCTCACTGACAGAACCCTCAAGTGTAGGAAGAACATCCAGCAGTTGAAGAATGAACAGGGATGGTGTGTGGTCCCTACAGTAGTCATAGGAAAGAGATTTCCTTTGGAAACCAGCACGATTAACTATGGGCCATTCATAACAGATGGAACTCATCCTTTTTGTTGGGGTTCTTCAGTTATAATGACACAAGGATGGTTATTCTAAATTTTAGAAAGACCTTTGCTAAACTCCCCCACCAGCCCAGAGTCGTACAAGTTGTAACTGATGGAACATATGATCTCGAAGACTTGGGTTATGTGAGTGATGCCCTGAGGCATCTCCAGGGGAAAGAGCCTGGGCTGCTTAATCTCTTGGCTGAGAACATCAGGGGCTACTCATCAAATCCTCTTCTGAAGTTAAGCGGGAAGGGATATAGTGAGTACACTGGAACAAGGAGCTGACTCTAACAGGATGAAATTTCATAGGGAACAAAATACTGTATCTTATTCTGATGTTCAGAAAACCAGCAGTGTATATGTAATTAACAAAGAAGTTAACACTTTACAACCTCCCAAGTGGAAATGCCTTGAACATCCCAGTTGAATGGAAGTACAGTGGGAACCAGTAGTTTGATGTCTTTTTAAAAAACACCACAAAAGATCCTAAGGTGATCTTACAGTGTGTTTGTGGAAATAAAATGTCCATCACAAAGGAGGGATTTCCCCTCTAAGTTTCTGGGATCCTGTAACATATGAAGTAGTCATTGATTCTGGCCACACTGAAGACTGCTTTTGAGTATTTGGGGGCAGAGACTGACCAGAATGCAAGGGGATATAAAATCATGGCACATGAGGGGCAGTGAAAGGGGTGAGTTGTTCCTCTAGAGACCTGGGGCATGTGGCCGCTGTGTACAAATACAGGCAGGTGCCCAGAAGCAGAGCTGGGTGTTGTGACCTTCCATTGTGACAATGGGTTTCTAGGGACTTTCCTAGTGGTCCAGTGCTTAAGAATCTGCCTGACAACGCAGAGGCCACAGGTTCAATCCCTGGTCCAGGAAGATCTCACTTGCTGAGCAGTAACTACTGAAGCCCTTACTCCTACAGCCTGTGTACTGCAGCAAAGAGTAGCTCCTGCTTGCCATAACTTGAGAAAGCCCACGCACAGCAGCCAAGACCCAGTGCATCCAAAACAGATGGGGGTTTCTAATACCAAGAGCTAGGTGAGTCCACCTTGAAGGGAAGCGTAGCAAGTTGCCCATTGCTTGTGACCACTGTGACCAGCTAGGCCATGTCACTTCAAACATTTTATCAGCATAGTTGCCAGTACTGCTCTTACAAGGCCTTAAGGTTCCACAAAGGTTGAAATTGCCCTAAAGCTCTCCTCCTCACAAGGCTGTTGAAAATTTTTAATATCTGCACGGAGTTAGTGAAAGTCTCAGAGTAGCTTTCAGACCTGGGAATATTAATTTATCATAAAGCTGGAAGTGAAGTTCTTATAGAAAGGAGCTACATGAGATGATCAATATTTGATTTGAGAAGATGAGCTCATAAGCCAATCAGCTGAGCAAGAAGTTTTCCTTAATTGGCATCAGGCTGCCACAACCCAAGTGGCCACCCTTTAGGGGCCTTGTGGTTTCGCATTAAAGGTGTTTTCCTTTAAACTTATTTTCATCCTTCAGATGTCAGTGTGTTAGAATTGCCTGGCTGATGAAGTAAATTCTAAAGGTAATTGTTATGGGAATTTAGCTTGCCAGAGACCTGGAGCAATCTCTCTCATACTTTAAAAAATATAAACAAGTTGCAAAATAATGATTCTGTCAAGAAAATTACATATTGATTTATCATCCAGTATTGGGAATTGGGCTAAAGAGTTTGTTCCTGGAACATCTCCTTTTGGAAGGTCGTTGAGTGGTGGAGCAGCGTTTTAGGCTTTGTACTCTGTGCAGGCTGCATCGAATTCCGCTCTCCTGAGTGGACATTATTGAGTGTTTCTTGCATTCATTAGTGCTACTGAGGCAAGCTCTAGGGCCTGGCCCCGGAGTGAAAGTTAGGAGTTAAAAAAGTGAAATTTTCTAGACTTTTGTCTATTACGATGCCAGCCAGAGTGTATGGCTTCAGTGGTGGTATTTACTGAGAGATTAGCATAAAAGCAGTTAGCCTGCAGTACGATTTGAAAATTACAGCCTTGTAAAGGATCTCCAAGCTGGAAATGTGCAGTCACGTGAAACTGCGCTGTAAAAGTCTGTGCTGATCCCTGAACTGGGTTCACTCCTCAAGCATTTCTCCTTCCCATTCTCGAACCTCTCTCTGTGTGTTCTTCCGGGATCATGAAAGACCCTCTGAAGGTAAGCACGGCCAGCTCTCCATCACCCGGTGAATGTGTTGAAAAGGTAGTAGATTCCAGGGCTCAGCCTCTTGACTTCTCCCATCAGCTGGGATTCTCTGGAGATGGGGCCTAGTTAATCGAAATGTGAAGTCCCTCAGAGCTGGGGGCTTCCTAGATGGTGCAGTGGTAAAGAATCCGCCTGCCAGTGTAGGAGACACAGGAGATGTGGGTTCGATCTCTGGGTCAGGAAGATTCCCTAGAGTAGGAAATGACAACCCACTCCAGTATTCTTGCCTGGAAAATTCCATGGGCAGAGGAGCCTGGGAGGCTACAGTCCATAGGGTTGCAGAGAGTCAGACACGACTGAACACGCACACATACACAGTTGGAGAGCATTTGAAAGACAGAGAGCTGGTGAGTGCTTTATCTGATCAGATTTTAGAAAGATTCCTCTGACAGTGGAGACAGAGTGAGACTCCAGCTAGACGGAATATGGTGATAGTTCAGGGGAGAGATGAGAGCAGGTATTAAAGCTGTAGTGGAGGTCAGCCAGGAGGGGCAGATGAAGGTCATATTGAAGAGGCCGAGTTGGCAAGGTATAGTGATGACTGGGTGTGGCCCAGTGGGCAGCCCGCCCTTTAGCGCTTGTGTTCAGAAAGCTGCTTCAGGAGTGGTGTGGTGGCAGCTGTGCTGGTGACAGGAGTGCCCCTCCTCCGTGTGTGATGTTTGCCGTCTCTGCTTTCCTAATAGAGGAGAGAAGCTGATTAGCAGCCCTATGAGTAGATCCCACAGAAGAGGGAGACTGGTGAGATTCTTTTCTTCCCAGTTGCTATAACCGTCTAGCTCTCTCCCTTGCCTTCTACTTCGGCTTGGCACTCGTAGAGCAAGTGTGCCGCATGAAAAGCACAGAGCGCTCTGCCACTACAGCAGGCTTCAGGCTTCTCAGTGGGGCTGCAGGCTTTCCCGTGTTGGGGAGTCATTAACTCCACACATTTGAGCATCTACACTCTCCACTGTGCTCCGTGTGAGGCTATCATGTGGCTTTCACTTGACCGATGCCCTTGGGCTGATGGTAGAATTGGTCATGCTCCAAAGCCCGTATTCTGAGTCACTAAGGTCAGTGTAGTTTTCTCTTCATGTTGTACTTGCTGTTGCTCATATATGATTGTTCTTTTACTGGTGAGTTTACAAACTCCCTGAGTGTAATTAGGTCCTCCCTTCCACTTTGGATAAAGGCTGATCTTACTCACCTTGGGGAAGGAAGGAGAACCTTCCATCTGTAACAGAGCCTGGCTTTATTTTTCACATCTGGTCTGTGGCCTCCACCTGGAATGCTGCTCCTAGACTGAAGGTTGAGCTGGGGAAAGGCTGGGAAAACACTTTGTGAACCCGGGTCCCTTTGAATTAACTAGTTCCTGGCTCCTTTCATACTGGAAAGAGATACCAGATTGAGGCAGACTTCTGTGGACATTTTTTTCCTTTATAGAATTCACTGGCTGGTTATTTATTTGGTTGTCTTAGAAGGAAATAAGGGAAGAGCCAGGCAGCAGTTGCTAAGCCTGTCTCTGTACTGTCATTCTTCGTCCTTCAGGGCCCCTCCTAACCTCATTGACAGTCCCCTCCACACCTGTGGCTGGTGCTCCCCCCTTAGTAATTAAAGAGGGAATGAGAGTGTGAGCCCTGCTCCTCGCTCGGCATCATCGGCGCTGCCCACAGATCTTATTTTAGGGCAAGGCCTTTTCCCTCCAGCTTCTTTAAATCCCCTATTAATTCAGACGCTTTATTTACTGAACAAACAAGCTGTGATTTCACAGAGACGAGTGAACAGTGATATTCTTCTGGGGGGAAGAAAAGCTCTTGGTGCAGGTGTGCTCCTGCTGAAGTGAGACCAAGGTCTTCCTCCTTCCCTTGGGGTGCAATTCTTCCCCCGCCTCACTGCTCTGAAAGGCAAATCTGAAGTAGGAAAGGATCAAGACCGCAGTGATGGTCTTTGTCCTGGGCAGACAGGGGAGGAATCCTCTCTAGAGCAGCAGTCCATCGACTCGGAACACTTGCACATGGGAGCAGAATGCTCAGTCTGAAGAGCCCAAGGACCTGGGCCAGCTTCCCTGGCATCTGTGTCCATTGTTGACAGCCTTCTGTGCCACCTGTAACTTTCGACCTCTCAGTCACCAGACGTGTGCCTTTGGTCACAAGAGAGACCATGGCAGAGGATGTGTTCAATTCCAAGAGGCTTTTTTTTTTTTTTTTAATAATGTGATGCTCCCAGATCCAGTCTGACATCTCTCCTCACATCCACGCCCATCCCTGTGGTGCCAGAGAGGCTAACTTTGACCGTTCGTGAAGCAAAAATGGGTCTGGCTACCAGGCTTACTATCATAGACACTTCACAGTCATGGTATTTCAAAGCTAGAAGGGGTCCTGAGAGATCATTTCTGGTCTCTTCATTTGACAGACAAGATAGATATCCAGAGGCATCAGATAAATTGGCCCAGGTCCTGGTACTCCTGAGTGGTAAGAGGTAGGACTTGGCCCAGTCTTCTAGGTCTTCATCCAGAAGCACTCTTCCAGCTAGCTGCTGGGCGGGGACAGCTGAATCAGCATTTGACGCAATGCTACTGAAGCACCTGCATCAGGTCCCCTGGGGCCCATCGAGAAGGCAGATTCTGGGGCCCCACTCCAGATGCATCAGCATCCATGAGGGTTGGGGGGGTCTCAGCGACCTGCATTTGGAATAGACTTCATGGGTGACTCACCCCACTGATGTGTGAAAGCAGCTGGTGGAGACCCTGCAGGTTTAACTTTGGCTCTGTCCTTCCCTTGTTCAACCACAAACTTAACTCTGAACATGCTTCCTTAGCCCTAACTGCTTTATGATTCTGCTTCTCGTGCTAAAGGACACAGCTTGACTGACAAGAGGAAATTCCTAGGAAGGTCTGGGTGTTTCCGGAATGGTCCATGGTGGTGACAGTGCAGCTGCTGAACGCCTACCCCTCTGTATGTCTGTCATCTCCTGTCTTCTCCCAAACTGCTCCTTCATGAAATGACAACAAACTTACCTTCAGCTGTCATTGCTTTCCCCCTCACCTTTTCTCTGCTTGGAATATTCCCCAGCTGCCACACCACCAAATAGCTTTACCATTATAACCACCTCAATATAGGGTCATTTCGGGGATTGGGTAAAGATAATTGGAGCATCTGTTAAAGTGATGGTAACTCAGGAGCAGGCAGGACAGTGAGACGGCCGGACAATCTAGTGTGTATGTGTGTATTTTAACTGCTTGAATGTGTAGACAGGTGTCTGGACTTTCAGGTCTTAAACATCTTATTTCCTGATGTATATGAAGTCATCTGGTTGGATGAGTCTGTGGCCTCTTCCTGTGGTGAAATTTCTATGTGAACAGAAGTTATGAGGCTGCCCCTTAAATCAGAGCCAAGAACAGTCGTGGATGGACCCACGTCCCAGAAATGGATTAGAATGTGTCAGGCGCACCTGACCTGAAGTGACTGGTGCCTTAACTCTGGAGGCATGTCATCAGCATTGTCCATAATCTCAGTTATAGTTCCTTAAGTGCCTTCGTATGCTTGTGAGTTCCCAAAGGGAAATGTGAGGAATCATCTAGACACTACTAGTTTTCACGCCTGAAAGATGCTATGTTGGTGCTGATGCTGAGAACAGGAAATTGTACCAAGAGATAAGCTGAAAGTAAGAGTGGCTTCATTTTAGCTGGGCTCTAGAGTCATGGCTAGTTTGGATCCTGGATCTCTGATTTGACCACATTTCATCTGGGGAAAGAGGACAATTGTTGGGCCTATCTCTTGAAATTATTAAATTAGATAATATGTAATAGCATTTAGCATAGTGCCAGGCACAGAGAAACGAGGGAGTAAATGTTATGTATGTTGCCTACTGCCTGGGTGGAGAGTGCCATTGGTAATAACCTACTTATCTGAAGAGATGAAGGGGTAGGGGACACATCATTGCATAAGTAAGCTAGAAAAACCATCTTGTTTTTTTCTTCCACAAAGGCTGCCCCTTGCTGTTGTATTCTACATTGTTCTTTGGCTGTTCCCTTGGCTGGTTGTATTAGGAAGCTGCAGATGGAACAAAAGATGGGAAAGGAATGGTGGGATCTTTGGAAGAAAGAAGGGCCTGCTGGAGGAGGCCCAGCACCCAGGGCCCACCTTGGTTAGGAAGTAAGACCCTGAGTTTTAGAAATGGGTATTCACTCCTTCTGTTTGATCATCAACTCCCTCACTGCCTTCTAGCACAAGCTCCTTTTTCTTTGGGGCCTTGTCAATATCGTTTTGGCTACTACTTAAAAGATTAAACATATTAATTCACCCTCAGGTCTGACTGTGGATGTTAGCCCTTTGGTATCATGTAGGTTGAAGCAAGAGCACAATTAAGGTACGATCTAACACTGGAGACCCCCTTCCTGCAGTTACTCTGTTACTTTGCACCATTAGATGCTTTCTGCTGGCTGCTTACCACCTACCTGTACAAGGTGCATGTGGTAGTGCTTTGCACAGTCACCTAGATCTAGTGCCGGGCCTGATGGAGTACACATGTCTTCAAACTGCTGTTCTTACATACACTGTCCTGTTCTCTTCGTTGACCAGACTTCAAGTCTACCAGCTAGCATCTGAGCTGAAGAGCCACCTAAAGTAATGAAAGAAGAAGGTCCTGAAGCTGATGTAACTGGTACTCCAGCACCTCTTGAGCAGATCTTCCTGGTCATCAGTGAATACCTAACAGTAATGTTCCAAAGCCTGTCTGGGGAGTCTTTAAATGCTGTGTGTCCTCAGAAGATGACCTAAGATTGAGATTTGCCCCAGGTAAATTAGATCCCCGGGATGCATCATCCAGCTCTTTTTTTTTAGCCTTGAGGTAACCAGTGGGTCAGAGTTAAACATTAGTGTTTCCCTTGGCATAATGAGGGGAACTGACCGAAGATGTAGAAACTGGCATTCACGTGGACCTAGAATCCAAGCATGGTATTCGTGATGAGAGTGGAATGAAGAGGCTTGTGCTGAGAAGATAGGTGCCATACCTTAGCAATTACAATGTCAGCATCCAAGTCTTATGTGCTTTTCACTCTAATCTCTTAGATTTTGGAGAAAAGGCTTCACTGTTTTAGGTACTAATACGGGAGCTTATTTTTAAAGTCACAGTAGAGTGAGTGGATATTTAAAGGAGATCTTGGGTTCTGTTCCCCACTTAAGATGAAAGCTGAGGCAGTGCTGGTTCTCAGGACCTGTTTCAACATCTTCCATTCCATATAGGGCAGAGAGGTGAGGGACCCTTTCCTGCATGGCCGTTCAGGCCAACCTGCCCACAGCACTTGAAACCTGCCAACGTAGAAGTCTGGGAAGAAGAAATGGGAAGAAGTCTATTGTACAACCCTTGAGGGAACACGTAGTCATTTCATGAATCATCCAGCTATATACTAGGAGCTTTTTGTTTCTTTTCTTTTTTATTTTCTGTTCTCCAAGAGCACTAGTTAATAATTCATGCGCAGTTACCAATTAAGTAGAAATTTCATTTGAATCAACAGTAGGTTCAGTTAAATGTGTTTGGAAATCAGGTGCATAAATTGTTCCGAAGGAATTTATTTGTATGTATATATACATATTCATTCTTACATTGTTATATGTGTATCTGTGAACATTGAGTGTGGGGGTAGGTGCATGTGTCTTTGATACATATACACTTGTCTAAAAGTCAGGGATAAAAAATTGTCTGAAGGGCTAGTTGCTGGTCACTTGTCTAATTAGTCAAGCCTAGCTGCTGTTGCTGTTCAGTCATTAAGTCATGTCTGACTCTGTGACCCTGTGGACTGAAGCATGCCAGGCTCCTCGGTCATCCACTATCTCCTGCAGTTTGCTCAAATTTATGTCTATTGAGTCAGTGATGCCATCCAACCATCTCATTCTCTGTCTCCTGCCCTCAATCTTTCACAGCATCAGAGTCTTTTCCAGTGAGTCAGTTCTTCACATCAGTTGGCTAGAAGATTGGAGCTTAAACTTCTGCATCAGTTCTTCCAATGAATATTCAGGGTTTGATTTCCTTTAGGATTGATTGGTTTGATCTGCTCTCCAAGGGACCTCCAACACCATAATTCAAAAGCATCAGTTCTTTGGCGCTTAGCTTTCCTTATGGTCAGGCCTAGATGCTTCGTCAGTTGTAAGCAGGGGAGACGTTCGTTGTCATCCCACTTACTGGAAAGAGTAAGGACTATATGGAAAGGTGAGAGGAAGGGTTATGAAGAGGGCTCACCTTGACAGTTGAGAAATGCTGAAGGGAACAAGCATTTGCTGGTGCTAAGTCAGCACCTCTCAGCTCTCGTGGAAGCTGGAGGGCCCGCTGCTGGCCTCTAGGGTTCTAATGGTTCCTAGGGTGTAAAGACAGGGGCAGATGGGCAAAGGCTTGGGCTTGGCACTTAGCAAAGTAACAGCTACACACATGGGCAAAGGAGTGCCACAGAGGTAATCTAGCACGTTCTAAAGGATCAGAGAAATAAAATTAGAAGATAGGAATGTTATTAGGAATTAGGATGTAATTATTTTAGGAATTAAGAAGTAAAATATTTCCTAGGAATTAGGGGTTAGGAAGTAAAATATCTGCATAGTTGTTTCAACATTAGGAAATAAAATATTTGTATAGTTGTTTCTATAGAGTCAAACATAGTTGACCATTATGCTTTTCTAACTCTCTAGAGAATTTTTTCTAAAAGAAGTCATATAAAATAAGAGAGTAGACATGGAAGGAAATGTCCCCCTAGAACAGTAGTCTTTGAGTTGATTATGTATTTCATAGAAACGAGTAGGTTCATTTCATTGAATAGATTCATAATGGTGTCCTTTGTTTTAGGAACCATGTGTAGGAGAGATCTGATCACTGTGTGCTGTTCAGTCATTAAGTCATGTCTGACTCTGTGACCCTGTGGACTGAAGCATCAGTTAAAGTTTGCTCAAATTTATGTCTATTGAGTCAGTGATGCCATCCAACCATCTCATTCTCTGTCTCCTGCCCTCAATCTTTCACAGCATCAGAGTCTTTTCCAGTGAGTCAGTTCTTCACATCAGTTGGCTAGAAGATTGGAGCTTAAACTTCTGCATCAGTTCTTCCAATGAATATTCAGGGTTTGATTTCCTTTAGGATTGATTGGTTTGATCTGCTCTCCAAGGGACCTCCAACACCATAATTCAAAAGCATCAGTTCTTTGGCGCTTAGCTTTCCTTATGGTCAGGCCTAGATGCTTCGTCAGTTGTAAGCAGGGGAGACGTTCGTTGTCATCCCACTTACTGGAAAGAGTAAGGACTATATGGAAAGGTGAGAGGAAGGGTTATGAAGAGGGCTCACCTTGACAGTTGAGAAATGCTAAAGGGGAACAAGCATTTGCTGGTGCTAAGTCAGCACCTCTCAGCTCTCGTGGAAGCTGGAGGGCCCGCTGCTGGCCTCTAGGGTTCTAATGGTTCCTAGGGTGTAAAGACAGGGGCAGATGGGCAAAGGCTTGGGCTTGGCACTTAGCAAAGTAACAGCTACACACATGGGCAAAGGAGTGCCACAGAGGTAATCTAGCACGTTCTAAAGGATCAGAGAAATAAAATTAGAAGATAGGAATGTTATTAGGAATTAGGATGTAATTATTTTAGGAATTAAGAAGTAAAATATTTCCTAGGAATTAGGGGTTAGGAAGTAAAATATCTGCATAGTTGTTTCAACATTAGGAAATAAAATATTTGTATAGTTGTTTCTATAGAGTCAAACATAGTTGACCATTATGCTTTTCTAACTCTCTAGAGAATTTTTTCTAAAAGAAGTCATATAAAATAAGAGAGTAGACATGGAAGGAAATGTCCCCCTAGAACAGTAGTCTTTGAGTTGATTATGTATTTCATAGAAACTAGTAGGTTCATTTCATTGAATAGATTCATAATGGTGTCCTTTGTTTTAGGAACCATGTGTAGGAGAGAGATCTGATCACTGTGTGCATGACTACAGAAAGAGGATGTATTTCCTACTGGAGTTTGGTTTAGAGGAAAGTATGGGAATCGATTCCATCAGAGCCTGCAGGTTAGAAATGTGGACACTAGATTCAGACCACCCAGGTTAAACTCTTGGCTATTATGATAGTCCTTTGACTTTAGGTAGTAGTAACCTCTCTATGCCTTAGTTTCTTTGTCAGTAAAATGGAGATGATGACATTCCTTAACCTCAGATGGTGGTTATAGGATTAACTGAGTTAATATCTTTTAGTACTTAAACAGCATCAGGCATAATAATCTGCAGTCAACAAATGATAGCCATTTCGTAGTTATTACTACTAGTATTGTTATTTTCTTTTTATTCTAGCTGCATACACTTTCAAAAGTATTTGGTGGTTTTATAGAAATATCTTTTTCTGAGTAAGTAAACTGAAGAAATTTGGAGATTTGAAAATTAGATAAAAAATCTGTCATGGAAGTAAGACTATTCTAATAAGATCTAAAGGAAAGGCTCCTGTTTGTCTTTCTCAGCTGTCCCCTCCTGGGACAAGCTTTTCCTTCATTAGCTCCTCAGCGCAGCACATTTCACAATCTCAGAGTTCCAACTGTATGCTTCAAGTTGGATTACTCCTTCTTAGCCTGTAGCTCTTTGCCTACTCTCACCTTTACATGTTTTTTTTTAAAGATTTATTTATTTATTTATTTTGAGCGGGGGTCAGGTTGGAGAGGGAGGGGAGTGGGTGGGCCACTTCTATTGGTCTTTCATTTCTCCATTTTCATTCGTCTTTGTTCTCTGGCTCCTGTGGGCCTCCCATCGCGGTGGCCTCTGTCGCTGCAGAGCTCCAGCTCTGGGCGCATGCGCTCCAGAGCTCCGGCTCGGTAATTGGACACATGGGTCCAGCCGCTCCGCGGCACGTGGGATCTTCCCAGGCCAGGGATCAAACTGGCGCCCCTTGCGCTGCAAGGCGGTGTCCCCACCCACTGGACCACCAGGGGAAGCCCTCACCTTTACATTTTATGCTCTTGAAAAAAAACTCGCTTCATTTCAAACCACCCCCCTTCCTTCCCACTTCCCACTCCTACCCCTCACCCCACTAGGGTCTGCAGGCAGGAATCACAGCATATGCGGTTTTTGTACTGTCAAATACTTAATTCAGTACTTTATACATGGAAACTATTTATACAAAATTGAAACTGTAAACGCATAGCTGTTATATTTGAGCCTTACTTAAGTAGACATTCTCTTTTATTTCAGGGGGGTTTCAGTTGGGTATCATCTAGAAGGCTGAAAGTCAAGTATGACAAAAATATTCTTTCTTTAGAAAAAAAAAAAAAAAACACCTTTTTTTAGTGGATGGGTGAAACGCCTAATGTCAGTGGCCTACCTGAAATTGTTTGCTTTCATAACTTTGTTTTCCAGCAACTTTTCTTTTTTTTTTTAAAGAGAAAGTTGATTTTAAAAGACATCCTAAATTCAGTTGATATTTTCTGTCGTATAGGAACATGAGGCAGTCATTCTCTAGGCACATGCATATGTTACAGCAGAATATTAGCTTGTGATAATATTGCATAAGTAGCTGAATTGTTCTCATGTCCAAAACTTAGATCCATGAGAATTGTCAAACGTATCCACTGTGGGATACGTAAACCCTTGGCTTGCCAGATATTTGGACATCAAGGCAGCTTGATTCCCTCTCCATGAATGGTCATGGTAGCTTCAGATTTGTCTTTTCAATATAGATCCCGCTAGGCTCAGGTGCTTCTGCCTTCAAGCAGGTGCATACCAAATAGACCAGGGTATGTGACTTATCTTCCAAAACCACTCTACAACATTCGTTGTTGTAGACGACAAGTAAGTAAGTAAACTGAAGCTGGCTGCAGATTTGACATGCCCACTCAAATAGATATGATGTAATCTTAGGAATGTTCTAGCAGTCATACCTCCTGAAGCACTATCTGGAAACTGTTCTGTTCATGGTTTCAGGCCAAGTTTGAATGTGCCAAGTCTTTCTGGCCAGGCTAGTTCCCATAATTTCTCTCTTGTAGAGCTGAATTTTGCAGAAGTTGAACCTACAAGGGTGACCTGTGCTCTGGTAAAGATCAGGATGAAAAGGGGCTGACTTTTATACCTTACTCTGTTTCCTTGGGCAAGGAGAGAACCAGTCTCTCTTACATGGGTATTGAGTAGAGTGGTCTCTTTTCTAGCACTTCTGGAATGAAGCAAAGATGAAACATGATTGCTGTATTGTACAAGGTTAACTTGGGCAAATGGTTCCCATTTAATGTTCAGTGATTTAAGGGAATGAGAATGAGGGTTGATTTTCAAAACTCTTAGCTAGGCTAGGGAACAGATGGGAAGAGATGAGTAAGGACCTTTAATAGGCCAAGATTGGCCATTAAGACCAGGCAGCTCTTCTAATATGCAGGGACCATGGATATACTAAGCATTGGGAAAAATTTTGGTTTAAAAGGCTTACATGTAAATTTATGCCTGTAAGATGGTGCTCTGCTCATCAGAACAGAAACACAGAAAGGACTTCTTTCAGGCATTTTATTTCAGGCATTTTATTCTATTTTTTTGAAGCAAAAAACTGTTTACGAGCTGAGGGTCTCCTTGTAACACAGTCTTAAGAGCCTGGAACTGCTTTGCTTAAACAGTTTCTCTTTCTGTAATTTAAGCTTTAGTGAAAATGAAAGCAGTTGGTTACTTTGCTTTCTATAAAAATTCTTCATATTCATGGAGACCATTAACTACTACTTAGTATTCTTTTCTTCAGGCGATCTAATCCCACGCTGTGTTATCATTTTATCTTAGATCTCCCCTGAAACATCTACTGAACTCTTAGATTCCAGGGCCAGAGTTGATCTGCAATGTACCCTAATCAGGATTTCTTCAATCCCAAGGTGTGGAGGAGATGGGTCTCCTTGGGGTACTCACATTTACTGAACACCCCGTGACAACTGTTTGCTTTGAGAGTGTCTACTCTTTCGCTTCCTGGATACTGACTTTTCTTCTGTTTAGTTGACTTTACTCTCTGAGAGGCTTCTCTTTCTCTTTGCTTTCATTCCTAAACCTACCACTCCCCCATCCTTCCTGGAAAAATTTAGTCCAGTGTGTGCTAAGTCGCCTGAATCTGCAATACTATGGACTGTAGTTCACTGGGCTCCTCTGTCCATGAGGCAAGAATACTGGAGTGGGTTTCCATGCCCTTCTCCAGGGGATCTTCCTGACCCAGGGATCCAACCCGAGTCTCTTTTGTCTCTTGCATTAGGGTTTTTCCATTTGGGCTGTTTAACCTTGGGCAAGGAGAGAACCAGTCTCTCTTACATGGGTATTGAGTAGAGTGGTCTCTTTTCTAGCACTTCTGGAATGAAGCAAAGATGAAACATGATTGCTGTATTGTACAAGGTTAACTTGGGCAAATGGTTCCCATTTAATGTTCAGTGATTTAAGGGAATGAGAATGAGGGTTGATTTTCAAAACTCTTAGCTAGGCTAGGGAACAGATGGGAAGAGATGAGTAAGGACCTTTAATAGGCCAAGATTGGCCATTAAGACCAGGCAGCTCTTCTAATATGCAGGGACCATGGATATACTAAGCATTGGGAAAAATTTTGGTTTAAAAGGCTTACATGTAAATTTATGCCTGTAAGATGGTGCTCTGCTCATCAGAACAGAAACACAGAAAGGACTTCTTTCAGGCATTTTATTTCAGGCATTTTATTCTATCCTTGGGAGAAAAAAAAATGTTAAGGATCTGAGGGTCTCCTAGTAACAATGTCTTAAGAGTCAGGAACTGCTTTGCTTAAACAGTTTCTCTTTCTGTAATTTAAGCTTTAGTGAAAATGAAAGCAGTTGGTTACTTTGCTTTCTATAAAAATTCTTCATATTCATGGAGACCATTAACTACTACTTAGTATTCTTTTCTTCAGGCGATCTAATCCCACGCTGTGTTATCATTTTATCTTAGATCTCCCCTGAAACATCTACTGAACTCTTAGATTCCAGGGCCAGAGTTGATCTGCAATGTACCCTAATCAGGATTTCTTCAATCCCAAGGTGTGGAGGAGATGGGTCTCCTTGGGGTACTCACATTTACTGAACACCCCGTGACAACTGTTTGCTTTGAGAGTGTCTACTCTTTCGCTTCCTGGATACTGACTTTTCTTCTGTTTAGTTGACTTTACTCTCTGAGAGGCTTCTCTTTCTCTTTGCTTTCATTCCTAAACCTACCACTCCCCCATCCTTCCTGGAAAAATTTAGTCCAGTGTGTGCTAAGTCGCCTGAATCTGCAATACTATGGACTGTAGTTCACTGGGCTCCTCTGTCCATGAGGCAAGAATACTGGAGTGGGTTTCCATGCCCTTCTCCAGGGGATCTTCCTGACCCAGGGATCCAACCCGAGTCTCTTTTGTCTCTTGCATTAGCAAACAGGTTCTTTATCACTAGTGCCATTTGGGAAACCCACTTTATTGTTTATTTGACCTACCTTGATCTTAAAATCCAATGACTTCCAAATTTTTCTAAATTCTAAGCCTTGTCCAGTATGTGCTGGTTAGCTTTGGTTGTTTGTCCCTGAAGTTGATGAGTAATACTTCCAGTGACTAGTTAACCTTAGCTCTCTGTTTCTAATTAGTGTACTTTTTTATTCCAACAATCATTAAAATGGACAGTATATAGTACATAGTACAATACTATCCTCGTGGAAAGCCTATGTGTTGCAAGAGGGTAATAGAATCTCAAATTCTCTACATCCTACTGAGTAGTAACATAGATCATTTGGGTTTTAGTTTTTTTCACTTGACTTGAGTACACCTGGAATTGGCCTTCTCTGTTGGAAAGTTTTAAGTGTATTATAGGCATGTGATGTGGAAACTTTTTAGTCCTTGTAATCCATTAGTCATCATAAGGAATAATTAATCTGTGTGGGGTGATGGAATAACTCTGATATAGGGAAACTCTGTTCATGTTCGCTCACTTACTGGACTTGTGACCTTGGACAAATCACTTAGCTTTTGATGTCTCAATTTCTTCATTTTTAAAGTGAGAACCATGATACCAGCCTTGAGTACAGGACTGCTAGTCTGAGTGTTAAGTAAGAAATGGAAAAACCAAAAAGCCTTTTGAAAATACAAGGATCCAGTGTGGAGGAGATGGGTCTCCTTGGGGTACTCACATTTACTGAACACCCCGTGACAACTGTTTGCTTTGAGAGTGTCTACTCTTTCGCTTCCTGGATACTGACTTTTCTTCTGTTTAGTTGACTTTACTCTCTGAGAGGCTTCTCTTTCTCTTTGCTTTCATTCCTAAACCTACCACTCCCCCATCCTTCCTGGAAAAATTTAGTCCAGTGTGTGCTAAGTCGCCTGAATCTGCAATACTATGGACTGTAGTTCACTGGGCTCCTCTGTCCATGAGGCAAGAATACTGGAGTGGGTTTCCATGCCCTTCTCCAGGGGATCTTCCTGACCCAGGGATCCAACCCGAGTCTCTTTTGTCTCTTGCATTAGCAAACAGGTTCTTTATCACTAGTGCCATTTGGGAAACCCACTTTATTGTTTATTTGACCTACCTTGATCTTAAAATCCAATGACTTCCAAATTTTTCTAAATTCTAAGCCTTGTCCAGTATGTGCTGGTTAGCTTTGGTTGTTTGTCCCTGAAGTTGATGAGTAATACTTCCAGTGACTAGTTAACCTTAGCTCTCTGTTTCTAATTAGTGTACTTTTTTATTCCAACAATCATTAAAATGGACAGTATATAGTACATAGTACAATACTATCCTCGTGGAAAGCCTATGTGTTGCAAGAGGGTAATAGAATCTCAAATTCTCTACATCCTACTGAGTAGTAACATAGATCATTTGGGTTTTAGTTTTTTTCACTTGACTTGAGTACACCTGGAATTGGCCTTCTCTGTTGGAAAGTTTTAAGTGTATTATAGGCATGTGATGTGGAAACTTTTTAGTCCTTGTAATCCATTAGTCATCATAAGGAATAATTAATCTGTGTGGGGTGATGGAATAACTCTGATATAGGGAAACTCTGTTCATGTTCGCTCACTTACTGGACTTGTGACCTTGGACAAATCACTTAGCTTTTGATGTCTCAATTTCTTCATTTTTAAAGTGAGAACCATGATACCAGCCTTGAGTACAGGACTGCTAGTCTGAGTGTTAAGTAAGAAATGAAGGAGCACTTGAAAAAGTTTGGAATATTTTGTCAGTGTGCTGTGTTTAGGGCTGCTTTATCATAAGTATGCATGGGAAGGAGATTAATTTTTCGCATTTTGGTAACCATTTGAGGATTTGTGTGTTTTTGTTGTCTAGGATTAAAGGTATTTGCTTTAGTTTTCTTCTAGTTATTGCTTTCCAGTCTCGAGCTAAACTTCATAGGTCATTAGCTGTTAATTTTCAGGAAATCTTCATGCTCCATGTTCTTGAAATACTAGAATATTCTGAAAGAGCTCTGACTGTTCCCTTCTCTTACCTTGATTATGCTCACTTCATTCAAGCAGTTCACCCTTTATGAGTCTTCTTTGTGTACTTGTGTGAATTCTGAGGAAAGAAAAAGTTAAAGAACTTTTTATCTAGCCCTCTTGACAATTTGAAGAGGTGAATTTGAAGAACACAGAACCATAGAAATGCTGGTGAAGTTGCTGTCTCTAATAATATTCTGGAAGTGTGAATGTATCCACTGGTGATTCTGTGGATGATGCCTTTATGAAGGATGGCTACTCTCTCCGCTATTATGGAGTCTGGGGGACTCTTGAAGTAGGATATTTTTTTTCAGGCTTTGACATATGTATTGCAGCAAAATTTCAGTGAAAGGTGACCTTTATTTACAGAGTTTAATGTGGGGTGGGACTGTCCAATTCACTTGGACCCAAGGGAAGGTAACCTTTAAGCCTGTTTAGGTATTTTCTTATTTTCAATTTGCATACAAAAAAGTTTACTTCACATTCATAAAAACCTCAGTATTATAAATGACAAACCCTCCCTCATTCACCCCTTAATTAAATATAAACAGTTTTAAAAAAAGATATAATTTAGATTGGCTTAATCTTTAAATGTAATCCAATAAGACTGAAAACTAAACACTTCAGGTCCTGTACCAAATAGTAAAACACTTGAAGGCCTTCAGGATCCTTTGACTGATTAACATCAATAAGAGAACCTATTTTTGATGTGGTAAAAGAAATGTGTTCATCTCCAATTACAATTTCAAGCTCCTGCCGGCCAACTCTGTCAGGGGGAGGCCACAGAACATCGTCCTCTTTTGTAATTTCACTGTCATCAATAATTCTCTTCAATTCTTCCATTACACTCTTGTGTACATAAGCCTCCTTTCTGATCATAACATTATTTTTATAATTGCTGTTGTTAGCATATCTAAGTTTTTTTATCTGGCAGAAACTCAAACTCCAGAAACTCATGTCCAAACTTGCCCTTGTGCCCCATGTAGTAGCGCAGGTAGAAATCGCTGGCCATAACCATCTTTGTCTCCGAAAAGCCCGCCCGAAGTAGGATAGTCACAGCTGCTTTCAATTTAGATTGGTAAATAAGAAGTGGGCACTTTCATTTCAGCACACTTATCATGTGGCTGACTGTTACTGAGTGCACATTGCTAAGTGACATATAATATTGCCTCATTTTGTTTTATTCTCCAAGTAACTCTTTTAGAGTGATAGTAATCTAGGTTAAAAACTTGCCTAAGGTTCCAAAACCTGGCAAAGGGTGGAAGTGCGATTGTTATTGTTGTCAAGTATTAAAATTGGATTGATTTCCCCTTCCAACAAATTGTATATGCCAAGAAGTGTTGAATAAATAAGAGATATTTTCTTGGGACAAAAGTAGAGAATTTCAGATCCCTTTGCTGGAGAATTCCTTTCTGAGAAATCATTACCTTTTTGAACTACTATGATGGTTTAATTTTAAATTACTATTTTTTTTCAAGTGTTGTAATTTCCCTAGGCATCTTGCCAAAGCCATGGAAATATCTCATATAGTATTAAGGCCATTTTAAAAGTGTGAACATTAAATTGAGTAAAACATTTTTCAGAGTAGGTAGGTTACAATAACAAAAGACCACATAGAAAATGATCTAAGTGATGGCCATCTTTTAGTTGTTTATGATAATGGTTGTTCATGTCCAAGATTTAGGCTTTATTAATAATATACAATTAGTGGTACCCAATTTTATTTTGACTTACATTAAGAGAGGAACTCTGTGTTGTGTGTGTGTGTGTATAAATTATTATAGGAGTCTGAGGATGTGCATAGGATATCCCTAAATGAGAGTTTTTTTATTTCTGTGTAGTCTCAAAACATACTGAATGTTAAACTACAATTTCTAAGTTATATAAAAGATGGTTTTTCTTCTCTCATTCTGGATAGCTCAGTTCCACTATAAGAAAAACTTTGCAAAGGCATCCAAAGAAAATTCAACCTTGTTCCATTTTAGCTATGATTGAATCAGAGATTCAGGCACACTTCTTCCTCTCATTCCTTTACCACTTCTTCTTTTTCCTATATAAATGTTTTTGCGCTTATATTCATCCTTTGATCAAGCCCACTATTCTTTGGTTAGGTCTTGCATGGTGCTACTTTTTGTTGTTTAGTTGCTAAGCCATGTCTAACTCTTTTGCGACCCTGTGGACTGTGGCTCCAGGCTCCTTTGTCCATGGAATTTCCCAGGAAAGAGTGCTGGAGTGGGTTGCCATTTCCTTCTCCAGGGCATCTTCCTGATCTAGGGATCAAACTCACGTCTCCTCCATTGGCAGGTGTATTCTTTACCACTGAGACAGCAAGGGAAGCCCCTGGCCTTACTTTTGGGCTGTCTTGAATCACATACGCTTGACCCATCTTGCAGAACAGCTTATGTTCATCTCCCTTCCCTGAAGGTATTTTTCTTTTTTTTTAAATAGCTGTTCACCACCAGAACATTCAAGTGGGGCTTTTACTGACTGCTTCCAGATAGTGGGCTCATTAAACCTTTTTGCCAGATTATTAATCAATTTATTTGCATTACCTTCCTCATTTTTTGGTTCCCCAGCCATTGGGCAGTAAGTTTCTCAACTTATTGGCAGGTAGGAAGAAAAGAGAATGGAGTGGGTGTTAGATAGTGTATAAAAAGTGAAAAACTAAAATCTTTAGCTCACATTTATACAGAAATATACTTTTTGACTGTAAAGCTTTATGTACTATTTTTCACTGAGCAAGCCACGACAGTTTAAAGGTTACAAAATTTCACAAGAATATTTTTTTCTGGGGATTAGTGGGTCTCTTGGGCTTCCCAGGTGGCACTAATACTAAAGAGCCTGCCTGCCAGTGCAGGAGATGTAAAGAGACACAGGTTCAATCCCTGTGTTGGGAAGATCCCCTGGAGGAGAACACGGCAACCTACTCCAGTATTCTTGCCTAGAGAATCCCATGGAGAGAAGAGCCTGGTGGACTGTGGTCCACAGGGTTGCAGAGTCAGACATGACTGAAGTGACTTGTGGGTCTCTTGCTCCATTGACCATATTCTTGGGACTGAAAGTTGGAAGGTCTTCTGTTGGGAGTTAGCAGGTAGCCTCCCATGGTACCTCCTTACTGATGGTAGTCTCCCATGGTACCTCCTTACTCACATCTGCACTTCTTATGGCTTTCAGTAGTCTGTGAAGATTGATATTGCAATCATATGAAGTATAAAAGTTTTACAAATGCTGATGTCTATAATATAATTTTACAATTGTAATACATTTTAAAGTAATCCAAGATTAAAATATTTAAAAATGTGTGAATGTTTTACAGGGAAATGCAAGTTATATAGTAAAGACTATTATTCATTTTCACATTCTTTTAATAAGTGAAACCCTTTGAGGAACACCATAATTTGGGAATGAATTATCAGAACTATCAAATGTATGTTTTATTTTCCATTTGCTGTAAGGTTATGAAAGAAATGGACTTGCTGCACTCACAATAGGAGCAAAACGTAATTTTTTAGCAAAACATGTTTTAAATTTCCACGCTTGTAAAACACAGTGCCAGAAACACTATGCTAGTGTAGATGCTATGAAATCCCCTAGCACACAGCTCCAACTCACCAGGAGCTTTTGCTCCAGATGGGGCCGTAGCACATTTAGAGCTAGCACAGTAACACATGGTGTATTACTGTGGGAAAGACTAGGAAGTACAGTGGTGGGTAGGGGCCTTCACCAAGATTGTGATGATGTTAAAAGAGCCCTACTACGCATAAGTTTCAATTATTGGCCCAGAGGGTAAGGAAGAAAAGAGAATGGAGTGGGTGTTAGATAGTGTATAAAAAGTGAAAAACTAAAATCTTTAGCTCACATTTATACAGAAATATACTTTTTGACTGTAAAGCTTTATGTACTATTTTTCACTGAGCAAGCCACGACAGTTTAAAGGTTACAAAATTTCACAAGAATATTTTTTTCTGGGGATTAGTGGGTCTCTTGGGCTTCCCAGGTGGCACTAATACTAAAGAGCCTGCCTGCCAGTGCAGGAGATGTAAAGAGACACAGGTTCAATCCCTGTGTTGGGAAGATCCCCTGGAGGAGAACACGGCAACCTACTCCAGTATTCTTGCCTAGAGAATCCCATGGAGAGAAGAGCCTGGTGGACTGTGGTCCACAGGGTTGCAGAGTCAGACATGACTGAAGTGACTTGTGGGTCTCTTGCTCCATTGACCATATTCTTGGGACTGAAAGTTGGAAGGTCTTCTGTTGGGAGTTAGCAGGTAGCCTCCCATGGTACCTCCTTACTGATGGTAGTCTCCCATGGTACCTCCTTACTCACATCTGCACTTCTTATGGCTTTCAGTAGTCTGTGAAGATTGATATTGCAATCATATGAAGTATAAAAGTTTTACAAATGCTGATGTCTATAATATAATTTTACAATTGTAATACATTTTAAAGTAATCCAAGATTAAAATATTTAAAAATGTGTGAATGTTTTACAGGGAAATGCAAGTTATATAGTAAAGACTATTATTCATTTTCACATTCTTTTAATAAGTGAAACCCTTTGAGGAACACCATAATTTGGGAATGAATTATCAGAACTATCAAATGTATGTTTTATTTTCCATTTGCTGTAAGGTTATGAAAGAAATGGACTTGCTGCACTCACAATAGGAGCAAAACGTAATTTTTTAGCAAAACATGTTTTAAATTTCCACGCTTGTAAAACACAGTGCCAGAAACACTATGCTAGTGTAGATGCTATGAAATCCCCTAGCACACAGCTCCAACTCACCAGGAGCTTTTGCTCCAGATGGGGCCGTAGCACATTTAGAGCTAGCACAGTAACACATGGTGTATTACTGTGGAAAGAAAAACAGACTAGGAAGTACAGTGGTGGGTAGGGGGCCTTCACCAAGATTGTGATGATTACAAAAAAGTTACAAACAAGGAAATTGTTTTGCTCCACCTTTGAGGATATGCATATGGCTTATATAGGTAGGGCTAGAATATTTTAGGTAAAGGAGATGGTGTGTTCAAGTACTTGGGGGAAAGCTCAAATCCTGTAAATTGGCTGGAGGGGAGGCTTTTTAGAGGTGAGAGTAAGTTCAAATGGCATTTCTACTACCTGTCACTGGTTTTCAACATGGACTAGGCATCTGAATCATCAGGGTGATCTTTGAAAGAATCTGTTGTTCAGAGTCCATCCCAGACTTCTTGTATTTGAATTCCTTAGTGTGAAGCCCAAGCTTGGTTGTTTGTAAAAACTCCCCCAGGTGACCATAAGACATGGATTTGAGACCCATGGCATAGGTAAGAGAAGCCTGTGAAGGTTTCCCGAGAGCCCACCCCTCACTGGTTTCTGTCAGCCTGTGGTCCCTCTTCCTTACCTGGTCAGCGCTTGGAAGCTAGGAGAGGTATTCTTACTGTTGCTGTTGCCACTTCCAAGTTGTTTTTCTTTTTTTTTTCCTTTTAGAAACTCTGCACTTCTTTGCAGCACAGGTCATCAGCCTTCAGCACCCCCTACAGGATTTACCCTCTTCCTGGTTGGCTCAGATGGTAAAGAATCTGCCTGCAATGCAGGAGACCTGTGTTTGATCCCTGGGTCGAGAAGATCTTTTAGAGAAGGGAAAAGCTTCCCACTCTAGTATTCTTACTTGGAGAATTCCATGGATAGAGGAGCCTGGCAGGCTATAGTCCATAGGGTCATAAAGAGTCAGACACAACTGAGTGATTAAAACTTTTTCACTTTCACCTGAACATTCATTTGTATCATCTTTTCATTTATTTTTTCCCCTTTACCTTCATATTCCTGTCTTTCTCAGTTATATTAGCACCCCCGTGATGGTCAAGTCAGCATTTGGTCCTCTCAGGTCTTTGACTTCCTCAGGCCAACACATCCTTCTCCCTCTGAGTTTAGCTATGCACACACGTCCATGGCCATATTCTGGACTAATGGTTCTTGAACTGTGATCTGTGGACTTCTTGGGGTCCACTGGACATTTTCAAAGGTCTGTAGGGTCATAGGTGTTTTCATAATAATAATAAGATATTAGTGCTACTGTGTTGATGTTTGTATTGAGGGGTAAAAGCAGTGGTGAGTGAAAATTCTAGACCTTAACACCACATGGTACAAGCTATTACTGTTTTCTTCACTCTCACTTGCAGTAAATAGTACCAGTTGTACTGAAAAATGTTATTGATGAAACAGTAAAATACTATTAATTTTATCTCAGCCCTTTAGAGCATTTCTTTTTATCATTCTGTGTGCAGAAATGGGAAGTATGTACAAATCATCTCTGTAGTGTAAAGTATGGTGGTTGTCTCAAGGAAAAGCACTTGCGTGATTGTTTGAATTGTGAGCTGAACTATTTTTTTTTTCTCCATGGAACACCATTTTTGTTTGAAAGCATGACTAGCTGAAGAAGTATGATTATCATACTTGCTTATTTGGCAGACATTTTCTTGACAGAAGTCAACTTGTCACTTCAGGAAAATAACTGATTATATTTGTTACCAGTGATAAATTTAAGCTTTCAAGTGAAAATTAGAATTTTGGAAAACTTACATCACTTCTGTGAACTTAAAGACTTCCCAGATACTTTAAAGACTTTTCTGATGTGTCATTTTTTTGAAAATCTGCATAATGTAAGGAGGCTGTATTTTCCAAATGACTAAAACATGACTTAACAAAAGTCTACATGAAAAGATCTGTAAGATCTATACATTTGAAGTGCAAGTTAGACCAAAGTACAAGATAGACCAATGTATATAATGTTAAGAGTCTGAACTGTTCATTAATATGGTTTCATATTACTATTGTAACTAACCTTAAAGAAACTAGCACTTGAAGATTAGTGTAATACTGAGGAATAATATCCTCAATGACCTGAAATGCTATTATAATATTTTTCCCTTTTTCTATTATGTATATCAGTAAAAGGCCAAATTTTCTTTATATACTTCAACCAAGATAATGTATTGCAGTAGATTGAATGAAGAATCAGATATGGGAATGCAGCTTTTTTCTTTTATTAATATCAGAGATTTGCAAATAGGTAAAAAGAATACTATGCTCTTTTTGGAAAATATAGTTATCTGTTCATAAAAACAGTATTTATGTTTACATGTCATACATTTATTTTTAAGTGAATTAGGATTTTTTTGTTTAATTTTTATTTTTCCTCTTTTGGTCATGCCCCATTCCTTGCAGAATCTTAGTTCCCCAAAGAGGGATTGAACCTGGCAGCTGGCAGTGGAAGCACCGAGTCTTCATAGCTGGACTACCAGGGAACTCCCATGAGTTAGTGTTTTTAAATGTCTGCTTTAATTTCTAATTAATAGGTATAGTCACAGTAATTTGTAATAGATAACTTTCAAGAGTACAAAGGGAAACTGAGATGAAAGTGTTAAGAACTGCTATCCTAGGCCAAGTCAACAACCAATAATGTACCACCTCCAGAATCTGAATTTCAAATATTTCATTATCTGAACACTACTACTTCCTATCCTTTAGCATGCATATGTCCTCATTTTTGTTTGGGAGCCTCCAGTTCACTGACTCTTGTTTTGCAACCTATCAGACCTCTCATGTGGCCTGGCTTCCTTGTGAATGCAGAGTATTTTGTAGTCTGAGGTCTTAGCCAATCCCTTGCCCCTTTGTCTTCCCCAGCAGACTGGCCATAACACAGCTCTAACTTGGCAGAATCCAAGAATCTGCTCCTCAGCCCCTGCAGCTGAGTGCTTTGGAGACAGTCACACAAGCAGGTCACTGGTTGACCTCAGCTTTGCTAGTCCTCTCCTGCTGTTCGCACCCTGAGATGATGGTGTCACATTGCCTGTCCTTCTCTCTCCTCTAACCTTCTACTCTCCACCACATTGTCTGTCCCTGTCCACCCACCCCTATTCTTTCTGGGGCTGAAACCCAACAGTTTTTCCTCTCTGTTTGGTTTTTCTTCTCTGTTTTATAGGGACCTCCTCCTTTGCTCCATCTACAAGTGTTGACATAGTTCAGGGGTTTGTCCTTGACTTTCTTCTCCAGGCAGACATTTGCTTTAAGTGATGTAGCTAATGACTTGACCATGAACACACCTGTGAGGTGTTGTTTCCTGTCCTCATGCCTCCTATGAGCTCCAGATTCATAATTTAACTGTCTGCTTGGTGTCTCCATTTGGAAATCTAATAAGTAAATTAATAAACACAGAGAGAGGTCTTGGTTTCTCATCTCAAAGGTGGCATCACTGTGTACCTTTAGCACCCCCAGAATTGTGAATGGCTCTTTATTCCCCTCATGTTCTTCATTTTTGTCATTTTATTTTTTTAATTGATACAGAGTTTTTGTTGTTTACTGCCAAGCATCAACCCCTCATGTTCTTTAAACCTGCACTTCAAGCTGTCTACATTCTGTGGTCTCTTGGCTTAAACTGCCTCCTATCACTGCCTTCAGTGTCCCCACCCTTGACCAGGACACCTTTATCTCACTTGAATTCTTGCACATTACAGGTGTTCTAGACTTGGCTTCTTCCTTCCTGTAGTCCATCTTCCATTTATTAGCTTATATCTTGTTTAAAGCCTATGTTGTTCGAAGCATGAGTCACAGCATTCCTCTACTTAAAATCTGCTGTGATGGCATCTCAGTGCACTCAGGATAAAGCTGAATGTCTTTGACCACCCCCAGGCAGCCCTGTATGATCATTCCCCTTCCTCTCATTCCCCGCTAACCCCACGCCTCAACCCAGCAGGGTCTTTTCAGCCACACTGGCCATTATTCTCCCCTCATTAATAGTGAGTTCTCGCCCCTGTCTCTGAATTTGCTCTTACTTCTCTAAGTACTGTCTGCCTTAGATGTTGTGGTTGTGTCTTCTCATTTAACTCTCAAATAGTGATTTCCTTAGGAAAATGTCCTGACTTCCCCAGCTGAAGTAAGACATCCATCCCTCCACCCCAAGCCCTAGCATTCCCGAGCTTGTGATCCTACTCTGTCGTCTTCAGAGAACCCATGTCCCATGTCTGGAGGTTGATGGGCCTCCATCTCTATTTGAGCAGGAGTTCTGAAGGAACTTGGTCTTGGTCACCTCTCCATCCATAGTGCTTGTCATCTGGTAGGAGTTCAACATGCACATTTATATGGAGAAATCAATTAGTGCAGCTGTAAATGTGAAACTGGAATATGGTAGATACTGCACGGATGCTCTTGCAGTCATTTTTGGTATTATTGGTAGCCTGATTTTATTTTAAACCTGTTGGCCTTAAAACTGTTTCCCTCTTTTCTTTCCATGTAGCGTTAGGATGTTGAATGGAAGCTGATACTTCTGTGTTTGCTTGGCTGGGGCCAGAGAGAATATAAATTAGAGTTTAAAAGCAGAATTATATTACCATTGTATTTCTTAGCACCAATATATTTGATAGCAATTGGTCTGTTGCTGTTTCAAAATGGGAAATTCTGGTCGTTTATCACTCTCCATTCTAACCCAGTTGACATTTTTGTTCTGTCATCTCTGTAGTGTTCAAGTTGTCTTTAATCTTGGTAAAAATCCCCTAAGCCTTAGATTGTGATATGATAGACATAAATGTCTTGTGTTAATCTTGTTAGAACTTGTTAAAATTGGACAGCCTGTTGGAATTTTATAAGCCAAAAATGCACACAGGCTGAAAAACGATTGCTTACTGGAAGACTTTGCCAGTAGTTAAGATATTTCTTTTCTTCTTAAACTTCTCAGTGAAATTCTTGTGTAGACCATTTAGCAATTTAGGTCATTGAGGAGTGTGTTTTCTAGTCGATTTGTCCTGGATTAAAGATTCTCCTGCATGAAACTTCTCTGTGTGGCCTTTTGCTTTTGAATATTCATTTGTCATGATGTGAAGCAAAACTATGAGCAAGTACTTTCCCTGTATGAAAATAAGGCTATGTGGAAAAAAATTATTCACACACACATTTATAGCCTTTTAGATATTTAAATATTAACAAATAGAACTTGGGAATTATTTAAGATTGGTTAACAAATATATTTTTAATTTTGGGCACTGTATTATAAATGCTATTTATATTACTATTGATATTAATACTATAAAGTACATTTATTATTAATCATGGATACAGTCATTAATATAATTAATTAAAAGAATTATTGATCATCACTAATGATTATTCACTGAAGTTAGTACTAGTGCATGTTTTGAACATATTTCAACAAATGGTGGTTAATTTAAATTGGAATTTTAGTAACTAAAATTTGATTAATATTGCCTGGGTTTGCTATGCATGCAATACTTTATATGGCCTTTGAGATAAATTATACAACTTGCTTTTCTCTAAATTTATCTTAAATGTATTATGAGAGATGTGACATTGTTGCCTGATGTCTGGAGGTACCTGGCTATGTTTTCTTTTGTGCTGTTTTGCCTCTGTTTCACTTTGTAATTAGCAAGGTGCATTACTATGTGCCTCCTTATACATGTCTGTACCTGTTAGATCTAACTTCTGTTTCACTGAATGATTTTCTTGCACCTATATCTTACACTAGACAAGTCACTGTGTCTTTACCTTGTCAGTGTCTTACGGTACATTAGACCTTGATTTTCTAATCTGACACCATTGAATTTCTCAAGGGCTTAAGGCTGCCACTATTTGAATTTAGATATTTCTTCATTTGAGGCTTCACTTCAAGGACCATTTTCCTTTTTTTGAACTCCATTTTCAATAACAACAACATATAAAAAAGGGAAAAGAAGTAGATATGAAAGGGACTAAGGTCAAATCCTGATGTGAGAATTTCATGGCCTTGAGCAAGTCATGTAACCTTTCCTCACGTTTGTGTTCCAGCTTTTACTAAATGGAAATTGGTGATGACACCTACCTCATAGGGTTGTTGCAGGGGAAAAAAACGTGAAAAATGCCCTATAGATACTAGTTTCCACCTCTTAGAGGACTCTGCTGTACCAAAAACATGGACTTCTCAAGTTAAAAACATGTAAAAAAAGAATTTTAAATTTACATACAGTTCAGAATATACCAGGTTATTATATTCATTTTTATTTTATTTTCATTCAGTTTTTATTTTATCAATTTTCTTCTATCACTGAAAAATATTTCTTACCTGGAAGCTTTTTTGTGATTGTTTGCTTTTTTTTTTTTTTTTAACCTGGAAGCTTTTTGAAGGATGAGGGTTTTTGCCCAGGTAATTGTTGGTGAGTACCACTTTCAGGGGAAAACTTGGAATTTCCATGATTGAAAAAATCCCTAATGTTGAATTTTCTCTTGGCCCTCTCCTATCTGCTTCCATACGGAGATGGGAGTACTGGTCCCTGGGAATATGTTACTACCCTTGTGTAAAACAGAGCATATTAATCCTAAGTGGACTCTCACCTTTCTGACATACGGTTCACTTAAAAAAAAAAACAACAAAAACACACTCCCTACCACCAAGAAACCTTCTATGGGTTGGTCTCTCTTCCAGGCTCTGAAGATAGTCTTTATTCTCATGGACTGACCTTTCCAGGTAGGCATGAGCAACATGCGAATAATTACAAATGATCAGATGATGGTGAGTGCTAAGGTACAGCAGAGTGGAAGGATGTGCATGTGTGTGGTGGAGAGAAGGGTTGTATATTCTATGTGTTGGTCAGGGAAGGCCTTTTAAGGTAGGGTGACATTTGTTGGGAGGGCAGAGGAAGAGAACAGGCCAGCAGAGGCCCTCAGGTGGGACTGTGTTTGTGTGCAAAGGAAGAGGTTAGTGTGAATTGAATGGAGTGAATGATAGAATGTTAAGAAAGGAAGTTTGAAGTATCAGGGACTGAATGAGGTATAGCTTTGAGGCTATTGTCAAGATCTGGGCTGTTGTACTGAACAGATGGAAAGTCTCTGGAAGGTTTTGATCAGGAGAGGTAGGGCAGAACTTAAGGTTTTGGAGGAACTTTCTGGCTGGTGTGTTGAGAGTAGACAATAGGGAAGATGGATGGAAGCAGGGAGATTGGTCAAGAGGCTGTTGCAGCAGTTGAGAAGGGAGGGAACCATGGCTTCAACCAAGAAGTAGTGACATATGATCAGAATCTGGACAGAGGGTAGATCTGCCAGATATCGTTATGGATTAGATACTCAGCCTCATGCTCTACCCAGCGTACTCGCATGGCATTTATGACCTCGTTTCTCACACTCTTTGGGAGTCTCTTCTCATGGGTGGGTGGTCATGTGAGAGGGAAGGAAGGGTAAGTTGCTAACCTTTCAAGAATTCCTTTTGTTCCTTTAAGGAGGGTTTGGTTCTCAACGAACATCTTCAGAAAAAAGATGGCACTGACATGACAAATGTTCTTAATTTTAAGCTCATTTTGTACAGCATTTATGGCATAAGCAACCTTAAAAATGATACATTTTAAAAAGTTATTAAAAACTTAGGATAATCTTAAAGGTATTACATAGTACCTGAAGGAAGTATAATCATTTTCATTTGAAAGATATTACATAGTCTCTGAAAGAAGTGTAATCATACTCATAAAAAAAATCCCTTTAAATTTTGAGTAATATGTGGTTTTTATATGTTGGATCCCTGGAGGGAGTGGGGAAGTGGGGTAGGAAATCAGAACCTTTTTTTCCCCCACCAGTAATTCTGCTTTCTCAGGGTGAATTCTACAGGCATGTAGTGATAGAGAGTTGTTATTTCATTGGGCTGTAATTCATATACAATAAAATTTACCCATGTTTAGGTAGAATTCAGTGGTTTTTAATAAATTTAAAGCGTTATATTGCCATCACCATAATCTAATTTAGATAATTTCTCAGGGATCCTTCATACCCATTTGCGACCTTTCCCTGTTCCATGCAGCCAAAAGAACGATTTTGTTACTCTTAGGAAGGACCAAAGTTCAGAAATGGCCATTCATTTTGTATATAAAAGATCAAATCAGGAAAAACAGTGTTTATGCTCTAGTTTGAATTCCTTAGGCAATCAGAAAATACAAACAGGTGGGACTGTGTTTGCAAAGGAAGAGGTTAGTGTGAATTGAATGGAGTGAATGATAGAATGTTAAGAAAGGAAGTTTGAAGTATCAGGGACTGAATGAGGTATAGCTTTGAGGCTATTGTCAAGATCTGGGCTGTTGTACTGAACAGATGGAAAGTCTCTGGAAGGTTTTGATCAGGAGAGGTAGGGCAGAACTTAAGGTTTTGGAGGAACTTTCTGGCTGGTGTGTTGAGAGTAGACAATAGGGAAGATGGATGGAAGCAGGGAGATTGGTCAAGAGGCTGTTGCAGCAGTTGAGAAGGGAGGGAACCATGGCTTCAACCAAGAAGTAGTGACATATGATCAGAATCTGGACAGAGGGTAGATCTGCCAGATATCGTTATGGATTAGATACTCAGCCTCATGCTCTACCCAGCGTACTCGCATGGCATTTATGACCTCGTTTCTCACACTCTTTGGGAGTCTCTTCTCATGGGTGGGTGGTCATGTGAGAGGGAAGGAAGGGTAAGTTGCTAACCTTTCAAGAATTCCTTTTGTTCCTTTAAGGAGGGTTTGGTTCTCAACGAACATCTTCAGAAAAAAGATGGCACTGACATGACAAATGTTCTTAATTTTAAGCTCATTTTGTACAGCATTTATGGCATAAGCAACCTTAAAAATGATACATTTTAAAAAGTTATTAAAAACTTAGGATAATCTTAAAGGTATTACATAGTACCTGAAGGAAGTATAATCATTTTCATTTGAAAGATATTACATAGTCTCTGAAAGAAGTGTAATCATACTCATAAAAAAAATCCCTTTAAATTTTGAGTAATATGTGGTTTTTATATGTTGGATCCCTGGAGCGAGTGGGGAAGTGGGGTAGGAAATCAGAACCTTTTTTTCCCCCACCAGTAATTCTGCTTTCTCAGGGTGAATTCTACAGGCATGTAGTGATAGAGAGTTGTTATTTCATTGGGCTGTAATTCATATACAATAAAATTTACCCATGTTTAGGTAGAATTCAGTGGTTTTTAATAAATTTAAAGCGTTATATTGCCATCACCATAATCTAATTTAGATAATTTCTCAGGGATCCTTCATACCCATTTGCGACCTTTCCCTGTTCCATGCAGCCAAAAGAACGATTTTGTTACTCTTAGGAAGGACCAAAGTTCAGAAATGGCCATTCATTTTGTATATAAAAGATCAAATCAGGAAAAACAGTGTTTATGCTCTAGTTTGAATTCCTTAGGCAATCAGAAAATACAAACTGTCTTAAAACACAAAGATTATAATATTTTGAGTCACAAACTTTTATGAGAACCTGAAGCATGAACACATGCAAACACCATCAGCTCGTCTATATTTTGTATAAAGTGCAAGAATGCCGCAGGTGGATAAGGGTGGTTGGTGTGTTTTTGTGATTAATTATGATGGAAAAGACCAGGAGGCTCAAATGGGCTAATTTTCATCAACATTATGGTTTTATTCCTGGACTAGTGTGTTCCAGAGTTTATGATTAAGACAGAGACTTCTTGAAAACCTGATATTTTTCCTTGTAACCGTTTATATCTCAGTTTATTATGTCATGTCTGTTTAAAATACCAAATTTATCCTTCTAAAAGTATACTTTTTTGGGTGAACTCATTTGTTAGTGTATTGTGTGCTTATTAAATTCTTATTAAGTATATTCCTCATCTGTGAAACAGAGCCCTTAGTGACTACCTCAAGGGTTGTTTAAAAGACTAAGTGTGTATGTGTGTGTGTGTGTGTGTGTGTGTGTGTGTGTGTGTATTAGTTGCTCAGTTGTGTCCAACTTTTTGCATCCCCATGGACTGTAGTCCACCAGGCTTCTCTGTCCATGGGATTCTCCAGGCAAGAATACTGGAGTGGATTGCCATTCCTTTCTCCAGGGGATCTTCCCAACTGAGGGACTGAATCTCAGTCTCCTGTATTATAGGCAGATTCTTTTACTTTAAATTTTGAGTAATATGTGGTTTATAGAGGGAGTGGGGAAGTGGGGTAGGAAATCAGAACCTTTTTTTCCCCCACCAGTAATTCTGCTTTCTCAGGGTGAATTCTACAGGCATGTAGTGATAGAGAGTTGTTATTTCATTGGGCTGTAATTCATATACAATAAAATTTACCCATGTTTAGGTAGAATTCAGTGGTTTTTAATAAATTTAAAGCGTTATATTGCCATCACCATAATCTAATTTAGATAATTTCTCAGGAATCCTTCATACCCATTTGCGCCCTTTTCCCCTGTTCCATGCAGCCAAAAGAACGATTTTGTTACTCTTAGGAAGGACCAAAGTTCAGAAATGGCCATTCATTTTGTATATAAAAGATCAAATCAGGAAAAACAGTGTTTATGCTCTAGTTTGAATTCCTTAGGCAATCAGAAAATACAAACTGTCTTAAAACACAAAGATTATAATATTTTGAGTCACAAACTTTTATGAGAACCTGAAGCATGAACACATGCAAACACCATCAGCTCGTCTATATTTTGTATAAAGTGCAAGAATGCCGCAGGTGGATAAGGGTGGTTGGTGTGTTTTTGTGATTAATTATGATGGAAAAGACCAGGAGGCTCAAATGGGCTAATTTTCATCAACATTATGGTTTTATTCCTGGACTAGTGTGTTCCAGAGTTTATGATTAAGACAGAGACTTCTTGAAAACCTGATATTTTTCCTTGTAACCGTTTATATCTCAGTTTATTATGTCATGTCTGTTTAAAATACCAAATTTATCCTTCTAAAAGTATACTTTTTTGGGTGAACTCATTTGTTAGTGTATTGTGTGCTTATTAAATTCTTATTAAGTATATTCCTCATCTGTGAAACAGAGCCCTTAGTGACTACCTCAAGGGTTGTTTAAAAGACTAAGTGTGTATGTGTGTGTGTGTGTGTGTGTGTGTGTGTGTGTGTGTGTATTAGTTGCTCAGTTGTGTCCAACTTTTTGCATCCCCATGGACTGTAGTCCACCAGGCTTCTCTGTCCATGGGATTCTCCAGGCAAGAATACTGGAGTGGATTGCCATTCCTTTCTCCAGGGGATCTTCCCAACTGAGGGACTGAATCTCAGTCTCCTGTATTATAGGCAGATTCTTTACTAAGTAGTATATGCAAGGCACATAGCACTAAAGAAATAGCTTTTCAGCAATAGATCACCACTAATAATCTTTACTCCCATCTGCATATTATGTCTAGTTATGAACCACAAACTTGTACTGTGTATACCTCCTGCTCCTTCACTTTCTCCTTTCATGTCTTGTCTTCTTTTTCCATAAGTAAGAATCTCCCATCTTCCAGAGTAATGGGCATTGCTTGTATTTTTCGATATGTAAGAATCTCCCATCTAATAGAGAAATGAAAATTTCATGTATTTCAAGGTGCTGGGTGCCCTGGAAGAGGGGGTCACTCAGCCCAGCATGATGGCTCTGGAGCATTCTGGTGTAGAAAAAGGCAGGAATGTTTGGTGCCTACCAAGGCAGAGACATTGCCTGCCACCATCTTCACAGTTCCTCTGGGGACCTTGTTTTGGATGGAGACCCATTCTAGAAATGCTCCAGCAGCTAACTCTGGAGAGTGTGTAATACTGGAGGGGCAGATTTCCTGCTTTTTACTTACATGCAGTAATTTGGAATTCTGCTTGCACAAATTCATTTGAGATCATCTGAAGATTAAACTTACTGTGTGTTGTCTGCATTTCCCTGTAGCTTCCTTTTTTTTCTGTTCTTGATGGGGATAGCATGAACATGTTTAGAATGATAATGCCAGAGACTCACCATAATTAAATACATGTGCTTCTTCTCTTCTGCAGAAGTCCCCAGTGGATTTCTAATCTCTGCTTTACTGGTACATAGGGATTTCTTTTTAAAAGATAAAAACAAAAGATAGAAATGATAAAAAAAAAATTTGTGCCAAATACATAATTATATAGTCGAATGCTGTGGTATAATATTGGACAGCAATGTCAAGTAATGTTTCACAGAAATAGTTTTGGGTTCCCCTGGGTCTGCTGTGACACCTCCATTTGAGATGCTGTGAAATGAAAACCTAGCTGACTACAGACCTGTGTTTTCAGAATGTATTCTTACAGCCATGTGCCTGGCATTTACCATTACATATTATTTAAACTCTGAGTGCTCAAAGCATTCAGATTTTTAATCAGAAGACATGTTTCCATGGTTCCCTTAGAAGATTCACTTTGCTCTAATGAAGTGTTAATGGGTCACACAACCCAAATTAATAAATTCAAAGTCCTTTTGCATATCGTAATAATAATTGCTAGCATTTTTGAATAATATTTGCAGTGGGGTGGACAGTGGGTGGCAAGCTCTCTATAGATTATATTATCCTCTCACACCTCCCCAAGACAGGCAATGTTGTTCTCTCTAGAATGTAGGGAGGGGATCGAAGCTGAGCAAGGTGAAGTAACTTGGTACCCATGGTCACACATGCTCAAAATGGCTGCGTTTGATTCTACAGCCCATGGCCTCAGCAGTTAATCCGTGCTGCTTTGGATCTTAAACTGTTCCCTATATGTGAATCAGTTGCGGAGCTTGAATAGTAGGAAGATTTCTGGGTGTGGCCCTAAAATTAATAAATTAAATCTAAGTGTAATCCAGGGATCTGCATTTGCAGCAGGCCTCTTACAATGACACTAGTCTATCCAGCGACTTCTTTGAGAAATACTGCTCTGCTGTCTGCAGAGTCCTTTCTGTCTTCACCAGCACAAAGGATATTAGGGGAACATGGAGACCTTCATGATGTAATCTCTGTCTGTGATGGTGACTGTACTCTATACCCAGGACAGAGAGGGCCCACCATCACAAGGTGAGTTGGAGGGCAAAGCCACGCCCCAAACCTACCTCTTATTCATCATGCCCTGTGAAGTGGGAAAGCAATTTATAACTTGAAACTTCACTTACACTCATTGTAAAAGAAGACAGTGTTTGAGCTTAATAAGACATGTTATCCTATATATTCTTTTAAGGAATGTTTATGACTTGTCATAATGAATATTGTTCATAAGTTCTTTCACTGAACGATACTCTATAAGAATGTAGATTTTCCTAGGGAAATGTGTGTTCTATGCGAGTAACAGTAGGAGGAAAGAATAGTAATTTTTTTTTTTAGAATGATCAGATAAAACCCTCAAACTAATGATTCAAAAACATTCTTCATCTTCGGGCAGTCCATTTCATTTTTCAAACCAGGTGTTTTGAATAATTGCCATTATGTGAAAAGGGGTTTTACTTCTCTGGGAATGAACCATCAGAATTTGACTTAGATTTATGAAGAGCCACAGCGGAATTACTCCCTGTCTAATAAATGTTTTGGCCACAAGAAAAGAAGTCCTTTTGCATATCGTAATAATAATTGCTAGCATTTTTGAATAATATTTGCAGTGGGGTGGACAGTGGGTGGCAAGCTCTCTATAGATTATATTATCCTCTCACACCTCCCCAAGACAGGCAATGTTGTTCTCTCTAGAATGTAGGGAGGGGATCGAAGCTGAGCAAGGTGAAGTAACTTGGTACCCATGGTCACACATGCTCAAAATGGCTGCGTTTGATTCTACAGCCCATGGCCTCAGCAGTTAATCCGTGCTGCTTTGGATCTTAAACTGTTCCCTATATGTGAATCAGTTGCGGAGCTTGAATAGTAGGAAGATTTCTGGGTGTGGCCCTAAAATTAATAAATTAAATCTAAGTGTAATCCAGGGATCTGCATTTGCAGCAGGCCTCTTACAATGACACTAGTCTATCCAGCGACTTCTTTGAGAAATACTGCTCTGCTGTCTGCAGAGTCCTTTCTGTCTTCACCAGCACAAAGGATATTAGGGGAACATGGAGACCTTCATGATGTAATCTCTGTCTGTGATGGTGACTGTACTCTATACCCAGGACAGAGAGGGCCCACCATCACAAGGTGAGTTGGAGGGCAAAGCCACGCCCCAAACCTACCTCTTATTCATCATGCCCTGTGAAGTGGGAAAGCAATTTATAACTTGAAACTTCACTTACACTCATTGTAAAAGAAGACAGTGTTTGAGCTTAATAAGACATGTTATCCTATATATTCTTTTAAGGAATGTTTATGACTTGTCATAATGAATATTGTTCATAAGTTCTTTCACTGAACGATACTCTATAAGAATGTAGATTTTCCTAGGGAAATGTGTGTTCTATGCGAGTAACAGTAGGAGGAAAGAATAGTAATTTTTTTTTTTCTTTAGAATGATCAGATAAAACCCTCAAACTAATGATTCAAAAACATTCTTCATCTTCGGGCAGTCCATTTCATTTTTCAAACCAGGTGTTTTGAATAATTGCCATTATGTGAAAAGGGGTTTTACTTCTCTGGGAATGAACCATCAGAATTTGACTTAGATTTATGAAGAGCCACAGCTGAATTACTCCCTGTCTAATAAATGTTTTGGCCACAAGAAACATTGCTTTAAGGTCTCACTTGAATGTCTAATAGTCATAGTTATAATAATAATACAATCTCATTATTATCTGAAAGAAGTCAAGAGATAACCAGTGAGGCGCTGGCCTATAAAAGCTACTGTGAATTTTGTTTGTGGTGATACCCACCATAGCTTTGAAGTTCTGTGGTGCTCCAGGCCATTCAGACAGTGAGGTTCCATTTTTGTGCCTTTCTTCTCCATGGGCTCTTGCCAACCCAGGAATCGAACCTGGGTATACTGCACTACAGGTGGGTTCTTTACTGTCTGAGCCACCAGGGAAAGCCCTGTTTCCCTTCAGGGAGACCTAAGAGACCTCATTTCTCAAGAAGTTACCAGGAAGAGACCAGGGCTCTCCTGTTCCTAGATTCCATCCCTCCTCATGGAGTCCTATGAACTAGACACTAATGTTGAAAATGCTGGAAAAGGTTGGCCTATAAATACCAGGAAGGCCACAGAATTGGTTGCCATTCATTTGTGGGCCCAGCCAGCTTTCTGGCACCATATGTGGTGATGGTGGAGCCACAGTGGCGTATTCCTCATCCTGAGCTGAGCTTCTTGTGGGGAGACATGGCCCTGGGTGGGTATCCTGCTCTGCTCGGGCTGCCTTAGCAGAGTTCAGGGAGTAGGTGGCTTACAAGGCCGATACTTGTTTTATCACACTTGGAGACTGCACATCAAGTCAAGGTTTCATCAGGCTTGGTCTCTTCTCAGACCTCTCACCATCTTCTTCTTTTGTCTTCCCATGGTTTTCCTCTGTGCCTTTGTCATAAACCATTTTTTTTTTTAAATGACACTAGGCATATTGGATTTGGCTCTTCATTACCTCTTCAAAGACCCTGTCCCCAAATATGCTCACATTCTGAGGTAGTGTGAGTTACAGCTTAAACATAGAATTTATGGGAGACATGCTTCAATCCCCAACAGTGGGAAAGCTGTTCGCCTTCACTCAGCTATCGTTCTGATCACTCCAGATGCTGGAGTGAGGGGACCACAGGCATATGCTGTAATGAAGAGCAGTGCTTTCCCAGCTCTTAATCAATGGAGTCTTTCTGTGTTGATTTCATATGTTTGGTTCCTTTTTGTAGCCTGCTTTATGAAAGAATTACTGTGAGGACCAAACCTGTGTTAATGACAATTGCAACAGTGACCGTTTGAGTACCTGTAGGTTCCAGACCCTTTACACATTGATCCCACTTCTTCTGGAGAGGGTGATGGTGTTGGTAGATCTGTTCAAAAGGTGAGAAGACTGAAATGCAAAGAAATGAAACAGCTTTTTTTTTTTTTTAAATATTTTTATTGAAATACAGTTGCTTCACAATGTTGTATTAGTTTCTACTGTACAGCAAAGTGAATCAGCTGCATGTATACATATTTAAGTGACCTCTCTGATCATATAACTACTACATGAGATTCAAACCCATGTAGTAGAGCCTGTCCTTGGCAGAGCCTGTCCTAGTTTTATTACACTGTGTGGCCTTTGCAGCCTACTTGCTTTTTTATTCGTGGAAAGAGTGTGGAAGATGGAAGACAAGATGGGTGTCTTGGCTTAACCACCGTGATCCATGTACCTTGCGTCATATGTAGCTCTGTTTGACCTTCAGTTTCCTGATTGGTGAAGTGGTGTGTGGATTAATATTTCTATCCCCAGAGGCCTAAAGGATGAAATGAGAGTGTGAATAGGCCTCTCACAGTCTGAGTAAATTCTTGCTCATGTTGAATTTTGTCGGTAAGGGCAGAATTGCATAAATATAGAAACAATGTAGTATTGGAACCCAGCTTACCTAACTGACTCTAGGAAGCCACTCGAACTCTGAACTGTAGTTCCTTTTCTGTGAAAAGGAAAAAAAAAAGTTGTGTCCGACAAGTGACAGCTATTCTTGAGTGTTCCAAATTCCTTATCAGGATCTTGTTTGCTGTTAGCTTTCTGCTTTGTGTAAACTTGGCCTTCTCTTGGCGAGTGGGAAACACTCATTTTCCCGTGGTGATAGCAAGCTGCACATTTGGCCGTCATTAAAGTTTTAGTTGGGCTGTTTGTTGCAAACCTATTTATTAGCAATTAATCATTTAAAACAACAATAACATCCTTCAAAGTTGTTTCAGTGTCCTTGCATTTCCTTTCACCAAAAGTGAATTTATTTCCCGGGGTGATGGCAATGTTTCAGAAAATATAAACGATCAGGGGGAAACACAACATTAAAAATGCTGACATTTAAAAATAATGAGAAAATGAGTTTAATAAGAATTTACATTGAGAGGTAATTATGGGCTGTGCACATGAAAAGCACGATTTTCCTTATTTCGATTTTGATTGACTTTCAAACTTAGGGTTCCCCTTCTTTTATATCTCTTACTTTATCCGAAGACACTCAAAACATTTTTACAAGTGGCTGTTTTATAGAAATTTTCTATAAAATTCTTTTTCCCTTTTCCTGTTAAAATTATGAAACATTCCACACTTCCAGAAAAGCACCAAAAATGTCACAGACACTACTGAGATGTAGCTGTTTTTGACATCTTGATTTGTTTCAGATTAAAAAAAATTTTTTTCTCGAAGCTTAAAAATCTTTCACTCTGCTACCTTTTAAGCTTCAGAGAATGTGTTTTGGGCTTAGTGATTATGTTACCTTCAGGGATACTGAAGCTTCAAATGGCATTTTTAAAGCCACAATGACATGTTGGCTATTTATCTCTTTATTTCTCTTTTAGATTTAATTATTAAACTTATGTCTGACTATACGAATTCAATGAAAATTCAATAAAATTTCATATGAATTCAGTGCAATGATTGATTTTTACATTTTAGTGTAATATTAAAACTAGTCTCGTTAAC
Organism: Tragulus kanchil; assembly: GCA_022376925.1. Lineage (NCBI taxonomy): Eukaryota > Metazoa > Chordata > Mammalia > Artiodactyla > Tragulidae > Tragulus > Tragulus kanchil. The sequence continues at coordinate 87,850,599 of JAIOJX010000004.1, forward strand.
AGATTACTGCTGGCACTCCTTCACCAAAGGCTGAAATGTGGAAAAGAAGAACCACCCGAGTGTTTAAAAATCCCCATTTGGTGACTAACTAGCTTTGTGATTCATAACCTCTTGGAGCCTTCTGCTTTTGTGGGTGTTGCAGTAAAACTACTTTAGCTTTAGAAAATGAAGTATTTCACCATAGCTGGTGTCATACAGATGTGTGGACTATGAACTGCTGAAACCTTGTGACTGATGAGCCTTTTCCAGCTTGCTTGCTTTTTCTATTAATAGTTGCCCACCATATAACTTGATCTCCTTGGCTCCAGAAATGTAATGGAAGGAGAAAGGGCTGTTTTCTGCTGCCTCTCTACTTCCTTTTCTGTCAAACCTCCTGGAGTGGATGTGATTCATCTCTGCTTTGGCCTTGCTGATAGTGCTTCTAGTTTAGTTTCTTCTCCCTCTCTCGATTCACTGTTTTAATTATGGAAATGATGTGTCCTTCCATTTGGATTCATTCTGATCTGACTTGCCAGAGATTTTTAAAAACCTTATTTTTTTTTAAGGGAAACACCCCTTTAGTTTATAGGTACCTATTGTATGTATACGCTTTGAACTTCCTTGGAGTACATATGCCTGTGTGACCAGCACCCATGTTAAGAGACTCTTACTTCAGAGCCCGTTCATCTCTCAAGTCTGGGCCACTTCCCATCAGTCTCTGCTGCCCTGACCTCTCACTGTGTGCATTTGTTAGGGCTGTTTTGAACTTTCTGTAAATGCTCTTAGGTGCTGTCCCATTGTGTCTTTTTTGTTTCTTTAAGTTTATTTGTATTTGGTTGCACTGAATCTTTGCTGCTGCACTCCGGCATTCTCTAGTTGCGGCAAGAAGGGGCTACTCTTCATTGCATTGCAAGAGCTTCTTGGTGTGGTGGCTTCACTTGTTGTGGAGCATGGGCTGTTGGTGCCTGGGCTTCAGTAGTTACAACATGTGGGCTCAGTAGTTGTGGTTCATGGGCCTTAGCAGTTGTGGCACTTGGGCTTAGTTGCTCCCTGGTGGTGTGTGAAGTCTTCCTGTACCAGGAATTGAACCCATGTCCACTGCATTGGCAGGTGGAGTCTTGTCTCCTGTATCACCAGGGAAGTTCCATTCCACTGTGTCTTGCTTGCATCGCTTACCAAACACTTCGTGAGAGTGGTGTTTCTCTTTGTGTGTGACACAGTTTATTCTTTCTTATTTGTGTATAGTACGGCATTGCATTAGTTTCTGGTTGCTCTTATGACAAATGATCACAAAGCTATTACCTTAAGACAACACACCTAGTTCTTTCAAAGATCTGCTGGCGAGAGTGATTTTCTCAGGGCTCCTGTCAAGGTGCTAGCAGGGCTCCTTCACTCTGTGGGCTCTGAAGGGAGAATCTGTTTCCCTGTCTTTCCCAGCTCCAGTGACCCTCTGTATTCCTTAACTTGTGGCCACTTCCTCTACCTTCTACATCGCTCCAATATCTGCTTCCTCATCACATCACTTCTTCTATCATCAAAGCTCTCTCTGCCTTGTACACATGTGTGCTTGCACACACACACACACACAACACACACACTACAGGTATGTTTCTCTTGTGTGCGTATCTAGTAATAAGTAGCTTCATAAGTTTAAGTTCAACCCTTCAAGTTGATTCTAAACAGTTTTCCAAAGTGGCTACACCAACTTAGATCCATCCTAGGAGTGTAACAGCATGCCATGTATCTTTCATAAAGAATAGAGTGTAGTTTGAATCTGACAGTTCTGCTTCAGAATTTAACTCATTGGTAAACCTGCATTTTAAATTTTTAAATTTATTTTTAATTATTTATTTTGTTGGTTTCTGTTATACATCAGTATGAATCAGCTAAGGGTAAACATATGTCCTACCCCTCTTGAGCCTCCCTCCCACCTCCCAGCCCATCCCACCATGCTAGGTTGTCACAGAGACCAGATTTGAGCTCCCAACATCATAAAGCAGATTCCCACTGGCTATCGAGTTTTACATATGGTAATATGTACGTTTCTATGCTACTCTATTTGTCTCACATTCTCCTTCCCCCACTTTGGCTGCAAGTCTGTTCTCTATGTCTGCGACTCCATTGCTGCCCTGCAAATAGATTTGTCAATGTCATCTTCCTAGATTTCATATATATGCATTAGTATATAATATTTGATTTTCTCTTTCTGAGTTTATTCTGTATAATAGACTCTAGGTTCATCTATGTCATTAGAACTCACTCAAATGTGTTCTTTTCATGACTGAGTAAAATTCCATTGTTATGTATATACAACAACTTATTTATCCATTCATCTGTCAGTAGACATCTAGGTTGTTTCCATGTCCTGAAAAGTGCAAGTGCAAGTGTTAGTTGCTTAGTCATGTCTGACTCTTCCACTGAGTGGACTGTAGCCCACCAGGTTCCTCTGTTCATGGAATTCTCCAGGCAAGAGTATTGGAGTGGGTAGCCATTCCCTTTTCCAGAAGATCTTTCTGGCCCAGGGATCAAACCTGGGTCTCCCACATTGCAGGCAGATTCTGTACCATCTGAGCCACCAGGGGAGCCTCTTATAGTATTAAGACCTATTTTATTGCTAACAAATGTCAGTTTCCTTAGAATATTAGCTAAACTTTATAAAGAACTGCTTGAGAGGATTAATTCCAATTTTGAAGGAACTTCTAATGTGGATAAAACACTATCAAACAGTATAGTGGGACTTCCCTGATGGTCCAGTGGGTAAAGAATCCGCCTTCCAGTGCGGGGGCACTGGTTCTATCCTGGCCAGGGAGGCTCCCACGTGCCGTCAAGCCACTGGACCAATGTGTCCAATTGCAAGCCAGTACTCTGGAGCACGTGTGCCCAGAGCCGGTGCTCTGCAGTGAGAGAGGCTGCTGCAGTGGGGGCCCCACACATGCCAAAGAATAAAAAAGATGGATGAAAATAAATGAATGATAGAGGCAAAAAAAAAGAACCCCCCCTAAACCAGCACTGCATGCTGCGAAGAAATCCTTGAAAGAAAGAGTTCATTGATGTGGCAAACTTCATTGTTGTCTTATCTTAAGGAATTGCCACAGCCACCCCAACCTTCAGCAACTACCACCCTCATCTGTCAGCAGCCATCAACACTGAGGCGACACTCTCCATCAGCAAAGAGATTACTACTACCAAAGACTCAGATGATGATTAGCACTTTTAGCTGTATTTTTAAAATTAAGGTAAATACATTGTTTTTAGACTATAATTGCATACTTGACAGACTCATGTTTAGAGTAGACATAATTTTGATATGCACTGTGAAACCAAAAAATCCATGTGACTTGTTTTACTGCACCATTTACTTTATTGAGGTGGTCTGCCACCAAACATGCAAGCTATGCCTGTAATGACATGTTTTCATCATGATGGGACCACACAGAACACTTTCATCGCCCTAGAAACCCTGGTGCTTTGCCTACTCCTTGACCTCCTCTAACTGTGGCAACCAGGGATCATTTTATTGTCTCCATAGTTTTGCCTTTTCTTGACTATCAGATAGTGGAATTACACAGTGATTGACTTCTTTTATTTGGAAATAGGCATTCCAGGTTCCTCCACATATCTTCATGACTTAATAACATGTTTCTTTTTAGCACTGAAAAATCTGTTTTCTGGATGTGCCACAGTTTATTTATCCACTTACCTCCTGAAGGCCAGCTTATTGTTTCCAGATTTGGCAATTATGAATAAGACTGCTAGAAACACCTGTTTTTGGGTCTTTTGTGGTTGTTAAGTATTTACCTCTCTTGTTATATTTAAGGAAACTAAAACAGTATAAAAAGTATAGTGGGACTTCCCTGATGGTCCAGTGGGTAAAGAATCCGCCTTCCAGTGCGGGGGCACTGGTTCTATCCTGGCCAGGGAGGCTCCCACGTGCCGTCAAGCCACTGGACCAATGTGTCCAATTGCAAGCCAGTACTCTGGAGCACGTGTGCCCAGAGCCGGTGCTCTGCAGTGAGAGAGGCTGCTGCAGTGGGGGCCCCACACATGCCAAAGAATAAAAAAGATGGATGAAAATAAATGAATGATAGAGGCAAAAAAAAAGAACCCCCCCTAAACCAGCACTGCATGCTGCGAAGAAATCCTTGAAAGAAAGAGTTCATTGATGTGGCAAACTTCATTGTTGTCTTATCTTAAGGAATTGCCACAGCCACCCCAACCTTCAGCAACTACCACCCTCATCTGTCAGCAGCCATCAACACTGAGGCGACACTCTCCATCAGCAAAGAGATTACTACTACCAAAGACTCAGATGATGATTAGCACTTTTAGCTGTATTTTTAAAATTAAGGTAAATACATTGTTTTTAGACTATAATTGCATACTTGACAGACTCATGTTTAGAGTAGACATAATTTTGATATGCACTGTGAAACCAAAAAATCCATGTGACTTGTTTTACTGCACCATTTACTTTATTGAGGTGGTCTGCCACCAAACATGCAAGCTATGCCTGTAATGACATGTTTTCATCATGATGGGACCACACAGAACACTTTCATCGCCCTAGAAACCCTGGTGCTTTGCCTACTCCTTGACCTCCTCTAACTGTGGCAACCAGGGATCATTTTATTGTCTCCATAGTTTTGCCTTTTCTTGACTATCAGATAGTGGAATTACACAGTGATTGACTTCTTTTATTTGGAAATAGGCATTCCAGGTTCCTCCACATATCTTCATGACTTAATAACATGTTTCTTTTTAGCACTGAAAAATCTGTTTTCTGGATGTGCCACAGTTTATTTATCCACTTACCTCCTGAAGGCCAGCTTATTGTTTCCAGATTTGGCAATTATGAATAAGACTGCTAGAAACACCTGTTTTTGGGTCTTTTGTGGTTGTTAAGTATTTACCTCTCTTGTTATATTTACACCAAGGAACATGATTGCTGGATCATATGGTAAGAGTTATTCAGTTTTGTAAGAAACTTCCGAATTGTTTTCTACCGTGGCTGTACCCCTTTGCATCTCTACTCACAGTAAATGAGAGTTCCTGTTGCTCCATATCCCTGTCAACATTCTAAAAGGTGTGTAGTGGCATCTTATTTTTGTATTAATTTGCATTTTCCTGATCACATATGAGGAGCAGCATCTTTGGGTATGTTTATTTACCACTTGTATATCTTCTCTGGCTCATGTATTTGACTCCAGTTTTTTTTTTTTTTTTCTTTTATTGGTTTTTTATTTATTCTCATCCACCTTTACTCTTTGGCCTGTGTGGACCTCCCATAACAGTGGCCTCTTTCGTTGCAGAGCACTGGCTCTGGACACATGTGCTCCAGAGTGCTGGTTTCTAATTGGTCACACTGGTCCACTAGCTCCGTGACACGTGGTATCTTCCTGGGCCAGGGATCGAACTGGTGCCCCTTGCACTGCAAGGCGAACTCTTTACCCACTGGATCACCAGGGAAGCCCAACCCTGGTTTATTAAATTGCGTTGTTTTGTTCCTGTTGAGTCTTAAGAATTCCTTGTATATTTTAGATAGACTTTCTTTATCAGAACAGTATTTGTTATGCTTTGCAAATATTTACTCCCAGTAGGTGGCTTTTCTCCTTCTCTTGACATTACCTTTTGCAGACATATTAAAATTAAATATTAATTTTCAACCCAGCTTATCTGTTTGTCTGACTCTGTGTTTTTTCCTTGTTTGTATCTCCCAATGACCCTCCTTGTATCATCACAAGCACTCCCTTCTGCTCTTGGCACACAGTCTACCTAGAAGCTACTCAGCTCTCCTGTCTCAAACAGCCCGTTTCCTTTACTGATTATGTATTAATCTGCAGCTGGTATTGGTCTGGTGGAGAAGGAGGGGAAGGCACTGATATGGCCATGGAATATGAGTCGGAGAAACCACTCATTGGGTAAAACTTGGTTTGGAATTTGAAATAACAAGTGTATGTTAAGCATTTTCTCCATAATTGCTTCATCCTCCTGCCTTAGGAAATACTATGTACCAAGCTAGACATGATACAGAGTACATTGATCAAATAATAATAATCTAAACTATTAGGTTTGGAATTAATTTCTTATCCTTTTTAAATCTTTTGCACTTCTTATTTACTTGGATCAAGATCTTCAACAGAATTTTTTATGTTTTAGTTTGGTATTTCTTATTGCAATGAACAGTTATGGGAGAAACAGCCCTTTAGAGGGAATGCTGTGTTGCCTTTACTAGTGTGTTAGTTGTATTTACTGTTCCCCACAGAGGCTGGTGAGGCCAGTGGAGAATTAGAACTGAGGTTCTAATCAGAGGTTGGTCATTGCAATTTTGTATTTAAATACTTAGAAGTGAGGCCCGGACCACATAGCCTCTTACTATTTTTTTCCTTTTATTACAGATCTTTAATTTTTCCCCCAGTTTTTTTGAGATTTAGTTGATAAACATTACAATATAAGTTTAGGGTATATAGTTAAATGATTTAAGTCACTTTTTGATGTGGCTTAGTTCTCTTTTGGGAATGGTAATTTATGATAGCTAGAACTTATATCCATGTGCCTATTACTCTTAGAAAGGTCATATATATTATAAATGTGTGTGTGTGTGTGTGTTGGTGTATGAGCCTCCTAGGTGACTCGGTGTAAAGAATCCACCTGCCAGTGCAGAAAACTTGGGAGATGCAGTTCTCATCTTTGGGTTGGGAAGATCCCCTGGAGGATGAAATGACAACTACCCACTCCAGTATTGTTGCCTCGAAAGTTCCATGGACAGAGGGTCCTGTTGTCCTATAGTCGTAGAGTCAGAACAATTTGGACATGACTGATTGATCACACACATAAATATACCTCTATATTCACTGATACTCATGATAATCCCATGAGGAAGGTACTTTTTTTTTTCCTTTTCCTTTTACAGTATTTTGTTGTTTATAGATATGTCTAATCCCACATTAGTCCTATATATATCTCTGGCTCCCATGCCTCTTCTGCCCCCATCCCAGTCCCCCCCGCCCCATCCCATCCCTCCAGGCCATCACACAGCACTCCTACAGGATCCCGTAATCCCACAGCACAATGACAATAGTTGTCATTTTCGCATATGATAGTACAGGTTTCCATGTTACTCCCTCTAGGCCTCCCACCCCCTGTTCATTCCCCACAGTGTCCATACATCAGTTCTCTATGTCTGTTTTTCCATCGCTTCACTGCATGTGTTATCATTGCCATCTTACTATATATATGTGCTAGTATACTGTACTTGTCTTTCTCTTTTTGACTTACTTCACTTTTTGTAATAGTTTCTAGATCCATCCACCTCATTAGGACTGATTCTTCTGCATTTCTTTTTACAGCTGAGTAGTACTCCATTGTGTATATGTACCAGAGCTTCTTTATCCATTCATTCATCGATGGACATCTAGGTTGCTTCCATGTTCCAGCTATTGTATAGAGTGAGGCGATGAACCTTGGGGTACAGGTGCTTCTTTCAATTTTGATTTCATCAGGGTATAAACCTATTAGTGAGATTGCTGGGTCAAATGGTGCTTCTATTTTTAGTTTTTTAGGGAATCGCCATACTGTCTCTCATATTGTCTGTATCAATTTACATTCCCACCAGCAGTGCAAGAGTGTTCCCTTTTCTCTGCACCCTCTCCAGAATTTCTTGTCTGTAGATTTTTTGATGATGGCCATTCTTACTGGTGTGAGGTGATATCTGGTAGTTTTGATTTGCATTTCTCTAATAATAAGTGAGGTTGAGCATTGTTTCATGTGTTTTTTGGCCATCTGTATGTCCTATTTGGAGTGATGTCTCTTAAGGTCCCTTTCTCATTTTTTCATTGGGTTGTTTACTTTTCCAGTGCTGAGTAGGAAGGTACTTTCGATACCCCCATTTTACAGATAGAAAAATTGAGGCATAGAACCTTAAGATTACTCAGAAAACTGGTAAGTGGAAGATTCAGGATTCACATTCAGGAATCTAGCCCCAGAGTCCACATTCTTAATCCTTCTGGTAGATGGCCTCTCTGACTGCGCAATTAACCTGTTCAAGTTATCTTGGTTCTTGTTTGTCCTTGGCATGTAGGACATTAGCTTCTGCTGATAAATCTCATTTCTCCGATGAAAGTGATTTCTCCCTTTACCTCTGCATTTTCTTAAACCCAGCCTTTAAATATAATGCCCTATGTTTTTTGCCTTTGCTTCTTGTGTTGATGTTTTTACTGCTCTTTGTCCCCTCTACCGCTCCCCCTCCCCCCACCTTCATAAAGTTTATCTTTACGGGTGGCATCTTTTAGCTTTACCATATGTTGAATGAGAGCCCCTACTTAGGTGTGGCCTGTGGAGAAGCACTGGCATTTGCTTGCTAAACTTTGTAGGGGTGGGGGTGGCCTACTTGGACCACTCAGTCAAGTCCAACTCTTTGTGGCCCTGTAGACTATAGCCCACCAGGCTCCTCTGTCCATGGGATTTTCCAGGAAAGAGTGCTGGAGTGGATTGCCTTTTCCTACTTCAAGAGATCTTCCTGACCCATGGGATTTGTATCTATCTTCTTTACCTAGGGATAGGCCTCTGGCATTCTGGCCCATGAAGTCAACAGACTTTGGATGTGTCACCTCTCGGGGTGCATGAAGACTCTGTAGGAGGTACTGGGCCCATGCAGGATTGTGAGGAAACTATTCAGACTTTAATTGTCCTGTGTATGTGTGTGTGCATGCTAAATCCCTTCAGTTGGGTTTTGATTGTTTGTGACCCTATGGACCATAGCCTGCCACACTCTTCTGTCCATGGGATTCTCCAGGGAAGAAAACTGGCGTGGGTTGACATGCCCTTCTCCAGGGGAATCTTCCCAACCCAGGGGAAGATTCTTCGAACGCCCTTCTCTTATGTCTCCTGCATTGTTAGGTGGCCTCTTTACTACTAGCGCCTCCTGCGAAGCCCCGCCGTACCTGTACTAACGGGTTGCCTGATTTTACCTCTCCCAAATTTCATCATTGTATATTGATGCAGGGAATCACCTCCTCTACTTTGTCTGTGGTGTCAAAAAGACATCATTGGTGTGTTGTTGAGGAAAGTAAATGAATCTAATTACTTAGAAATTAATCTTTTTGCAAATCAAGTGACTTCTGGTTTTTTTGGAAACAAAATTGAAGATGACCCAAAACAGTTTGTCAAAGACTACTTATTACCATATAAAATTATATTGAATTGTCTATGATTTGGGGGGAATAAATCTCAGAAGGAATTCAGAGAATTAAATACCACTGGTAGAATAAAACTTTCATTCTCTAGAATTATTTACACGAGCAAGGTTATTTGCTTTGTATTTCTGATACAAAAAAAAAGGGAATAAAACTGCTGTTGAAACAATTTTTATTCTGGCACTAAAGAATATTTGCTCATGGATAAAAGGACTACTTTGAAAAAATAAACTATCACCATGCATCTTATTAAGAAATGCATTTCCAATAAAAGGTGACTTATGCTTGCTTTAATTTTTAACTATTATGGTTAGGCATATGTTTTGCTAAATTGCATTCTGTTAATACTTGTAATAATAATTGAAAGCAGATGAAGATTTTAAAAATTAGAACCATCTGGTCACAGAAAATAAAAATTTTAATTTTAATAACTTTGAGTTGCAGAGAAGTATTGATAGTGTGATCAATAAAAGCCTCCATAGACATATTACATTATGTGAGAGAAATGAGATGGAAATAAAAGTTCAAGGGGAAAAAAACAATTGTAAAAACAGGGGAAAGCAAAGAAAAGGTTGTTCATGTATTTTTAATATGAATCTTGGGTATCAAATCCCTGTGGTATTTAGATAACAATGGACACATTGAAAAGCTTGAATAAAAGCAGTTTTCATTTAAAAATGTCAATATTTACAAAGTGCTAGAAATTAGATTCTGTGCCACTATTTGAACCTAGGTTGAACAAACTTAGATGTCAACTTTAAAGTGAGTTAGGGCTATATCATTTTTTACATTTCTTTGCATGAGCTTGGAAGACTAAAGTATTTGCAGACCACTTCTCCACGGAATCTGACTTGGGCATGTAAGGCTCATGACCTCCTTGTTCTGTTTTTCTGGCCCATCACCTTGATCACATTAATCACTGTAGTGGAGTCCCTTAGCCAGAATTGATGCTGCCTTTATCCATTGTTTCTTTTCTCCTATTTTGAAAATTTTCTAATTACTTAGAAATTAATCTTTTGCAAATCAAGTGACTTCTGGTTTTTGGAAACAAAATTGAAGATGACCCAAAACAGTTTGTCAAAGACTACTTATTACCATATAAAATTATATTGAATTGTCTATGATTTGGGGGGAATAAATCTCAGAAGGAATTCAGAGAATTAAATACCACTGGTAGAATAAAACTTTCATTCTCTAGAATTATTTACACGAGCAAGGTTATTTGCTTTGTATTTCTGATACAAAAAAAAAGGGAATAAAACTGCTGTTGAAACAATTTTTATTCTGGCACTAAAGAATATTTGCTCATGGATAAAAGGACTACTTTGAAAAAATAAACTATCACCATGCATCTTATTAAGAAATGCATTTCCAATAAAAGGTGACTTATGCTTGCTTTAATTTTTAACTATTATGGTTAGGCATATGTTTTGCTAAATTGCATTCTGTTAATACTTGTAATAATAATTGAAAGCAGATGAAGATTTTAAAAATTAGAACCATCTGGTCACAGAAAATAAAAATTTTAATTTTAATAACTTTGAGTTGCAGAGAAGTATTGATAGTGTGATCAATAAAAGCCTCCATAGACATATTACATTATGTGAGAGAAATGAGATGGAAATAAAAGTTCAAGGGGAAAAAAACAATTGTAAAAACAGGGGAAAGCAAAGAAAAGGTTGTTCATGTATTTTTAATATGAATCTTGGGTATCAAATCCCTGTGGTATTTAGATAACAATGGACACATTGAAAAGCTTGAATAAAAGCAGTTTTCATTTAAAAATGTCAATATTTACAAAGTGCTAGAAATTAGATTCTGTGCCACTATTTGAACCTAGGTTGAACAAACTTAGATGTCAACTTTAAAGTGAGTTAGGGCTATATCATTTTTTACATTTCTTTGCATGAGCTTGGAAGACTAAAGTATTTGCAGACCACTTCTCCACGGAATCTGACTTGGGCATGTAAGGCTCATGACCTCCTTGTTCTGTTTTTCTGGCCCATCACCTTGATCACATTAATCACTGTAGTGGAGTCCCTTAGCCAGAATTGATGCTGCCTTTATCCATTGTTTCTTTTCTCCTATTTTGACTCAACCCAGTTAAGTCAACAATCACTTGTCAGTTAATGTGCCCCCTAATGGGCCTCATAGCTGGAGAGGACAGCCTTCTCAGTCAAGGAGCTGGGGTCTGCAGAGGGAGACTGACCATTTGATCTGAGGCCAAGAGCACTGAGCTGGAGTGGAGCAGTGTTTCCATGGTGTTTTGGTCCTTAAGATGAGGCTTTTCTAGCAGAACTTGGACTTCCTCCTAAGTTGAGTCCTAGAGGATGAAGACCCAGGATTGGATCAGGACTGTTTAGTTAGGTGAGGAAGGATGGAAAGGAAGAATGTACATCCAGTAAAAACATTACTATTAAGATAGAAAGAAGGCTGACCTTCCTACTCTTTCCCCCAAGTCCCAGCCTCCTGTGTGATTTTTTTCCTATGGTCTTTTAAACATTTTCTCTTTCAATAATGATCTGGGAAAAAGATGAAATAGTTTTAATAATCCAAAGTCATACCTTATGCGCCTATCTGTAAGGAATGATTCCTTTGGCACTTTTAGTTTTGACTGTTTCCTTGCAAATCGTGAGTAAGTACCATATCCAATGTATTAGTTTTGACATATGGTTACACCCAGTGCAGCCTCAGCCAAGCTGTCTCTGGGGATTACAAAGGCATAGAGTTAAATTTCCCAAATTGGAAAAGAGGCTTTCAGAAACAAATTTCTCGCTCCACTCTGAGTGACTTTGCTACAATTTCCCTGGGGAGGTTGCTAGGCATTTAATAGATCTCCATGTTAGGAAAATTTTTTCTAGCGTTTCAGTCTTAGGTGGTTTTTTTTTTTCCCTCTCCTTGGCCTCAGTTTTATACTGTTAGAGGCTGCATCTCATTGCCTTTATGTTCCTATTTATAAAGTCTCAATGAAGAGTTATCTCTGACCTGTTGTTGTTCATATAGTCCTTAGGAATTCGATGTCTTCAGTCATTTCCAGTTAGGCAAAGCCCAGTTAACTGTGTGAAGAAAAGGAGGAGGCCACGAGAGGGCTGAGTCTAGACCAGTTCCCACCACCTCGGCACAGCTGGGACATCTCCCTGGTGCGTGAGGGACTTCATTTCAGCTGTGGCAGTGTTTTGTTGCTCTTGGCCACTGCACAGCGGCTTATATCCTGTGTGCTTGAAAAAAACTGTCCTTTTTCCAAAGACTGTTTTCTGTATCTATGACACACACCCATATATAATTTGAAACCATTATTTCCTTAGCTTTGCTAAGGAAATAAAGCATAAGCAAAATGGAAGAGGCCATATTATAAGGTATTTTTCTAAAGCACCCTTAAAGCTTGTCCTTAACTATAGATTATTAAAATATAATGGCTTCTTGCTCATTAAATCAAACACCTGGCCTCTTCTTCCTGCTTGCATTTTGTTAGCTTATAGAGGCTTTTCCTAATGAAGGTTTTTTGGTATCTACTGAACCTGAGGGGTGTATGAGGGTCTGGATTGGGCTCAAGTGCCAGGCAGGGGCTAAAGAAGCTCCTCTATCTTGTGGAAAAACATTTCTCTTTCAATAATGATCTGGGAAAAAGATGAAATAGTTTTAATAATCCAAAGTCATACCTTATGCGCCTATCTGTAAGGAATGATTCCTTTGGCACTTTTAGTTTTGACTGTTTCCTTGCAAATCGTGAGTAAGTACCATATCCAATGTATTAGTTTTGACATATGGTTACACCCAGTGCAGCCTCAGCCAAGCTGTCTCTGGGGATTACAAAGGCATAGAGTTAAATTTCCCAAATTGGAAAAGAGGCTTTCAGAAACAAATTTCTCGCTCCACTCTGAGTGACTTTGCTACAATTTCCCTGGGGAGGTTGCTAGGCATTTAATAGATCTCCATGTTAGGAAAATTTTTTCTAGCGTTTCAGTCTTAGGTGGTTTTTTTTTTCCCTCTCCTTGGCCTCAGTTTTATACTGTTAGAGGCTGCATCTCATTGCCTTTATGTTCCTATTTATAAAGTCTCAATGAAGAGTTATCTCTGACCTGTTGTTGTTCATATAGTCCTTAGGAATTCGATGTCTTCAGTCATTTCCAGTTAGGCAAAGCCCAGTTAACTGTGTGAAGAAAAGGAGGAGGCCACGAGAGGGCTGAGTCTAGACCAGTTCCCACCACCTCGGCACAGCTGGGACATCTCCCTGGTGCGTGAGGGACTTCATTTCAGCTGTGGCAGTGTTTTGTTGCTCTTGGCCACTGCACAGCGGCTTATATCCTGTGTGCTTGAAAAAAACTGTCCTTTTTCCAAAGACTGTTTTCTGTATCTATGACACACACCCATATATAATTTGAAACCATTATTTCCTTAGCTTTGCTAAGGAAATAAAGCATAAGCAAAATGGAAGAGGCCATATTATAAGGTATTTTTCTAAAGCACCCTTAAAGCTTGTCCTTAACTATAGATTATTAAAATATAATGGCTTCTTGCTCATTAAATCAAACACCTGGCCTCTTCTTCCTGCTTGCATTTTGTTAGCTTATAGAGGCTTTTCCTAATGAAGGTTTTTTGGTATCTACTGAACCTGAGGGGTGTATGAGGGTCTGGATTGGGCTCAAGTGCCAGGCAGAGGCTAGTCAGAATCAGGCTGATGGTCTCAGTGTGCACGGGTGCCGGCCTCAGAGCCCTAGGCTCTGGCAAGGTCACATGGTACAAATATGGCTGCCACATCACTGAGCTGGCTATTACCAGAGAAGGGGGCTATGGGGATTGCTGGTCAGCCTTGAAGATCTATATTACAGGTTTTTTTGTGTGTGTTTGAAAGTGATAACTGTGTTTAACTGTATCACTGTATCACTGCTTCAAAAATACCAGTGTTTGAGCTTTTCACTAATTCCTAATTTCCCCAAATTTACCTGGCTTGTACCCTGTTACTGTGATGCTTTAATTTTTTTCATTTTCCTTCTCAGGTATATCGTGCACTTGAGGTGCTTTTCCCTCTTAGTTGCTCTCTAGATTGTAAGATTTCTCTTCTTTGACTCTTACTTGGCTTCTAGTTGAGTTCTTCAATAAAGCTTTGCATTTTGCAAGAGTGACCTTGCATTATTCTTAGTTATATCTGTGTATATTCACGTGTTTAACTGTCTGTCCTGAAGTTCTTTTTCTTTTGGTCTTTAACACCATGTGCTTTTATATCCTGGCATTTTCCAAGAAACATTGAATTTCCTAAATCCTCTTCAGGAGAAGCAGTAGATCCGTGAAGTATAGAATGGTTGAACTGAGTTAACAGAAGTCAACTGCATGTATTTGGGAATCATTTTCTTTTAGGAAGCTAAGTATCCAACTAGAATGGATGGCATGAAGTTGCTTGCAGTCAGGCAAACTACTACCAAGAAGGTGCCATTTTTACTGATGAACCAATTTACAAGGCAGCAAGGGAGACACAGATGTTGAGAACAGACTTTTGGGCATGGGTGAGGGAGGGGAAGGAGAGGCTGAGACTACTGGAGAGAGTGGTATGAAAGTGTGTATGTAAAGCGTGCCCATACCATACATAAAATAGATAGCCAGTGGACATTTGTTCTATGACTCAGGGAACTTAAACCAGAGCTCTGTAGCAACCTAGGGGGAAGGGTGGGAGGTGGGATGGGAGAAGGGTGTGTTCCAATATAGATTATTAAAATATAATGGCTTCTTGCTCATTAAATCAAACACCTGGCCTCTTCTTCCTGCTTGCATTTTGTTAGCTTATAGAGGCTTTTCCTAATGAAGGTTTTTTGGTATCTACTGAACCTGAGGGGTGTATGAGGGTCTGGATTGGGCTCAAGTGCCAGGCAGAGGCTAGTCAGAATCAGGCTGATGGTCTCAGTGTGCACGGGTGCCGGCCTCAGAGCCCTAGGCTCTGGCAAGGTCACATGGTACAAATATGGCTGCCACATCACTGAGCTGGCTATTACCAGAGAAGGGGGCTATGGGGATTGCTGGTCAGCCTTGAAGATCTATATTACAGGTTTTTTTGTGTGTGTTTGAAAGTGATAACTGTGTTTAACTGTATCACTGTATCACTGCTTCAAAAATACCAGTGTTTGAGCTTTTCACTAATTCCTAATTTCCCCAAATTTACCTGGCTTGTACCCTGTTACTGTGATGCTTTAATTTTTTTCATTTTCCTTCTCAGGTATATCGTGCACTTGAGGTGCTTTTCCCTCTTAGTTGCTCTCTAGATTGTAAGATTTCTCTTCTTTGACTCTTACTTGGCTTCTAGTTGAGTTCTTCAATAAAGCTTTGCATTTTGCAAGAGTGACCTTGCATTATTCTTAGTTATATCTGTGTATATTCACGTGTTTAACTGTCTGTCCTGAAGTTCTTTTTCTTTTGGTCTTTAACACCATGTGCTTTTATATCCTGGCATTTTCCAAGAAACATTGAATTTCCTAAATCCTCTTCAGGAGAAGCAGTAGATCCGTGAAGTATAGAATGGTTGAACTGAGTTAACAGAAGTCAACTGCATGTATTTGGGAATCATTTTCTTTTAGGAAGCTAAGTATCCAACTAGAATGGATGGCATGAAGTTGCTTGCAGTCAGGCAAACTACTACCAAGAAGGTGCCATTTTTACTGATGAACCAATTTACAAGGCAGCAAGGGAGACACAGATGTTGAGAACAGACTTTTGGGCATGGGTGAGGGAGGGGAAGGAGAGGCTGAGACTACTGGAGAGAGTGGTATGAAAGTGTGTATGTAAAGCGTGCCCATACCATACATAAAATAGATAGCCAGTGGACATTTGTTCTATGACTCAGGGAACTTAAACCAGAGCTCTGTAGCAACCTAGAGGGGTGTGAAAGGGTGGGAGGTGGGATGGAGGTTCAAGACGGAGGGGGCATATGTAAACCTAGGGCTCATTTACTTTGATGTATGGAAGAAACCAAACCAATATTGTGAAAACAATAACCCTTCAATTAGAAATAAATAAATAAATAACTAAAAATAGGAAATACCATCTTGCTTACTTCCTTTTGCTTGATTTAAAAAACTTTTTCAGGCCTTTAGATTTGCAAATGAGGATGTAACTAATCCCACTTGGAGGAAATATAAACTCATTTGATTCCTAATAAACTTTCTTCCTA
This sequence comes from Tragulus kanchil, assembly GCA_022376925.1. NCBI lineage: Eukaryota > Metazoa > Chordata > Mammalia > Artiodactyla > Tragulidae > Tragulus > Tragulus kanchil. Next base: position 87,866,925 of record JAIOJX010000004.1, read on the forward strand.
ATGGGAAATCACAGTGAAATAAAGTTAGAAAAGACAAACGTTTTTAAAGTTTTCTTTTACTCCTCAAGCTGAGAATGTCCTGTTTGTAAGCTATCAGCTGAATAAACATTATGACCAAACATTTAGTGGGTTATACATTATCCTGAATTATTTACAAAGTGAGATGAAACAAAATATTCTTGCTTCACTCTTGTTCAGTGTTTCACAGATTTTCTTTTCTTAATTCTTTGAAATTTGGGCAAGAACCAAGATCTACTACATTAAGACAAAATGCAATTAAAATAGGCTTTTTTCCCTTAAAGTAATTTTGTGTTTTATGTCATATTTCAGAAAGGTTTGTGATTGGCTTGTCTGATTTATGCTTGTGTTTTTAAAAAATTTGTTAAAATATAGTTGATTTACAATGTTGCATAAATTTCTACTGTACAACAGAATGATTCACTTACATGTGTGTGTGTATATATATATATATATGCTCTTTTTCATATTTTTTTTCCATTATGGTTTATTACAGGATATTGAATATTATTTCCTGTGCTACACAGTAGGACCTTGTTGTTTATCCATTCTATATATACTAGTTTGCTCCTGCTAATTTCAAGCTCTGAATGTCTCCCTCTCCCCACTGTCCCCTCCGCCTCCCCTTTGGCAACCACAAGTCTCTTCTCTATGTCTGTGTGTCTGCTTTGTGCATGAGTTCATTTGTGTCATGTTTTATATTCCACATTTAATAAGTGTTAGTCGCTCAGTCGTGTCCAACTCTGTGACCCCATGAACTAGCCCATCATGTTTCTCAGCCTGCCATGCTCCTCTGTCTGTGGAATTCTCCAGGCAAGAATACTTCGGGTGGGTAGCGGTTCCCTTCTCCAGGAGATCTTTCTGACCCAGGGATCGAACCTGGGTCTCTCACATTGCAGGCAGATTCTTTACCATCTGAGCCACCAGTGACACCCTACATTTAAGTGATACCATATGGCATTTGTCTTTCTCTATCTTCTTTACTTCACTTAATGTGACAATCTCTAGGTCCACCCACATTGCTGCAAATGATATTTTTCATCTTTTTTTAATGATTGAGTGGTATTCTATTGTATATATGTACCATATCTTCTTTGTCCATTAATCTGTCAGTAAACTAAAGTTAGAAAAGACAAACGTTTTTAAAGTTTTCTTTTACTCCTCAAGCTGAGAATGTCCTGTTTGTAAGCTATCAGCTGAATAAACATTATGACCAAACATTTAGTGGGTTATACATTATCCTGAATTATTTACAAAGTGAGATGAAACAAAATATTCTTGCTTCACTCTTGTTCAGTGTTTCACAGATTTTCTTTTCTTAATTCTTTGAAATTTGGGCAAGAACCAAGATCTACTACATTAAGACAAAATGCAATTAAAATAGGCTTTTTTCCCTTAAAGTAATTTTGTGTTTTATGTCATATTTCAGAAAGGTTTGTGATTGGCTTGTCTGATTTATGCTTGTGTTTTTAAAAAATTTGTTAAAATATAGTTGATTTACAATGTTGCATAAATTTCTACTGTACAACAGAATGATTCACTTACATGTGTGTGTGTATATATATATATATATGCTCTTTTTCATATTTTTTTCCATTATGGTTTATTACAGGATATTGAATATTATTTCCTGTGCTACACAGTAGGACCTTGTTGTTTATCCATTCTATATATACTAGTTTGCTCCTGCTAATTTCAAGCTCTGAATGTCTCCCTCTCCCCACTGTCCCCTCCGCCTCCCCTTTGGCAACCACAAGTCTCTTCTCTATGTCTGTGTGTCTGCTTTGTGCATGAGTTCATTTGTGTCATGTTTTATATTCCACATTTAATAAGTGTTAGTCGCTCAGTCGTGTCCAACTCTGTGACCCCATGAACTAGCCCATCATGTTTCTCAGCCTGCCATGCTCCTCTGTCTGTGGAATTCTCCAGGCAAGAATACTTCGGGTGGGTAGCGGTTCCCTTCTCCAGGAGATCTTTCTGACCCAGGGATCGAACCTGGGTCTCTCACATTGCAGGCAGATTCTTTACCATCTGAGCCACCAGTGACACCCTACATTTAAGTGATACCATATGGCATTTGTCTTTCTCTATCTTCTTTACTTCACTTAATGTGACAATCTCTAGGTCCACCCACATTGCTGCAAATGATATTTTTCATCTTTTTTTAATGATTGAGTGGTATTCTATTGTATATATGTACCATATCTTCTTTGTCCATTAATCTGTCAGTGGACATTTAGATTGTTTCCTTATCTTGCCTATTGTAAATAGTGCTGCTGTGAACATTGGAGTACATGTATCTTTTCAGATCAGAGTTTTGTCTGGATATGTGCCCAGGAGTAGGATTGCGGGATTGTATAGCAATTCTATTTTTAGTTTCTTTGAGGAACCTCCATACTGTTTTTCATAGTAGTTATATAAATTTACATTCCTGCCAACAGTATAACAGAGTTACTTTTCTTCCACATCTTCACCAGCATTTGTTATTTGTTGGCTGTTTGATGGTGGCCATTCTGACAAGTGTGAGGTAATACCTCATTGTAGTTTTAATTTACATTTCTCTTATGATTAGCAATATTAAGCATCTTTTCATGTGTCTGTTGGGCATCTTTATATCTTCTTTAGAGAAACATCTGCCTAGATCTCCTACCCATTTTTCATTTTGGTTTTTCAATTTATTTATGTCATTGAGTTGTAGGAACTGTTTGTATATTTTGAAACTAAGCCCTTGTTGGCTGCATGATTTTTTTAACTCAAGTGTTATTAATGCTTGGCCATCATCATTGGACCTTGCCTCCATTGAGAACTGGGAAATTGCCTTGTATAAAGATGTTAAATATCAGTGGTAGAAACTGATATTTATCTTGTTTTGATTTACTGCCTCTGCTGCTACCATAGCAGTTAACATTTACTGAGCCCTTATCATGTATTTCTGCAGTTAATGAGAGGGCCTCTGGTAGTTTATTATGAAATAGGATCTCAAATGTTGGTTAGTGATAGATATTTTGAGTTTACTATAATTTTTCATCAGGAATTACTTTGATTTTTTTAAAGTACAGTTCTGGCATCTAACAACATGATCACAAGATAGCTCTTTGTGATTTGTAACTATTTTAGAATTTTTGACATGTTTAAATACTAGATGTGTTATAAATTAAATATTTCTTATAGATTTTGGTTATTTAAATTAAGAACTTTCACATTGCAGGCAGATTCTTTACCATCTGAGCCACCAGTGACACCCTACATTTAAGTGATACCATATGGCATTTGTCTTTCTCTATCTTCTTTACTTCACTTAATGTGACAATCTCTAGGTCCACCCACATTGCTGCAAATGATATTTTTCATCTTTTTTTAATGATTGAGTGGTATTCTATTGTATATATGTACCATATCTTCTTTGTCCATTAATCTGTCAGTGGACATTTAGATTGTTTCCTTATCTTGCCTATTGTAAATAGTGCTGCTGTGAACATTGGAGTACATGTATCTTTTCAGATCAGAGTTTTGTCTGGATATGTGCCCAGGAGTAGGATTGCGGGATTGTATAGCAATTCTATTTTTAGTTTCTTTGAGGAACCTCCATACTGTTTTTCATAGTAGTTATATAAATTTACATTCCTGCCAACAGTATAACAGAGTTACTTTTTTTCCACATCTTCACCAGCATTTGTTATTTGTTGGCTGTTTGATGGTGGCCATTCTGACAAGTGTGAGGTAATACCTCATTGTAGTTTTAATTTACATTTCTCTTATGATTAGCAATATTAAGCATCTTTTCATGTGTCTGTTGGGCATCTTTATATCTTCTTTAGAGAAACATCTGCCTAGATCTCCTACCCATTTTTCATTTTGGTTTTTCAATTTATTTATGTCATTGAGTTGTAGGAACTGTTTGTATATTTTGAAACTAAGCCCTTGTTGGCTGCATGATTTTTTTAACTCAAGTGTTATTAATGCTTGGCCATCATCATTGGACCTTGCCTCCATTGAGAACTGGGAAATTGCCTTGTATAAAGATGTTAAATATCAGTGGTAGAAACTGATATTTATCTTGTTTTGATTTACTGCCTCTGCTGCTACCATAGCAGTTAACATTTACTGAGCCCTTATCATGTATTTCTGCAGTTAATGAGAGGGCCTCTGGTAGTTTATTATGAAATAGGATCTCAAATGTTGGTTAGTGATAGATATTTTGAGTTTACTATAATTTTTCATCAGGAATTACTTTGATTTTTTTAAAGTACAGTTCTGGCATCTAACAACATGATCACAAGATAGCTCTTTGTGATTTGTAACTATTTTAGAATTTTTGACATGTTTAAATACTAGATGTGTTATAAATTAAATATTTCTTATAGAGTTTTTTGAGATGCCAAGGTTATACTGGGTTTTAGAAAGTGAAATAAGAAACTTGATTTCTTTTTTCTTTATCATGTGATGTTTTAAATAGCATAAAAATTCTCTCAAAGGCTTGGTATTGCTCACCTGTAAAATCGTTGTCAACTTTATTTCTTTATAGTTATTGAATTGTTCAGAGTCTACTTCTTAAGTCAGTTTTGACAATTTAATTTGTATTTCCTTAGGAATCATCTACTTCATCTGGTGTTTCACATTTTCAGCATAGAATTGTATATACTCCCTTCTACTTGTATTAAATCTCCTTAGTCTCTTTGGCTATATCCATTTTCTTATTTCTAAGGTTGTGTAATTGTATTTTTTTCTCTTCCTTGAGGAGTTTTGCAAGAGTTTTATATATATTATTCATCTTTTCAAAGAACCAGCTGTTCTACTGTTTATATCCTAATCCCTTAATTTCTGCTTTTATCTTTTTAATGATTCTTTTGGTTCCCTTAGGTTTATTTGATTTTTTTAAAAAGTTTGAGTTGAATAATTTAATTAAATTTTTTTTTTTGTTTAATAATGACAGTGCCTTTTCTTTTTTAAGGTGTTAATGTCTGACCTCTTTTCTCTTCAAACTTTAAACATCTCTCCTTCCATCTTCACTAGAGGCTGGTGATTCTTACATTGGTGAGAACTGAAACAGACAGAAGAGAGGTTCCAATGACTCTCCTACCTATCCCCCACCCAGCATCTCCACAGCTGGGCTCTCTTCCTGCTTGTTGAATAGGTAGCAATTCTAGAGTAGTATTGGTTAACTCTTCAAGCTCCTGTGTAAAGGAAATGTCTCTTAAAGTGCCCCCATCCTATCTCCTTTTGCCTAGTATGAAACTATCCTATGGAGGGTGGGGAGACTGGGGAGAAGTTGTTTGAGAGTAAAATCTTTATTTATTTATTTATTTTTTGGGCGGGGGTCGGGTTGGGGAAGGAGGGGAGTGGGCGGGCCACTTCTGTTGATCTTTCATTTCTCTATTTTCATCCATCTTTGTTCTTTGACTCCTGTGGGCCTCCCATCGCGGTGGCATCTGTCCGTCTGTCGTTGCAGAGCGCCGGCTCTGGGCGCATGCACTCCAGAGCTCTGGCTTGGTAATTGGACACATCGGTCCAGCCGTACTGCGGCATGTGGGATCTTCCCAGGCCAGGGATCAAACCGGCGCCCCTTGCACTGCAAGGTGGTGTCCTTACCCACTGGACCACCAGGGGAAGCCCAGAGTAAAATCTTTTAATTAATGAACAAATAAGTTCTGGAGATTAATGCACAGCACAGTGAATATAGTCAATAATACTGTATTATCTTCAAAGTTGCTAAAAAACTGTATCTTAGTTGTCTGTGCAAAAAAAAAAAAGAAATGATAGTTATGTGTCATGATAAAGGTGTTCTGTCATGCTACTATGGTCATCATACTGTAATATATGCATGTATTAAGTCAATGCAATATATACTTTAAATGCACCGAAGTTAAATGTAAGTTATGTCTCAAGAAAAAAAGAAACTATCCCAGCATTTCTCCCTTCTCTCTTATACCTGAGATACTCCCTTAACTAAGCCCTAGTTTTTATAGCTCCATCTTTCAAAAACCTTCTCTTGCCCTTGCTTTCCCATCAGATGCCCACAATTCCATTGTGCTACTGGATAGACTTCTTCATAGAGTTATTTCTACACGCTCTCTCAAATTGATCTTCCCTAATCCCTCTTAAACTTAGTCTACTAGGCTTTCATCATGCCATAGAGACTACTCTTATCAGCATTCTTGATGGTCTCCATCAGCCACCAAACTACAGTGGCCAGTTGTCAGACCTCATGTAGTATGGTTAATCCTTCCTCTTTCATCACATGTATTTCTCACATGGCCTCCAGGGAACCTCCAACTCTTGGCCATCTTTCTACATCACTGGTTGCTCCTTCCCACTCTCCTTTGCTGTTCCCTCTTCTCACCTGGCTTAGAATATATTCTTACTCTTCCTTTCTTGTCTATTGCTCTATCCTTTGTGATTCTCAGGCTTCCCTGGTGGTTCAGATGGTAAAGAATCTGCCTGTAATACAAGAGACCTGACTGTGAGCCTTGGGTTGAGAAGATCCACTGGAGAAGGAAATGACGACCCACTCCCATATTCTTGTATGGGAAATCCCATGAACAAGGAAGCCTGGAGGGCTACAGTCCATGGAATCACAGAGTTGGACACAACTGAGTGACTAACACTTTCAATTTCTTTCACTTTGTGTGTGATCTTATCTGATACGATGGCCACCATCTGTATACTTATGGCCTCCAACTTAAATCTCTAGCCTTGATCTTTCTCTCAAACTCCATATGAGGATATCCAATTGCCTACTTGATATGGAGCTCTACTTGAATGACATATAGGCATCTCAGACTTAGTGTGTCTCCACTGAGCCTTTCATCTGCTTTCTGATCCTGTTGCATAAGTGTTCCCCATCTTAGTAAATGACTTCTTCATCTTTCCAGTTGCTCAGGCTATGTTGAAAACATCCTTAACTTTTGATCCTCTCTCATGCCATATCCAGAAATTCTCTTGGCTTTACCTTGAGACAGAACTAGGATCTGATCACTTCTCACCTTCTCTCTTGCTGTCACCCTGGCCTGAGTCACTGCTGTCTGTCATTGTCAGTACTTCTGTGGTCTCCTAAATAGGCTCCCTGTTTCCATTACTGCCCACCAGTGGTCTATGCCTGAAGAGCAGCCAGAGTGAGCCTTGCAAAATGTCAATCAGATCAAACTGCTTTCCTTCTCAAAACTCTGCCATTACTCTAGAGTACAGAAGAGTAAAACCAAAGTCCTTACACATGTCTTAGCCTGTTACTGCTCAGACCTTCCCAACTCCTATTGGGTTAGCCAAGAAGTTCATTCAGATTTTTCCACACAGACTTCTTGGCCAACCCAATACTTTACCCCTCCCTTGTTCCTGTCCAGCTTATAGCTTCCTTGCTGTTGTTTGGATGTGCTGAGCATGCTATTGCTCACGGGCCCCTGGCATGGCAGTTTCAAGTCTCTGTCTAGAAATCTTGCCCTTGAATATCTAGCAGATGAATTCCCTCAACCTTCTGGACTCTTTACCAAATGTCATCTTCTTCTTGAAGCGCACACCACTGGCCACCCCATTTAAAAATGTAACTCTTCCCATCCACTTCCAACTCCATTGACCATGTCTAATTTCTTCCTTTTTTTTGGTGGGGGGTTACAGTGTGCCTTAAATTCTCTACCAGATTATATAACTTTATCTATCTGTTTATCATCTGCCTCCCTTATTAGAATGTAAATTCTTTGAGGGCAGAGATCTTTGTCTTTGTTTTTTTTTTTTTCTCTCCATGAATATGTCCAAAGCATGTAGAACAGTGCTTGGCACATAGAAGGACCTCAGTGAGTATATATCAGATGTTTAGTGAATGAAGTTTATGATTTGACTGAGAAATACTAGCTATAGCTCATAAATTTTGGTAGTCAACATACTCATTGCCCTTAATTTCTAAGTAGTTTTCTGGGATTTGTGTTTCTTTCTGAGTGGAGAGAGATGACCACTGTGGGAGGCAGTCACAGGTGCAGGAGGAAGGGAGGGGTATTCAGGAAGCAGTGCTCTCCTTACTTCCCACATCACTCTTTAAAGTGGAGAATGGGACTGTTCCTCTATATTTTCATTGAAAAGGTTTGTGCTTAAATCAAGGAAGTGGTAGAAAGGTTATGAAGCCACTTCCCATATTTTTTATTTATTTATTTATTTATTTTTTTACATGTATGTTCCCAGATCATTCATATGCATATCCCTGGACCCACCCCCCACCCAGTTCCCACCCTCCCATCCCTTCAGACCATCGCTCCAAGTGGTTGTAGGTACTGCTATTCCCCTAACACAATGACAATAGCTATCTTTTCCACACATGACAGTATAGGCTTCCATGTTACTCCCTCCATGCCTCCCTCCCACTGTTCGGTCTCCACAATGTCTTTATGTCTATTCTCTGTTTTTTCATGAGTTCACTGCGTATGTTATCATGACCATCTTACTAGATCCCGTATATATGAGTTAGTATACTATACTTGTCTTTCTCTTTTTGACTTACTTCACTTTTTATGATAGGTTCTAGAGCCAGCCACCTTATTAGGACTGAGTCTTCTGCATTTCTTTTAACAGCTGAGTAGTATTCCATTGTGTATATGTACCAGAGCTTCTGGATCCATTCATTTGTCGATGGACATCTACCTCAACCACTTCGGCCAAATGTCATCTTCTTCTTGAAGCGCACACCACTGGCCACCCCATTTAAAAATGTAACTCTTCCCATCCACTTCCAACTCCATTGACCATGTCTAATTTCTTCCTTTTTTTTGGTGGGGGGTTACAGTGTGCCTTAAATTCTCTACCAGATTATATAACTTTATCTATCTGTTTATCATCTGCCTCCCTTATTAGAATGTAAATTCTTTGAGGGCAGAGATCTTTGTCTTTGTTTTTTTTTTTTTCTCTCCATGAATATGTCCAAAGCATGTAGAACAGTGCTTGGCACATAGAAGGACCTCAGTGAGTATATATCAGATGTTTAGTGAATGAAGTTTATGATTTGACTGAGAAATACTAGCTATAGCTCATAAATTTTGGTAGTCAACATACTCATTGCCCTTAATTTCTAAGTAGTTTTCTGGGATTTGTGTTTCTTTCTGAGTGGAGAGAGATGACCACTGTGGGAGGCAGTCACAGGTGCAGGAGGAAGGGAGGGGTATTCAGGAAGCAGTGCTCTCCTTACTTCCCACATCACTCTTTAAAGTGGAGAATGGGACTGTTCCTCTATATTTTCATTGAAAAGGTTTGTGCTTAAATCAAGGAAGTGGTAGAAAGGTTATGAAGCCACTTCCCATATTTTTTATTTATTTATTTATTTATTTTTTTACATGTATGTTCCCAGATCATTCATATGCATATCCCTGGACCCACCCCCCACCCAGTTCCCACCCTCCCATCCCTTCAGACCATCGCTCCAAGTGGTTGTAGGTACTGCTATTCCCCTAACACAATGACAATAGCTATCTTTTCCACACATGACAGTATAGGCTTCCATGTTACTCCCTCCATGCCTCCCTCCCACTGTTCGGTCTCCACAATGTCTTTATGTCTATTCTCTGTTTTTTCATGAGTTCACTGCTCATGTTATCATGACCATCTTACTAGATCCCATATATATGAGTTAGTATACTATACTTGTCTTTCTCTTTTTGACTTACTTCACTTTTTATGATAGGTTCTAGAGCCAGCCACCTTATTAGGACTGAGTCTTCTGCATTTCTTTTAACAGCTGAGTAGTATTCCATTGTGTATATGTACCAGAGCTTCTGGATCCATTCATTTGTCGATGGACATCTAGGTTGCTTCCATGTTCTGGCTATTGTATAGAGAGCTGCAATGAACATTGGGGTACAGGTGCTTCTTTCAGTTTTGATTTCATCAGGATATAGGCCTAATAGTGGGATTGCTGGGTCATAGGGTGCTTCTATTTTTAGTTTTTTAAGGAATCTCCATATTGTCTTCCATAGAGGTTGTATTAATTTACATTCCCACCAGCAATGCAAGAGGGTTCCCTTTTCTCCACACCCTCTCCAGCACTTGTTGTCTGTCGATTTGTTGATGATGGCCATTCTGACAGGTGTGAGGTGGTATCTCATTGTGGTTTTAATTTGCATTTCTCTGATAATAAGCGAGGTCGAGCATCGTTTCATGTATTTTTGGGCCATCTGTATGTCCTCTTTGGAGAGGCGTCTCTTTAGATCTTTTTCCCATTTTTTGATTGGGCTGCTCATTTTCCCTGTGCTGAGTTGTCTGAGTTGCTTGTAGATTTTGGAGATTAATTCTTTGTCTGTTGTTTCATTTGCTATGATTTTCTCCCATTTTGTGGGGTGTCTGTTCAACTTTTTGGTGATTTCTTTTGCTATACACTTCCCATATTTTAAAATAGAATCCATTGAACAACAAAACTCTGTAAAACCTTTAAAATAAAGAATAAAAATTAAAAAAAAAGAATATCTTAAGAAACTAAAAAAAAAAAAAAATAGAATCCATTAATGAAGTGAAATGAGGGTGTACTGTGAACCACAGGATGGGGTATTTCTGTCTTATCATTACAGCGGATACTTGCCAGAGTCTCTTTTCAGCAAGCTCGGTGTTTGAAGGTACTGTGAATATTCACTCCTTTCTAAATCTTCAGTGGCATTTTGGTGAGCAGTTGGGAGAGGTAGCACCAGGAACTTAGATGGACATCACTTTTAATAAGAAATCTCTTTTAATAAGAAATTCGTTCTGCCTCCCTATTCTCTGTTTTTTCTTTTGAGTTCACTGCTCATGTTATCATGACCATCTTACTAGATCCCATATATATGAGTTAGTATACTGTATTTGTCTTTCTCTTTGACTTACTTCACTTTTTATGATAGGTTCTAGAGCCAGCCACCTTATTAGGACTGAGTCTTCTGCATTTCTTTTAACAGCTGAGTAGTATTCCATTGTGTATATGTACCAGAGCTTCTGGATCCATTCATTTGTCGATGGACATCTAGGTTGCTTCCATGTTCTGGCTATTGTATAGAGAGCTGCAATGAACATTGGGGTACAGGTGCTTCTTTCAGTTTTGATTTCATCAGGATATAGGCCTAATAGTGGGATTGCTGGGTCATAGGGTGCTTCTATTTTTAGTTTTTTAAGGAATCTCCATATTGTCTTCCATAGAGGTTGTATTAATTTACATTCCCACCAGCAATGCAAGAGGGTTCCCTTTTCTCCACACCCTCTCCAGCACTTGTTGTCTGTCGATTTGTTGATGATGGCCATTCTGACAGGTGTGAGGTGGTATCTCATTGTGGTTTTAATTTGCATTTCTCTGATAATAAGCGAGGTCGAGCATCGTTTCATGTATTTTTGGGCCATCTGTATGTCCTCTTTGGAGAGGCGTCTCTTTAGATCTTTTTCCCATTTTTTGATTGGGCTGCTCATTTTCCCTGTGCTGAGTTGTCTGAGTTGCTTGTAGATTTTGGAGATTAATTCTTTGTCTGTTGTTTCATTTGCTATGATTTTCTCCCATTTTGTGGGGTGTCTGTTCAACTTTTTGGTGATTTCTTTTGCTATACACTTCCCATATTTTAAAATAGAATCCATTGAACAACAAAACTCTGTAAAACCTTTAAAATAAAGAATAAAAATTAAAAAAAAAGAATATCTTAAGAAACTAAAAAAAAAAAAAAATAGAATCCATTAATGAAGTGAAATGAGGGTGTACTGTGAACCACAGGATGGGGTATTTCTGTCTTATCATTACAGCGGATACTTGCCAGAGTCTCTTTTCAGCAAGCTCGGTGTTTGAAGGTACTGTGAATATTCACTCCTTTCTAAATCTTCAGTGGCATTTTGGTGAGCAGTTGGGAGAGGTAGCACCAGGAACTTAGATGGACATCACTTTTAATAAGAAATCTCTTCTTTTTAAGATGTGTATGTAGAAGTCTTTGTCCAGAATATTGGCTAGCCATTTCCAGTTCCTGAAAGATGGTTCTTTCTGTTGGTTATTGAAATGATTCTTTTTAAACACAATGAAATCTATTTTAGACTTCTTGATTCTAGCTCTTCTGTTAGCCCTGGTTTATTAAGTGGCCTGAGAAATAGCCCAGAACATAGTTTGTTTCGCTGCTCTACAGCACTGTGGTGCACTGGCATTGCTCAAAGGAGCTTCAGCTATTGCATGGCTGAATGTGTCCTTTCAGAGGACTTCCTCCTAGAACTCTTGAGAATGGCATAGACCCTTAGTGATAAGAAAATTGCTAACCATTTTTCATAGCACATAAAGGTGTAAAGAATTTGACACACTAAGAGAAATTGCTTATTCCCTTTTGAAAGACATGAGCTTTCTTTGCAGCTGTCTAGGAAAAGGGGAACCTTCAGAGATGGTGCTTAAGTATTTTTCCCAGGAATGATCTCAAATTGATTTCTTTTTTCCTTTTTAATCAGATTATTACATAATATATTTTCCTCACTTAAGTAGGTTATTTAAGAAGAGAGACCAAATTACTTATAATTAAATCACATTTTTATTAAAACCTGATGCTTTATGAAATTGACTTCTCTTAGTTTTTCTCTTGTTTTATTTTTTTTAAAAATACTTTAGGCAGAACATTTGGTGATGGTGAAACTTATACCAGGCACTTTCTCCCAAAGCAGTCTCTGGAACACCTCTCCCCTTTCCAGTATGTGGCCAGGATATTTCTGGGGATGACAAGATGAAGAGAAACAAGGAAGATATTTTTAAGTTTTGACTCAAGGATGTAAAGTATGAGATTGTCACTCTTAGTGGAATGACTCTCATTTTATTTCCAAGTAACTATGATTGCACATGGGCCAACCTTATTAAGTGAGGTATTAATTTTCCTCTTGGCAGAGGAAAGAGTTCTTGTTCCCTCCTTTTTCATTCCTTAAGACACTGTTAAGTCATTATTCTTGAGATTTTAGTGTTGCTTTAAAATATGCTTAAAAGGTGTGGAGCACAGAAGTATAGGGCAGGGTTTTGTGTATTGAACTGTCTCCCTGGTTAACCAAGCAGATTTCCCAGTCAGAGAAAGTTTTAAACTCAAACACAGTAAACTCCCCAACCAGGTGAAATTCTGACTGCTAGTGATGAGTTAGGGCTTTGGTTTTGGGTCATTCCTGCTCTAACCTAATAACTGGAGATTATTTTTACACATGAAATGTCAAACCATTTCAAACAGTATTAACTTAAATGGTCCTTCTATATACCTCTTTTTTCCTCTTTAAATGTCCCAGTTTTTTTTTTTCTTTTGGAAAATGAAAGTGTTTCTTTCCTTATTTTCCGCCCACATCTGCGTTGCTCTTAATGAACTATTATGTCATTTTAAAGAGATGGCACTATTTTTCTTGTTGTATAATTTCCCTTTTTCATTTTAAGTTGCTGTGTTTAATTTATGTCTTAAGGATGAAGTGATACTCTTTTCTTACTAGGACCTCTATATTAGTCTTTTATTTGATCTGAAGGAATGTTTTAAAAATGGCTTCATGTTTTTTAGTTTCAAGTATTCATGAATTTGTGCTTTCTAATAGAAATTATTATAGTATATGTGTGAGAGTTTTAAGCTTCAAGAACATATGCATATTTTATCATTCTCCTTACATTCTTAATCTGATTTTCAAAATGATTATAAATATTGAATGTACCCATGATGTATTACCAACCAAGATCCTCCTTCACCCAAAAGATTTACGATTGCTGATAATTCATTTGCTTCAAATACCCTCGGAGCTTTAATGGCTTTAATATCAACAAATAAGAATGCTGAAAATATGGATGTTAAAAACCCTTAACCTTTATGTCCTCCTGCCAAATTAGAAAATGTCTCTTTTTATAGTATTGACTTTTAAGATCCCTCAGCATTTTTTAGATAGCTTACCCATTATCCGGGTGTGATGGTATTTCAAAATTTCTGCTTCCCTTTGGGTCTGTTAACTGGCTTGTCTAGCCTTGTTTTTCCTATGCCCTGTGTCTACTAAAAGGAACAAAGTCTGAAGCAAAAAAGGCTTCCACTTTTTAAAATGCAAGCATTTATTATGAATCAGCTCTGCAGTAGACACAGTGATAGGTGCTGGAGGGTCAAAGTTGACTCTGCTGTGACATCTGATCTTGATGGTATTCACTCATCTATTCATGAAACAAGAATTTATTAAATACATATTATGTACCAGGCACTGAAATATAGCAGTAATAAAACAGATAAAAGTGAAGTTGGCATTCCTAATTGGGAAAGCAAACATTCAGCAAGGTATTACGTTAAATATATGTACATTGTGTATACATGCATGTATACATATAACTAATATGCACACAAGTTAGTGGTAAGTGACAAAGAAAGCAAAAAAGCCCGTGGAAGGAGCCAAATTAGTAATAGGAAGACTGTCTTAGGTTAAAAATTTATATTAGGTGGTCAGGGAAAATCTTGCTAAGAAGATAATATTTTAGCAAAGACCTGGAGGAAGTAGATAAAAACCTTTTTGCCTAGTGGAAGATATAAACACATAGTAATTTTTTGGTTTGTTTTAAAATTTTTATTGGAGTATTTTTGCTTTATGATGTTTCTGCTGTACAGCAAAGTGAATCAGCCATACATATGCAAATGTTCCCTCCCTTTTGGACTTCCTTCTCATTCAGGTCATCGCAGAGCATAAAGTAGAGTTCCCTGTGCTATACAGTAGGTTCTTATCAGCTATCTATTTTATATATAGTATCAATACTGTGTATGTGTCAGTCCATCTTAAGTAAGAGATTGACAGGGTCAAGTCTTCATTTTGAATAGGTCATTCTGGCAAAGGGGCAGATGATGGTTTAAAGGGACATGAGAATGTAACAAAGATTGGTATTGAGGCTATGCTAAAGATTCTGGTGAGAGATGTTGACTTTACCTAGGAAGTGGTATGCTTGAAATGATTTGGAGGTCTGAGTATACTTAGGATGTAATCTCTGCAGAGTTTGATAGTTGTCCCTGAGGGGTGAAGGGGAGAGAAGTCAAGTAACCTTGCTAAGCTACAGTAAGAAATACATTTTGTATCTCAACCCAATACACATGCTTATAAATACATGACTGATTATAGAATACACTGCTGAAGCAGAATTACATAGAATAGCCCTTTACCCTATTATCTGTAGCAGTACTCTGATATTTTCTATTGTATTTGAGTTTGACATCTTTAAAATGTTGACTTTGACTTGTTAAATAGATTCTTCCGATGGATCATGAGCTACAGAGTGGAAAATACCTGCTCAGGTTTTTTCATGTTATCTTTGAACAGACAGGATATATCGCTCTGAGTTCTTTGTGATCTCAAGCCTCCAGACACCCCTCCAAAGCAAAAACAGATAAAAGTGAAGTTGGCATTCCTAATTGGGAAAGAAAAAGGTATTACGTTAAATATATGTACATTGTGTATACATGCATGTATACATATAACTAATATGCACACAAGTTAGTGGTAAGTGACAAAGAAAGCAAAAAAGCCCGTGGAAGGAGCCAAATTAGTAATAGGAAGACTGTCTTAGGTTAAAAATTTATATTAGGTGGTCAGGGAAAATCTTGCTAAGAAGATAATATTTTAGCAAAGACCTGGAGGAAGTAGATAAAAACCTTTTTGCCTAGTGGAAGATATAAACACATAGTAATTTTTTGGTTTGTTTTAAAATTTTTATTGGAGTATTTTTGCTTTATGATGTTTCTGCTGTACAGCAAAGTGAATCAGCCATACATATGCAAATGTTCCTCCCTTTTGGACTTCCTTCTCATTCAGGTCATCGCAGAGCATAAAGTAGAGTTCCCTGTGCTATACAGTAGGTTCTTATCAGCTATCTATTTTATATATAGTATCAATACTGTGTATGTGTCAGTCCATCTTAAGTAAGAGATTGACAGGGTCAAGTCTTCATTTTGAATAGGTCATTCTGGCAAAGGGGCAGATGATGGTTTAAAGGGACATGAGAATGTAACAAAGATTGGTATTGAGGCTATGCTAAAGATTCTGGTGAGAGATGTTGACTTTACCTAGGAAGTGGTATGCTTGAAATGATTTGGAGGTCTGAGTATACTTAGGATGTAATCTCTGCAGAGTTTGATAGTTGTCCCTGAGGGGTGAAGGGGAGAGAAGTCAAGTAACCTTGCTAAGCTACAGTAAGAAATACATTTTGTATCTCAACCCAATACACATGCTTATAAATACATGACTGATTATAGAATACACTGCTGAAGCAGAATTACATAGAATAGCCCTTTACCCTATTATCTGTAGCAGTACTCTGATATTTTCTATTGTATTTGAGTTTGACATCTTTAAAATGTTGACTTTGACTTGTTAAATAGATTCTTCCGATGGATCATGAGCTACAGAGTGGAAAATACCTGCTCAGGTTTTTTCATGTTATCTTTGAACAGACAGGATATATCGCTCTGAGTTCTTTGTGATCTCAAGCCTCCAGACACCTTCCACTCAGCAGAGTGGAGAGAGGGAGAAGACAGTAAATGGTATTCTTTCTAAGTGCACTACACTATGGAAGCATTGACACTGAGGAAATACCATTCTAAGAAAACTGATGACCTCTCAGCAGAATGGTTGAAGAGCCACACATAACTTGTCCCCACACACAGTCAGTCAGTCAGTGATGCCATCCAGCCATGTCATCCCCTTCTCCTTCTGCCTTCTATTTTTCTGTAGTTCTACAGGTGGCTTTGAAGGGCCTTGGCTCTTTGGAATAGAACACCGTGAATTTGCTTGGAGTAAACAAAGCTCTTAAACAATACTGACTTTATGCTCCATAAATTACATGAAAATGTATGTGATCTTGAATATTTTAATGTCCTTGTTGTCATTCTTTGCATGGTAGATTTCCAGTGCATTTCAGATCACTAAGCTTAGTTTCTTGAATATGAGATTTCTTTGAAAGATGGATACATCATGGCGATAAAATGTTTGGTTTCTGTTGAATTGTAAACAAGTTTGACTTAAAAATGTCACTGGTAGAAGTCTATGGAGATAGGTGACAGAATACCTCCACCAGAAGATTTTACTGGGGTCAATTTTCACTTTTCCTTTAAGTAAAATGTAGAATACAGGATGATGGAATCCTTTCTTTTGGAAGGAGTTGGTAAAATGCCCTTAACAAAATGGCTATCTTTGCACCAGTAAGTACTCAGTGTAACTTTCAAGGGAAATAGCACCCAGAGGTTGGTCCCCAGTATTTGGGTCCAGTGGAGGTGCTAGTGAGGTAAGCTGAAAGGTGGGGAGGAAGAGTGGATTGCTGAGTGCTCTGTGGGTCCTTGTTTTCCTTGAGTTGTTATTGATGTTCATTCACTACATCATGTCTGACTCATTTCTGTTCCACGGACTGTAGCACACTAGACTTCCCTGTCCTTCATTATCTCCTGGAGCTTGCTCAGACTTATGTCCATTGAGTCAGTGATGCCATCTGACCATCTTGTCCTTAAGTATCATTTGGTTTTTGGTATATATTGGTATTTGGTATTTGGTATTATTTTATATATACAATACCACATTTTCAGCGATGTTAATTGAAGAACAGACATATTTAGCTGTTAGACTTGCTTTTTGGAAAAACGAAAAAATTGGAGCAGCATATGAAGAATAAAGTAAATGTGTGCTTTTTTCCTGAGTGAGGGTATGTAGTTAGGGATTTGGGGCTGTCATCTGAGTAAGATTAGGATAGTTTTTACTGCTGGGTTTTGGAGGGAGCGTGTCTGGTAAATGGTAAAGTATGTAAGAAGACAGGTCTTTTGGCATGTGTGTATGTGTTAATGGGACATTCAAATCACAAGTAAAATACTTCAGGGGGCTTTGTTTACATGAAATTAAAGAGGTGATAGTGTTGATTAGCTCTGTTCTCTGGAATTCTGTGTATTTAAGCAGCGTGGTCCATCCTTTGCCTGTCTACGTCATGCCCAAGCGTTGGGTCTGACGATAGTGTTCTTTTTCATAATGACATGTACATTAACTATGCTGACCCTCCATAGAGCAGTGTTTTAATCATTCTCTATTGAATAATCCTTCAGTGCTGCATATTGAGGGTCTCTTTTTCTGCTTTACTCGGCTTCTCATTCTCTCTACCTGACTAGCATAATGCTTTGGGGCCCTGTTAATTTTTTTTCCCCTGTGGGAAGCAGTCATGATTAGGGAGCCACAAAAGGTCAGGCAGTGTCATTTTCTGAGGTACAGAGAACAAATGATGGGCTTAGAGAAATGTTGTCATTGTCCATCATTGATAATGGGTTATCAGAACTTACTTAAAATTAATAAATGCTGAGTTTCCAGCTTTGGCACTAGCCTGAGTGATTTATTGCAAGCTACTGATGCCAAGAAGAAGTTTTGCATTTCCAGAAGGTGTGGGGTGATGGCAAGAGGACTCTGTCAGAGGTGCCTGGTTGCCCTGCCAGGGGACCGTTTGAGGCAGGGCTGTCCTGAGAGTGTCGTGAACAGTGGTGGTCCTCTGAACCTTAGGTTGTTGCTACAAGCTGTCCAATACAAATGGGAATAGTTGATGATTTTTCTTTTGTCTTAATGTTAATTGGAGTGAGAAGAAATGTAGATCTGGTTGGTATAGATGAAGGATGGCTGCATGGACTGGAATAGATAAATCGAATTCCTTGCCCTCCACCTGCAACTTTTAGCATCTCATTTGGATTGAAAGACTAGAGCTAGATTTTACACAGGAAGAAAACTCTGCTCGCTTCATTATTATTCATGGTTAGATCCCCAAATCTCCTCCCTGAAGAGATGTATTCTTCCCAGCAAATTAAAACATCCTTTTTTTCTAGAGGCCAAATGATGGTGGTGTCAACTATTGATGAAGATGAATAGGTAATTCTTTTCTCAATTTATACATTCCTTTCCACCTCCTACTGTTCAGGACAGGGGTTTGCTCATTTAAACCAAGAGCCAGTATTTCATTTCCTCTCCTCTCTGTAGGTTGTTCACATTGTGTTAATCTCCTGGTTAGCTAATGGAGGAAAATATTTGAAAATGTGATGGCTCATTATAAGGGCATTTGACATAGCATATTTGCTGATGACGGATTGCCAGTCAGTGGTAATTTAAAGGGATTCTGAGCAGTAGTTAAGGTAGAACATTTTTCTTGCATTAATCAGTTAGGATCAGGATAGCCTAAATTACAGATATCTGTCAAAGTCTGTAAGTAAAAGATATATTTTGGAAGGTGGTTATCATGTGAATGTGTGTACATCTTACGCTTATCTGCTGTGTTTCTCCCCAACTTAATCAAATTCCCATGAAAGGAGATTTGGGTTAGCAAATTACTGTTTTACTTTATGGTTATGTCATTTAGAAAATGAGGTACAGAGAACAAATGATGGGCTTAGAGAAATGTTGTCATTGTCCATCATTGATAATGGGTTATCAGAACTTACTTAAAATTAATAAATGCTGAGTTTCCAGCTTTGGCACTAGCCTGAGTGATTTATTGCAAGCTACTGATGCCAAGAAGAAGTTTTGCATTTCCAGAAGGTGTGGGTGATGGCAAGAGGACTCTGTCAGAGGTGCCTGGTTGCCCTGCCAGGGGACCGTTTGAGGCAGGGCTGTCCTGAGAGTGTCGTGAACAGTGGTGGTCCTCTGAACCTTAGGTTGTTGCTACAAGCTGTCCAATACAAATGGGAATAGTTGATGATTTTTCTTTTGTCTTAATGTTAATTGGAGTGAGAAGAAATGTAGATCTGGTTGGTATAGATGAAGGATGGCTGCATGGACTGGAATAGATAAATCGAATTCCTTGCCCTCCACCTGCAACTTTTAGCATCTCATTTGGATTGAAAGACTAGAGCTAGATTTTACACAGGAAGAAAACTCTGCTCGCTTCATTATTATTCATGGTTAGATCCCCAAATCTCCTCCCTGAAGAGATGTATTCTTCCCAGCAAATTAAAACATCCTTTTTTTCTAGAGGCCAAATGATGGTGGTGTCAACTATTGATGAAGATGAATAGGTAATTCTTTTCTCAATTTATACATTCCTTTCCACCTCCTACTGTTCAGGACAGGGGTTTGCTCATTTAAACCAAGAGCCAGTATTTCATTTCCTCTCCTCTCTGTAGGTTGTTCACATTGTGTTAATCTCCTGGTTAGCTAATGGAGGAAAATATTTGAAAATGTGATGGCTCATTATAAGGGCATTTGACATAGCATATTTGCTGATGACGGATTGCCAGTCAGTGGTAATTTAAAGGGATTCTGAGCAGTAGTTAAGGTAGAACATTTTTCTTGCATTAATCAGTTAGGATCAGGATAGCCTAAATTACAGATATCTGTCAAAGTCTGTAAGTAAAAGATATATTTTGGAAGGTGGTTATCATGTGAATGTGTGTACATCTTACGCTTATCTGCTGTGTTTCTCCCCAACTTAATCAAATTCCCATGAAAGGAGATTTGGGTTAGCAAATTACTGTTTTACTTTATGTGCCTGTATGTTAATACATTCTCAGAAAAAGAAAAAAGAAAATGTGTTTCCTATAACACATTTTAGGAAATGATAACTGGGAATAGAATGAAATAGTGACTTGCAAGATTTTCAAGATATCAACAGTAGAAACACATTAAATGCTAATCTAAATAGGTTTGGAACTTTAATTGAACATGTCTTGAGCAGTGTGACCTAGTTACACATACTCCTTAAAATGGGCATTAGTCCACCTCTGAATATTATTGAAGTGGTTATATTTTCATTTATGGAAAACCATCTCCAGTGTGCCCCAGGTGAAAAGTGGTTGTTTAGAGGCATTTCGGAGCTCCCAAAGAGATGCACAAGTGTATCATAACCCTTCAGTTTCATCACGGCATGCTTTATGATAAAGCAGTATTGGGCGCAGCTTAGCAGTATCCAAAGATCAGAGCAGCTGTTATCTGCAGAGCCACTGGTGTGTATCTGTCAGACGTTTGCATATAGAACAAGGTGTTCCAGTTAATATGTCGTGATAGTTTAATTACATCACCTTTCTTGGGAGTTTGCTTGATTCCCAGTTCAAGAACATCCAGTGAGATGGCATCTTGTCAATTTCTCTTCCTTTAACAGCTTTCATTTCTCTTACTATTGGGTCTAGGTTATATGTACTGATTTCTAAAATGTATGTTGAAATAAGTTTTATGTATAAAAATTATTTTTCTGTCCCTCTCCACTAAAT
Organism: Tragulus kanchil; assembly: GCA_022376925.1. Lineage (NCBI taxonomy): Eukaryota > Metazoa > Chordata > Mammalia > Artiodactyla > Tragulidae > Tragulus > Tragulus kanchil. Next base: position 87,888,086 of record JAIOJX010000004.1, read on the forward strand.
TCCTGAAGGCTAAGATATCTTATTATTTTAGCACCTTCTTTCTCTGCAGAGCACATTAAATGTTAGGAACTCAATAAATATTGTTATTGGCTGGTAAAGAGGCGTGATCCACAAATCTTCCATTGCCTGGCAGCTCCATACCCACTTGGATTTCAGATGGAGTCCAGGGTACTTTGTGCTGTACTGTGTAACGTGGGACCATTTTCCCACTGCTCTCAAAATTCTGTCTTAATTGTTTTCCACCTCCTTTGTTCCTTTATAAATAGAACTTAGCTGAAAATACTTTGTCTCTGAATCTATGTGCTTTGTGTTCATGACTAGTTATATTCTTAATGTTTTCTGGGGTTTCATTTTCCAGAATGGAATAGTGTTGTCCAGTGGACCTTTCTGAGATGATGGAAATGTTCCATACTCTGCAGTGTCCAGTAAGGTAGCCATTAGCCACATGTACCTTTTAAGCTCTTAAAATGGGGCTGAAGCAACTCACAAACTGAAATTTTCATTTAAACTGAACTTAAACAGTCATGTGTGGTTGGTGGCTACCATATTGGACAGCACAGTCTCAGAAGCTTGAAAACGATTCAGTTCATGTGACTTTCCTGTTTTCCAGTTGTTCTCTGTTTCTCTCTTAGTTCTCGTTACTTGTCATTCCTTCCATCTGAACAACCTGTTAGCATTCCATGCTCTACCCTGAAGAACATCTTCTGCATTGTATCTGAGAACCTGTTTCTTAGGAAAACCCAGCAGAAATGATGAGAAGAGATTTTTCAAGAAATCTCGTAGGCCAGGTTCACTTGTCATGTATTTTTTGACAGAATAATCACACTATAAGTGATGTCGAGAAATGGAGCTTTTCTAAAAATTGAAATATACAAGCGAATTTTTGTACCAATAATACCACAAAAAATTATTTAAACCATGGAAACAATTCAAGTGTTCAACTTGCTATCTTGAGGCTAAAGACAATGTTTTATCTTCAGAATTAATCATATAAAATAACTACACCGAGTGTAAGGATGCAGTTCAAAATGTAGATGTTACAGATTTTGGCTTCACACAAATTTAATTTCATTTAAATTACTATTATCTGTAAAAAGCGATACTAGTCATATTAGTAAATGTTACTTTTACATGAATGCATGTATTTGCCCTCTACAATATCTGGTGTTTGATAAGAATGAGGGTGGTATTGTCAGCTGCTTGGAAGAGACGAGGTTAATATCTAATGCTATGTATCATGTTATACATTTATTAAATTCTGCATGGTTTTTTTCTCCCAGTAGATGAAGAAGTACTTACTGCAGGGTCCTCAGACCTTGAGGATCTACAAAGCCTGAAATTGTAGCAAAGTGTTGTATTTATTCTGCCTCTGTGTTTATTTGAGAAGAGCTGTTAAGTTTTATAGAATCTGAGAACTTCAGAGGTCAAGTCACTTATTAGATTGAGATATTCCTGATTTCAGGAGCTATGTTTGCTTACCACTTTATCCTATCATTCCTGTTATAGTGCCTTAACATTCAATCAATATTTTTGGAATATAATTGGAAACCATTTCTTTCAAAATTAATGCACTGTCTTTCTTTTTACCCGAGTATTAAAACGAATCGATAATAACTTTTATTTTTTCAGTGCTTCTGGTGTAAGATTTCTGCTGTTCTCCCTAAGGTTTCTGTTGTTCTCTCTCATATGGTGATGTGGAACACTTAATCCTAGAGGAAATAGCTCTGGCATTTGGAGGATCTGGAGAAGTTAATTTCCCCATTTCCACCACTTGGTTTCTGTTGGAGCTGGCTGATTTCACTGCACACCTTAGAACCATCCTGTTTTAACCTTACCTGACCCTCATACCATTGTCCTTTTCTTTCCAGTCTTCATCCAAGGAGGGTTGGTGACTTATTTAATTTTTTTCTCACCAAAACAGGTATCAAGGAAGCATATCTCAGCATAATAAAAGCTATTTATGACAAACCCACAGCAGCATAATACTCACTGGTGAAAAGCTGAAAGCCTTCCTGCTAAAATCTGGAACAGTACAAGGATGTCCCATTGTCGCTCATATTCAGCATCATATTTTTTTTATTTATTGAAGCTGGTTTGCAGTATTGTATACTTTCTGCTGTGCAGCCTATTCAGTCCTAACCACAGCAATCATATAAGGAAAAGAATAGAAGGTATCCAAATTGGAAGGAAAGAGGTAAAATTGTCATATGTGGTGAGTGAGGGCCACTGTTTAGTTGTGGTATGCAGGTTTCTCATTCTGTTGTTACAGAGCACAGGTTCTAGCGCACTCAGGGTTTAATTGTTGTGACATTTGAGCTCAGTACTTGCTGTTCCTAGACTTTAGACGGTGTTAAAAACAGCTGCTTGAAAGGGTTAATATTTTTGCATGCGTTTTTTCTCCCAGTAGATGAAGAAGTACTTACTGCAGGGTCCTCAGACCTTGAGGATCTACAAAGCCTGAAATTGTAGCAAAGTGTTGTATTTATTCTGCCTCTGTGTTTATTTGAGAAGAGCTGTTAAGTTTTATAGAATCTGAGAACTTCAGAGGTCAAGTCACTTATTAGATTGAGATATTCCTGATTTCAGGAGCTATGTTTGCTTACCACTTTATCCTATCATTCCTGTTATAGTGCCTTAACATTCAATCAATATTTTTGGAATATAATTGGAAACCATTTCTTTCAAAATTAATGCACTGTCTTTCTTTTTACCCGAGTATTAAAACGAATCGATAATAACTTTTATTTTTTCAGTGCTTCTGGTGTAAGATTTCTGCTGTTCTCCCTAAGGTTTCTGTTGTTCTCTCTCATATGGTGATGTGGAACACTTAATCCTAGAGGAAATAGCTCTGGCATTTGGAGGATCTGGAGAAGTTAATTTCCCCATTTCCACCACTTGGTTTCTGTTGGAGCTGGCTGATTTCACTGCACACCTTAGAACCATCCTGTTTTAACCTTACCTGACCCTCATACCATTGTCCTTTTCTTTCCAGTCTTCATCCAAGGAGGGTTGGTGACTTATTTAATTTTTTTCTCACCAAAACAGGTATCAAGGAAGCATATCTCAGCATAATAAAAGCTATTTATGACAAACCCACAGCAGCATAATACTCACTGGTGAAAAGCTGAAAGCCTTCCTGCTAAAATCTGGAACAGTACAAGGATGTCCCATTGTCGCTCATATTCAGCATCATATTTTTTTTATTTATTGAAGCTGGTTTGCAGTATTGTATACTTTCTGCTGTGCAGCCTATTCAGTCCTAACCACAGCAATCATATAAGGAAAAGAATAGAAGGTATCCAAATTGGAAGGAAAGAGGTAAAATTGTCATATGTGGTGAGTGAGGGCCACTGTTTAGTTGTGGTATGCAGGTTTCTCATTCTGTTGTTACAGAGCACAGGTTCTAGCGCACTCAGGGTTTAATTGTTGTGACATTTGAGCTCAGTACTTGCTGTTCCTAGACTTTAGAGCACTGGCTCAGTAGCCATGGTGCATGGGCTTAGTTGCACCACAGCATGTGGGATCTTCCCAGATCAGGGATTAAACCCTCATCTCCTGCATTGGCAGGTGGATTCTTTACCACTGAGCCACCAGGGAAGTACCCTGCCCCATTCCATTTGTTACAGGTAGCGTTTAGTGGGGTGTGCTCCTTGCTCTCCTAGTACATGTTGTCTTGGCACAGTGCAATGAGTGATTCTTAAGTTTCTTAGGAGTGGTATAAATTGAAGGCTACACTGGGGCATTAGTCCACATGTCCACCTGTCTTGGGACTTCTTGGGAAATGACGGTAAATAACCAAGTGTCCTAACTGCCCATGGGCTCCTGCGCCTCCAGGAAGAGGTAAAGGTGTATCTGAGTAGATGGTTGCTTTAGGACTAATCACCTGTGCCCAGGACACCATCGTCGCACTTGTGAGCAAAGCATAAAGGCTGACGTAAGCTCTTAAAGGAGAGAGGGGAGAGAGAGTTGGCATTGGGGAACATGGGCTGAAGTAGGAGAGAATGGGGCATTGCTGTAGGTCTTGTCTCAGGCCACTGGATGATGAGTGGTCATGAGGAGCATAGTGTGGTAGTACATATGGTCCCTTAAAGTTGCAGTCTGTGCTGGAGCCTCCTCTAGTGACTCCTACCCTGTGGAATGCAGAAATCTCAATGGAAGATGTCGTGTTTTTCTACTTCAGTATTCTCATCATCTCCCAGAAATGAAGTCGGCAGTGTTTATATCAGTGTCTGGTCCACAGAAAACCTTCTATGTACATTAGTTCCCTTCCTCTCTGCTTCTTTTGCAAGTCATTTCCCTGTGTTGGTGAGGCTTCCATTGCTTGGTAAGTTTGCTTTGGAGGTAATCTGAGAAGATTTACGTTTCTTTAGGGATGGAGGAAGGAGAGGAGTAGTGAGCATCTGGTCTAATAACAGAGAGTAGGAAAAGAAGCAGGCTCAAGGAGGCCTCTTCCATCAGTCCAGGTGGCCCATACCTTCCACCAGGTTCAACAGTAACAACAGGCTCCTGGTCCATAGCTGGGTGGCAGAGCTAGTGCTGCCTGCACAAAGATGGCATGGAGGACGAGGATGGGTCTGATAACTAGTTATGGGCTCAGTCTTTAGTGGTCACTAGTTCTGATGCCAGGGGAAAGTCACTTAAGCTTCCAGAACTTCAGTTTCCTTATCTGTAAAATGGGGGTGACAATAATACCACATCAGAGGGTTGTTTCAAAGATTAAAGGAGATAACTTGCCTGAAGCACTTGGGATGGTGCATAACCCATAGGGAGGCTGTGCCTAGCAAAGGAAGCAGGAATTGCTGGATTGAAACTAGGAAGAGGGGGCATGGCCCAGACACCTTGATGCTGTTTCTCACATGCTGAACTCACTCTCACTTCCAGACCCTCAAACTTGCCTTTCTCTTGTCTTGGAAGCCTCTTGGCCCTGCATTCCTCCCTCCCTCCAACTCTCTGCTCAAATGGCCCCCTGTCAGAGAGATGGTCTCTAATTACCCATATCCTCCTGCTGTGTCATAGCCCTAATTAGTGCCTGACAAAAGAGGCTTGATTTTGCCTACTGCTCTCTTCCTGGTGCCTGGAAGCACTTGGCACATAGTAGATGCTCAGTGAATTCACTGAAGAAATCAGACACTGACAAACTTGTTCAGGCAAGGGGTTTATGTGTGTTAGTCACTCAGTCATGTCCACCTCTTTGTGACCCCATGAACTGTAGCCTGCCAGGCTCCTCTGCTCATGGAATTTTCCAGGCAAGAGTACTGGAGGGGACTGCCATGAAAGGGGACCAGATAGCAAGTATTTTGGGCTTCATGAGCCATACAGTCTCCCGGACAACTGCTCAGCCCTGCTGATGTGGCAGAGAATGGATGGTATGTGAACAGGTGGGTATGGCTGTGGTCTGGTACATTTTTATTTGGCGTGTGGGTTGCAGTTGACTGATATCTGCAATATCAATGAATGGTGAAGGTCAGGAATGAACATTGACAGACTGTGATGGTTTGAGCTGGTGGGAATGAAGTACTGATATCCCTGCAGCATGGCTCAAGGAGGCCTCTTCCATCAGTCCAGGTGGCCCATACCTTCCACCAGGTTCAACAGTAACAACAGGCTCCTGGTCCATAGCTGGGTGGCAGAGCTAGTGCTGCCTGCACAAAGATGGCATGGAGGACGAGGATGGGTCTGATAACTAGTTATGGGCTCAGTCTTTAGTGGTCACTAGTTCTGATGCCAGGGGAAAGTCACTTAAGCTTCCAGAACTTCAGTTTCCTTATCTGTAAAATGGGGGTGACAATAATACCACATCAGAGGGTTGTTTCAAAGATTAAAGGAGATAACTTGCCTGAAGCACTTGGGATGGTGCATAACCCATAGGGAGGCTGTGCCTAGCAAAGGAAGCAGGAATTGCTGGATTGAAACTAGGAAGAGGGGGCATGGCCCAGACACCTTGATGCTGTTTCTCACATGCTGAACTCACTCTCACTTCCAGACCCTCAAACTTGCCTTTCTCTTGTCTTGGAAGCCTCTTGGCCCTGCATTCCTCCCTCCCTCCAACTCTCTGCTCAAATGGCCCCCTGTCAGAGAGATGGTCTCTAATTACCCATATCCTCCTGCTGTGTCATAGCCCTAATTAGTGCCTGACAAAAGAGGCTTGATTTTGCCTACTGCTCTCTTCCTGGTGCCTGGAAGCACTTGGCACATAGTAGATGCTCAGTGAATTCACTGAAGAAATCAGACACTGACAAACTTGTTCAGGCAAGGGGTTTATGTGTGTTAGTCACTCAGTCATGTCCACCTCTTTGTGACCCCATGAACTGTAGCCTGCCAGGCTCCTCTGCTCATGGAATTTTCCAGGCAAGAGTACTGGAGGGGACTGCCATGAAAGGGGACCAGATAGCAAGTATTTTGGGCTTCATGAGCCATACAGTCTCCCGGACAACTGCTCAGCCCTGCTGATGTGGCAGAGAATGGATGGTATGTGAACAGGTGGGTATGGCTGTGGTCTGGTACATTTTTATTTGGCGTGTGGGTTGCAGTTGACTGATATCTGCAATATCAATGAATGGTGAAGGTCAGGAATGAACATTGACAGACTGTGATGGTTTGAGCTGGTGGGAATGAAGTCTTTCAGCAGTAGGAGGTGATACAACCATGGCAGCAGTTGGAGGACAAAGAAAACCTATTGCCCTGATGGGGAAGCACTCTGGCTTCTGGTAGCCATGACGATATAGTGGGTGGGAATTGCATACTTCATTAGCCAGACCAGTCCAATGGGAGCACCTTGGAGATAAGAACTCTGCTTTCGTATTTTGTGAATGTGTTTCTGTTAAACTCTGAATAAACATTTAAATGGCAGAGAAATTCATTGTTTAAAATCTCCATATAAGGAGAAGAAATGTAATTTATCCTTGTTGTTTTTCAGTCACTAAGTCATGTCTGACTCGCTGCAACCCCATGGGCTGCAGCATGCCAGGCTTCCCTGTCCTTCACCATCTCCTGGAGTTTACTCAAGCTCATGTCCATTGAGTCAGCAATGCCATCCACCCATCTCCTCCTCTGACACCCTCTTCTCCTTCTGCCCTCAGTCTTTCCCAGAATCAGGATCTTTTCTAGTGAATTGGCTCTTTATTTCAGGTGGCCAAAATATTGGAGCTTCAGCTTCAGCATTAGACCTTCTAATGAAGCTCCTACTTTTAAGTTTTATAGATGAGGACCATAGATTTACTGAAAGGAAAACTACATGTAGCGTGTTCTGTTCTCAACTAACTTGAAGCTCAGTTTTGAAACTTTCCGTAATTTCTTGTATCTGTTGATTCCAGCCTTTAGATCAACATGTATTCAACTTAGTTCCCCTACAACCAGCAGGTCTGAGCCTGCCAGGCTCCTCTAGGGTTTCTCATGGACCCCATGAACTGTAGCCTGCCGGGCCCCCAAAGAGTACTGGAGGCTACTCCCATGAAAGGGGACCAGATAGCAAGTATTTTGGGCTTCATGAGCCATACAGTCTCCCGGACAACTGCTCAGCCCTGCTGATGTGGCAGAGAATGGATGGTATGTGAACAGGTGGGTATGGCTGTGGTCTGGTACATTTTTATTTGGCGTGTGGGTTGCAGTTGACTGATATCTGCAATATCAATGAATGGTGAAGGTCAGGAATGAACATTGACAGACTGTGATGGTTTGAGCTGGTGGGAATGAAGTCTTTCAGCAGTAGGAGGTGATACAACCATGGCAGCAGTTGGAGGACAAAGAAAACCTATTGCCCTGATGGGGAAGCACTCTGGCTTCTGGTAGCCATGACGATATAGTGGGTGGGAATTGCATACTTCATTAGCCAGACCAGTCCAATGGGAGCACCTTGGAGATAAGAACTCTGCTTTCGTATTTTGTGAATGTGTTTCTGTTAAACTCTGAATAAACATTTAAATGGCAGAGAAATTCATTGTTTAAAATCTCCATATAAGGAGAAGAAATGTAATTTATCCTTGTTGTTTTTCAGTCACTAAGTCATGTCTGACTCGCTGCAACCCCATGGGCTGCAGCATGCCAGGCTTCCCTGTCCTTCACCATCTCCTGGAGTTTACTCAAGCTCATGTCCATTGAGTCAGCAATGCCATCCACCCATCTCCTCCTCTGACACCCTCTTCTCCTTCTGCCCTCAGTCTTTCCCAGAATCAGGATCTTTTCTAGTGAATTGGCTCTTTATTTCAGGTGGCCAAAATATTGGAGCTTCAGCTTCAGCATTAGACCTTCTAATGAAGCTCCTACTTTTAAGTTTTATAGATGAGGACCATAGATTTACTGAAAGGAAAACTACATGTAGCGTGTTCTGTTCTCAACTAACTTGAAGCTCAGTTTTGAAACTTTCCGTAATTTCTTGTATCTGTTGATTCCAGCCTTTAGATCAACATGTATTCAACTTAGTTCCCCTACAACCAGCAGGTCTCAGGAAAAAATGAAAAAATAAAGACCTGAGCATAGGAGCCAGAGCTGGATCAAATAGTGACTGTTGAACTGTTCTCTGGTTCCCTCTTCCCAGGTGTATCTCAGACATGGTCAGATGTCAGTGTGTTAATGCTTTCCCAGGTAGGGACTGATTGGCTCTGTACCTCGTCAAGGGTTTCCTTGGCGTTTTTGTTTATTGGGTTGTTTTTGTTCTTTAGTGGAAGGGAAACAGGATTGTTTATTCTTTGCTAAAACAGCATATATTTAATAGTAGTATTGGAGTTCTTGTTTATGTACATGGTTAAAAAAAAAGAATAGAAGTCTCAATCCTCTTCAACCCTTCTTGTTGCTGTGTTGGTCTTGTTTACACAACTCTACCCAGTCCTCAAGGGCTGCTTTGAGAACTCAAGGGATTCTTGTCAGTGAATTATCTTCCATCTGTTTTTACTACACTGTAGCTTCTGGCGAATACTTATTTTAGCAGAGTTATGAACCCATACTGAAAGGCAAAGTCTTTTCCTCGCCTGGTTTCAGATGGTTGCTAGGAATGTCTTGATTTGTCCTTCATTCCTGGAATTTGGAGAAGAGTTTTCTTCCCAGAAGATGGGGTCCTGGAGGGTCAGAACAGAGGGCTCCTGTTTGGAGCCAGACCCTTTTCTGGAGAATAGATAAAAATATGTGAACTCCCAATAATGGTTGATCATCCCATCAGACTTTTCAAGAACAATATCATCACTGATCAGAAGATCAGAATCATCAGGTTACTCTTGCACTCATGACCACAGTGGAGAGTAGACGAGGAAGAAAAGTTAAGATGGATTCATTTTCTGCATCTATCAAGCTCATCATTGCTTGTCTTTCTCATTTTTGTTTTTCTCATTACATTTCCCACCCTCCCATTTCCTTCCCTTATGTCTTTCTGAGTTATTTCCTTCTTCCCACTTCTCTCTATTTCATATTCCCCTGGGGGTCTCCTATGTTAGACCTTGCCTGACTCTTGCAGGCTGAGAGTCCCTGTGATGGATGATGGCTTGGGATTCAGTCCTGGATAAAGGAAAGCTGGGAATTTGTTAGGACTGTAGCCTTAAGTTCTAATTGTTAGTTGCTCAGGCATGTCTGACTCTTTATGACCCCGTGGACTGTAGCATACCAGGCTCCTCTCTGCATGGAGTTCTTCAGGCAAGAATACTGGAGTATGTAGGCAATTCCCTTCTTCCTGACCCAGGGATCAAACCCAGATCTCTTGCATTGCTGGCAGATTCTTTACCATCTGAGCACTAAGGAAGCCAAAGGCAAGTCCTAAAACTTGGGTGTGACTTCTAGCAGAGCTGGGGCAGATGTGTGGCAGTTCACTGGGCAGACAGGCACTGAAGTCCCACACGCACCATGTTGGGTTCTGGTTCTCCACAGGCTGCCTTTCAGAAGTAAGAGTCAGTTGGTGCCAGACTGTGGACACAAGGCAGCCCCTGGACTTTGAGTTCTGGGGGCCAGGCCAGGGATCTAGTAACTGAGGAGCAGAGACTCAGCCTGGGAAACCAGGGTAGAAGTTGGGTGGACGCTGGTCAGAGAGGCCCAAGAGTAAGAAGGATTTGGTACTGAGCCAGAGAAGTACAGATTGAAAATTTTGGGCTTTGTTTATTTAAAATTATGGGCTATATTCATCGGCTTTTGGTTTCAGATGGTTGCTAGGAAGTTTTTCCCCGAATTTGAGAGTTTTCTTCCCAGAAGATGGGGTCCTGGAGGGTCAGAACAGAGGGCTCCTGTTTGGAGCCAGACCCTTTTCTGGAGAATAGATAAAAATATGTGAACTCCCAATAATGGTTGATCATCCCATCAGACTTTTCAAGAACAATATCATCACTGATCAGAAGATCAGAATCATCAGGTTACTCTTGCACTCATGACCACAGTGGAGAGTAGACGAGGAAGAAAAGTTAAGATGGATTCATTTTCTGCATCTATCAAGCTCATCATTGCTTGTCTTTCTCATTTTTGTTTTTCTCATTACATTTCCCACCCTCCCATTTCCTTCCCTTATGTCTTTCTGAGTTATTTCCTTCTTCCCACTTCTCTCTATTTCATATTCCCCTGGGGGTCTCCTATGTTAGACCTTGCCTGACTCTTGCAGGCTGAGAGTCCCTGTGATGGATGATGGCTTGGGATTCAGTCCTGGATAAAGGAAAGCTGGGAATTTGTTAGGACTGTAGCCTTAAGTTCTAATTGTTAGTTGCTCAGGCATGTCTGACTCTTTATGACCCCGTGGACTGTAGCATACCAGGCTCCTCTCTGCATGGAGTTCTTCAGGCAAGAATACTGGAGTATGTAGGCAATTCCCTTCTTCCTGACCCAGGGATCAAACCCAGATCTCTTGCATTGCTGGCAGATTCTTTACCATCTGAGCACTAAGGAAGCCAAAGGCAAGTCCTAAAACTTGGGTGTGACTTCTAGCAGAGCTGGGGCAGATGTGTGGCAGTTCACTGGGCAGACAGGCACTGAAGTCCCACACGCACCATGTTGGGTTCTGGTTCTCCACAGGCTGCCTTTCAGAAGTAAGAGTCAGTTGGTGCCAGACTGTGGACACAAGGCAGCCCCTGGACTTTGAGTTCTGGGGGCCAGGCCAGGGATCTAGTAACTGAGGAGCAGAGACTCAGCCTGGGAAACCAGGGTAGAAGTTGGGTGGACGCTGGTCAGAGAGAGGCCCAAGAGTAAGAAGGATTTGGTACTGAGCCAGAGAAGTACAGATTGAAAATTTGGGGCTTTGTTTATTTAAAATTATGGGCTATATTCATTTATAAGTATTTAATACATTTACTGTATTATAATTATTTATTTATTGCCTGTTAACTTTGCTAAGAGGGAAGATTGTTAGGCTCTGTGGTAGGGGTGGTACAACCAGAATGTACGTGTGAAGGGATGTTGGAGGGGTGGTGGATGGGGCATGGGTGGGGAGGTATGTAGGGCTCAGCAGGGCAGGGGATGGGGGCTGGCAACAGGGCAGTAATGTCCCTGAACAGCTCTTACTGGACTGCCATCCCCTTCCCATGTCTCCACCTTTTTCTTTCATGTCTTTTTCCCCCCCCCTCTCTCTTCTCCATTCCCTTCACATTCTCTGGCTGTCTTCCCTCTCAAAGAAGAAATGAAGCTGATAAAAATGGCTTGCATGGGCTAGTACTACCCTGATCCCCTGAACACTCTGCTTGAGTTCTCTGACTAATTGCAAATTTCTCACTGACTGTTTTTCCTATCCTTTTAAAATATTTCCGTTTTAACCAGGTGAGGCCCCCAAGCTGCTGAGAACACGTGACTCATACTTCTCAGGAATGTTTTTCCGAAGAGTGTTTACTTTGCCTCTTGGGTCAGGGTTCAGTTTGCTACCACTACCTGCAGTGGACGTGCTTAAACGGCCCTTTTTCCTCTTCACGTACAGTCGCGAAATGAGTATTAATTTAAGTGTTTGTCCAGTTAAAGAGCTTATGCATTATTTTACAAGAAGAGTATATTTTGAAGTTTTTTCCCAGACTCTTGTGCAAAGTTTGTTTTTAGGTTCAATAGATATCAGTGATCCGAAGTTCTAGTGCTTGATTATTTTCTTTTGTAGTTCTGGCAAAATGAATGGACTAAGAGAGCAAATGAAAGGGGAAAGAGAAGAAACTCGTAAGTGCTTTCAGAAGTAAGAGTCAGTTGGTGCCAGACTGTGGACACAAGGCAGCCCCTGGACTTTGAGTTCTGGGGGCCAGGCCAGGGATCTAGTAACTGAGGAGCAGAGACTCAGCCTGGGAAACCAGGGTAGAAGTTGGGTGGACGCTGGTCAGAGAGGCCCAAGAGTAAGAAGGATTTGGTACTGAGCCAGAGAAGTACAGATTGAAAATTTGGGGCTTTGTTTATTTAAAATTATGGGCTATATTCATTTATAAGTATTTAATACATTTACTGTATTATAATTATTTATTTATTGCCTGTTAACTTTGCTAAGAGGGAAGATTGTTAGGCTCTGTGGTAGGGGTGGTACAACCAGAATGTACGTGTGAAGGGATGTTGGAGGGGTGGTGGATGGGGCATGGGTGGGGAGGTATGTAGGGCTCAGCAGGGCAGGGGATGGGGGCTGGCAACAGGGCAGTAATGTCCCTGAACAGCTCTTACTGGACTGCCATCCCCTTCCCATGTCTCCACCTTTTTCTTTCATGTCTTTTTCCCCCCCCCTCTCTCTTCTCCATTCCCTTCACATTCTCTGGCTGTCTTCCCTCTCAAAGAAGAAATGAAGCTGATAAAAATGGCTTGCATGGGCTAGTACTACCCTGATCCCCTGAACACTCTGCTTGAGTTCTCTGACTAATTGCAAATTTCTCACTGACTGTTTTTCCTATCCTTTTAAAATATTTCCGTTTTAACCAGGTGAGGCCCCCAAGCTGCTGAGAACACGTGACTCATACTTCTCAGGAATGTTTTTCCGAAGAGTGTTTACTTTGCCTCTTGGGTCAGGGTTCAGTTTGCTACCACTACCTGCAGTGGACGTGCTTAAACGGCCCTTTTTCCTCTTCACGTACAGTCGCGAAATGAGTATTAATTTAAGTGTTTGTCCAGTTAAAGAGCTTATGCATTATTTTACAAGAAGAGTATATTTTGAAGTTTTTTCCCAGACTCTTGTGCAAAGTTTGTTTTTAGGTTCAATAGATATCAGTGATCCGAAGTTCTAGTGCTTGATTATTTTCTTTTGTAGTTCTGGCAAAATGAATGGACTAAGAGAGCAAATGAAAGGGGAAAGAGAAGAAACTCGTAAGTGCTTTCTCTTGCTAGGAACTGATATTGATCAGTTAATCCACAAGAATCCTGTGAGGAGGATGAAGTTACCCTTATTTTATAGATGAAATTATTCTTATTTTATAGATGAAATTATAATTTGCCCACTTTAAGTGGCAGAATGTTATCCCAGCTGTAGACTTGCCTCAGACCTCTGCCTCCTCCTCTCCCCTGTTCTCTGATCCCCTCAGGAGATGGGATGTGGTGCTCACATTGTTCCCAGAGCATCCTCCCTAGAAGTGCGGTAGAAAAGGACTGACGTCGAGGGATCAGGCTGTGGGTGGTACCGATGGTGTGAGAGGTTCTGCTCTTACCTCTTACACCTCCTCTCAGAGAGGGGGTAGCTGCCAGTCATCCTCCTCTGTTGCTTTCCATTTAGTTGTAAAAATGCTTGTCCTTCAGTGCATATTTCACATTTGTTAAAACTTTTTGTTTTGTATTGAGGTCTCAGTGATGAACAATGTTGTGATAGTTTCAGATGAACAGTGAAAGGACTCAGCCATCCATATACATGTATCCATTCACCCCCGAGCTCCCCTCCTGTCCAGCCTGCCACATAACATTGACCAAAAGTCCATGAGCCACGCAGTAGGTCCTTGTTGGTTATCCAGTTTAACAGTAGCAGTGTGTACATGCCTGTCCCAAACTCCCTAATTATTCTTTTTCCGTCTCTGGAGCAGCAAACAAATCCTTCCTCCTGCTATAACACGAAATAGGTCTGCTCAACCTTAGACCCTGTAGACTCAGAGATTTCCTATGTAGTATATTTATCACTGCAGCTTCTCAACCAAGAGAGGATTCTCCTCCTAGTCTTTCTTAGACCACATTGTTTAGAAAATAATTTTTCTATACCTCGTTAAAGACAAGTTTGAAAAGTCCGAAGTACCTTACACACCAGTCGAAATATTTTTTTTCTAGTTAAAGAGCTTATGCATTATTTTACAAGAAGAGTATATTTTGAAGTTTTTTCCCAGACTCTTGTGCAAAGTTTGTTTTTAGGTTCAATAGATATCAGTGATCCGAAGTTCTAGTGCTTGATTATTTTCTTTTGTAGTTCTGGCAAAATGAATGGACTAAGAGAGCAAATGAAAGGGGAAAGAGAAGAAACTCGTAAGTGCTTTCTCTTGCTAGGAACTGATATTGATCAGTTAATCCACAAGAATCCTGTGAGGAGGATGAAGTTACCCTTATTTTATAGATGAAATTATTCTTATTTTATAGATGAAATTATAATTTGCCCACTTTAAGTGGCAGAATGTTATCCCAGCTGTAGACTTGCCTCAGACCTCTGCCTCCTCCTCTCCCCTGTTCTCTGATCCCCTCAGGAGATGGGATGTGGTGCTCACATTGTTCCCAGAGCATCCTCCCTAGAAGTGCGGTAGAAAAGGACTGACGTCGAGGGATCAGGCTGTGGGTGGTACCGATGGTGTGAGAGGTTCTGCTCTTACCTCTTACACCTCCTCTCAGAGAGGGGGTAGCTGCCAGTCATCCTCCTCTGTTGCTTTCCATTTAGTTGTAAAAATGCTTGTCCTTCAGTGCATATTTCACATTTGTTAAAACTTTTTGTTTTGTATTGAGGTCTCAGTGATGAACAATGTTGTGATAGTTTCAGATGAACAGTGAAAGGACTCAGCCATCCATATACATGTATCCATTCACCCCCGAGCTCCCCTCCTGTCCAGCCTGCCACATAACATTGACCAAAAGTCCATGAGCCACGCAGTAGGTCCTTGTTGGTTATCCAGTTTAACAGTAGCAGTGTGTACATGCCTGTCCCAAACTCCCTAATTATTCTTTTTCCGTCTCTGGAGCAGCAAACAAATCCTTCCTCCTGCTATAACACGAAATAGGTCTGCTCAACCTTAGACCCTGTAGACTCAGAGATTTCCTATGTAGTATATTTATCACTGCAGCTTCTCAACCAAGAGAGGATTCTCCTCCTAGTCTTTCTTAGACCACATTGTTTAGAAAATAATTTTTTTTCTATACCTCGTTAAAGACAAGTTTGAAAAGTCCAAGCCAGAAGGAAAATTACCTGTGTTTACACACCAGTCTGTGCCCCTTTCTGAGCTGGCTTCAGGGTCCCCAAGAAGACCATGATCTATGAGTGTAATTGCTAGGCAGCCCCTTCCTGCATTTAGGCACTAAGCAATGTCAGCATGGCTCCGCCAACACAGTAAGGATGAGAAATTAGTTAGGTGCTGGACCGTGTGACTCTGCTCAAAGTCACTATAGTGCCTAATGCCTAATGTCATTGTAACCTTTGCTGTGTCATTTCATGACTGTGCTTTTGTGTCTGACTGCTGCACTGTGGTAGAAGTGCCCTGAGGAAGATGACTTTGTTCATTCTGTTTTCCATCTTCAGCCCTTAGCACAATGTTAAGTTATTAGAACAGCTAATGACTGATAAAACGTATGAACAAACCCCATAGAAATCACATGAGGCAATTATAATGTACTGATGGGATTGCAGGAGTAAGTAAGGGAGCAAGGTATGATAGGTAATAGATTGTAGGTCCGGAAATCTGGGTTCTGGTCTGAATTCAGGCACCAGGTATCTTTGAAAACCTCGGTGGTTGACTTGGATAGGCCCCGGTCTTCCAAAAAGCAAGAAATTAGACTACAGGTTATTCTGTTTTTTGATTCTTTAATGTTGACTTGAGGATTTCAGTTTAGAAGCCCTAGAAACTGCTTCTGGAGATGGCCAGTTAGGATGAACCAGGTCATTCAGATGGACTGATGCCAGAGTGTAAGGCCTTGTTTTCTCTGGGCTGCCTTCCCAGGCCAGGGATAGAAGAGGAGATGAAAGTTAACTTGCTGGGGCTCCATGTGCTTTGTGGCAGTGAACCCTTCTTCAGGAGGCAGCTTGGAACAGTGGAAGCAATACGGGCTTTGGAATGAGAAAACTTGAGCTTGGTTCTTTTTGTACATCCTGAACTGATAACTTTGGAGGGGTTAATCTTTCCCAGTATGTTTCTGCATTGGTAAAATGGGAATACCACTACTGCCTGCCTGGAGGTCTCCTGTCTCTACCAGAAGGGGAGGTGGGCTCAGAATGTCAAGTTTTGTGGCATCTTGGAGATTTTCCCTCTGACAATGAATGCCAGGACGATAATTGGTGAGGAGCCTATTTTCTGCCTGCTTTGTTAGCCACGGTCAGAATCTTTAGTCATGTGGCTGATGGGGACATGATGGTACTGGGGGAATTCAGTGTCTTCAGATACGTAAACAACTTCAAGCAGGGATCAGACCCCTAACTAAAGGTCAGGGACACACCTAGAATATTCAAGAGACGAAAGCATAGGTGATGTGTGTGCAGAATTAAATCAGTGTATTCCTTGTCCTTCCTCAGTGTCCTTGTTTCTAAACTAAACTTAAGAGAAGTGCTATGTTTTTAAAAGACTGTAATATAATATTAGCTCGATTTTTTCATCTGTAGACAATTGAATTTATTGCTTCATGTACACATCACAATTAAATGCGTGCTGCATGGTGCTTTGTCCTTGGGACTGTGATGATATTGCTGGTGGTGTGTGTGTGTAGTGGGTGGGGGAAGGGAGTGTTCATAAGCAAAGGAATTAACTTTCTTGAAGTTGAGTTGACAGACAAAAGCGAGATTGTGGTATCAAAGTGCTAATTTACATATTTCTCTCGGGAGGGAAGAAAGAAAATCAATTCTCTTAAGAGATGAAGCCAGTGGTGCAGCTCTGTTTAGGCGGATGCCATTGTAGTTTGATCTACTAATGTATGTTAGGATGTTTCTGAAACACTTTTTATATTGCTAATTGAAGTTTGTGATTCAGAGAATTAATTACAAAACTGAAGATGGAAAATGATATTGGTATCTAGTACATCTTTCAGTTTAAATATGTTCTATTGATGTAGTTTTCAAAACATGAATGTTCATTGAGAAAGTGAAATGCAGTAAACAGCTAAATATATTGGGTAGATTCATGTGACTCAGGAAATGGTTTGCTTAACAAATCTTGTTGATACAAACAATTCTTGCTAAGATTCAATCTATGCTCTCTGTCTTTTTTTTTTTTTAACATGGTCTATTTTTATTGGCTTTTCATTTATTTATTGTTATCCATCTTTATTCTTTGACCTGTGTGGGCCTCCCATTGCAGTGGCTTCTCTTGTTGCAGAGCTGTGGGCACATGCGCTTCAGGACAGTGGCTCCTAATTGGACACACCTGTTAAGCTTCTCTGGCATGTGGGATTTTCCCGGGCCAGGGATCGAACCAGGGCCCCTTGCACTGCAAGGCAGACTCTCTGCCCACTAGACCACCAGGAAAGCCCTGTGCTCTCTGATTTTGTGCCGCCCCTTCTTATTCTCAAAAGATTTTAAGATGATCTTCAGTAACACATAACTCAGTAAGATGAATAACTAAAAAAAAAATCCGTTCAGATTTCAGTGTATTCCTTGTCCTTCCTCAGTGTCCTTGTTTCTAAACTAAACTTAAGAGAAGTGCTATGTTTTTAAAAGACTGTAATATAATATTAGCTCGATTTTTTCATCTGTAGACAATTGAATTTATTGCTTCATGTACACATCACAATTAAATGCGTGCTGCATGGTGCTTTGTCCTTGGGACTGTGATGATATTGCTGGTGGTGTGTGTGTGTAGTGGGTGGGGGAAGGGAGTGTTCATAAGCAAAGGAATTAACTTTCTTGAAGTTGAGTTGACAGACAAAAGCGAGATTGTGGTATCAAAGTGCTAATTTACATATTTCTCTCGGGAGGGAAGAAAGAAAATCAATTCTCTTAAGAGATGAAGCCAGTGGTGCAGCTCTGTTTAGGCGGATGCCATTGTAGTTTGATCTACTAATGTATGTTAGGATGTTTCTGAAACACTTTTTATATTGCTAATTGAAGTTTGTGATTCAGAGAATTAATTACAAAACTGAAGATGGAAAATGATATTGGTATCTAGTACATCTTTCAGTTTAAATATGTTCTATTGATGTAGTTTTCAAAACATGAATGTTCATTGAGAAAGTGAAATGCAGTAAACAGCTAAATATATTGGGTAGATTCATGTGACTCAGGAAATGGTTTGCTTAACAAATCTTGTTGATACAAACAATTCTTGCTAAGATTCAATCTATGCTCTCTGTCTTTTTTTTTTTTTAACATGGTCTATTTTTATTGGCTTTTCATTTATTTATTGTTATCCATCTTTATTCTTTGACCTGTGTGGGCCTCCCATTGCAGTGGCTTCTCTTGTTGCAGAGCTGTGGGCACATGCGCTTCAGGACAGTGGCTCCTAATTGGACACACCTGTTAAGCTTCTCTGGCATGTGGGATTTTCCCGGGCCAGGGATCGAACCAGGGCCCCTTGCACTGCAAGGCAGACTCTCTGCCCACTAGACCACCAGGAAAGCCCTGTGCTCTCTGATTTTTTGCCGCCCCCTTCTTATTCTCAAAAGATTTTAAGATGATCTTCAGTAACACATAACTCAGTAAGATGAATAACTTAAAAATAGAGGAAGAAAGACAGAAGGAAAGCACGTATAGAATGGAGTGTCTTACGAATGGAATTATGGGTGCTTTATGCTGATATTACTCTTTGTTGTTGGGAGTTGTCCTGTGCATTGCAGAATGTTCAGCAGCATCCCTGGCCTCTAGTCAGTAGATCCCAGTACATGCCCTACGCCCTATATGTTGAACCAACCAAAAATGGTTCCAGGCTGACATAGCCAGATGTTCCTCAGGTGGCAAGGTTACCATGACTTAAGGTCACTGATATAGAGGGTGGTTCAGTTTGAACTACTGTAATAAGATACCATAGATTGGGTACCTTAAAAGTTTATTTTTCACCCCTCTGGAGAATGAGAGAAGTTCAAAGTGGAGCCACTGGCAGATAAGATCGCAGCCACAGCCTGATGAGAGCCTGTTTCCTGACTTATAGTCACACTTCTTCTAGCTGTGTTTTCATGTAGTGGAAGGGTCAGGGGAACTCTGTGGGATTTCCCATTCTTGACGGCCTTTCCCTCATGAGCTAAGCACCTCCCAGAGGTCCTACCTTCAAATACCATCACTTTGAGGGATTAAGGGTCAGCATACAAATTTTCAATGGGGACACACACGTTCAGTCTGGCAGAGGATAAGGTGAAACTCAGTGAGGTTACTGTAGCCACCAGACAAACGAAGTCTTGTTGGAGACTGGACAACCACACTTGCTGGTGACTGACTGCTAGCTTTGCCCTGTGATTTCTAGTGACCGGATTAAAGCAACATGATTCGTTTTATGGTTCATGGCTTCCTAGGATAAAATATGACTGTAGCCCAGCAGAAGCAGAATGGTTTCTAGTGAAGAGACCTGACAGCATTTTCTCCAGACTCTGTTTCTCCAGTTGAAATGAAGCACCAAGTGGGCAGGTAGCTTTGCTTTTTCTCTCCACTGTTGTGCCCAGAGGAATACCGGGTTCACAGAGTGTTACTGTGTTCATAAAGATGAGCCTTAACAAGGAGGTTACTGTCCAGTATAGGCTGTTATGTTTCTAGAACAGAGCGGCAGGATTTATACAGGGCTGTTTCTTACAGTATTATTAAATGGAAAGATGCATTATGGGTGGCAAAGTCCAAAATGAATGCCAACAAATTCAGTTAAGTGGGCTCCAGAAAAATGTGGTCCAAGATGGGAGCTCTCTCCATGTCTGACTCAACCTGTAGTGAGAGTTTGGGCTGCTGGGGAAGGCAGGTTGTATGTTACTATTTAGTGCTTGTATGTGCCAGGCACTGTGTCAAGCCCTTTGTGTCCATCCTCCTTCTGCATCCTAACTACCCCTGAGGTCTGTGTGTCTGTACTTCAGAGAGGAGTTAAATAGGAGTTAAGGGATTCTGTGCCTGGGAATTCAAATTTGGAGTAGGCTTCTTACTTAATGCATGCAGAGAACCCCATGGTCAAGACCTAGGAGTCTGTGCTCTAGGGCACCGTGAAAATTACAGCTTGAAATAATTTTTATTTATTTATGTCAGTTATGAAACCCCCGAATGAGAGAAGTTCAAAGTGGAGCCACTGGCAGATAAGATCGCAGCCACAGCCTGATGAGAGCCTGTTTCCTGACTTATAGTCACACTTCTTCTAGCTGTGTTTTCATGTAGTGGAAGGGTCAGGGGAACTCTGTGGGATTTCCCATTCTTGACGGCCTTTCCCTCATGAGCTAAGCACCTCCCAGAGGTCCTACCTTCAAATACCATCACTTTGAGGGATTAAGGGTCAGCATACAAATTTTCAATGGGGACACACACGTTCAGTCTGGCAGAGGATAAGGTGAAACTCAGTGAGGTTACTGTAGCCACCAGACAAACGAAGTCTTGTTGGAGACTGGACAACCACACTTGCTGGTGACTGACTGCTAGCTTTGCCCTGTGATTTCTAGTGACCGGATTAAAGCAACATGATTCGTTTTATGGTTCATGGCTTCCTAGGATAAAATATGACTGTAGCCCAGCAGAAGCAGAATGGTTTCTAGTGAAGAGACCTGACAGCATTTTCTCCAGACTCTGTTTCTCCAGTTGAAATGAAGCACCAAGTGGGCAGGTAGCTTTGCTTTTTCTCTCCACTGTTGTGCCCAGAGGAATACCGGGTTCACAGAGTGTTACTGTGTTCATAAAGATGAGCCTTAACAAGGAGGTTACTGTCCAGTATAGGCTGTTATGTTTCTAGAACAGAGCGGCAGGATTTATACAGGGCTGTTTCTTACAGTATTATTAAATGGAAAGATGCATTATGGGTGGCAAAGTCCAAAATGAATGCCAACAAATTCAGTTAAGTGGGCTCCAGAAAAATGTGGTCCAAGATGGGAGCTCTCTCCATGTCTGACTCAACCTGTAGTGAGAGTTTGGGCTGCTGGGGAAGGCAGGTTGTATGTTACTATTTAGTGCTTGTATGTGCCAGGCACTGTGTCAAGCCCTTTGTGTCCATCCTCCTTCTGCATCCTAACTACCCCTGAGGTCTGTGTGTCTGTACTTCAGAGAGGAGTTAAATAGGAGTTAAGGGATTCTGTGCCTGGGAATTCAAATTTGGAGTAGGCTTCTTACTTAATGCATGCAGAGAACCCCATGGTCAAGACCTAGGAGTCTGTGCTCTAGGGCACCGTGAAAATTACAGCTTGAAATAATTTTTATTTATTTATGTCAGTTATTTCTTTTTTGTCCTGAAATGATTTTTAAAGCAGTTCATTCAAATGAAACTCTCATTTGAACCATAAAGAAAAAGAAAAGTCAGTAAAACTCTAATAGTTTAATTTCCTTGCATTTTTGATAAAGCACACATGCAGAGATGTTTCCAAATGAAGCAACTTCCTACTCACGGATGTTAATAACCACCAAAGCCAAATTTATTGCACACATACTGAAGTCTATATATTATTTTAAGTGAGTATATGAATTCTTTTAAACTTCACAACCACCTCGGGAGATAGATAGTATTCTTATTAACATTTTGTAGATGAGGAAACAGGCATAGTAATAGCTAAATATACTAAATCGGATAATTAGTAGCCACTTCAGAATTAGTATGAAAACAATAATGACTGCCTTAACTATTGAACCTTGTCAAGTTTTAAAATGTTGTTTATAGACTTTGGTTTAAATGTAAATAAAATCCAGTTTTGCAATAAAGTCATTTCAAGTTGTCAATTTGGTTCCTTTCTGGATGGCAGAAATTTAGCAGTTAATTAAGATTACAAGCGTAGCCTATGCAGTGGTACAATTATTTATTTTCATATCTATGACTTCTTAGAATATTTAAAACCAAGAAACAGAGTAAGTGAAGTGTCTTCACTTACTAGTCAGTGCCTTTCTCTTTCTTTACTGTGAGACCCCATTATGTATGCAGTGACATTGGTGATCCCTTTGAATAAACTTTGGCTTTAGGGCACATGCATTCTAGATGGATCTTTAAAATGCAGGTGCAACATCTTGGGAATGAATGAGGAATTACTGAAAATAGGAACTTTTAGACCCAAGTGATTATGCTAGTTAGGACAGAGTTAAAAAGTCTAATAATTCATCATTTAGGAATCACCTTCAGAGGTAGTAGTGTTCAAAAATTAGCCTATTAGTTTGTATATAGAAAATATCCTTTGAAAAGATGCCATTTGCTCTAACCGTTTTTTCATACATGTAGTGTTCAACTTTGTCAAAATGTTAGAGACTCCCTTTAGCATTTTCACCTTGAATAACATTTAATAAGTTGATCCTGTTGTTTTTTTTTTCTTCCAACAATTGAAATACTTTACTGTGTATGTTTTTTAAAATTTTCTGTTTAAACCAAATACCAGAGATTTGCCATTTGTTCCTTCAGCCAGTATTTACAGGGTATCTTTTATGTATAGCCGTGGACAAAGAGTGGACAAAGCAGAGTCGTACGTAATTTCAGGTAACTTACATTCTAGTGGGAGAAAAAGAACAATAAATACATATAAGAGGTCTAACATGTCATGTGGTAATAGATGCTATGGAGGAAAATTTGAAAAGGGAAAAAAGTGGTGTGCTTGCCCTTTTGTTACTGCATGGGATCCTATGGGAGCTTCTTGGGACAGACACCTCCCCCATATCTGTTTTAGCTCCTCTCTTAAGTACCTCAATAGTGTGCTTAGTGGCTTTAGTCATGTCCAACTCTTGTACAACCCTAAGGACTGTAACCCACCAGGCTCCCCTGTCTGTTGGATTTCCCAGGCAAGAATACTGGAGTGAGTCACCATTTCCTTCTCCAGGGAATCTTCCCAACCCAGGGATCAAGTCCACGTCTCCTATGTCTCCTGCACTGCAGGTGGATTCTTTACCACTGAGCCCCAAGGGAAGGCCCACCTGGATAGTTGTATCTAATTTATATTTCCTGAGTTTTTCAGGTGCTAAAACCACCAGTGAATGGAAGAAATTACTTGCTTGATGGTTATGAGCACATAGCCCCAGACCTTCTGGTGCCTAAGAATTGCTCATCATCAACAAATTAGAGACTTGTGCATGGGTTGATGACAAACCCTGGGGTGCCCCTCCCTTATCTTCTCTTTAAAAATGTTGAGGGCTTCCCTGGTGGTCCAGTGGGTAAAGGGTTTGCCTTGCAGTGCAGGGGGTACCGACTTGATTCCTGACCTGGGAAGATCTCACATGCTGAGGAGCCCACCCAGAGCCAGCGCTCTGCCACGAGAGAGACTACTGCAGTGGGAGGCCCACACGTGCCAAATAATTAAAAAAAAAAGATGGATGAAAAATAAATGATGACTTAGAGGCAAAAACAAAAAGCAAGCAAACAAACCAAAAAAACTTATAAAAATGTTTAGCTAGAACCCTGCAGTCTGTTTGGGTTTTTTGAGTATGAGCCACCTATTCTCCATGCTTGGCCCTGCAATAAACCTCTCTACTCCAAGCTCTGATGTTTCATTTTGTTTGGCTTCAGAGTATGTGGGGCACTCAATCTTTCATTCAGTAGCACATTTACATAGGGCGATTTTAAATCTTTTATGTATAGCCGTGGACAAAGAGTGGACAAAGCAGAGTCGTACGTAATTTCAGGTAACTTACATTCTAGTGGGAGAAAAAGAACAATAAATACATATAAGAGGTCTAACATGTCATGTGGTAATAGATGCTATGGAGGAAAATTTGAAAAGGGAAAAAAGTGGTGTGCTTGCCCTTTTGTTACTGCATGGGATCCTATGGGAGCTTCTTGGGACAGACACCTCCCCCATATCTGTTTTAGCTCCTCTCTTAAGTACCTCAATAGTGTGCTTAGTGGCTTTAGTCATGTCCAACTCTTGTACAACCCTAAGGACTGTAACCCACCAGGCTCCCCTGTCTGTGGGATTTCCCAGGCAAGAATACTGGAGTGAGTCACCATTTCCTTCTCCAGGGAATCTTCCCAACCCAGGGATCAAGTCCACGTCTCCTATGTCTCCTGCACTGCAGGTGGATTCTTTACCACTGAGCCCCAAGGGAAGGCCCACCTGGATAGTTGTATCTAATTTATATTTCCTGAGTTTTTCAGGTGCTAAAACCACCAGTGAATGGAAGAAATTACTTGCTTGATGGTTATGAGCACATAGCCCCAGACCTTCTGGTGCCTAAGAATTGCTCATCATCAACAAATTAGAGACTTGTGCATGGGTTGATGACAAACCCTGGGGTGCCCCTCCCTTATCTTCTCTTTAAAAATGTTGAGGGCTTCCCTGGTGGTCCAGTGGGTAAAGGGTTTGCCTTGCAGTGCAGGGGGTACCGACTTGATTCCTGACCTGGGAAGATCTCACATGCTGAGGAGCCCACCCAGAGCCAGCGCTCTGCCACGAGAGAGACTACTGCAGTGGGAGGCCCACACGTGCCAAATAATTAAAAAAAAAAGATGGATGAAAAATAAATGATGACTTAGAGGCAAAAACAAAAAGCAAGCAAACAAACCAAAAAAACTTATAAAAATGTTTAGCTAGAACCCTGCAGTCTGTTTGGGTTTTTTGAGTATGAGCCACCTATTCTCCATGCTTGGCCCTGCAATAAACCTCTCTCTACTCCAAGCTCTGATGTTTCATTTTGTTTGGCTTCAGAGTATGTGGGGCACTCAATCTTTCATTCAGTAGCACATTTACATAGGGCGATTAGAGAACCCCTCCCCTCGGAAGAGTAACCTTTGAATAAAGACCTGGAGGATGGGGGAGCCTGGTAGCTAATATCTGGAGTGTATGCCAGGTATAGGAAGGGACTGGTGTAGAAGGTCTGAGTGGGAAGGTGTCTGGGGCTTTTTAGCACCAGCAGCAGATGGAAGTGCAGTGAATGGAGTAGTAAGAACTCGGATCAGAGTGGTGAGGGTTGAGGCGGCAGGACCGTGTAGGGCATTGTCAAGACTTTGGATTTTGTTCTGGGAGGAGGGGAAGTCATGGGAGGACTTGAAGAAGAGGATCGGAGCGCCTGGCTTGTGTTTTATGAGGTCATTGGCTGCGGTGCTGAGGGTAGGCTGGAAGCAGAGATGTTTACTGGAAGACTATCACAAGAGAGATCCAGAAGGCAGAGACAGGAGTGGCAGCAGTAGAAATGGGGCAGTGATTGGATTCTGGATATATTTCAGAGGTTGAGTTAGGGGATTTGCTGATGGCTATGGAGTAAGTAAGAGAAGCTAAGAATAAGTGTAAGGTTTGTGACTTGAGAAGCTAAACAAAAGGAGTTGCCATTTCCTGAAGCTTGAAAAATCTCTTTAGTTTCCAAATAATGATGGCTGGGTGAACATGTGTAAATGAGAGAACTTCTGTGCTTGGGCAGGAAAGTGTCAGGAGATAAGTCTGGCAAAAACTGACAGTTAAGAGGCTGTAATTTCAATATTCATCAGAAGTTATGATATGGGGGCTTCCCTGGTGGTCCAGTGGGTAAGGACACCGTCTTGCAGTGCAAGGGGCGCCGGTTCGATCCCTGACCTGGGAAGATCCCACGTGCCGCTGAGCGGCTGGACAGATGTGTCCAATTACCGAGCCGGAGCTCTGGAGCGCATGTGCCCAGAGCCAGTGCTCTGCAACGACAGATGCCACCACGATGGGAGGCCCACACGGGCCAAAGAGAAAAGACAGATGAAAATAGAGAAACGAAAGACCAATAGAAGTGGCCTGCCTGCTCCCCTCCCTCCCCACCCCACCTCCCCTCAAATAAATAAATAAATAAATCTTTAAAAAAAGGAAAAAGTTATGATATGCTTTTTAGAAAGAAATGGATGAAGCTATGGGATATAGCAGTAGAAGAAGGAATTTATGGTTCGTGTTTGGAGACAGTGGTGGTGACAATGGCAGAGACACTAAATAAAGTAGTAAGATTCAGTCTTATAAATGATTCACCTTTAATTCATCTTCACTGATGGCAGAAGACACGGGGTAATTGCGGTGGACTTTTCTGTTTTACTCAGCCTGATACTTGTAAAACAGCAAGCAGTGGGTGGAGATGATCAGTAGAGAAGACTGATGTAGATTTCTGGTGATTAGCACTCCTGTAGGACTGGCAATTTTGGAAACTTTCCCCCAAGTCTATATCAAACTCACAGTAGTTGTGTACATCATTTGTTCTCTAAGACACTTACATGTGTTCCATGATAATTTCTTAGCAAAATTATTACTGAAGTGCAGACGAAAACTACTAATACAATGAGATATCGCCTTATACCTGTCAGAATGGTCATTATCAAAAAGACTATAGATAATAAATGCTGGAGAGAGTGTGGAAAAAAGGATTCCTGCACTGATGGTGGGAACGTGAATTAGTAGAACCACTAGGGGAAAACTGTATGAAAGTGCCTTAAAAATCCCAAACTGGAGTTAATGTACAATCCAGCAATCCTGGGCATATATCCAGAAAAGAAAAAACTCGAGTTGAAAAGAGACAGGAACCCTAGGATTCTTGGCAGCACTATTTACCATATCCGAAACATGGAAGCAACCTGAATGTCCACTGATAGATGAATGGAACATGTTTCTGGAGAATGAGTTTCAGTCCAGGATACTTTGAGGCTAGCAGCGTGCCTGTCAACTATGGGACAAGGGTGTAGGTGGCTGGCTCTCTGGGAGTCCACTGACTGCTTGGAGAGGGAAATTAGAAGTGTTTGGGGCAAGTGTGACAGGTGCAGGCTTAGATGCCCTTGAACATGAGTGAAAGTGGTAAAGACACCCTCTATCTTCAATGGCTTTCCTTGTAATGTGGACACTCTGGGAGTTGGGAAAGCATTAAACTGCAATCACTCAGAGAGCATTGTCCAAAATGATATGTTGTGTGTCTGCCATAAGCTCCAGGGTCTGATGGATTGTTTTTAAAGGGGCCATGAGTGTTTGAATCAGGACAAACATGAAAAATAAATTGCAAGACTGTAGTGGACCATTTTGAGAAGCTTTGACTAATTGTAGAAAGAAAAGTTGACCCATTGACAACACAGCAAGTTTGGAAAAATGATGTATTTAGAGAGAGTGTGATTTGATGGGAGGAAGAAAATGGGATACTGGAACATGACCCTGCACTTACAGGTTTTCATGCTTATACTGTGTCAAGAGCATTTGCAGCACTCACAGTTCACTGCCTCGATTTTGCCAGATTTAAAAAATAATATTTCCCTATCGGGGTTGGGATTCTGATGAAAAACTCAGGCTTATAGACTAATAGTTTATAACTCTATATGTGATGAAATGGATTTTCTTTATTTGCCTACACTTTCTCCTTGATTTCCTTCTCTTTCTTCTACATTTGTTTCATGTCTTTTGTGGCTTTGTTGGAAACATGTAAGGAAATCACATAATTCCTCCTTAGGAATTATCTTCTTTCCTCTGCTATTTTTCTACCCTCTGTTAATTGGCGATATAACAATCTTCCCCAGAGAAATTAATTATAATTCCACAAGCTGAAAAATTTAACTTCAGGTGAAAAATAAGTAGCAGAAGTTGATGAACCTTACACAATAAATATGTGTATTTTATGCAGCTGCTACTAGTAATTAAGAAAAAATGACTAAATGGGAGGAACCCTCTGTTATTCTATTCCATTTTTGAAACATGGAAGCAACCTGAATGAAAAACATGTTTCTGGAGAATGAGTTTCAGTCCAGGATACTTTGAGGCTAGCAGCGTGCCTGTCAACTATGGGACAAGGGTGTAGGTGGCTGGCTCTCTGGGAGTCCACTGACTGCTTGGAGAGGGAAATTAGAAGTGTTTGGGGCAAGTGTGACAGGTGCAGGCTTAGATGCCCTTGAACATGAGTGAAAGTGGTAAAGACCCCCTCTATCTTCAATGGCTTTCCTTGTAATGTGGACACTCTGGGAGTTGGGAAAGCATTAAACTGCAATCACTCAGAGAGCATTGTCCAAAATGATATGTTGTGTGTCTGCCATAAGCTCCAGGGTCTGATGGATTGTTTTTAAAGGGGCCATGAGTGTTTGAATCAGGACAAACATGAAAAATAAATTGCAAGACTGTAGTGGACCATTTTGAGAAGCTTTGACTAATTGTAGAAAGAAAAGTTGACCCATTGACAACACAGCAAGTTTGGAAAAATGATGTATTTAGAGAGTGTGATTTGATGGGAGGAAGAAAATGGGATACTGGAACATGACCCTGCACTTACAGGTTTTCATGCTTATACTGTGTCAAGAGCATTTGCAGCACTCACAGTTCACTGCCTCGATTTTGCCAGATTTAAAAAATAATATTTCCCTATCGGGGTTGGGATTCTGATGAAAAACTCAGGCTTATAGACTAATAGTTTATAACTCTATATGTGATGAAATGGATTTTCTTTATTTGCCTACACTTTCTCCTTGATTTCCTTCTCTTTCTTCTACATTTGTTTCATGTCTTTTGTGGCTTTGTTGGAAACATGTAAGGAAATCACATAATTCCTCCTTAGGAATTATCTTCTTTCCTCTGCTATTTTTCTACCCTCTGTTAATTGGCGATATAACAATCTTCCCCAGAGAAATTAATTATAATTCCACAAGCTGAAAAATTTAACTTCAGGTGAAAAATAAGTAGCAGAAGTTGATGAACCTTACACAATAAATATGTGTATTTTATGCAGCTGCTACTAGTAATTAAGAAAAAATGACTAAATGGGAGGAACCCTAACTTTCTTGTTATTCTGAGGGGTTGCTGGTGCGTTTACAAGGACTAGCAGTGATCATGGAACATTTTGTTGAATGTCTATGACACATTGCCACCTTGTGGCTGCAGGCTTTGCTTTCAGTGTAAAAGCAGGTTTTTAAATACTAACTCTGTGTGATATTTTATTCAAGTACTCATATTTAAATATCACTTATATAACAAAGGGATTCCCTGGTGACTCATACAGTAAAGAATCCCCCTGCAATATAGGAGACCTGGGTTTGTTTCCTGGGTTGGGAAGATCCCTTGGAGAAGCGGATAGCAACCAATTCCATAACAAAAGACTTGAGACATAAGAATACATACAGTACATGGCAGGAGAATTTAAGAGAATGCACTGCTCATAGAAGAAGCAGGCTGAAATATTGAGGGGTGAAAATTCACAGTGTCTACAACTAACTCCACTGTGGGCTTGGTGTGGGAGAGAAGCAGGGAGAGACAAAAAGAGATAGGGAGAACAAGGTTAGCAATTCACTCTTTATCAAGGGATTATGGTGTTCATCATACTAAACTTTTTTGTTGTAAATTGCTTAAATTTCCCCCCAGATATTGGCTGAGCACACATACAATATTGGCATAAGAAAAAACAGAAAAAAGAAAAACTGGAGTAAGGAGCTAAGAAGGAGGCAGAATTAGCCTCTTCATTGTGTAATGGACTGACTGCCTCTGGAGCCCAGACTGGGTTCTGCATTTTCTAGCAGCTGATGCATCACTGTCCAAGGGGCCCTCGCTACATTTCATTGACCATAAGGTTTAAGGGCAAAGGGTCTAAGACTAGACAGAAGTTCGTCCTTGGAGGCCTTCCTAAGTTAAGACACTGATGAAATGAACAGCAGAGTAACAAATACTTCCAGAAATACAGCCTGCAGTTCCTCTTCCCTGCTGATCAGCACAGATCCTGGAAAGGATGCACCACTAGTTTGAGGACCTCTTACTGAACTACTAGGTGACAATGAAATACAGTAAAAATCATGACTGCCAGTGAATTTCAGATTGTGTTTACGGACAAGTGCTTGAAATCCAGCTGTTTTGCATTACCCATGGGGACAGATGAACTTGGGGAAGAGTTGACTTTCTGGAATAGTTGAGCATGTGTAGTCTGTTTCATCTCAACCAGCTTAAGAGGGGTTACTCATAGCAAGGTCAGCTTTCTTTTTGTGCCTTAGTTTTGAATATGCTGTATTGCATAGACAGACACATAGGTGACTTCATCCCTGATACCTTTTCCCTATGACTGCATCCCTGAGAGTCTTAATCTGAAAAGCATTCTGACGGGTATAAGCAGATGAGCGCCTTTCTACCCGAGAAAACAAGACAGATCTTAGTGATTTGCCTGGCTTTGAGCAGTACCATCCAACTCTTTTTTTTTTTTTTTAATTTCAATGAAGTTGGCTCTTTTCTTTGGCAGTTGGAATATCCATGAATATCTTTTCTTATTAATTTTCATTCTTAATAACTATCTGAGTATATGAGTATGCACGTGGATATTTTGTCTTTAATAGCCACCCAGATACACATACATTCATGTATACTTATTTAGAGAAGACCATTTAAAAACATAGGGCACTATTTAAGTATGAAAGGTTTTCTTAAAAAAGCAGATCTTGAAATAAGTGGTGTGACACAAGGGATTCTTTTGTAGAAAACTGTTCTTTTGAAGTGACTTTGGTTTCTATGCCTTTTGTGACAGATTTTCTTTTAAAAAGCTATAAAGTGATCTGGAGATGTATTGATTTCCATAAAGGGCTGTGGTGCTTAGAAATCTCTCTTCCCTACGTATATTTGCAAGTGCCAAAAGCCTGTGAATTTTCTTTGTGAACAACTAAAGGAATGATCTATGGATTCTCCTAAAATCTACCATAAGGTTTAAGGGCAAAGGGTCTAAGACTAGACAGAAGTTCGTCCTTGGAGGCCTTCCTAAGTTAAGACACTGATGAAATGAACAGCAGAGTAACAAATACTTCCAGAAATACAGCCTGCAGTTCCTCTTCCCTGCTGATCAGCACAGATCCTGGAAAGGATGCACCACTAGTTTGAGGACCTCTTACTGAACTACTAGGTGACAATGAAATACAGTAAAAATCATGACTGCCAGTGAATTTCAGATTGTGTTTACGGACAAGTGCTTGAAATCCAGCTGTTTTGCATTACCCATGGGGACAGATGAACTTGGGGAAGAGTTGACTTTCTGGAATAGTTGAGCATGTGTAGTCTGTTTCATCTCAACCAGCTTAAGAGGGGTTACTCATAGCAAGGTCAGCTTTCTTTTTGTGCCTTAGTTTTGAATATGCTGTATTGCATAGACAGACACATAGGTGACTTCATCCCTGATCCCTTTTTCCCCTATGACTGCATCCCTGAGAGTCTTAATCTGAAAAGCATTCTGACGGGTATAAGCAGATGAGCGCCTTTCTCCCCGAGAAAACAAGACAGATCTTAGTGATTTGCCTGGCTTTGAGCAGTACCATCCAACTCTTTTTTTTTTTTTTTAATTTCAATGAAGTTGGCTCTTTTCTTTGGCAGTTGGAATATCCATGAATATCTTTTCTTATTAATTTTCATTCTTAATAACTATCTGAGTATATGAGTATGCACGTGGATATTTTGTCTTTAATAGCCACCCAGATACACATACATTCATGTATACTTATTTAGAGAAGACCATTTAAAAACATAGGGCACTATTTAAGTATGAAAGGTTTTCTTAAAAAAGCAGATCTTGAAATAAGTGGTGTGACACAAGGGATTCTTTTGTAGAAAACTGTTCTTTTGAAGTGACTTTGGTTTCTATGCCTTTTGTGACAGATTTTCTTTTAAAAAGCTATAAAGTGATCTGGAGATGTATTGATTTCCATAAAGGGCTGTGGTGCTTAGAAATCTCTCTTCCCTACGTATATTTGCAAGTGCCAAAAGCCTGTGAATTTTCTTTTGTGAACAACTAAAGGAATGATCTATGGATTCTCCCTAAAATCTACAAAGCAGTATTCTTCAGTTTTTTAGGGGGGGATCATGGCCCATGTTGTTATTTAGTCATTAAGCCATGACCAACTCTTTGTGACACCATGGACTGCAGCAGGCCAGGCTTCCCTGTCCTTCACTATCTCCTGGAGTTTGCTCAAACTCATGTCCACTGAGTTGGTGTTGCCATCCAACCATCTCCTCCTCTAACACCCTCTTCTCCTCCTGCCCTCAGTCTTTCCCAGCATCAGGGTCTTTTCCTATGAGTTGACTCTTCACATCAGGTAGCCAAGTATTGAAGCTTCAGCTCAGCATCAGTCCTGGGCCCGTGGAAAGACATATTTTGCATAATGAGACTGGATACACACATACCCATGTGTAATATAAACATTTCATGAGATAGTTCTTTTCCTTCCTTCCTTGGACTCTGATAATTTCTGCTCTGTTGCACTAAAAAATACTGGTCACAAACTACTAATTTGATTTCATAACTCCTTAATGTGCCATGACCCACAGCTTGAAAAACACTGCAGTGGAAACTTAACCCAGCCAGCCAGATACTTTTTCAAATGGAAGACTCAACAGTAGATCCCTGGAGTCTTTAAACCAGGGTTGAGAGAGGGGATTTAGAGGAGGAAAAGAGGAAAGGACGGTGCCTGCGGGCGGGGTCTGTCCTTCGGGTTGAGAGTGTCACTAGCAAGTGATGCCACTGTCCTTCTCTTGCAGCTTGATCACATACTATCCCTCCACCCATGCCATTTCGAATGCAGCAACCCGGACGTGGCTCCTGGTCCTGGAAAGGTATTTCCTATTTGTAAGAAACATTAGGGCACTATTTAAGTATGAAAGGTTTTCTTAAAAAGCAGATCTTGAAATAAGTGGTGTGACACAAGGGATTCTTTTGTAGAAAACTGTTCTTTGAAGTGACTTTGGTTTCTATGCCTTTTGTGACAGATTTTCTTTAAAAGCTATAAAGTGATCTGGAGATGTATTGATTTCCATAAAGGGCTGTGGTGCTTAGAAATCTCTCTTCCCTACGTATATTTGCAAGTGCCAAAAGCCTGTGAATTTTCTTTTGTGAACAACTAAAGGAATGATCTATGGATTCTCCTAAAATCTACAAAGCAGTATTCTTCAGTTTTTTAGGGGGGGATCATGGCCCATGTTGTTATTTAGTCATTAAGCCATGACCAACTCTTTGTGACACCATGGACTGCAGCAGGCCAGGCTTCCCTGTCCTTCACTATCTCCTGGAGTTTGCTCAAACTCATGTCCACTGAGTTGGTGTTGCCATCCAACCATCTCCTCCTCTAACACCCTCTTCTCCTCCTGCCCTCAGTCTTTCCCAGCATCAGGGTCTTTTCCTATGAGTTGACTCTTCACATCAGGTAGCCAAGTATTGAAGCTTCAGCTCAGCATCAGTCCTGGGCCCGTGGAAAGACATATTTTGCATAATGAGACTGGATACACACATACCCATGTGTAATATAAACATTTCATGAGATAGTTCTTTTCCTTCCTTCCTTGGACTCTGATAATTTCTGCTCTGTTGCACTAAAAAATACTGGTCACAAACTACTAATTTGATTTCATAACTCCTTAATGTGCCATGACCCACAGCTTGAAAAACACTGCAGTGGAAACTTAACCCAGCCAGCCAGATACTTTTTCAAATGGAAGACTCAACAGTAGATCCCTGGAGTCTTTAAACCAGGGTTGAGAGAGGGGATTTAGAGGAGGAAAAGAGGAAAGGACGTGTGCCTGCGGGCGGGGGTCTGTCCTTCGGGTTGAGAGTGTCACTAGCAAGTGATGCCACTGTCCTTCTCTTGCAGCTTGATCACATACTATCCCCTCCACCCATGCCATTTCGGAAATGCAGCAACCCGGACGTGGCTCCTGGTCCTGGAAAGTCACTGAAGTTTAAAAGACAGCTGAGTGAGGATGGAAGACAGCTGCGAAGGGGCAGCCTGGGGGGTGCACTGACTGGTGAGTTGTATGAGTGACCTGCTTAAGAGATGAGATCGTGTTCAGACACTAAGGGCTTTCCTGGTGGCTCCAGTGGTACAGAATCTGCCTGCAATATGGGAGACCCAAGTTCGATCTCTGGGCCAGGAAGACCCTGTGGAGAAGAGCATGGCTACACACTTCAGTATTTTTTTTTTTTTTTTTAGATATTTATTTATTTATTTATTTATTTATTGGAGGGGGCGGGCTGGGGAGGGAGGGGGTGGGCGAGCCGCTTCTCTTGGTCGTTCATTTATCTATTTTTCATCCATCTTTGTTCTTTGGCCCACGTGGGCCTCCCATCGTGGTGGCCTCTGTTGTCGCAGAGCACTGGTTTTAGGGCACATGCGCTCCAGAGCCCCGGCTTGGTAATTGGACACATGGGTCCAGCCACTCCATGGCACGTGGGATCTTCCCAGACCAGGGATCGAACTGGCGCCCCTTGCACTGCAAGGCAGTGTCCTTACCCACTGGACCACCAGGGAAGCCCCACTTCAGTATTATTGCCTGGAAAAATCTCATGGACAGAGGAGCCTGGTGGGCTACAGTCCATGGGGGTCACAGAGAGTCGGACACGACTAAACAAGTAACGCTTTCTAGCACAGTCAGCCCTTCATATCCACAGGTTCGACACCCACAGATTTGACCAACTGCAAATGAAATATATATATATTTTTTAATTCTAGAAAGTTCCCTCAAGCAAAATTTGAATTTGCTGCCTGATGGCATCTATTTGTGCCATGACCCACAGCTTGAAAAACACTGCAGTGGAAACTTAACCCAGCCAGCCAGATACTTTTTCAAATGGAAGACTCAACAGTAGATCCCTGGAGTCTTTAAACCAGGGTTGAGAGAGGGGATTTAGAGGAGGAAAAGAGGAAAGGACGGTGCCTGCGGGCGGGGTCTGTCCTTCGGGTTGAGAGTGTCACTAGCAAGTGATGCCACTGTCCTTCTCTTGCAGCTTGATCACATACTATCCCCTCCACCCATGCCATTTCGGAAATGCAGCAACCCGGACGTGGCTCCTGGTCCTGGAAAGTCACTGAAGTTTAAAAGACAGCTGAGTGAGGATGGAAGACAGCTGCGAAGGGGCAGCCTGGGGGGTGCACTGACTGGTGAGTTGTATGAGTGACCTGCTTAAGAGATGAGATCGTGTTCAGACACTAAGGGCTTTCCTGGTGGCTCCAGTGGTACAGAATCTGCCTGCAATATGGGAGACCCAAGTTCGATCTCTGGGCCAGGAAGACCCTGTGGAGAAGAGCATGGCTACACACTTCAGTATTTTTTTTTTTTTTTTAGATATTTATTTATTTATTTATTTATTTATTGGAGGGGGTGGGTTGGGGGGGGAGGGGGTGGGCGAGCCGCTTCTCTTGGTCGTTCATTTATCTATTTTTCATCCATCTTTGTTCTTTGGCCCACGTGGGCCTCCCATCGTGGTGGCCTCTGTTGTCGCAGAGCACTGGTTTTAGGGCACATGCGCTCCAGAGCCCCGGCTTGGTAATTGGACACATGGGTCCAGCCACTCCATGGCACGTGGGATCTTCCCAGACCAGGGATCGAACTGGCGCCCCTTGCACTGCAAGGCAGTGTCCTTACCCACTGGACCACCAGGGAAGCCCCACTTCAGTATTATTGCCTGGAAAAATCTCATGGACAGAGGAGCCTGGTGGGCTACAGTCCATGGGGGTCACAGAGAGTCGGACACGACTAAACAAGTAACGCTTTCTAGCACAGTCAGCCCTTCATATCCACAGGTTCGACACCCACAGATTTGACCAACTGCAAATGAAATATATATATATTTTTTAATTCTAGAAAGTTCCCTCAAGCAAAATTTGAATTTGCTGCCTGATGGCATCTATTTACATAACCTTTACATTGTATTAGGTCTGATGAGTAATTTAAAGCTTACTTAAAGTATCCAGAAGGATATGCATAGTTGATAAACAAATGCAGTGTCATTTTATATAAGGGATTGAGCATCCATGGATTTGGATATCTGTGGGCATCCTGGAACAGCCCCCATGGATAGGTAGAGACAAGTGTAGAGGGTCCCCACTGACAGTGGAGTTTCACGTGAGAGAGACCCTGAAGGGTGTGCCTCTCCCTCCACAGACCACTTGGTAAAATCTCATCCAATTCAGAGAGCAGTTAAATTCAGGGTTATATTAGTAAAATTTGCTAAAGTGTAATTTACCTATAATACAATGTATTAATTCTAAGTGTATACTTGGATGGATTTTAGAAAGTTTATGCACCAGTAAAGCTACTGCCAAAATCAAGATATAAAGTGTTCCCTGCATCCCCTCTATGGGCCCAGGCAACCCTATTTCTGCTTTTGGTCTATACTAATTTTAAATAAGATTTATTTTAATTTTTGATGACATAAAATTTTAAAAACAACCTACAATATAAATGTTCATATTAATAAACTTAATTTTAAATCACTGTTGGATTTCTGTTCATTCTGAGTACTTTATCCTGAAAATATTTTTGGAGAAACTTTGTTTTTTAAACCCTGACTCAAGGTTTTCTCCACATGGGACAGTCTTGCTTGCCCATTGATAAATGACCTGGAAAATAAGTTGAGTTCTTCATTGTATTTTTTTGGGAGCATTACACATTTTGACTTTTGGGAATGAAATTTCCTGGAGCAGAAATGCTTCTATACCACGATCAGTCTAGAACATGTGACTGAGTGTGGCACACTGCTGGGATGACTTAAGACCAACAGGGTAAAATTCACCAAAAAATTTCTGTACTTCACTAACATTAAGGCAGATATTCACACTGTAGTTTTACTCGTATACTTCTAATGGTTAGGACACTTCTCTTGGCTTTCATTTCTATGAATGCAGAATATTTGTTTTTTTAAGTAGGAGATCCTAGAGGTTTAGTCTAACTCTTAGTTTTTTAGGGGATAAGATGAAATCTTAGAAGTTAAAATTCTCACTTTGCTTACTAATTTCACTTAGGAAATTTACCTAACTTCGGTTAAACTACTTTTGACCGGGGGCGGGGGTAACAATTATTCTCCTCAATTTTCACTAAAGCAGTTTGCTTAAAACTTTCACATAATGGAAAGATATTACAAATATAGTACCTGAAACATGGAATTTAGTCTTTGGCTTAAAAAGAAAACACAACTGAACTTGATTTCATTTTCAAAATGTCAATAGTTCTAGCAATTCTGCGTGTGTGTGCAAAGTCACTTCAATCGTGCCTGACTTTGTGACTCTATGGACTGTCGTCCACCAGGCTCCTCTGTCCTTTGGGATTCTCCAGGCAAGTATACTGGCGTGGATTGCCATGCCCTCCTCCAGGAAATCTTCCCAACCCAGGGATCAAACCCACATCTCTTATGTCTTCTGCACTGGCAGTCAAGTTCTTTACCAATAGAGCCACCTGGGAAGGTCTTTAGCAATTCTAACCTTCTGCAATTTAGCTTGATATAAAATTATTTCAGGTAGTTAAATCTTTAGTCAGATTATTTTCAAAAATGGTTAGTAGTCCTTGAGAGAGCTTTGAATTATCTTGGACATCAGCCTGTTTTGAAAAAAAAACAGTCACTTGGAAGTTATTTCTGAATATGAAGAAAACATTCTTAATCGGTCCTTCAGATACTTTAGCTGAAGATTTAATAAAATAACACATGCAAGGCACTTGGTTTGGTGATGGTGGCTAATAGTATTGTGTGCATAGTAAACTGAATTTAGAACTGATGCAGTTGATGGGTTCCTTGGGCTTGTGAACATCAGCTTGACACCCTTATCAACTGAATTTCTATTTTGTATCAGGCACTTTGCTAGTGTCAGGTATTAGCAGGCAGAAGAAAGATCATCTCTGATCACTCAAAAGCATGGTTTCCACTAGTTTTAGACAACTATAAATAATCACATTTGATCTTCCCTTGGGATGGGCCTTGTTGCTCACCTTAAATTAAGTCAAACTGGTTTTGCCATCAGAAGTTTTTGGCGTCAGAAATTTGAAGTATCAGTTTCTGTAACTTAAAAGACCAGTCATCTGGTCTTTACCTTTGTTTTATTTTCTACAGTTTTAAAATGGTTTACTTTTGTTTTAACCAAGGTTTATTTTCCTTTAGCAGTTTTCTACCCCTTTCTTTGAAACCAAGACTTTGTGAAAACTAACTTTATAGTTTGAAAATTTTGCCACTTAATTATCCTTTATAAGTTTCACTAAACACTTAGGTCTTTGACAGGAATATCTGTGATCTTTTCATCTGTTCATCCCTAATAATAGCTGAAATGAAGAATTTGCTATATGGCAGGGAGAGTTTTTAGGGAATTGCATTTATTGACTTACAACGTCTCTGTGCCCTTATAAGGGAGGCATTCTGATCTCCACCTTATAGGTAGAACACTGAGGCACAGACAACGTGAGTAAATTGCACATGGTCATAAACCAGGTGATGCTCAGAAACAGCAGAGCCAAGATTTGAACCCAGGTGTTCTTGCAGCACTACAGTGTGCCTAGCACAGTTGGTGCCCAGTGGATTTTCTATGTATTCTGACAGGTTTATCGGAGTAATTTTTTCCAATTAATTGGACAGGTTTTTCTCAGTTAATATCTGGAGCT
This sequence comes from Tragulus kanchil, assembly GCA_022376925.1. Lineage (NCBI taxonomy): Eukaryota > Metazoa > Chordata > Mammalia > Artiodactyla > Tragulidae > Tragulus > Tragulus kanchil. Next base: position 87,926,504 of record JAIOJX010000004.1, read on the forward strand.
GACTCAATCTGTATGGATCCTGGTCCATTAATTACAAAAGTAAACTAAAATTAGGCAATTGATAACATATTAGAACTTTAAAATTTACATATTTGTTAGCCCAGCCATACAGATTTCATCACAAGGAAATAGTCATGCATATGTATAGGGAATTAACTTTAGTTATGTCTAGAGAGCACCACTAATACCAATTAAAATTGTGTATTATCTAAAATCTAGATATCAGGTAATTGGGGCCAAAGCTTGACACCCTTATCAACTGAATTTCTATTTTGTATCAGGCACTTTGCTAGTGTCAGGTATTAGCAGGCAGAAGAAAGATCATCTCTGATCACTCAAAAGCATGGTTTCCACTAGTTTTAGACAACTATAAATAATCACATTTGATCTTCCCTTGGGATGGGCCTTGTTGCTCACCTTAAATTAAGTCAAACTGGTTTTGCCATCAGAAGTTTTTGGCGTCAGAAATTTGAAGTATCAGTTTCTGTAACTTAAAAGACCAGTCATCTGGTCTTTACCTTTGTTTTATTTTCTACAGTTTTAAAATGGTTTACTTTTGTTTTAACCAAGGTTTATTTTCCTTTAGCAGTTTTCTACCCCTTTCTTTGAAACCAAGACTTTGTGAAAACTAACTTTATAGTTTGAAAATTTTGCCACTTAATTATCCTTTATAAGTTTCACTAAACACTTAGGTCTTTGACAGGAATATCTGTGATCTTTTCATCTGTTCATCCCTAATAATAGCTGAAATGAAGAATTTGCTATATGGCAGGGAGAGTTTTTAGGGAATTGCATTTATTGACTTACAACGTCTCTGTGCCCTTATAAGGGAGGCATTCTGATCTCCACCTTATAGGTAGAACACTGAGGCACAGACAACGTGAGTAAATTGCACATGGTCATAAACCAGGTGATGCTCAGAAACAGCAGAGCCAAGATTTGAACCCAGGTGTTCTTGCAGCACTACAGTGTGCCTAGCACAGTTGGTGCCCAGTGGATTTTCTATGTATTCTGACAGGTTTATCGGAGTAATTTTTTCCAATTAATTGGACAGGTTTTTCTCAGTTAATATCTGGAGCTGACTCAATCTGTATGGATCCTGGTCCATTAATTACAAAAGTAAACTAAAATTAGGCAATTGATAACATATTAGAACTTTAAAATTTACATATTTGTTAGCCCAGCCATACAGATTTCATCACAAGGAAATAGTCATGCATATGTATAGGGAATTAACTTTAGTTATGTCTAGAGAGCACCACTAATACCAATTAAAATTGTGTATTATCTAAAATCTAGATATCTGGCAAAATAATATTGGTGAAACATGGGAAAATGGCAAAGTGGAAAACAGTTATAAACATTAAATTATGTTATAAAAAATACAATTGTAACATTTAAAAAGTCTCAATATATTTTTATGTGAAGTCTTATTATTGAATGGCTCATTATCTTTTCATAGGACCTACTATAATTGTAATTAAATAATTATATATTTAACAAGAGGGAAGAAAATAAATTCCTATGTACTAAGAAGTTTTCTCAAACTGCAGTTCAATCCATGACTGACTTTTGCCCCTGAGGTTTTTTGTGGCATGAGGTGGTGTGCCATTAGACAACAGTAATACTATATAACCACAAAGCTTCACTATAAGACAACAGTGCACATTCCTTTCTTTCTCCCATGACTGCAGGTCAGCTGAGTTTGGGGTGATTTAGCCTGGGCTCTGCTGCCATGGGTGCCTGAGTGCAATCTGGTTCTAGATCTGCTCCATGTATCTCTCCTATTCCTTGAACCAGCAGCTATGCAAGATGTTATGTTCTCCTTACCTGTATAGGCAGGTCTCAAGTCTCGGAGGACACCACGTCTGCTAGCTTTTTATTAGCCAAAGCAAGTTACATGATCAAACCCAGCATCAGTGGGTAGAGACGTGTTCCATCTACCATGACACCTTGGCCAAGATATAGACGTATAACACTCATGGGGAGGAATGAAAAATTGGCACAAGTAATTCAGTCTGACATAGTTAACCTTCCTCTCTTTAAACAGCATTTTCTTCCTTAGTATGCTCAGAAACAGCAGAGCCAAGATTTGAACCCAGGTGTTCTTGCAGCACTACAGTGTGCCTAGCACAGTTGGTGCCCAGTGGATTTTCTATGTATTCTGACAGGTTTATCGGAGTAATTTTTCCAATTAATTGGACAGGTTTTCTCAGTTAATATCTGGAGCTGACTCAATCTGTATGGATCCTGGTCCATTAATTACAAAAGTAAACTAAAATTAGGCAATTGATAACATATTAGAACTTTAAAATTTACATATTTGTTAGCCCAGCCATACAGATTTCATCACAAGGAAATAGTCATGCATATGTATAGGGAATTAACTTTAGTTATGTCTAGAGAGCACCACTAATACCAATTAAAATTGTGTATTATCTAAAATCTAGATATCTGGCAAAATAATATTGGTGAAACATGGGAAAATGGCAAAGTGGAAAACAGTTATAAACATTAAATTATGTTATAAAAAATACAATTGTAACATTTAAAAAGTCTCAATATATTTTTATGTGAAGTCTTATTATTGAATGGCTCATTATCTTTTCATAGGACCTACTATAATTGTAATTAAATAATTATATATTTAACAAGAGGGAAGAAAATAAATTCCTATGTACTAAGAAGTTTTCTCAAACTGCAGTTCAATCCATGACTGACTTTTGCCCCTGAGGTTTTTTGTGGCATGAGGTGGTGTGCCATTAGACAACAGTAATACTATATAACCACAAAGCTTCACTATAAGACAACAGTGCACATTCCTTTCTTTCTCCCATGACTGCAGGTCAGCTGAGTTTGGGGTGATTTAGCCTGGGCTCTGCTGCCATGGGTGCCTGAGTGCAATCTGGTTCTAGATCTGCTCCATGTATCTCTCCTATTCCTTGAACCAGCAGCTATGCAAGATGTTATGTTCTCCTTACCTGTATAGGCAGGTCTCAAGTCTCGGAGGACACCACGTCTGCTAGCTTTTTATTAGCCAAAGCAAGTTACATGATCAAACCCAGCATCAGTGGGTAGAGACGTGTTCCATCTACCATGACACCTTGGCCAAGATATAGACGTATAACACTCATGGGGAGGAATGAAAAATTGGCACAAGTAATTCAGTCTGACATAGTTAACCTTCCTCTCTTTAAACAGCATCTTTTAGAATATTTACATTTGCCTGTGTCTCAATAGTATGTGTTCATTGTGGACAGTTTAGACAATACAGAGCAACGTAAAGAAAGAAACCATAGCCCATTAGGCTACCATGAAAATACCCTTCATTGAACTTTCGATATTTTCTTTCCCAGCTAAACTTTTGAATGACTAAGAGTATTAGACCAGAAATAAAGACAACCAGTTCCTTTCTGCGGGATTGGCATTTAAACAACAGACATAGTTTACCATTCCCATCACTGCTGGATTTGTGTGTGTGTGCGTGAATCTGATGAGGTTTTATATCTTCATGGCCCACAGTTTGCTAAATAGGCACCCAGAAGCATCGTGTAAACATTGACTGAGCTTTGGAGCCCCCTGATGAGGAAAAGAAGCATTATTCAAATCATTATACAGAGTCTTAAATCTGAGCATGACTAAGTGTGCCTGAGTTCACAGCAAGGAAGCTGCAGAGTGAAGGGCAGAACCTCAGGATCTTGACTCCTGGCTTCTTGATATGCACATAATTGCCCTGAGTCCTAGTCCTGCATTCCACAACTGTGATGTTTGTGTGTCGCAGCCCTAACATTTAGAAAATGAGGGAAGACGTCTCTTATGCAGAGTTGTGTTTCTCAAAACATTCTTGGGTTGTTTAGAACGTAAAATAAGAGGAACTTATGTATGTGTGTCACATGCACATAATAATAAATCAACTTTGGAGAGAATATAAATGAGAACTGCTAAAGCTGTTAGCATTGTTGTATTCTATCTGGGGAGGAAACTGAGAGATTGTTCCTGCTTTGGATTATGGAAATCTGTTGGGGATAACATCTCAAAAAGGCATTTCAGGGAATTTTACTTCACCTTTCTCCTATTCCTTGAACCAGCAGCTATGCAAGATGTTATGTTCTCCTTACCTGTATAGGCAGGTCTCAAGTCTCGGAGGACACCACGTCTGCTAGCTTTTATTAGCCAAAGCAAGTTACATGATCAAACCCAGCATCAGTGGGTAGAGACGTGTTCCATCTACCATGACACCTTGGCCAAGATATAGACGTATAACACTCATGGGGAGGAATGAAAAATTGGCACAAGTAATTCAGTCTGACATAGTTAACCTTCCTCTCTTTAAACAGCATCTTTTAGAATATTTACATTTGCCTGTGTCTCAATAGTATGTGTTCATTGTGGACAGTTTAGACAATACAGAGCAACGTAAAGAAAGAAACCATAGCCCATTAGGCTACCATGAAAATACCCTTCATTGAACTTTCGATATTTTCTTTCCCAGCTAAACTTTTGAATGACTAAGAGTATTAGACCAGAAATAAAGACAACCAGTTCCTTTCTGGGATTGGCATTTAAACAACAGACATAGTTTACCATTCCCATCACTGCTGGATTTGTGTGTGTGTGCGTGAATCTGATGAGGTTTTATATCTTCATGGCCCACAGTTTGCTAAATAGGCACCCAGAAGCATCGTGTAAACATTGACTGAGCTTTGGAGCCCCCTGATGAGGAAAAGAAGCATTATTCAAATCATTATACAGAGTCTTAAATCTGAGCATGACTAAGTGTGCCTGAGTTCACAGCAAGGAAGCTGCAGAGTGAAGGGCAGAACCTCAGGATCTTGACTCCTGGCTTCTTGATATGCACATAATTGCCCTGAGTCCTAGTCCTGCATTCCACAACTGTGATGTTTGTGTGTCGCAGCCCTAACATTTAGAAAATGAGGGAAGACGTCTCTTATGCAGAGTTGTGTTTCTCAAAACATTCTTGGGTTGTTTAGAACGTAAAATAAGAGGAACTTATGTATGTGTGTCACATGCACATAATAATAAATCAACTTTGGAGAGAATATAAATGAGAACTGCTAAAGCTGTTAGCATTGTTGTATTCTATCTGGGGAGGAAACTGAGAGATTGTTCCTGCTTTGGATTATGGAAATCTGTTGGGGGATAACATCTGAAAATTCAAAAAAAGGCATTTCAGGATGAATTTTACTTCAAGAGGGAAAGGGAAAACAAATGCAATCACAGAAAACATTCTTTTCTTTAAAATTAATTTGAAGGCTCTTATCGGTGCTGTGTAGAGTTGAGTAGATTTCTCTTCCTATTTACATAAAATATAGCTATGTTATAGGTAGCCTTACTTTTGTTGTTTAGTTACTAAATCGTGTCCAACTCTTGTGTGGAGTACTGTTTGTAGCCTGCCAGATTCCTCTGTCCATGGGATTCTCCAGGCAAAAATACTGGAGTGAGTTGTCATTTCCTTCTTCAGGGGATCTTCCTGACCCAGGGATTAAACCCGCGTCTCCTGCACTGGCAGGCAGATTCTTTACCTCTGAATCACCAGGGGAGCCCAGATAGCCTTGGTGTTCAGTGAGTATTACACCTGAATACTCTTGTATGTGCTCTGGATTTGTTCTTATTTGTAATACCATCAAAAGAATGCCTATATAAAAATGGTGTAGGTTAGGATAATGCCTCATGTTACAGCATGCAAACCAAAATATTTCTGAGGCTTAACAAGTAGTCATATATTTCTGGCTCATCTAAGTTGTCGGGTTATCAGGCAGCTCTCTCCCTCTTGATGAGTTTGTGCTCAGTTGCTCAGTCATGTCCGACTCTTTGTGATGCCACGGGCTGTAACCTGCCAGGCTCCCCTGTCCACGGGATTCTCCAGGCAAGAATACCAGAGTGGGCTGCCATTTCTCCCTCCACAGAATCTTCCCTACCCAGGAATCAAACCCATGTTCTTTGTGTTTCTTGCGTTGACAGATGGATTCTTTACCACTGAGCCAACGCGGAAGAACCTGATGAGTTAGGGACCCACATTCCTTCCCCCTTCTGATTTGGCTCTTTATATATATAGATATATAATTAAAAAAATTTTTTGGCTTCTATGTATTGTGTCACATGCATAATAATAAATCAACTTTGGAGAGAATATAAATGAGAACTGCTAAAGCTGTTAGCATTGTTGTATTCTATCTGGGGAGGAAACTGAGAGATTGTTCCTGCTTTGGATTATGGAAATCTGTTGGGGGATAACATCTGAAAATTCAAAAAAAGGCATTTCAGGATGAATTTTACTTCAAGAGGGAAAGGGAAAACAAATGCAATCACAGAAAACATTCTTTTCTTTAAAATTAATTTGAAGGCTCTTATCGGTGCTGTGTAGAGTTGAGTAGATTTCTCTTCCTATTTACATAAAATATAGCTATGTTATAGGTAGCCTTACTTTTGTTGTTTAGTTACTAAATCGTGTCCAACTCTTGTGTGGAGTACTGTTTGTAGCCTGCCAGATTCCTCTGTCCATGGGATTCTCCAGGCAAAAATACTGGAGTGAGTTGTCATTTCCTTCTTCAGGGGATCTTCCTGACCCAGGGATTAAACCCGCGTCTCCTGCACTGGCAGGCAGATTCTTTACCTCTGAATCACCAGGGGAGCCCAGATAGCCTTGGTGTTCAGTGAGTATTACACCTGAATACTCTTGTATGTGCTCTGGATTTGTTCTTATTTGTAATACCATCAAAAGAATGCCTATATAAAAATGGTGTAGGTTAGGATAATGCCTCATGTTACAGCATGCAAACCAAAATATTTCTGAGGCTTAACAAGTAGTCATATATTTCTGGCTCATCTAAGTTGTCGGGTTATCAGGCAGCTCTCTCCCTCTTGATGAGTTTGTGCTCAGTTGCTCAGTCATGTCCGACTCTTTGTGATGCCACGGGCTGTAACCTGCCAGGCTCCCCTGTCCACGGGATTCTCCAGGCAAGAATACCAGAGTGGGCTGCCATTTCTCCCTCCACAGAATCTTCCCTACCCAGGAATCAAACCCATGTTCTTTGTGTTTCTTGCGTTGACAGATGGATTCTTTACCACTGAGCCAACGCGGAAGAACCTGATGAGTTAGGGACCCACATTCCTTCCCCCTTCTGATTTGGCTCTTTATATATATAGATATATAATTAAAAGAAATTTTTTTGGCTTCTTTTGTTGATTTTTTATTTATTTATTTTCATCCATCTTTATTCTTTGGCCTGTGTGGGCCTCCCACTGTAGCGGCCTCTCTCATTACAGAGCACCGGTTCTAGACACATACACTCCAGAGAGCTGGCTCATAATCGGACACACCGGCCCAGACGCTCTGTGGCACATGGGATCTTACCAGGCCAGGGATCAAACTAGTACCCCTTGCACTGCAAGGCAGACTCTTTACCCACTGAACCACCAGGGATGCCCTGACTCTTTTTTATGGCCTCGAGATAGTTTTTTTCTAGCTGGTGGGAGTGGAAGGAGAGAGAAGAAAAATGGTTCTGACTTCCTAGAAGTCCCATCCTGGAAGAGACACACTGTATTTCCATTCCCATTCATTTAATAAGATCCCTTCAGGGCTTCCTCTGGTGGTCCAGTGGGTAAGGACACCGCCTTGCAGTGCAAGGGGCGCCAGTTCGAGCCCTGGCCTGGGAAGATCCCACGTGCCGTGGAGCGGCTGGAGTGATGTGTCCAATCACCGAGCCGGAGCTCTGGAGCGCATGTGCCCAGAGCCAGTGCTCTGCAACGACAGACGCCACCGCGATGGGAAGCTCACAGGAGCCAAAGAACAAAGATGAATGAAAATAGAGAAATGAAAGACCAAAAGAAGTGGCGCACCCACTCCCCTCCCTCCCCAACCCGACCCCCACCCAAAGTAAATAAATAAATAAATAAATCTTAAAAAAAAAAAAAAAAAGATCCCTTCATATAGGCAGAGTCAAATTCAAGGCTAATACTGGAATTAGGGGAGTGCTAGGAACTGTGGTCCCTGCCTGACTGTTGTCTCTGAGGCCAGCTACACAAGAGACAGGGGAGACTGAGAAATAGATTTTAATAAAAAGATTTAGTGTGATTAGTTTTTAGTATATTAGGTCTGAAATGCCTGTGAGGCCCATTGAGTTGGAAGTTCCTGGGAGGACTGTGCGATAGCAGAAGCAGAGAGACATGTTTTAAGAAGGAAAGGGTTGGCTGCATCTAAAAGAACAAGATAAGGAGAAGAAGTTGTCATTGAATTCAACAGTGTAGTTACAGGAAACCTTTGAGGAGAGTGATGAAATGTGGCTGGAACCTAGAGTGAACTAGCTTAGGAGCAAATGGCAGTGAAGGACCTCGAGGTAGCCCACAGGTTGGTGAGAGAGTAGAGAGCTCTTTGGAGAACATGTGCAGTGTGAGAGACTAGAGAAAATGGGTATGAGCTGGAAGGGTATGGGGGCCAACAGGGCCCATCTTCATGTGGGAGCCATAGAACCATGTTTGTAAAGTGTTGAAGATGGTTCATAAGAGGTGACAGCCAGGGATGTCAAGTGCTTTGGAAGCACCCAGCAGGCTATCAAGAGCTCATGCAAAATGTTTGTCCTTTGGAGCGAGAGAGGTGCTTCCTTCCTCGTAGTAGGAGGAAGGAGGAGAGAATGGATTCAAAAGCAGGTGGTTTAGGTACATCCATACCGTGAACTAATCCTCAGCAATAAAAATGAACAGATTACCAATTGTTTACTGAAAAACACACACACACACAATTTAAAAGTTGAGAATTAAGTTTTATTCAGTGAACTTGCTGAGGACTTAAACCAGCTGCTCAGACTGTTCTCAAGAGGTAAGGAAGAAGCCAGGCTATTGAGGAGTTTTTGGAAACAATAACAACAAAAACGGGTAGCAGGAACATCAAAAGATAAGTGCTAATTCAGGAAAAGCACACATCTCAAGTTAATGAATGTAGCTCTTGTTTGTTTATGGGAAGATACAAGGGTCTGGGCTCACTGAAATGTTCCTTTGATATGCAGCCTAGCTATCTAGGGCCAACATCCTGCTTTTCTCCCCCTGAATTCCCTCAGGGTACACATTTGGGAGGCAGCTGCAGTGGTGGCTGCTGGCTTGATGGCTGTAACATCGTTGATGGCAGGTGACATTCTTTATCCAGGGGATGCACGTGACAGCCTGGGTGAATCTCTACGAAAAAAAGAGTTTTTTAACGAAAACGCTAAGAACATCTGAAATGCCTGTGAGGCCCATTGAGTTGGAAGTTCCTGGGAGGACTGTGCGATAGCAGAAGCAGAGAGACATGTTTTAAGAAGGAAAGGGTTGGCTGCATCTAAAAGAACAAGATAAGGAGAAGAAGTTGTCATTGAATTCAACAGTGTAGTTACAGGAAACCTTTGAGGAGAGTGATGAAATGTGGCTGGAACCTAGAGTGAACTAGCTTAGGAGCAAATGGCAGTGAAGGACCTCGAGGTAGCCCACAGGTTGGTGAGAGAGTAGAGAGCTCTTTGGAGAACATGTGCAGTGTGAGAGACTAGAGAAAATGGGTATGAGCTGGAAGGGTATGGGGGCCAACAGGGCCCATCTTCATGTGGGAGCCATAGAACCATGTTTGTAAAGTGTTGAAGATGGTTCATAAGAGGTGACAGCCAGGGATGTCAAGTGCTTTGGAAGCACCCAGCAGGCTATCAAGAGCTCATGCAAAATGTTTGTCCTTTGGAGCGAGAGAGGTGCTTCCTTCCTCGTAGTAGGAGGAAGGAGGAGAGAATGGATTCAAAAGCAGGTGGTTTAGGTACATCCATACCGTGAACTAATCCTCAGCAATAAAAATGAACAGATTACCAATGGTTTACTGAAAACACACACACACACAATTTAAAAGTTGAGAATTAAGTTTTATTCAGTGAACTTGCTGAGGACTTAAACCAGCTGCTCAGACTGTTCTCAAGAGGTAAGGAAGAAGCCAGGCTATTGAGGAGTTTTTGGAAACAATAACAACAAAAACGGGTAGCAGGAACATCAAAAGATAAGTGCTAATTCAGGAAAAGCACACATCTCAAGTTAATGAATGTAGCTCTTGTTTGTTTATGGGAAGATACAAGGGTCTGGGCTCACTGAAATGTTCCTTTGATATGCAGCCTAGCTATCTAGGGCCAACATCCTGCTTTTCTCCCCCTGAATTCCCTCAGGGTACACATTTGGGAGGCAGCTGCAGTGGTGGCTGCTGGCTTGATGGCTGTAACATCGTTGATGGCAGGTGACATTCTTTATCCAGGGGATGCACGTGACAGCCTGGGTGAATCTCTAGAGAATTATACCGAGTAAAAAAGAAAAACAAGAGGTTACATGCTGTATAATTTCATTTCTATATAGTATTCTTGAAATGACAAAATTATAGAACTAGAGAACAGATTAGAGGTTGTTGAGACTTGAGGAGGACAGGGGAGGGAAGTACGTGTGGCTAGGAATTGGCAACAGGAGAAATTCTGCAGTGGTGAAAATGTTCTGTATGTTGACTGTATCAAAGTCATTATCCTGGTCATGATCATACACCATAGTTTCGTAAGTTGTTGTCGGGGTGTGTGTGCATGCACAATCAGTTGTGTCCGACTCTTTGTGACCCCATGGACTGTAGCCTGTCAGGCTCCTCTGTCCATGGGATTCTCCAGGCAAGAATTCTGGAGTGGATTGCCATGCCTTTCTCTATTGTAAGATGTTACCATTATTTAATTGGGCTTTAGTTGCTTTACAATGTTGATAGTTTCTACTGTATAAGTGAGTCAGCAATGTGTATACATATATCTCTCTGCTTGGACCTCCCTGCTACCCCTCTAGGTCATCACAGAGCACCGAGCTGAGCTCCCTGTGCTTTACAGTAACTTCTCACCACTGTCTATTTCACATACTTGCAGGGCAGAAATAGAGATGTTACTGTTGCGGGTAACTGGGTAAAGGATATTAAGGATCTATTTCTTACACCTGCATGTAAACCTACAGTTATTTCAGAATAGGTTTAATTTTAAAGTATGCCCTTTCCAGATCGGTGAATTTTTTTTGGCCTCTTTCATTGGTTCTTTATTTACTTATTTTCATCCATCTTAATTCTTTGGCCTCTGTGGGCCTCCCATTGCAGTGGCCTCTCTCCTTGCAGGGCACCGGCTCTGGGCACATGAGCTCCAGAGCACTGACTGGTAATTGGACACGCCGATTCAGTCCCTCTGCGGCATGTAGGATCTTCCTGTGCCAGGGTTCAACCGTGCCCCTTGCACTTTAAGGCAGACTCTTTACCCACTGGACCACCAGGGAAGCACCCAGATCGGTGATATATTTTTTTTTAACATCTGTTTTTTTTTTTTTTTAAATAACCTTTATTTTGGTTTTAACTTTTGAGGGACTTGAGTTATACCGAGTAAAAAAGAAAAACAAGAGGTTACATGCTGTATAATTTCATTTCTATATAGTATTCTTGAAATGACAAAATTATAGAACTAGAGAACAGATTAGAGGTTGTTGAGACTTGAGGAGGACAGGGGTGGTAAGTACGTGTGGCTAGGAATTGGCAACAGGAGAAATTCTGCAGTGGTGAAAATGTTCTGTATGTTGACTGTATCAAAGTCATTATCCTGGTCATGATCATACACCATAGTTTCGTAAGTTGTTGTCGGGGTGTGTGTGCATGCACAATCAGTTGTGTCCGACTCTTTGTGACCCCATGGACTGTAGCCTGTCAGGCTCCTCTGTCCATGGGATTCTCCAGGCAAGAATTCTGGAGTGGATTGCCATGCCTTTCTCTATTGTAAGATGTTACCATTATTTAATTGGGCTTTAGTTGCTTTACAATGTTGATAGTTTCTACTGTATAAGTGAGTCAGCAATGTGTATACATATATCTCTCTGCTTGGACCTCCCTGCTACCCCTCTAGGTCATCACAGAGCACCGAGCTGAGCTCCCTGTGCTTTACAGTAACTTCTCACCACTGTCTATTTCACATACTTGCAGGGCAGAAATAGAGATGTTACTGTTGCGGGTAACTGGGTAAAGGATATTAAGGATCTATTTCTTACACCTGCATGTAAACCTACAGTTATTTCAGAATAGGTTTAATTTTAAAGTATGCCCTTTCCAGATCGGTGAATTTTTTTTGGCCTCTTTCATTGGTTCTTTATTTACTTATTTTCATCCATCTTAATTCTTTGGCCTCTGTGGGCCTCCCATTGCAGTGGCCTCTCTCCTTGCAGGGCACCGGCTCTGGGCACATGAGCTCCAGAGCACTGACTGGTAATTGGACACGCCGATTCAGTCCCTCTGCGGCATGTAGGATCTTCCTGTGCCAGGGTTCGAACCGGTGCCCCCTTGCACTTTAAGGCAGACTCTTTACCCACTGGACCACCAGGGAAGCACCCAGATCGGTGATATATTTTTTTTTAACATCTGTTTTTTTTTTTTTTTTAAATAACCTTTATTTTGCTTTTAACTTTTACAGAGTTTTGTTGTTTACAGATATGTATGTTTCCAGATTAGTCATATGTATATCCTCCCCTTCCCACCCCTCCCAACCATCACACAGCACCCCTGAAGGTTACCCTTTTCTCACAGAGCAATGACTATAGCTATTTTCTTTACTTATGATAGTACAGGCCTTCATGCTACTTGCTTTATGCCTCCCACCCTCTGTTCCTTCCCCACAATGTCCATATGTCCACTGTCCATGTCTGTCTTTCTGTCGCTTCACTGCGTGTGCCATCGTCACCATCCTACTAGATTCCATATATATGTATTAATATACTGTATTTGTCCTTCTCTTTCTGACTGACTTCACTTTTTATGATATGTTCTAGATCCAACCACCTCATTAGGTCTGATTCTTCTGCATTTCTCTTTACAGCTGTGTAGTATTCCATTGTATATATGTCTCAGAGCTTTTGGATCCATTCGTTCGTCGATGGGCATCTAGGTTGCTTCCATGTTCTAGCTATTGTATAGAGAGCTGCAATGAACATTGGGGTACAGGTACTTCTTTCAGATTTGATTTCATCAGAGTATAAGCCTAAGAGTGGGATTGCTGGGTCATAGGGTGCTTCTATTTTTAGTTTTTTAAGGAATCTCCAGGCTGTCTTCCATAGAGGCTGTATCAGTCTACATTCCCACCAGCAATGCAGGAGTGTTCCCTTTTCTCCACACCCTCTCCAGCATTTATTGTCTGTGGATTTGTGGATGATGGCCATTCTAACAGGTGTGAGATGATATCTCATTGTAGTTTTGATTTGCATTTCTCTAATTATTAGTGAAGTTGAGCATCGTTTCATGTGTTTTTGGGCCATCTGTCTGTCGTCATTGGAGAGGTGTCTGTTTAGGTCCTTTTCCCATTTTTTGATTGGGTTGTTCATTTTTCCAGTGCTGAGTTGTCTGAGTTGCTTGTAGATTTTGGAGATTAATTCTTTGTCTGTTGTTTCATTTGCTATGATTTTCTCCCATTCTGTGGGCTGTCTGTTCAGCTTTTTTGTGATTTCTTTTGCTGTACAAAAGCTTTTAAGTTTCATGAGGTCCCACATGTTCATCTGTCTTTTTAGTTCCTCTATTCTAGTAGGTGGGTCAGAGAAGATCTTGCTTTGATTGATGTCCTTGAGGGTTTTGCCTATATTCTCCTCTAAGAGTTTGATGGTTTCTGGTCTTACATTTAGGTCTTTAATCCATTTTGAGTTGATCTTTGTGCATGGTGTTAGGGAATGTTCCAACTTCATTTTTTTGCATGTAGCTGTCCAATTTTCCCAGCACCATTTGTTGAAGAGGCTGTCTTTGTCCCATTTTATAGTTTCGCCTCCTTTGTCAAAAATAAGGTACCCATAGGTGCGTGGCTTTATCTCTGGGTTCTCAATCTTGTTCCACTGGTCAATATTTCTGTTTTTGTGCCAGTACCATACTGTCTTGATGACTGTTGCTTTGTAGTAGAGTCTGAAGTTGGGGAGGCTGATCTCTCCAGCTCCATTTTTCTTCCTCAGGATTGCTTTGGCTATTTGAAGTCTTTGGTGTTTCTATATGAACTGTGTTATTCTTTGGTCTAGTTCTGTGAAGAATGTCATTGGTAGTTTGATAGGGATCGCATTGAATCTATAGATGACATTTGGTAGTATGGTCATTTTCACAATATTGATTCTTCCAATCCAGGAACATGGAATCTCTCTCCATCTGTTTAAGTCTTCTTTAATGTCTCTCATGAGTGTCTTGTAATTTTCTGTGTACATTTCTTTTGTTTCTTTGGGTTGGTTTATTCCTAGATATTTGATTCTTTTGGTTGCAATGGTAAAGGGGATTGCCTCTTTGATTTCATTTTCTGATTTTTCATTCTAAGAGGGAAGTTTATAGCAATTCAATCCCACCTCAAGAAACTAGGAAAATCTCAAACAGACGACCTAACCTTATGCTTAAAACAACTGGAGAAAGAAGAACAAAAACACCCCAAAGCCAGGAGAAGAAGGGAAATCATAAAGATTAGAGCAGAAATAAATGAAAAAGAAACGAAAGAAACAGTAGTAAAGATAAATAAAAAGCTGGTTCTTTGAAAAGGTAAATAAAATTGACACACCACTGGCCAGACTCATCAAGAAAAAGAGAGAGAAGAACCAGATCACTAAAATCAAAAATGAAAAAGGAGAGATTACAACAGATAATGCAAAAATCCAAAAGATTCTGAGACTATTATGAACAACTCTATGGCACCAAACTGGACAACCTGGAAGAAATGGACAGTTTCTTAGAGAAGATTAATCTCCCAAGACTCAACCAGGAAGAAATAGAAACTATGAACAAGCCAATCACAAGCTCAGAAATTGACTTTGTGATCAAAAATCTATCCAAAAATAAAAGCCCAGGGCCAGATGGTTTCACAAGTGAATTCTACCAAACATTTAAAGAAGAGCTAATGCCTGTCCTTCTAAAACTCTTCCAAAAAATTGTACAGGAAGGAACACTTCCAAACACATTCTATGAGGCCACCATCACCGTGATACCAAAGCCAGGCAAAGACAACACAAAAAAAGAAAATTATAGGCCAGATCAGTGATTTTAATAATTTTTTTTTCATGAAAAGCAGGTGGCTAAGTCGATTTAGTGACTTTACTTCACAGTGCATTATGAGATACCAGGGTGAGTTTGGGAAAGGTTATATGAGAACTGTCCAGAGAAGGAAGTCTAAAATGGTCTTAGAAAATAAGAAGGAGAGCTATAAATGTAGTAGGGTTTCTTGGAAGCACCAGCAGTCCATTTAAGGTCTTCGATCATGAACATGAAGTCTGTGTTCATGTTTGAGGGAAAGTTTAAAGCACTAGGGAAATTTAAAGCACTTGAGAATATCAGTTCCACTGGACGTTGCAGAGAGGCCTCGTGCATGCCCATGAGAGCCATAGGGAAGGTGGGGTCGAGCTGCATAAGCGTAAGGGAGAGGGGTTTTGCTGCCCAGCGTGGAATTTTCCAGGGGTAGAGCCAAAGCCCGTGGGAGCTTGGAAGCGCAGTAGTGTTGTAGACAGAGTGGTGGGTGGGCTGAATTAACCAGCCTGTGAAGGATGACCAGTATGTCAATACTCTGAAATCTGACATGTTTTAAACTGTTTAAAGCGCAAACATCTTTGCCACTGTTGTGAATGGTATTCTCATGTTGCCCTTGATTTGGGTTCTTGGCTGTTGGCCAACAGAAAAAATATCCAGATAATTCATGTTTTAGATTATACTGGCTTAAAAACATCCTGCTTCTATTTGCTTTACTATTTCTCAATACTTCAAAATTTTCTACTTGGAGGGCATATAACTGGGGGCAGGGATTCTTTTCAGTTGGTTTAGTGTTCTGTTTTGGAATGTGTAACATTGTGTACTTCATCAGCAATGGTTTACCAGGCTGAAGAATATATCTAAGGATTTTTCTGAGTCACTGAGCAAACGAAAGCTTTGTGATCAAAAATCTATCCAAAAATAAAAGCCCAGGGCCAGATGGTTTCACAAGTGAATTCTACCAAACATTTAAAGAAGAGCTAATGCCTGTCCTTCTAAAACTCTTCCAAAAAATTGTACAGGAAGGAACACTTCCAAACACATTCTATGAGGCCACCATCACCGTGATACCAAAGCCAGGCAAAGACAACACAAAAAAAGAAAATTATAGGCCAGATCAGTGATTTTAATAATTTTTTTTTCATGAAAAGCAGGTGGCTAAGTCGATTTAGTGACTTTACTTCACAGTGCATTATGAGATACCAGGGTGAGTTTGGGAAAGGTTATATGAGAACTGTCCAGAGAAGGAAGTCTAAAATGGTCTTAGAAAATAAGAAGGAGAGCTATAAATGTAGTAGGGTTTCTTGGAAGCACCAGCAGTCCATTTAAGGTCTTCGATCATGAACATGAAGTCTGTGTTCATGTTTGAGGGAAAGTTTAAAGCACTAGGGAAATTTAAAGCACTTGAGAATATCAGTTCCACTGGACGTTGCAGAGAGGCCTCGTGCATGCCCATGAGAGCCATAGGGAAGGTGGGGTCGAGCTGCATAAGCGTAAGGGAGAGGGGTTTTGCTGCCCAGCGTGGAATTTTCCAGGGGTAGAGCCAAAGCCCGTGGGAGCTTGGAAGCGCAGTAGTGTTGTAGACAGAGTGGTGGGTGGGCTGAATTAACCAGCCTGTGAAGGATGACCAGTATGTCAATACTCTGAAATCTGACATGTTTTAAACTGTTTAAAGCGCAAACATCTTTGCCACTGTTGTGAATGGTATTCTCATGTTGCCCTTGATTTGGGTTCTTGGCTGTTGGCCAACAGAAAAAATATCCAGATAATTCATGTTTTAGATTATACTGGCTTAAAAACATCCTGCTTCTATTTGCTTTACTATTTCTCAATACTTCAAAATTTTCTACTTGGAGGGCATATAACTGGGGGCAGGGATTCTTTTCAGTTGGTTTAGTGTTCTGTTTTGGAATGTGTAACATTGTGTACTTCATCAGCAATGGTTTACCAGGCTGAAGAATATATCTAAGGATTTTTCTGAGTCACTGAGCAAACGAAAGGAAAAATCGATTATCATCTTCTTTTTGGTGAGGGTGCCTGATTTTAAGTAGCCTTTAATGATCACTTGCTGGTAGTTCTATTTTTGGTTTCTTAAGGAACCTCCATATTGTTCCTTATAGGGGGATGGGGGAAATGTTGGTGGGAGTGAAGTTTACGAGAGAAGGGATGTATGTCTATATATATAGCTGATTCACATCATTGTGCAGCAGAAACTAACAACACATTGTAAAGCAATTATACTCTTTTTCTCTTTTTTTAACAAACCGAACACCCTTGCTGTCTTCACTTTTCCTATGTCAGTTTAAGTCCGGGTATTTTGTTTGCTATCTAGGTGTTCTAATTAGAAGATGGTGACTGGGCATACTTTGTATTTGCAACATCTCCTTGTCAGAGTCGGAAGATCTCCTGAGACTCATTTAATGGGGTATGCAGCTGCTCTCCCACTCCTCTGGCAGATGCTGCCTCCCCGTGGCTGGCTGTTGGGGGCCTTCTGCTGTAGCTCTTCAACAATGCAGATGGCCTACCCATGAGTCATTGCTCCTAGTGACAACGGGGAGCATCACGTGGTGGGTTCCAGGTCCTGGTTAGGGTCCCCAAAGCAATTTATCTCTCTTCCTATCCCTCTCCTAGATTTCTGTTTCTTTTTCTGTCACTCCCCCTTATTTCCTATGTTGAAGTGTGAATCTATAAATAATGGACCTTCGTTATTCCTGCTGCTCAGGGATTGTCAAGTGGCCACTTTGCTCAGAGCCAGGCTGCAGAGTCCTATTTGCAGCTCACTTCTCTCCCTCAGACATTTTGCACCACTGAACGCATCCCAGGAGTGCTATCAGGCATGGGATGAGAATCAAGGGAAGGGCCTACATAAAGACTGGAGGACTCAAAATTGTTGCTCGTATACCAAGAGTCAGATGAAAGACTGGGCTGTTTGCTTTGATGTGTGCAGGAGCTCCAGAGAGGGCTGGCAGCCATGCTAGATCAGCAAATCCGGCTCTTCAGAAGTCCTTTTTCCAGTTCTGTACCAGATAGAGTTTGAAGGACTTAAAATTAGTCTTGAGTGTTAATTAAGAACATGTTGTTGCTGGAAGACCTGATTTCTGTTAAGTTTCTTCAAGTGCATTCTGTGAGGCAAAAGGCACCTTGAGCCTTAAATTGTTCTGACATAGAGTTCCAAGACTGCTAGTCTTGGAACCTCAGTTGCATACTGAGGTAGAGCTAAACCATGATCAGCGCAAAGTGGCATTCTGGACCTTCCTGTATATGCCGGTTGTGATCAAACACATGATCTGAAATTCTCCAAAGAAACCCCAAAGATGAAAGGTCATTTAAAGTTTTCATTAGCATTATTAAAGATTGTATGTGTCCAGATATATTTATATAAGGAAGTTTTCTATACCAATAATTTAAAAAAATAAAAGGAACACTTTTCCTATGTCAGTTTAAGTCCGGGTATTTTGTTTGCTATCTAGGTGTTCTAATTAGAAGATGGTGACTGGGCATACTTTGTATTTGCAACATCTCCTTGTCAGAGTCGGAAGATCTCCTGAGACTCATTTAATGGGGTATGCAGCTGCTCTCCCACTCCTCTGGCAGATGCTGCCTCCCCGTGGCTGGCTGTTGGGGGCCTTCTGCTGTAGCTCTTCAACAATGCAGATGGCCTACCCATGAGTCATTGCTCCTAGTGACAACGGGGAGCATCACGTGGTGGGTTCCAGGTCCTGGTTAGGGTCCCCAAAGCAATTTATCTCTCTTCCTATCCCTCTCCTAGATTTCTGTTTCTTTTTCTGTCACTCCCCCTTATTTCCTATGTTGAAGTGTGAATCTATAAATAATGGACCTTCGTTATTCCTGCTGCTCAGGGATTGTCAAGTGGCCACTTTGCTCAGAGCCAGGCTGCAGAGTCCTATTTGCAGCTCACTTCTCTCCCTCAGACATTTTGCACCACTGAACGCATCCCAGGAGTGCTATCAGGCATGGGATGAGAATCAAGGGAAGGGCCTACATAAAGACTGGAGGACTCAAAATTGTTGCTCGTATACCAAGAGTCAGATGAAAGACTGGGCTGTTTGCTTTGATGTGTGCAGGAGCTCCAGAGAGGGCTGGCAGCCATGCTAGATCAGCAAATCCGGCTCTTCAGAAGTCCTTTTTCCAGTTCTGTACCAGATAGAGTTTGAAGGACTTAAAATTAGTCTTGAGTGTTAATTAAGAACATGTTGTTGCTGGAAGACCTGATTTCTGTTAAGTTTCTTCAAGTGCATTCTGTGAGGCAAAAGGCACCTTGAGCCTTAAATTGTTCTGACATAGAGTTCCAAGACTGCTAGTCTTGGAACCTCAGTTGCATACTGAGGTAGAGCTAAACCATGATCAGCGCAAAGTGGCATTCTGGACCTTCCTGTATATGCCGGTTGTGATCAAACACATGATCTGAAATTCTCCAAAGAAACCCCAAAGATGAAAGGTCATTTAAAGTTTTCATTAGCATTATTAAAGATTGTATGTGTCCAGATATATTTATATAAGGAAGTTTTCTATACCAATTAGACTAAGGAAGAAACTTAACGGAAAGAAACCAATGATGTAAAAATTAGGTCTCCCAAAGCAATCTCTGTCTGTCTCTCTCCTAGTTTTCTCTCTCTGCTTCTTTTTCTGTCTTTTCCCCTTATTTCTTGTATTCTAGTGTGATTCTATAAATGATGTACTTTGGTTATTCCTGATTAAAAAATGAAGTTATTGAATCCATATGTGAAAAGTTTAAGTAGCTTGTCCTTTAAATTTTTTAAAATAGAAAATTGATTTTAGGTTTTCTATCAAAGGGTTGAATATTTTGAAGGGGCATAATCATATTCCCTTCTTTTCTTCCCAGTTTTTTTTTTTTTTTTGCAGTACTTCCCTGAGAATCTGTTTAACTCTGATTGGGTAGACTGAGGCCTGAGCATGGATGGACATGGTTTTCCTCTTGCTCCTTTATGCTTTGTGTACGTGTAGGTTCTGAGAAGAATGCTGATTCCAAGCTTGAGCTATCTATACAGTTGGAATATATATATATATATATATATATATATATATATATATATGTATGTATGTATGTATATAAGCTTGGATACATACACAGTTTCATATGTGCATTGTCTTTAAGAGATAAAGTGATTTTAGATGCCTGTGACTCTTCAGCATATAAGAGAAAGTCACAGAGGTTGAATGGATGGTATTATAGTTAAGAATATGAAATTATGAATTCAAATAATGGAAAATTAGTATTGATTATTGAGTCCCACATACAGCGCTCTTTGAGTCACTGGGGAGAGGAAGGCAAGGAAGATGGTGGGTGCTTCCATCTCCTACCACACTGGAGCCCGTGTGTGAAGTTGGACCTAGGTAGTGCTGATGCTCTTGTGGTGATATTTTCTTATAGACAATCCAGCTGCAGTGCAGCTGCCCAAAGGTGCATGTGGATGCTAACTGCACATGTGCTGGAATCAGTAAATTAGACCACACACAAGTCCGGGAAAGCACAGGCATGGCAGCCAGATACAACACAGTAGTAACTAGGGAAGATGCAGATACGGAGAATGGAATACCTGAATTACACTGAGCTGGGGGTGAAGAGCGGGGAAGCAAGTGACTTGTCTGGGTGGAGATAGTGTCTCATCATCTATACCAATTTTTCAAGGTGTGATGAGAAGGGCCTGAAATGGGGCTCTGAGGCTCAGATGTTTGTCCCACGTCATCTGCTCCATAGCTAGGCCTTCATTTCTGGTTCTCAACCTTCTCCTTTGTCAAATAAGTCCACTGAACCAGATACTCTCAAGGTCCCTTAGAGATTCAGTAATAAATGCTCTTTGTCACCAAAATGAGGAGTAGACAGAGTCTTTGCAGAACCTGGTTTGCTTCATTTTCTCCCTTCGCACTTCCCTCCTGTCTCCACTGCTGAGTGGGCAAGCCCACCTCCTTTGCTGGAGCAGCATGTTCTGTCCAATGAGACTGAGTACACCAGGCCATCCATCTCCGGTTTAAAACTCATTTTCATGGACTAATCAATGATCAGGAATGTAGACTTATTTTTAACTTCCTGGATGGAAATTGAAAATGAAGCTGACTTTTTGTCATCTCCATAGGAACAAGAGTAGGCAAAGAAATGCAAATGCCACCAGCCAGGATGTTTAAAGATTGATAAAAATTAGTGTTTCTGATGTATTAATGACTCTGGTGGTGGTAGCCTGCATTTGTCATTGTCATGTCCTATTGTCATTCAAGTACTTAATCAATGCACATTGTCAAGGCTAAATTTATTTTCTTGTATCTGCCTGGCCAGATCATTTCTCTGTTTTTGACAGTACTGGCTCAGGCCCCTGCATCGCACCAGGGCCTGAAGGGAGAGCTGAAGGGAAGCCCCTTCCTTGCTTTTTAACTCCTTACTGACTTGATCCCTAGAGGGTAAAACTTTTGAAAAGAGACAATAGTACCATTTAAAAGTCTGTCTCTGTCTTCCTGAATAAGAACACAGGTGGAGTCATGACCCCTGTGTAAATTATTACCACTGCACCAAATTAGGCTTGAAGAAAAAAATTTTTTTTGAAGAATTATGTTTAAGGTACCTTAGCTTTCCGTTTCCAAGTCCCTGTAAAGGTAACTTATGTGTTCACATGCACATGTGCACACACAGCATTGCATCCTTAGTTTTTATTTAGTCGTCCGTAACCTGAGATGCACCTTCATTTTTGCCCTGAAGTACTCTAGACAACAGTGAGAATTCCATATGTCATTGCCCTGTTATTAAAACCTCAGAAGCAAACTGTTCTAAGCTCAGAATAAGGAAAGGGGACTTGGCTTATTTGAATTGTTTCTTTTGCTGAGTATTGAGAGTTGGGGTTTCTTTCTGTGCTTCTGTCTTTGCTTTGGTTGTCGGGAATCTCAGTGCAAAGTATTTTTATTGTTTTGTTTTCACTTTGTTTTGCTAGCTTTTGGCTGCCCTGGTATATATAAATAATATACAGATGATGGTAGGTGACCCATGCACAGACCCAGAGCAGTGAAGCCCTCATTTTCGGTGTACAAATCAGGGGGAGAAGCTCTTCTTTCTGACATTCACATTCCATTTTGAACCCCTTCCCATTATTTTCACAGCCACCTTTTCACTCTCAACTTCCTGCTACCATCTTCCATTGTTCCCTTCTTTCAGGATGGATCGCTTTTAATTTTCTTTTATTTGCGTACCCTTCCCCGGTGGCACAAGTGATAAAGAATCTGCCTATAATACAGGAGACCCAGGTTCAATCCCTACATCTGGAAGATCTCCTGGAGAAGAGAATGGCAACCCACTCCAGTATTCTTGCCTAGTTCTAGGGATAGAGGAGCCTGGAAGACTCCAGTCCATGGGATTGCAAAAGTCAGGCATGACTGAATGACTATGTGTTTAACACACTTCATCCCTTTTACTGCTTTGTAGATTCCTTGAGGACTTTTTCCTGTGCCCTCAGAAAAAGCCTCTTGCATGGCCAATCCTATGTGCTCAGGAAATAGGGTCACCAGATAAAATATCAGACACTAAGTTAAATTTTAATTCCAGAGAAACGAGGAATACTATTTTTAGCATAGAGGTGGCCAATGGAATATTTGTGGTATGCATATTCAAATTTACTTGAATTCTGATTTATTTACACATCCTATATTTCTTGTAAAGACTGACAACTCAATCAGTAACAACAGCAAGTCCGTCCTGAGGCTTTTATGAGAGATGTTATCTCATAGGTATGGGCATGATAGGAGGAGCTGGGTCCTAACACATAGACATTAGTTCACTCTTGTTTCTCTTGCCACACCCCCTTCCTTTATTTGCATTCCCCTTGAAGAGAGACCAGCTTTGTGGACTGCCATAAGTAGATCTGATTTATCAGTGTGTGAAATTCTATTTGTACGTGCTCACTGTCTGTCTTTCAGCAGTGCCTTCTGTGGATTCAAAGAGTTGGAGATTGAATGCATTTAATAAATGACTGGAAGAAAATGATGAGGCTCTCGATCTTGAGAGATGACTATTAGGAGGTTGATTGGAACAGTCTAATGGCTACCTGCCCCTGTCTGAGCACCAGAGCACACTGATTTCCTCATAAGCTGGACTGAATTCCCTAAAAAGGAATGTTAAATAGCCTAGTGATACTGTTACTTTAAGACATAAGGCTCTGACCCTAGAATTCAGGGCTATTTAATGTCACCTGAGTTTTCAGAAGAAGTCAGGGGCTAAATCATTGACTAGAAATGAAAAGGCTGAATTTCAGCCCTACACTGGTCATTAATTTTCAAGCAGTGCTTGAAGCAAACATGTTGCTCATCTTGGCTTAAATATTTCCCGTCTTGAAAACAAGGCCAATGCTGTTTCTCAAGGTCTAAATGATTTGTTAGTTCAATCCCTACATCTGGAAGATCTCCTGGAGAAGAGAATGGCAACCCACTCCAGTATTCTTGCCTAGTTCTAGGGATAGAGGAGCCTGGAAGACTCCAGTCCATGGGATTGCAAAAGTCAGGCATGACTGAATGACTATGTGTTTAACACACTTCATCCCTTTTACTGCTTTGTAGATTCCTTGAGGACTTTTTCCTGTGCCCTCAGAAAAAGCCTCTTGCATGGCCAATCCTATGTGCTCAGGAAATAGGGTCACCAGATAAAATATCAGACACTAAGTTAAATTTTAATTCCAGAGAAACGAGGAATACTATTTTTAGCATAGAGGTGGCCAATGGAATATTTGTGGTATGCATATTCAAATTTACTTGAATTCTGATTTATTTACACATCCTATATTTCTTGTAAAGACTGACAACTCAATCAGTAACAACAGCAAGTCCGTCCTGAGGCTTTTATGAGAGATGTTATCTCATAGGTATGGGCATGATAGGAGGAGCTGGGTCCTAACACATAGACATTAGTTCACTCTTGTTTCTCTTGCCACACCCCCTTCCTTTATTTGCATTCCCCTTGAAGAGAGACCAGCTTTGTGGACTGCCATAAGTAGATCTGATTTATCAGTGTGTGAAATTCTATTTGTACGTGCTCACTGTCTGTCTTTCAGCAGTGCCTTCTGTGGATTCAAAGAGTTGGAGATTGAATGCATTTAATAAATGACTGGAAGAAAATGATGAGGCTCTCGATCTTGAGAGATGACTATTAGGAGGTTGATTGGAACAGTCTAATGGCTACCTGCCCCTGTCTGAGCACCAGAGCACACTGATTTCCTCATAAGCTGGACTGAATTCCCTAAAAAGGAATGTTAAATAGCCTAGTGATACTGTTACTTTAAGACATAAGGCTCTGACCCTAGAATTCAGGGCTATTTAATGTCACCTGAGTTTTCAGAAGAAGTCAGGGGCTAAATCATTGACTAGAAATGAAAAGGCTGAATTTCAGCCCTACACTGGTCATTAATTTTCAAGCAGTGCTTGAAGCAAACATGTTGCTCATCTTGGCTTAAATATTTCCCGTCTTGAAAACAAGGCCAATGCTGTTTCTCAAGGTACTAACTGATTTGTTAGAAATTAATTCAGGGCCCAGGGTTACAGTTTGCATAACAGTGGTTCCGTGATCCTATTGCTTTTAAACCAGGTAGAGTGGACATTAATTTTCCTAGTAAGTGTTATATAGTTCAGGGGTCCCCAACCTCCAGGATCTAATGCCTGATGATCTGAGGTGGAGCTGATGTGATAATAATAGAATCAAGTACACAGTAAATATGATGCCCTTGAATCATCCCAAAGCCATCTTCCCCTACCCTGTGCCAGTCTGTGGAAAAAGTGTCTTCCTCAGAACCGGTCCCTTGTGCCAAAACAGTTGGGTCCTGCTGATTCGTCCTTGATTGAGATCCCCCATCTCAGAAACAGGGCATTCTAATAAACTGCCATTTGAAAGTGCTGGAGAAGATGATCTATGCAATATTTGAGGGGGAACATTTTATAGTCATGTTCCAGATGTTCTGTTTGTTCATTAATCAGTATCAACAAAGATTCCTTAAGACAAAAATAATACGTTCTTTAGGGAGCATAGATAGACATTCAGGAGGAAGAATTTGAATTTTGTCTGGAACAAAAACCAACATAAAACTAGAAACTGTTCCAAAGAAATACATATGGAAATATACCGTTAAGTGAATTAGATTGAATATAGATGTTTTCTTGTAAAAATATAGAACTTGTTAGGAAATTTGGACTTGTCTGGAAGTTTCTGCTTAGACTGTCATATGGAGTTTATTTTATGTCTCTGGGGCTGCCTTTGTTCTTTTTGTCTCTCTTGAAAAAACTCCCAATCCCCAGTTCCTTCTTGGCCTTTGTCATAACTGTTTAGATTTAGCACAATTGTCAGAAATGTTTAGCATCTCATGATGCATGTGATATATGGGAGTGTCAATCAAAGCATCTCGCATGCTAAGGAATGTTCCTGAGCAGGACTCTTAATTTCTACAAAAAGTAAGACACTGAGTACAGATTGGCCTCCTGTGTATTTGGTTTATCAGTTTGCCTTGGAAACACACGGTGTTTTGTGGTGGTGTCGTTGAACCCTTTTGGAGAAGGTTTTCAGAAGAGAAAATCAAAGCCAGAAGAAGTGACATGATATTCTTGTATCAAGTTTTAAGGCTGCTGAGCCTTTTTACTATTGTTATGGTTACAAAGCAAACAGTTGAACCGCATTTGAATATTTGTGGCACTAGGGAATGAAACAAAGACGGAAAAGTCTGAACTTTGGGAGAAATATAAACGCGAGACAGAATGGAGAGTTAATATGCACAGACACAAGGATGTGATCCTGTAAAAGTTCAATAGGTTCCGCATATGGGATGCAGTGTGGCCTACAAAGATAGGTGAGACACTGTCCCAGCTGACACTGAGTTTACAGTGTAGGAAGGCATATTGTGTACAAAAATAAATGACAGTCTATACACAGGTAGCCCATAGGAGCAGGTGGTTAATGGAGGAAGATAAGGCTAGTAGTGCCCCTGGTTGTGGATTCAATGCCAGTGATGCCAAAATGGGTAAAAGCATTCTTGAGGGGACCAGGCCACCACTGAACACACAGTGTGTGTCTGTCCAACACAACACTGGGTACAGGACATGCGTTACCTATGATCCTCCCCACCTGAGGCCAGGACGTGGAAGCTGAGAGAGGGAAAGTCATTTATCAAGGGTTCCCAGATAATACATGGTGAAGCCAGGGTACAAAACTCTGTGTTGGCTCACTTTAATGGAATTGAATATAGATGTTTTAAACTTGTAAAAATATAGAACTTGTTAGGAAATTTGGACTTGTCTGGAAGTTTCTGCTTAGACTGTCATATGGAGTTTATTTTATGTCTCTGGGGCTGCCTTTGTTCTTTTTGTCTCTCTTGAAAAAACTCCCAATCCCCAGTTCCTTCTTGGCCTTTGTCATAACTGTTTAGATTTAGCACAATTGTCAGAAATGTTTAGCATCTCATGATGCATGTGATATATGGGAGTGTCAATCAAAGCATCTCGCATGCTAAGGAATGTTCCTGAGCAGGACTCTTAATTTCTACAAAAAGTAAGACACTGAGTACAGATTGGCCTCCTGTGTATTTGGTTTATCAGTTTGCCTTGGAAACACACGGTGTTTTGTGGTGGTGTCGTTGAACCCTTTTGGAGAAGGTTTTCAGAAGAGAAAATCAAAGCCAGAAGAAGTGACATGATATTCTTGTATCAAGTTTTAAGGCTGCTGAGCCTTTTTACTATTGTTATGGTTACAAAGCAAACAGTTGAACCGCATTTGAATATTTGTGGCACTAGGGAATGAAACAAAGACGGAAAAGTCTGAACTTTGGGAGAAATATAAACGCGAGACAGAATGGAGAGTTAATATGCACAGACACAAGGATGTGATCCTGTAAAAGTTCAATAGGTTCCGCATATGGGATGCAGTGTGGCCTACAAAGATAGGTGAGACACTGTCCCAGCTGACACTGAGTTTACAGTGTAGGAAGGCATATTGTGTACAAAAATAAATGACAGTCTATACACAGGTAGCCCATAGGAGCAGGTGGTTAATGGAGGAAGATAAGGCTAGTAGTGCCCCTGGTTGTGGATTCAATGCCAGTGATGCCAAAATGGGTAAAAGCATTCTTGAGGGGACCAGGCCACCACTGAACACACAGTGTGTGTCTGTCCAACACAACACTGGGTACAGGACATGCGTTACCTATGATCCTCCCCACCTGAGGCCAGGACGTGGAAGCTGAGAGAGGGAAAGTCATTTATCAAGGGTTCCCAGATAATACATGGTGAAGCCAGGGTACAAATCCCTGTTTGAGTGGTTTCCCACTCTGTGTTCTGGAGCTCACTTGGTGAATGGAATGAGAGCCATGTACCCCAAAGGGCCCCAAGCTGAAAGCATTTGATCCAGTTTAAGGATGACACCGAGGAGGAGTGCCCTTGGCTGGAAGTGGAGGGGAGTAATAAGTCATTTATTCAGTAGAGGGGATAGTAAGTCCTTTAGCAATGAAAAGTAGATGGGGTAATGAGTCATTGTTTACTGTGGGCTTTCTGTTTGCCAGATGGTATGATAGACTGTCTGTTTACCATTATTGTCCTCCCAGTCACCCCAGGAGGTTGGTCAACCATGTCCATTTTATAGAACATACATGGGAAACTGAGGCTTAAGAAGTTAAGGTCCCACAGCTACTACAAGGTAGTAGTCGACTGGGGCCAAATGATAATGGATTTGAATTCAGCAGTCTCAATTTATGAGTTTAAAAACTGAATATACAGTTGACCCTCTAACAATGATGTGGTTGAGATTGCTAACCCTCTGCAAAGTCAAACATCTGCATGCAACTTAAAGCCAGCCCTGTCTAACCATGGTTCCTCCACACCCTGGTTCCCTACCTGTGGATTCAGCCATGCATAGTTGGGGTAGTACTATAGTGTTGACCATTGGGGGAAAACATCATCCAGTAAGTGGAACTGTGCAGTTTTAGCCTGTGTTGTTCAAGGGTCGGCTGTCTTTCTAGGATCCAGAGCGGGAAACCACCATGTAGAGATGGAATGGAAATTTGGAAAGGGTTGGATAACTGGGTTGAGAAACTGGGCAGAATATGGCAGGGGAGGAGGGGATGGCTCTTATGCATTTGATTATTATTTTGAAGAGAGCACGATGCTGGCCCTCTGGGAGTGTTTAGAAAGGTGTAGAGAATGCAGATGGGGGTAAGGAAGGAGAACAAGGAAGGGGGCACAGGGAGCTGACAAGTAGTTTAACAACTGCTCCACATATCCACAAAATGACTCTGAGAAAAAATGGTTCTATTTATTTGCTGTTTCCTTCCATATATCTTCCCAACAGCATTCATCAATATCTGTCATTTCCCAGGGGGTTTAGACATGTCTGGCAATTCATTCTGCTGAATTATATTTCAATACGAGGATGGGGGGAGGCTAGATTGCAGATGTTCACTCTGACCTGTGCCCAGCATCGCTCAGACACTGTCCCCACCTGGCTCCCGGGTGCCCTCACTCACAAAGACACTCCAGGCAGTACTGCTTGGTGTCAGATTCTTATTACCATGTTCTTATTAGGGGAGCTCTACTTAATACTTCCTTGGACATCAATTCTAAGTTGTCACATAAGCCTTTGGTCTGTACTGCTAGAGCTTAAGGCCAAACCATTATATATGTTTGATAGGAGCTTTCTATCCAATCACCCCTTAATGGAGGCTGCCTTGTTGATTTAGGTGCAAGAGGGAGTCTCTGGCAAGGCCCAGGTCTTATTGCAGAATGGAGAATTTGCTGGCTGTTGGTCCACCGAAAGGCGGCAGTCAAGGACTAAAATGTAATGGGAACACTGGTGCTTACTGAGCTCTATTTTGTGTGTTAACTCATATGATCCTAGTAACTTCCCTTATTAGAATTTGGTAATCTTAGTAGGTGACAAGAAATATTTCTTCTTTAAGAACAAGTTAAGGGAAAAGAGAGGACAAATGTATTTCTTTGTAAGTGTAGATGTGAATTGTTTCCATTTAACAATAGACCACGTGTTGGTATTTTTGTCCTTTTGTCATTCAGTGGTAAGGGTAACAGCCTGTCTCAGTGACTGAGGGTGAAAAAACCAGGAAACTGTTGAGTTATCTTGGCACATTTTCTACTCTGAAAGATTCTTTTGATTAAAAACTGCAGTTGACAGTGGCAGTGGCAGCTTGAGGTGCTGCTCTAAAGCCCTGGGCTTTTTCCAGGGGCTTTGATTTCTGTTTGGCAGACGTGTGTTGTTCTGCTATTTTTCCTGCAGTCTCTAGCTCTCTCATGATATGTAATTGTGCTTTAGAGACTCCTTGAAATATTTGTCATGGACCGAGTCAGTCTGGGCTTGCCCTGTTAGCATTTGCTGCTTCCTCTGCTTGTTAAAGGCTTCCTTTTGAAGCGTCCTTCTGACTTTGTCAGGTTTCCCAGTTGGTGCCAGTGGTAAGGAACCTGCCTGCCAGTACAGGAGACATAAGAGACGTGGGTTCCATCCCTGGGTTGGGAAAATCCCCTGAAAGGAGGGCATGGCAACCTACTCCAGTATTCTTTCCTGGAAAAGCCTCACGGACAGAGGAGCCTGGTGGGCTACAGTCCAAGGATCATAAAGATATGACTGAAGTGACTTAGCACACACACATCTTGCACTCTCTTTCGAGCATACCCCTAACTTTGTCATCAGGACCTTGTGTTAGTAATGTTGCCTTGCCATTCCATGTTAAATACAAAATGTTGTTGATAATATTCTAAGAAGTGAAATTGGACATCTCTGGTGGGGTTGAGTCTAATAGCAAAATAGGAGTTGAGTGCTGCATTGAGGGGTTGATACCTTGATACCCCATTGGCATCATTGTGCTGTGACAACCAACCTCCCCAAAGGTATGTGTCCTCTCCCCAGTCAGCTCTCAGTTTCCTTGTCAGGGGAGATCTCTGGCTAGTAGACAGCGATGTCTTCAAGGACTTGGGGTCATGCCTACGATTTGGGCTTTGCTTGTGTGAATCAACACACACCACTTTTTTTTTTTTAAGGCTAGAATAGCAGCTCAGTATAGGAGGCAGCGAACTTCAGCCCTCCATGGTCACAAGTCTGTTGGTTTCTCAAATTATATTTATTTATGCCATTAAGAAGAATGATTTAGCAGCATTGTCAATGTGGTCTAGGTATAGTTATTCTTTTGCAGTGGGGACAAGAAATTGGAAGTCAGTCACCTGTGTGAGAGGAAGATGAAAGGGACCATATCTCTGTGTTGTAGCAACAGAGCCGAAAATGAAAAAAGGGAGCCTGTGATTGCCTGTGAGCACGACAGACGCCATGATGCAGGAACCGATGTTTAAAGCTGAGCAATGGGGCATAAAAGAGGAATAGCTTGATGATGATGGAGTACAGAGTCATGGGTGCTGACTCATGGACTCTATCCAGATTCTGCCAGTGCCTTCGCATGGTCTTTAAGCTTTCTCCATTTTGAAAGTTTGGAGAGGTCTTGAAACACTCAGTTCCACTGACTAGTAAATGATTTGGGGGGATTGAGTATATTTTGACTGTATTTGTGGAAGCAGGTGCTGAGGTAGTTCACTGTTGATGCCTCCTTTGGCCAACAGAAGGGACTTCCTCATTTTTCCTATAGAAGGTACAGTAGTTTTGGCTAAGCAAGGGAGGGTGAGTGTGTGTATGAAAATATACAAAGCAAAATTTACTATTTTAGTCTTTCATACTTTATGGTATATTAAGTACACAACTCCATGGCATTCAGTGCTTTCGTGTTGCTATGCAGCCATCACCACTAATCCACCTCCAGAAATTTTCATCATCTCTAACTGAAACTCTGTACTTATTAAACAAAAAGCCCCTTCCCCACCCCCACCCCCAATACACCCACCCCTCCAGTAACCACTGTTAAGCTTTCTGTCTCAAAAGAAACAGTAGAAATAATAGTCTGTTTGACTATTCCAGGAACCTCATATAAGTGGAATCATGATATGTGTATTTTTATATCTGGCTTACTTCACTTAGCCTGTCTTGAAGGTTCATCTGTGTTGTAGAATATGTCCGCTTTCCTTCCTTTCAAGG
Source organism: Tragulus kanchil (assembly GCA_022376925.1). Classification (NCBI taxonomy): domain Eukaryota; kingdom Metazoa; phylum Chordata; class Mammalia; order Artiodactyla; family Tragulidae; genus Tragulus; species Tragulus kanchil. Next base: position 87,957,613 of record JAIOJX010000004.1, read on the forward strand.
GCTGAATCATATTCCATGGTTTGTATATGCCACAGTTTGGTCATCCACTCATCCATCTATCTGTCAGTAGACATTAAGGTTGTTTTCACCTTTGGGCTATTGTGAATAATGCTGCTATAAACCTGGGAAACAGATCTATTTGAGTCCCTGGTTTCGCTTTTCGTGACTATATACCCAAAAGTGGAATTAAGCAAGGGAATTACTCTTAGGAAGATGAAGTAGTGAATATGAACTTTCTGTGAAAACTTCAGAAGATGCTCAGGTAAGCAGCAGGCTGGAAGCCCATTGGGAAAGCTATCAGATGAGAGATCTGATGAGCCTGTGGCCCCATGTGCATGCTCATGGCCTCAGCACAGTGCCAACTTCCCAATGTTCTATTTTTCCCCTGCTTTTGCCTTCAATGGGGCATAAAAGAGGAATAGCTTGATGATGATGGAGTACAGAGTCATGGGTGCTGACTCATGGACTCTATCCAGATTCTGCCAGTGCCTTCGCATGGTCTTTAAGCTTTCTCCATTTTGAAAGTTTGGAGAGGTCTTGAAACACTCAGTTCCACTGACTAGTAAATGATTTGGGGGGATTGAGTATATTTTGACTGTATTTGTGGAAGCAGGTGCTGAGGTAGTTCACTGTTGATGCCTCCTTTGGCCAACAGAAGGGACTTCCTCATTTTTCCTATAGAAGGTACAGTAGTTTTGGCTAAGCAAGGGAGGGTGAGTGTGTGTGTATGAAAATATACAAAGCAAAATTTACTATTTTAGTCTTTCATACTTTATGGTATATTAAGTACACAACTCCATGGCATTCAGTGCTTTCGTGTTGCTATGCAGCCATCACCACTAATCCACCTCCAGAAATTTTCATCATCTCTAACTGAAACTCTGTACTTATTAAACAAAAAGCCCCTTCCCCACCCCCACCCCCAATACACCCACCCCTCCAGTAACCACTGTTAAGCTTTCTGTCTCAAAAGAAACAGTAGAAATAATAGTCTGTTTGACTATTCCAGGAACCTCATATAAGTGGAATCATGATATGTGTATTTTTATATCTGGCTTACTTCACTTAGCCTGTCTTGAAGGTTCATCTGTGTTGTAGAATATGTCCGTTTCCTTCCTTTCAAGGGCTGAATCATATTCCATGGTTTGTATATGCCACAGTTTGGTCATCCACTCATCCATCTATCTGTCAGTAGACATTAAGGTTGTTTTCACCTTTGGGCTATTGTGAATAATGCTGCTATAAACCTGGGAAACAGATCTATTTGAGTCCCTGGTTTCGCTTTTCGTGACTATATACCCAAAAGTGGAATTAAGCAAGGGAATTACTCTTAGGAAGATGAAGTAGTGAATATGAACTTTCTGTGAAAACTTCAGAAGATGCTCAGGTAAGCAGCAGGCTGGAAGCCCATTGGGAAAGCTATCAGATGAGAGATCTGATGAGCCTGTGGCCCCATGTGCATGCTCATGGCCTCAGCACAGTGCCAACTTCCCAATGTTCTATTTTTCCCCTGCTTTTGCCTCTGTAATGCTCAGCCCCATCTCCTTCCCTCCCTTCTGTGGCTCCCCTGTCCCTCATCACAACCTTTTAGGGCAACACACGGTCCACTTCAGCTCCCTTTCATTCTGGTGGCTACCTCAGAGGGATCATCAAACTTTTCCAGAGTTCTTGTGTATAACGGAGCAGTAAAAGCCATCTCTTAAGATGGCTTTGTTATTTAGAGTTTCTGGGTCTTGTTTCCCCTTTGCCATCCTGTTTGTAATCAAGAGAGGTAACTCCAAATGTAAGACCATGGACTGACTGCTACATCTATACTGCATTTCAGGTGATACAAAACTTACTGGGAGCTTTTAAATCTAGGCAGGTACCATTATTCTCTGATGCCAGAGTAGGTCTCCAGAGGCTATATTTAATTCTTTATATAGCCATTCTGCTGAAATTGTTGCTAACCTTCCTGCTTCAGAGGGATACTTCAAGCTTTGACAGCATGTAACTCATGTTTGAAGACATGTTTAGGGAGGTCTTGATTCTTGTTTTTTGAAATTCAGGATGAAAACAAAGAAAAACCCATGCCAGGAAAAAGACCATGTGTAGCCTGGATAGAACCAAGGAACAATCTGAGTCTTAGTAATGTACTTATTTTTGTATATAACCTTAAAAGGCTGCAGATTTTTTTCTTTAAACCTCAAAATCTGTTGAAAAATAAAGACCATTATGGCCTGTCTTGAAGGTTCATCTGTGTTGTAGAATATGTCAAGGGCTGAATCATATTCCATGGTTTGTATATGCCACAGTTTGGTCATCCACTCATCCATCTATCTGTCAGTAGACATTAAGGTTGTTTTCACCTTTGGGCTATTGTGAATAATGCTGCTATAAACCTGGGAAACAGATCTATTTGAGTCCCTGGTTTCGCTTTTCGTGACTATATACCCAAAAGTGGAATTAAGCAAGGGAATTACTCTTAGGAAGATGAAGTAGTGAATATGAACTTTCTGTGAAAACTTCAGAAGATGCTCAGGTAAGCAGCAGGCTGGAAGCCCATTGGGAAAGCTATCAGATGAGAGATCTGATGAGCCTGTGGCCCCATGTGCATGCTCATGGCCTCAGCACAGTGCCAACTTCCCAATGTTCTATTTTTCCCCTGCTTTTGCCTCTGTAATGCTCAGCCCCATCTCCTTCCCTCCCTTCTGTGGCTCCCCTGTCCCTCATCACAACCTTTTAGGGCAACACACGGTCCACTTCAGCTCCCCTTTCTTTCTGGTGGCTACCTCAGAGGGATCATCAAACTTTTCCAGAGTTCTTGTGTATAACGGAGCAGTAAAAGCCATCTCTTAAGATGGCTTTGTTATTTAGAGTTTCTGGGTCTTGTTTCCCCTTTGCCATCCTGTTTGTAATCAAGAGAGGTAACTCCAAATGTAAGACCATGGACTGACTGCTACATCTATACTGCATTTCAGGTGATACAAAACTTACTGGGAGCTTTTAAATCTAGGCAGGTACCATTATTCTCTGATGCCAGAGTAGGTCTCCAGAGGCTATATTTAATTCTTTATATAGCCATTCTGCTGAAATTGTTGCTAACCTTCCTGCTTCAGAGGGATACTTCAAGCTTTGACAGCATGTAACTCATGTTTGAAGACATGTTTAGGGAGGTCTTGATTCTTGTTTTTTGAAATTCAGGATGAAAACAAAGAAAAACCCATGCCAGGAAAAAGACCATGTGTAGCCTGGATAGAACCAAGGAACAATCTGAGTCTTAGTAATGTACTTATTTTTGTATATAACCTTAAAAGGCTGCAGATCTTTCTACTCACTCTGTTGAGTAAAGACCCTGTGACCAAAACGGTGACAATGACCAGTGTAAAAAGACCATTCCAGTAACCCATATCTCTGTGGTTGAAGCTTTAACAAATTCTTGTTTCATTCTGGCCAACAGATTTCAGCTTTTATATGGACCTCTCTTTATTGTCTCTAAATGTTATGTCAGTAGATAGTACCTAATAAATGTTTTGATAAGCATATTGGAATTTTAGCAGCCAGATTGCTAGGCAAGCTCACCTCTCCTGCAGCAGAGTGGGAATGGTATTATCCATTAATTTCCACCCTGTGCAGCTGAATAATGCAGTTGACAGATGCTAATTTTCTTAAATTGTAGGCAGCAAATGATGCATGAATACAGCAGCAACACACTTTTTAGAGGCTCTTGGTAGTCATCAGAAAGTGAATTTGTATTAAGTTTGATGTAATCACTACCAACTATGGCTCAGTGTTGGTGCCTTCTAATGACGGTCTTAAATCCATCTGTTGTCCTCTTTTCTCTATTAACACTAATGGGGGTCCAGGCAGGAATAAAACATCCCATGTGTTGTGCTAACAGACCCTCTAATTTGTAACATTCATATGATTCTGAGAATGAGACTCTTGTAAGAATAACAATGTCTAAAATATCACCTAGACAGCATGATAAACATTGTATAAATGCTTCTTAATTTAATTATTTTTTTCTGTGACTCAGCAGACACTTATTTCTTGCTTACCTCATCATCCCTTAGGTGGTGCATGGGTCTTTGTGTTTCTTATTTATTTAAGTTTATTGAATGTTCATTACATGATATATTTTCCTTTTTTTGATTTTAGAACCATCTCATAAGTTTGCACCTTACAGCTGAAGGACCTGAGGCATGGAAAAGTTCATAAATAAGTGATGGAATCATGTAACTTGAGGATACTTCAAGATTTGACAGCATGTAACACATGTTTGAAGACATGTTTAGGGAGGTCTTGATTCTTGTTTTTTGAAATTCAGGATGAAAACAAAGAAAAACCCATGCCAGGAAAAAGACCATGTGTAGCCTGGATAGAACCAAGGAACAATCTGAGTCTTAGTAATGTACTTATTTTTGTATATAACCTTAAAAGGCTGCAGATCTTTCTACTCACTCTGTTGAGTAAAGACCCTGTGACCAAAACGGTGACAATGACCAGTGTAAAAAGACCATTCCAGTAACCCATATCTCTGTGGTTGAAGCTTTAACAAATTCTTGTTTCATTCTGGCCAACAGATTTCAGCTTTTATATGGACCTCTCTTTATTGTCTCTAAATGTTATGTCAGTAGATAGTACCTAATAAATGTTTTGATAAGCATATTGGAATTTTAGCAGCCAGATTGCTAGGCAAGCTCACCTCTCCTGCAGCAGAGTGGGAATGGTATTATCCATTAATTTCCACCCTGTGCAGCTGAATAATGCAGTTGACAGATGCTAATTTTCTTAAATTGTAGGCAGCAAATGATGCATGAATACAGCAGCAACACACTTTTTAGAGGCTCTTGGTAGTCATCAGAAAGTGAATTTGTATTAAGTTTGATGTAATCACTACCAACTATGGCTCAGTGTTGGTGCCTTCTAATGACGGTCTTAAATCCATCTGTTGTCCTCTTTTCTCTATTAACACTAATGGGGGTCCAGGCAGGAATAAAACATCCCATGTGTTGTGCTAACAGACCCTCTAATTTGTAACATTCATATGATTCTGAGAATGAGACTCTTGTAAGAATAACAATGTCTAAAATATCACCTAGACAGCATGATAAACATTGTATAAATGCTTCTTAATTTAATTATTTTTTTCTGTGACTCAGCAGACACTTATTTCTTGCTTACCTCATCATCCCTTAGGTGGTGCATGGGTCTTTGTGTTTCTTATTTATTTAAGTTTATTGAATGTTCATTACATGATATATTTTCCTTTTTTTGATTTTAGAACCATCTCATAAGTTTGCACCTTACAGCTGAAGGACCTGAGGCATGGAAAAGTTCATAAATAAGTGATGGAATCAGTGTGGGGGGTCAGGATAGACACTCAGCATTTTTATATTTAAAGTTCTCTTGTCTTGCCATAAAATATGAATTTTCACATATTTAAAGTGGTATGTGGGTGCATGCTCGGTTGTATCCAACTCTTTGCCACCCTGTGAACTGAAGCCCACCAGGATCCTCTGTCCTTGGAATTCTCCAGGCAAGAATACTGGAGTGTGTTGCCATTTCCTCCTCCAGGGGATCTCTCTGACCCAGGGATTCAACCTGTGTCTCCTGCATTGGCAGGTGGGTTCTTTGCTACTGTGCCAACTGGGAAGCCCCTTTAATATGTTAATATATTTCAATACTTATTTCAATGGTGAAAATATTTCCGTATGTTAATATATTTCAATAGTTATTAATCAGCACGTGCTTGTGAAATGTATGCCTGAGGAAAGAGAGAGGAAGTCTTTATTTATGTATTTTATAGGGTTGGTTTTTTTTTTTTTGCCACTTCTATTGATCTTTCATTTATTTATTTCCATCCATCTTTATTCTTTGACCTGTGTGGGCCTCCTATCGCAGTGGCCTCTGTTGCTGCAGAGCACTGGTTCTGGGTGCATGTGCTCCAGAGCTCCGGCTCGGTAGTTGGACACATCGGTCCAGCCGCTCCGCGGCACGTGGGATCTTCCCAGGCCAGGGATCGAACCGGCAGCCCCTGCACTGTGAGGCAGTATCCTTACCCACCCCTGCACCCAGAAGCTCCGAGAAAACATCCCATGTGTTGTGCTAACAGACCCTCTAATTTGTAACATTCATATGATTCTGAGAATGAGACTCTTGTAAGAATAACAATGTCTAAAATATCACCTAGACAGCATGATAAACATTGTATAAATGCTTCTTAATTTAATTATTTTTTTCTGTGACTCAGCAGACACTTATTTCTTGCTTACCTCATCATCCCTTAGGTGGTGCATGGGTCTTTGTGTTTCTTATTTATTTAAGTTTATTGAATGTTCATTACATGATATATTTTCCTTTTTTTGATTTTAGAACCATCTCATAAGTTTGCACCTTACAGCTGAAGGACCTGAGGCATGGAAAAGTTCATAAATAAGTGATGGAATCAGTGTGGGGGGTCAGGATAGACACTCAGCATTTTTATATTTAAAGTTCTCTTGTCTTGCCATAAAATATGAATTTTCACATATTTAAAGTGGTATGTGGGTGCATGCTCGGTTGTATCCAACTCTTTGCCACCCTGTGAACTGAAGCCCACCAGGATCCTCTGTCCTTGGAATTCTCCAGGCAAGAATACTGGAGTGTGTTGCCATTTCCTCCTCCAGGGATCTCTCTGACCCAGGGATTCAACCTGTGTCTCCTGCATTGGCAGGTGGGTTCTTTGCTACTGTGCCAACTGGGAAGCCCCTTTAATATGTTAATATATTTCAATACTTATTTCAATGGTGAAAATATTTCCGTATGTTAATATATTTCAATAGTTATTAATCAGCACGTGCTTGTGAAATGTATGCCTGAGGAAAGAGAGAGGAAGTCTTTATTTATGTATTTTATAGGGTTGGTTTTTTTTTTTTTGCCACTTCTATTGATCTTTCATTTATTTATTTCCATCCATCTTTATTCTTTGACCTGTGTGGGCCTCCTATCGCAGTGGCCTCTGTTGCTGCAGAGCACTGGTTCTGGGTGCATGTGCTCCAGAGCTCCGGCTCGGTAGTTGGACACATCGGTCCAGCCGCTCCGCGGCACGTGGGATCTTCCCAGGCCAGGGATCGAACCGGCAGCCCCTGCACTGTGAGGCAGTATCCTTACCCACTGCACCACCAGGGAAGCCCGAGAGAGGGTCTTTAATAAGAAACAGATCTGCTGGGTAGAATCTGGCACATGGAGGTTACTTTTGCTGAAGGATCACTAGCCACACAGGCCAGAGTCCTCACGATTCTGGGAAGTATGAAGCTGGAGTTCCCACACGTGCAGCCCATAGATGAGAATCTATGGATTGGTCACTGTCTTTTCATTGTGTTCATGTGTTTTTGGGGAAAGAAGTCATCACTTACTATTTCATCACTCCACAGATATTTAAAAGAGCACCTACTATGACCAGTCGTTGTGCTACAGAAAAAATCTGACATGGTCTCTGCTTTTACTGAGCTTCACTACCATGTGACTGTTCATGTCATCCTAACTTACAGGCTTATATCTTGTGTGTTGATAACTAGTATAATCCATGTGCTACAGAAGAAATACAGTGTGTGCTGGCTTAGCTGTTTGACTTTCAAAGACATACACATATATGAGAGTTCAAGGTTGATGTAAATTGCTCAGTGAACCTACACTGACATTAATGTCCTGATTTATGCAAATAGATACTGTGGACACAATTGGTTGTACACCAGTAGCTTTGGAGAGAGAGACGCGAGGAGAAAGAGGCACCAGCCCCGTTTCACCTTGAAAGACTTCCAGCTCCTCTTGTTAGTTGTGATCTTTGTAAACACTTTTCTAGTTGATTCCTACATCACTTTCCATAGTAGATATTTTAAAAGTACATTTGTAAATGCACGTTTATTTCTACAATGGTGAGGATGCTTGTATGTTTATGTATTTTATAGGGTTGGTTTTTTTTGCCACTTCTATTGATCTTTCATTTATTTATTTCCATCCATCTTTATTCTTTGACCTGTGTGGGCCTCCTATCGCAGTGGCCTCTGTTGCTGCAGAGCACTGGTTCTGGGTGCATGTGCTCCAGAGCTCCGGCTCGGTAGTTGGACACATCGGTCCAGCCGCTCCGCGGCACGTGGGATCTTCCCAGGCCAGGGATCGAACCGGCAGCCCCTGCACTGTGAGGCAGTATCCTTACCCACTGCACCACCAGGGAAGCCCGAGAGAGGGTCTTTAATAAGAAACAGATCTGCTGGGTAGAATCTGGCACATGGAGGTTACTTTTGCTGAAGGATCACTAGCCACACAGGCCAGAGTCCTCACGATTCTGGGAAGTATGAAGCTGGAGTTCCCACACGTGCAGCCCATAGATGAGAATCTATGGATTGGTCACTGTCTTTTCATTGTGTTCATGTGTTTTTGGGGAAAGAAGTCATCACTTACTATTTCATCACTCCACAGATATTTAAAAGAGCACCTACTATGACCAGTCGTTGTGCTACAGAAAAAATCTGACATGGTCTCTGCTTTTACTGAGCTTCACTACCATGTGACTGTTCATGTCATCCTAACTTACAGGCTTATATCTTGTGTGTTGATAACTAGTATAATCCATGTGCTACAGAAGAAATACAGTGTGTGCTGGCTTAGCTGTTTGACTTTCAAAGACATACACATATATGAGAGTTCAAGGTTGATGTAAATTGCTCAGTGAACCTACACTGACATTAATGTCCTGATTTATGCAAATAGATACTGTGGACACAATTGGTTGTACACCAGTAGCTTTGGAGAGAGAGACGCGAGGAGAAAGAGGCACCAGCCCCGTTTCACCTTGAAAGACTTCCAGCTCCTCTTGTTAGTTGTGATCTTTGTAAACACTTTTCTAGTTGATTCCTACATCACTTTCCATAGTAGATATTTTAAAAGTACATTTGTAAATGCACGTTTATTTCTACAATGGTGAGGATGCTTTGTATGTTTATGTATAAATCCTTGGCATAGTAACAAGGCCCTTCCTCTTGCCCCACAAATGCCAGAGATGAAGAGGCTTACCTGGGATAATGTATAGAATTCGGGCCAGAACTTAAAACTGTATCTCCTGACTTAAAACATTTGCTTCTGATTGCTATACATCAGTGTAATTGTAATGTATGACTGAAGTGATACATGAGAAGGATTGTATGGCTGAAGTGATACATGAGAAGAATTTCTACGGAAGCATTGCCATTCTGCCCGCTACTGATACTGTCTTCCTTTTATCCCCAACAGGGAGATACCTCCTTCCCAACCCGGCTGCAGGGCAAGCCTGGGCAGCCTCGGCAGAGACATCCAACCTCGTTCGCATGCGCAGCCAGGCCCTGGGCCAGTCGGCTCCCTCGCTCACAGCCAGCCTGGTGAGTGTCCTTGAGCTCTCACTACGGTGGGATAAGTTTGCTCCATCTTACCACCAACCTAGGGACTGTTCTATGTTTATTAAGTGTATTGTTCTACACTTAATACTAAGCACAGATTTGACAATGTGAAATGTGTTGTTTCCAGTGTGCTAATTTTTCCCAGTTCTCCCGCTTTACTGAAGTTGGAATATTTTTCTAAACTTAACTCTGTCTCAACTTCTCCCTTGAAAGAAATGAAAAAACTTAACTCTGTCTCAACTTCTTCCTTGAAAGAAATGAAAATGTTTCTAAGCCTTTTTTTTTTTTGAAGAAAAAACTTCTTTGAAAATATTTTCAAATTTAGAGGAAAGCTGAAAAACAGAAACATACAACTCCGTTTGCTCCTTTGCCTGTGTTTAAGTATTAATCTCTTGCCCTGTTTGCTGTACTGTTTGCTTTCTCTCTGTTTTTTGTTTTTTTAATTGGATATATTTTACAGTATAATGCAGAAAGAGTGAAAAACTGTGGACACAATTGGTTGTACACCAGTAGCTTTGGAGAGAGAGCGAGGAGAAAGAGGCACCAGCCGTTTCACCTTGAAAGACTTCCAGCTCCTCTTGTTAGTTGTGATCTTTGTAAACACTTTTCTAGTTGATTCCTACATCACTTTCCATAGTAGATATTTTAAAAGTACATTTGTAAATGCACGTTTATTTCTACAATGGTGAGGATGCTTTGTATGTTTATGTATAAATCCTTGGCATAGTAACAAGGCCCTTCCTCTTGCCCCACAAATGCCAGAGATGAAGAGGCTTACCTGGGATAATGTATAGAATTCGGGCCAGAACTTAAAACTGTATCTCCTGACTTAAAACATTTGCTTCTGATTGCTATACATCAGTGTAATTGTAATGTATGACTGAAGTGATACATGAGAAGGATTGTATGGCTGAAGTGATACATGAGAAGAATTTCTACGGAAGCATTGCCATTCTGCCCGCTACTGATACTGTCTTCCTTTTATCCCCAACAGGGAGATACCTCCTTCCCAACCCGGCTGCAGGGCAAGCCTGGGCAGCCTCGGCAGAGACATCCAACCTCGTTCGCATGCGCAGCCAGGCCCTGGGCCAGTCGGCTCCCTCGCTCACAGCCAGCCTGGTGAGTGTCCTTGAGCTCTCACTACGGTGGGATAAGTTTGCTCCATCTTACCACCAACCTAGGGACTGTTCTATGTTTATTAAGTGTATTGTTCTACACTTAATACTAAGCACAGATTTGACAATGTGAAATGTGTTGTTTCCAGTGTGCTAATTTTTCCCAGTTCTCCCGCTTTACTGAAGTTGGAATATTTTTCTAAACTTAACTCTGTCTCAACTTCTCCCTTGAAAGAAATGAAAAAACTTAACTCTGTCTCAACTTCTTCCTTGAAAGAAATGAAAATGTTTCTAAGCCTTTTTTTTTTTGAAGAAAAAACTTCTTTGAAAATAATTTCAAACTTAGAGGAAAGCTGCAAGACAGATACATACAACTCCAGTTGCTCCTTTGCCTGTGTTTAAGTATTAATCTCTTGCCCTGTTTGCTGTACTGTTTGCTTTCTCTCTCTGTGTATATGGATATATATGTACACATATAATATTTTTAAACTCTTTGAGAGCAGGTTATATATACCATGAGTTTTTATCACAAGCTCAACTTCATTAAGTTTATGCATGAAAGAAGTCTTTGGTCTGCTCTGCCAAGCGTGTTCCATTTTTATCAGTTGGCCCCATACTGTCCTCTCTAGTGTCTTTCCTCCTCCAGCAGAGGATGTAGTCTAGGGTCATGCATTGCATTTAATTATCCTTTTATCTGGAACCTCCCCCAACTGTTTCTTTGCCTTTTGTGACACAGTTTTGAAGACTATACGACATCCCTGCCCCATTTTTTAAAGGAATATTTCTCATATTACAGTGTATGGTATGCCTGATGTTTTCTCACAGTGAGCTTTGGGTCTTGTCTTCCAGGCCAGAATGTGACATTGGTGATGTGTTTTTCTCAGGTCATGCCATGGGCAGATGCATGATATGTCCATCTGCCCATCAGTATGATATATATATATTTTTTCACCCAGTCAAGGTGTTGGCCAGTTTCTCCACGTAGTTAGAACTCTTCTCTTAAAATCAGTAAGCCTTTGGCAGGAAGATACTTTGAGGCCATGGAAGCATGTTTCTTCTCATCAAAAATTTCCTTTAGATTCCATATTCATTGATGATTCTTGCCTGGATCCTTCTCTTCTAGAATCATTTAAAATGGTCCTTATTCCAGCTACAGTACTCTCTCCACATCTACAGGTTGGCACGTGACATAAATATTTGTGCATTTGTTAGCAGTAGGGACTCTTACAGAGTTTTTTTTTTTTTTAAGAAAAAGGAATGTAGACATTTTTAACCATGATACTTACAGAATTTTGTTTTCTAGCAGGCCTGTTACTTTTCAGCTTTAACCTTTGGCAGAGCCTAGAAGTCTATACAGGTTACTTTTGCATTGGTGGTAGAGTTGTTTGGTATAGGAATAGATTTTTAAGTATCTTTTACTGATGGTCATGCAGATAATATATGTCAATAGAGGAAAGCTGCAAGACAGATACATACAACTCAGTTGCTCCTTTGCCTGTGTTTAAGTATTAATCTCTTGCCCTGTTTGCTGTACTGTTTGCTTTCTCTCTCTGTGTATATGGATATATATGTACACATATAATATTTTTAAACTCTTTGAGAGCAGGTTATATATACCATGAGTTTTTATCACAAGCTCAACTTCATTAAGTTTATGCATGAAAGAAGTCTTTGGTCTGCTCTGCCAAGCGTGTTCCATTTTTATCAGTTGGCCCCATACTGTCCTCTCTAGTGTCTTTCCTCCTCCAGCAGAGGATGTAGTCTAGGGTCATGCATTGCATTTAATTATCCTTTTATCTGGAACCTCCCCCAACTGTTTCTTTGCCTTTTGTGACACAGTTTTGAAGACTATACGACATCCCTGCCCCATTTTTTAAAGGAATATTTCTCATATTACAGTGTATGGTATGCCTGATGTTTTCTCACAGTGAGCTTTGGGTCTTGTCTTCCAGGCCAGAATGTGACATTGGTGATGTGTTTTTCTCAGGTCATGCCATGGGCAGATGCATGATATGTCCATCTGCCCATCAGTATGATATATATATATTTTTTCACCCAGTCAAGGTGTTGGCCAGTTTCTCCACGTAGTTAGAACTCTTCTCTTAAAATCAGTAAGCCTTTGGCAGGAAGATACTTTGAGGCCATGGAAGCATGTTTCTTCTCATCAAAAATTTCCTTTAGATTCCATATTCATTGATGATTCTTGCCTGGATCCTTCTCTTCTAGAATCATTTAAAATGGTCCTTATTCCAGCTACAGTACTCTCTCCACATCTACAGGTTGGCACGTGACATAAATATTTGTGCATTTGTTAGCAGTAGGGACTCTTACATTCTTTTTTTTTTTTTTTAAGAAAAAGGAATGTAGACATTTTTAACCATGATACTTACAGAATTTTGTTTTCTAGCAGGCCTGTTACTTTTCAGCTTTAACCTTTGGCAGAGCCTAGAAGTCTATACAGGTTACTTTTGCATTGGTGGTAGAGTTGTTTGGTATAGGAATAGATTTTTAAGTATCTTTTACTGATGGTCATGCAGATAATATATGTCAATGCCTTATAATTTTATGCCTTGGTAATAAATTATGTGAGATATTTGGGGATCATTCAGTAATGCAGAGAAATTTGATTTAGATCTAACCTCTAATCCTGCTTTTGTCATCAGCTGTATACATTTGAGCATGTTGCTTGGTTTCTTAGATTTTGCTAGCTTGTCTGCAAACTGCAAGATGAAATGGCCTATTAAACAGTCTCTGGAATTCAACATTGAAATTCCCTATTTCTAGTTTCAGAATTACAAAGATTCAGAGCAAACTGGATAATTATCTCTGAAAAGTTTCTTTGAGGATATTTTATGATTTCAAAATTGACTATCTTTAAACCAAAATGTATGTTTTTTTTCCTCAGGAAAATTTTGGAACTTATTTTTAAAGGTGCAGTTAAAGCGATGCATTTTAGTATTTTCCTCCATCCCATCCCCAAATTCAAAGTTACTTTTCCTTCTTGGGAAATTTTATTAAAAGTTTATTTTACTGGGAGCATTTGCTTTTTAGAAAAAGAAGAAAATCCCTCATAATCAGTGATTTTCTAAGAAAAACAGAAGTACTTTGGTGGCCATTGCAGTATTATTCTTAGCCTGTAAATAAATAGTCCTCCATATTTATTGCCGAGTAAATCATTCTAATTAAAACAACATCACAAAGTAATATAGCTGATACTGGTAGTTATGCACTCAGACTAGAAACTTATTGAGTCATTGATAAAACATGTCAGGTGACCTAAGATACTTGGGAATAAGATGCATAACCAAGGAGAATGATTCACAGAAAAAAAAAAAAAAAAAAAAGAGTACCCTTTAAAATTGGTCCAATACGATTCTTACCAAAGAGTCACTTAAATTATCAGTTTATTTATCCTGCAAGTTTTTATAGGGTTTAGGAGCAAGAATAGAGAAAACGCTAAAAGACCATAGAAAGAAAACTTAAAATAGAACCTGGCACCTAGCACATCTCAAATGTTAACAATATTAATACTTCTGTTCTTATCAGATACTTGCAGCTTTAGAAGGTCTATACAGGTTACTTTTGCATTGGTGGTAGAGTTGTTTGGTATAGGAATAGATTTTTAAGTATCTTTTACTGATGGTCATGCAGATAATATATGTCAATGCCTTATAATTTTATGCCTTGGTAATAAATTATGTGAGATATTTGGGGATCATTCAGTAATGCAGAGAAATTTGATTTAGATCTAACCTCTAATCCTGCTTTTGTCATCAGCTGTATACATTTGAGCATGTTGCTTGGTTTCTTAGATTTTGCTAGCTTGTCTGCAAACTGCAAGATGAAATGGCCTATTAAACAGTCTCTGGAATTCAACATTGAAATTCCCTATTTCTAGTTTCAGAATTACAAAGATTCAGAGCAAACTGGATAATTATCTCTGAAAAGTTTCTTTGAGGATATTTTATGATTTCAAAATTGACTATCTTTAAACCAAAATGTATGTTTTTTCCTCAGGAAAATTTTGGAACTTATTTTTAAAGGTGCAGTTAAAGCGATGCATTTTAGTATTTTCCTCCATCCCATCCCCAAATTCAAAGTTACTTTTCCTTCTTGGGAAATTTTATTAAAAGTTTATTTTACTGGGAGCATTTGCTTTTTAGAAAAAGAAGAAAATCCCTCATAATCAGTGATTTTCTAAGAAAAACAGAAGTACTTTGGTGGCCATTGCAGTATTATTCTTAGCCTGTAAATAAATAGTCCTCCATATTTATTGCCGAGTAAATCATTCTAATTAAAACAACATCACAAAGTAATATAGCTGATACTGGTAGTTATGCACTCAGACTAGAAACTTATTGAGTCATTGATAAAACATGTCAGGTGACCTAAGATACTTGGGAATAAGATGCATAACCAAGGAGAATGATTCACAGAAAAAAAAAAAAAAAAAAGAGTACCCTTTAAAATTGGTCCAATACGATTCTTACCAAAGAGTCACTTAAATTATCAGTTTATTTATCCTGCAAGTTTTTATAGGGTTTAGGAGCAAGAATAGAGAAAACGCTAAAAGACCATAGAAAGAAAACTTAAAATAGAACCTGGCACCTAGCACATCTCAAATGTTAACAATATTAATACTTCTGTTCTTATCAGATCTGCCACAGAAGCCAGATGTGGCTCACCATTGACTACTGGACAGTGAAGGTTTAAAATGTCCCCCTCGTCATATCTTCTCTTGAGAGGTTTCCTTGCTTCCTAATTGTAGTCTAAAGAGAACCGTTTGCAGCTGTTTGGCCATGTCTTCTATTCCCCAGCTTCTGTCGTCTCTGAGCAGGACCACTGCAGGGAGCTGCCGCGCAGACCCCGTCTTGATTTCCTCCTGGTTTAGCAGCAGTCTACTCAGGCTTCTCTGTCACGTCACTTATTTCAGTATGTCACCCAGTGCACTTTCATGACTTTGCCTGTTTCTCATGACCTTTGCGGAACCATTCACGTTAGCCCATGTTTCTAACTTAACGCCGATTACAGCTAACAGATTTGATAGAGAATGATGCTGAAGGAGTATTAGTGTACACCTGTGAGACCTTTTTCTTGTCTTATGTAAGTCTGAATTACTGGACGTGCATTGTACAGTAGAACATGAAAGTTGTTAGTTGCTTAGTTGTGTCTGACTCTTGACAACCGCATGAACTGTAACCCACCAGACCCCTCTGTCCATGGAATTCTCCAGGGAAGGCTACTAGAGTGGGTAGCTGTTCCCTTCTCCAGGGAATCTTCCTGGACCCAGGGTTTGAACTCAGGCTTCCTGTATCGTAGGTAGATTCTTTACCGTTTTCCTGGCCACGATAAGCCCCGTTGCTGCATCACAGTTGCTTTAAGTTGACCTTCCTCCTGACTCTTCTTAATATTTGTCAAGGTTCACCTTTGTTTTAATTCTTCATGTTTATGTCTAATATACCCCCTGCTAGACTGCAGGTTCCTTGAGGGCAGAATTCCTGTCTGATCTGACTTTCTGCTCCTCACTGTTCCTTGCACCAGACCTTGCACATAGGAGGCATTCAGTAAATGATATTGATGGGATGGGTAATCACAGGTGGAAAGGGACAGACTCCTTTAGCTGTAAAGCTAGAGTGAGGAAGTAATTCTCTATGCTGTCCTGGTGTCCTAATAAGACACCCAGGACAACTAAAGTATTTTGGGTTTTACTAATCGTGATTAGCCTCAAAGTCCACGTAATGGACCAAATCCTATTTGATTCCATATCAGCTGCTGACAAAACATGGTGACAGAATGGTGAAGAAACTCAGTGTCCACATTCAAGGACATTACCTTAACCTGCTTTAAGCAGTCATGCCATCACATTGTTTTAAGTATTTTGTTGATCCTTTTTTTCTTTTTTAATTTTGGCCTTTTTTATTGGTTATTTATTTATTTATTTATTTATTATTTTCATCCATCTTTATTCTTTGGCCTGTGTGGGCCTCCCATTGCAGTAGCCCCTCTCCCTGCTGAGCACTGACTCTGGGCACATGCGCTCCACAGTGCTGGCTCTTGATTGGACACACCGGTCCAGCCACTCCAGGATATGTGGGATCCTCCAGGGCCAGGGATTGGACCGGCGCCCCTCGCACTGCAAGGCTGACTCTCCACCCACTGGACCACCAGGGAAGCCCTATTTTGTTGATCCTTTGAAGAGGGAAGTTGAGGCAATACATATGTTCAAGTGTGGAAAAATTGGTAAAACCAGAATCAACATGGTTTATGTCCAAATGATAGGATTACACTTGATATCACAGCTTTATGTTCAACACAACAGTAGAACATACCAGAAAAGTATAGGCCCTCTGTCTAAGAGGTAGTCATAGGTTAGTGAGATATAAATGAAGCCTGTGGTTGGGGAGGTATGAGTTTCAGTAAATGCATGACCTATTGTGACTTAAATGCCATAGGCAGGTTTCAAGGTAATGCTAAGTACCTTCTCTAGGAGGAGATTAATTCCAGCCGGAAGTATCTAGTTTTCCTTGGCAATGCTAAATGTAGTTGTCCTCTCTCTCCCAGACACATTGGGCATTTCTGATAAATGGCACATTGCCAGTTCATCCTGTGTAGCCTGGTGGCTGGCAGAATCCATGCTCAGCCCGTGTCCGCCTGCTGGGGCACCAGCCGGGAGTGCTGATGAAGTGTCAGATGTTTACCTCCTATGCATTAATCTGAAGAAGGGAAAACTCATTTCCCCATTTGCTTCCTCCATCTTTCTGTCCCTCCCCACACACATGGGTAGTTTATCAAAGAAGTCATAGTCGCCAGAAGCAGGGGATTTATACAGATGCTGCTTTCTGGCAAGAAGGATGGAAATTTCAGGAGGCCAACCAGGACCAGGAGTAACTTATTTTTCCATAGGAAAATAAGGTTATAAGCCTTGGTGATTAAAGTTTAGAAATGGCATATGTGGCCATCATAACAGATAGCCACTTCTTTTGTTTTGGATGGATGGCGAAACACAGTGAAAATTAGTTTCCATAGCTTTCAACAGGGTTTATTCTTTGGCCTGTGTGGGCCTCCCATTGCAGTAGCCCTCTCCCTGCTGAGCACTGACTCTGGGCACATGCGCTCCACAGTGCTGGCTCTTGATTGGACACACCGGTCCAGCCACTCCAGGATATGTGGGATCCTCCAGGGCCAGGGATTGGACCGGCGCCCCTCGCACTGCAAGGCTGACTCTCCACCCACTGGACCACCAGGGAAGCCCTATTTTGTTGATCCTTTGAAGAGGGAAGTTGAGGCAATACATATGTTCAAGTGTGGAAAAATTGGTAAAACCAGAATCAACATGGTTTATGTCCAAATGATAGGATTACACTTGATATCACAGCTTTATGTTCAACACAACAGTAGAACATACCAGAAAAGTATAGGCCCTCTGTCTAAGAGGTAGTCATAGGTTAGTGAGATATAAATGAAGCCTGTGGTTGGGGAGGTATGAGTTTCAGTAAATGCATGACCTATTGTGACTTAAATGCCATAGGCAGGTTTCAAGGTAATGCTAAGTACCTTCTCTAGGAGGAGATTAATTCCTAGCCGGAAGTATCTAGTTTTCCTTGGCAATGCTAAATGTAGTTGTCCTCTCTCTCCCAGACACATTGGGCATTTCTGATAAATGGCACATTGCCAGTTCATCCTGTGTAGCCTGGTGGCTGGCAGAATCCATGCTCAGCCCGTGTCCGCCTGCTGGGGCACCAGCCGGGAGTGCTGATGAAGTGTCAGATGTTTACCTCCTATGCATTAATCTGAAGAAGGGAAAACTCATTTCCCCATTTGCTTCCTCCATCTTTCTGTCCCTCCCCACACACATGGGTAGTTTATCAAAGAAGTCATAGTCGTCAGAAGCAGGGGATTTATACAGATGCTGCTTTCTGGCAAGAAGGATGGAAATTTCAGGAGGCCAACCAGGACCAGGAGTAACTTATTTTTCCATAGGAAAATAAGGTTATAAGCCTTGGTGATTAAAGTTTAGAAATGGCATATGTGGCCATCATAACAGATAGCCACTTCTTTTGTTTTGGATGGATGGCCGAAACACAGTGAAAATTAGTTTCCATAGCTTTCAACAGTTTTCTGTTTGCTTGGAATCATGTGGCTCATCTGTTTGGATTCTTGTGAGCACCTCAGTCACATTCGTTCTTACTGAGCGTTTCCTCAACCATCCTGTTTGAAAGTCTTTCCTTCACTACATGCCACATGGCCCGTCTCACTCACCTTTCTCAATAGCTTTACCTCCTTCCAGTACGCCACATAATTTGTTTATTATACATCTCTCATTTTTCTGATGGAAAAGTCTTGAGGGCAGAGATATTTTTTCCTGGTTTTCCTGGTGTTTCCGGCCTAAAACCGTGCTTGGCACATAGAGTCAGATGCTTAGTGAAGGCTTGCTGAATGCAGAAGTGGATGTATTTCCGTTCTGTACTTTTTAAGTGCCCTAGAACAGACTCTTGTTCATCTTTTGTTTTTAACCTGTGTTTTGCCTTTTAGGTTTATATTGTTTAACTAATTAAGAAGGTACTCCTCAAAGGAGAAAATAGTTAACTTTGGAAACTGTGTTCAGGATTAAACTATCATTTAGCTGGGCAGTGAGAATGGGATGGGAAAGCCGTGTTTAAAGATCAATTTCTATCACTTATTAACTGTGGTCATTTTTTTTGGTTTAACTTTTATTAAAGAAAGGTTAAATCCTCTGGGCATTTCTGATAAATGGCACATTGCCAGTTCATCCTGTGTAGCCTGGTGGCTGGCAGAATCCATGCTCAGCCCGTGTCCGCCTGCTGGGGCACCAGCCGGGAGTGCTGATGAAGTGTCAGATGTTTACCTCCTATGCATTAATCTGAAGAAGGGAAAACTCATTTCCCCATTTGCTTCCTCCATCTTTCTGTCCCTCCCCACACACATGGGTAGTTTATCAAAGAAGTCATAGTCGCAGAAGCAGGGGATTTATACAGATGCTGCTTTCTGGCAAGAAGGATGGAAATTTCAGGAGGCCAACCAGGACCAGGAGTAACTTATTTTTCCATAGGAAAATAAGGTTATAAGCCTTGGTGATTAAAGTTTAGAAATGGCATATGTGGCCATCATAACAGATAGCCACTTCTTTTGTTTTGGATGGATGGCCGAAACACAGTGAAAATTAGTTTCCATAGCTTTCAACAGTTTTCTGTTTGCTTGGAATCATGTGGCTCATCTGTTTGGATTCTTGTGAGCACCTCAGTCACATTCGTTCTTACTGAGCGTTTCCTCAACCATCCTGTTTGAAAGTCTTTCCTTCACTACATGCCACATGGCCCGTCTCACTCACCTTTCTCAATAGCTTTACCTCCTTCCAGTACGCCACATAATTTGTTTATTATACATCTCTCATTTTTCTGATGGAAAAGTCTTGAGGGCAGAGATATTTTTTCCTGGTTTTCCTGGTGTTTCCCGGCGGCCTAAAACCGTGCTTGGCACATAGAGTCAGATGCTTAGTGAAGGCTTGCTGAATGCAGAAGTGGATGTATTTCCGTTCTGTACTTTTTAAGTGCCCTAGAACAGACTCTTGTTCATCTTTTGTTTTTAACCTGTGTTTTGCCTTTTAGGTTTATATTGTTTAACTAATTAAGAAGGTACTCCTCAAAGGAGAAAATAGTTAACTTTGGAAACTGTGTTCAGGATTAAACTATCATTTAGCTGGGCAGTGAGAATGGGATGGGAAAGCAGTGTTTAAAAGATCAATTTCTATCACTTATTAACTGTGCGAGCCTCAGTTTCTTCGTCTGTGAAGTGGGGCTAATGGTTGTAGTCACCTCGTACATTTATAATAAGGAATAAATGAGCAAATTATTGTGCACTGCTTTGCACAACATCTGTGACTCAAAAAATGCTGATGTCAGTGCTCCTAGGGTTGGTAGAAAAAAGTATTTCTTGGGAGTTGTCAACGGTATTCTCAGAAAGGAGAAAATCAGATACTTTAATTTGACTAGGTTTAACCTTTTGGTCCTTAGTTTTTTGCATGCTGGCAGACTGACTTGTAGTTTCTTTCTTCCTATTTTCATTCTAAATTCACCCAACTCCACAAACTGAAAGTTTTTCTTTCTATAGCAGTTAACTATTTTGAAGGGGGGAAGTACTTTCAAATATTGTTTTTCAATTTTTAATATTAGCTTAAGTAGTATAATTTTATGTTTCTTCAGTGGCCCTCTTTTGACATTGTATCTATTTCCTTTTTATTTTATTTTATTTTTTATTCTTTATTTTAAAGGTTTTACACAGTTTTGTTGTTCACAGACATGTATGTTCCCTATATCCATTTCTTATAATGGAAAAATTATGTTTCATGATATACTATAAATATTAAAATCAAACTATTTAAACTGTAATATATTCAGAGAACCTTAATGAATATTCATCTTCTCCATTTGCAAAAGTGCATTATGAAGAGTCAGGGAAAATTCACTAAACGTATGCAAAAGTGCATTTTTCTTTTTTAATTCATGCAGAACGTACTGACATAATGTCAGCATTTATTTAGGGTGCAGACTTTATTTGTAGCCATTTAATATTGTATCAATACTTCATTAGCCTTATAGCTCACAAACAAAAACCTGAGCTGAAGTCCAATTAGTTAACTCTGAGAGAGTGTTAAATATTGATGTAGGAACAATTTGAATGCCCTTGGACAAATTACTTAACAAAAATTGTAGAATACAACTGTGAATTAGCATTACTCCTTAGCCATTATGACTCAGTTTAAAGGCTGTATAATATTCCAATGTATGGATTTCTCACAATTTATTATACTGTTTGCACCTTCAGGTAATATCCAAGTTTTTTCCATTAAAAATAATGGTAATGGGCAGGCTTTTAATAAGTCTTAGTTGGCCTCTGGTTGTTTTTTTTCAGGGTAGGTTCATGGAGGGGATTAATGTGGCAAGGGATATGAGCATTACATAGGTTTTCTGTCGTTTTGCTAAATTGTTTCTAGGAATACCATACACATTTGTGCTTCCCTATCTTGAGAAATCAGGCTTCCCAGGTTGCTCAGTGGTAAAGAATCCACATATTAAGCAGGAGATGCACGTTTGATTCCTGGATTAGGAAGATCCCTAGGAGGAGGAAATGGCAATCCACTCCAGTACTCCTGCCTGAAAAATCCCATGGGATGACTGAATGACTGAGCACACACAAATTGCGAAATCACATCTCAGTATATTCTAGCCAGCTGTCAATATTCTCCAAAAAACTAACCCCAAAATTCCCCCCACCAAAAAAGTTTGCTGATTTGTTAGGTGAAAAACAATTAATCTTTTTTTTAAATGTATTTTTATTTTTAGTGAAGTTGATATAGTTTTTATACATGTTGAACTCTTACACCAAAGCCTCCAGATAAAGCAAATGTGAAATTAGGGTCATGCATGCTTTCTTCTGTAACTTCTTCCTTCCATTCCCTCGATAAGCTCACCAGACCAACTGTTGGTAACCGGTATTGCTCTTGGGATACAAGGACTGCTGAGCGTGATTACAGTGTATGTGGCTGAAGGCATTATTACACAGCTCAGAATTTTTTTCACCCAGAAAATAGTAATCTCAATTGTGAAATAGTGCCTTCAGCTGTGGACATTACAATCTAAGTCTCTGGAGTGCTTGTGTTCCCGGAGTAATACATCTCCTAGTCATTACCCTCTGAGCTAGGCTCTATTGATAGTAAAGGGATGACTTTTCATAACTCAGGGCTGAGGCAGCAGTAGGGACCCCAAGAAGATAATTATAGGTAAGGCCAAATCCACGAAGATAAATCTCATTATAGGCTCACCTGGGTCCATCCACAGAGTAGCTGGTTTAACAGGAGCTCGTTAATCAAAGATCAGCTTAAAAACGAATCATAAAATCCATGCTTTAATCCAACTACTGATTCTTAAAAAGATACTCTAAACGTGCATCCTTACTCTAAACAGGCCTGGTGCCATGAGAATAATTAGCAGAAAACAAGTGAATGAAGAACTACTACTTATTTGGCGGGGAGAGTTCTCTTCTAAGATGGAATTCCACCCAGAAAGAGTCACTTAAAACTTTCAGTCCCAGTTTGCTCTTCATTACACTTTGCAGAGGTTAGAAAACATTCATTATGTATGTGTTGTCCTTCCTGGGAAGGACGGGGTGCCTGCCAGAGCGGCTTTCTGTGTGGGTGTTTCCTGGATAGACTGGTCAAGTGTGGACTTCTCATTATCAAAGGCATTTGAGAACCAAGGAGATGAGTGGCACCTGTAAACTGTGTGATGGAAAAATTCCCTAGGAGGAGGAAATGGCAATCCACTCCAGTACTCCTGCCTGAAAAATCCCATGGGATGACTGAATGACTGAGCACACACAAATTGCGAAATCACATCTCAGTATATTCTAGCCAGCTGTCAATATTCTCCAAAAAACTAACCCCAAAATTCCCCCCACCAAAAAAGTTTGCTGATTTGTTAGGTGAAAAACAATTAATCTTTTTTTTAAATGTATTTTTATTTTTAGTGAAGTTGATATAGTTTTTATACATGTTGAACTCTTACACCAAAGCCTCCAGATAAAGCAAATGTGAAATTAGGGTCATGCATGCTTTCTTCTGTAACTTCTTCCTTCCATTCCCTCGATAAGCTCACCAGACCAACTGTTGGTAACCGGTATTGCTCTTGGGATACAAGGACTGCTGAGCGTGATTACAGTGTATGTGGCTGAAGGCATTATTACACAGCTCAGAATTTTTTTCACCCAGAAAATAGTAATCTCAATTGTGAAATAGTGCCTTCAGCTGTGGACATTACAATCTAAGTCTCTGGAGTGCTTGTGTTCCCGGAGTAATACATCTCCTAGTCATTACCCTCTGAGCTAGGCTCTATTGATAGTAAAGGGATGACTTTTCATAACTCAGGGCTGAGGCAGCAGTAGGGACCCCAAGAAGATAATTATAGGTAAGGCCAAATCCACGAAGATAAATCTCATTATAGGCTCACCTGGGTCCATCCACAGAGTAGCTGGTTTAACAGGAGCTCGTTAATCAAAGATCAGCTTAAAAACGAATCATAAAATCCATGCTTTAATCCAACTACTGATTCTTAAAAAGATACTCTAAACGTGCATCCTTACTCTAAACAGGCCTGGTGCCATGAGAATAATTAGCAGAAAACAAGTGAATGAAGAACTACTACTTATTTGGCGGGGAGAGTTCTCTTCTAAGATGGAATTCCACCCAGAAAGAGTCACTTAAAACTTTCAGTCCCAGTTTGCTCTTCATTACACTTTGCAGAGGTTAGAAAACATTCATTATGTATGTGTTGTCCTTCCTGGGAAGGACGGGGTGCCTGCCAGAGCGGCTTTCTGTGTGGGTGTTTCCTGGATAGACTGGTCAAGTGTGGACTTCTCATTATCAAAGGCATTTGAGAACCAAGGAGATGAGTGGCACCTGTAAATATTCTGTGTGATTCACAGAGTGGAAATGCATGTCTCCATTAATTGCTTACCATCGTAGAGGGGAGCAAACAAGATCATAACAGCCACACAATGTGTGTGTGAAGAGGGAGAGGGGTGAACATAGGTTTCACTTACAACCCCCTTATCCAACTGGTAGACCTATTTCAGTACCTGTCCAACCTGCTCATTAAGCATTATGAGATGATCCAGAGAGTGGAGAATACCACACTCCAGTTGTTTTATCCTCACTGTGTCCTGGGTACCGATAGCAGGTAGTTCCTGGTATGTATCGCTGAATACTTAGATAATGGTGGCTTATTAAGAAATGTTGAGGAGTTATTTTTTGTCTTTGGTCATATGGCATGTCTTGCAGAATCTCAGGCTTTGAACCTGGGCCACAGCAGTGAAAGTTTGGAATCCTAACCACTAGGCCACCAGGGAGCTGCCTTAAGGAGGTCTTCTTTCAAGACTTGATAGTTTCTGATGCTCCTCTTCTGCTTCCTAGAGCCTCACTGGTTGAATGATGGGCTGTCAAGGATTTGATTGGTTGTATGTCCGGGGACAGGACGGTGGAGATGAAGGCGGTGAAGCAGTCGTAGCTGCTGTCATGGAAGGGTCCTTGGTGGACAGGCGCCTCTCTGGCATGACTCATGGCATGACACAGTTTGTTCTTTCTGGTGACCTTTTGCCCCTGTGGTAAAATTATAGCACTTGCCTATTTGCTCTCTTATTGTGTCAGAAGAATCCTGCACTCAGAAACAAAAGAAACTTGTAGTAATTAGATAGTGGTTTGTGGGAGGGAACATATTGGAATGTAAAATTTCCTTTCCTGGAAGGAGTGAAAAATCATTATTTTAATTCACAGACTTCTTAGGAAATTCCTGACTATTGTAGCTCTGGAAAAGCAAACAAGACTTCAATATCTTTCCTCTTTATTTTTTTCTAGAATGCTTAGTTAAGAACAAGCAGTATTGGTAATTTCCCTTATTCCTTGTTCATTGAGACCCACCATACCAATCTGTGGTATTGGGTTCTGAATCAATGTATTTTTCATTATGTTCATTATTCAGTTGGTTAGTTATTAATAGAGTCTCTATTAGACAGCTGGTGGTAAAACCTATATGGAAAAGATGTGACACCCACTCTTGCCTTTTTAAAAGGAGCTTCTAAGATAGTTTAAATGAGACTTCTGAGAAGTTAGCAAAGTAGAAGATGACTATAGGTTGGATAGTTTGCAGTGTATTCCTAGATTTGAGGCATAATATGGGCTGCAAGTTCTGGAAAGTTTTGGTTGGGTAAGCTTCAAGGTGTAGTGGAACTGTGTACATAGTGGAATGGGATGGGACATGGTAGGTAAAGTGGACAATGAACAGTGGTGTTTCTTCTTAATCTGACATGTCTTGAATAGTTAGGGGGGCAAAGGATCACATGAAAACCCAAAAGCTCATGGGTTTCTGTGATAGAAGAATTCTTAATTTAATTTGAACCATAGAAGGTCCCCAGGACTGCCATCATCTTTTTTTTTTTTTTTTTTTAAAGATTTATTTATTTATTTATTTTGGGCGGGGGTCAGGGAGGGAGGGGAGCAGGCAGGCTACTTCTGTTGGTCTTTCATTTCTCTATTTTCATCCGTCTTTGTTCTTTGGCCCGTGTGGGCCTCCCATCGCGGTGGCGACTGTCGTTGCAGAGCGCCGGCTCTGAGCGCATGAGCTCCAGAGCTCTGGCTCGGTAATTGGACACATCGGTCCAGCCACTCTGCAGCACGTGGGATCTTCCCAGGCCAGGGATCGAACCGGCGCCCCTTGCACTTCAAGGCGGTGCCCTTATCCACTGGACCACCAGGGGAAGCCCTGCCATCGTCTTTTAGTGAAAAAAATACCGGCATGAGATAGATGTGGAGCCTTCAGTGACCATGTGAGAAGTGGTGCTTTTTTCCTTAGGAGGCCGCTCAGGTGGAAAAGAGGGGAGAGGCATGGACGAGAAGTTTGGGCTTGGTAGGTGTAAACTCTTGCATTTGGAATATATAAACAACAAGATCTTACTGCATGTAGCACAGGGAACTATATTCAATATCCTGTGATAAACCATAATGAAAAAGAATGTATATAATTGAGATAACTTTGCTGCACCACAGAGGTTGGCACAACATAGTAAGGCAACTGTTATTCAATTAAAAGAGAAACAGAATGGGTACCGAGTAGCAGAGAGCAGTTTTGCAAATGTATGAAGAGGCTAAAGCTCTTGCTTAAGACCTAGTAATCATGACCTCATAGGACTCATCATTATTTTAAGCCCTACTGCTTCTGCACATTGGCTTCCTTAGAGCCTTAACTTCTTTCTTCCTTTTCCCTATTTTCTTTTTTTTTTTTAAGATATATTAACAAAACTTTTTCCTCAATAGGAGGAAATTTTACCTATTTTTCTTGGTCTCTATCTTCCTCTCCAAGACAATCCATCACTAAAACTTGACTTGTTCTCCAAATGCTGTATAACCTAACCATCTGAGAATCCTATATGTTCTACTGCTATTTGCACTGTGAAGTTCTACAATCGCTAAGTCATGACTGGACTTTAGTATGTCATAGTTGCACGTATCCACAAGAAAACAGGAGTATACGTTTATCACTCTTTTTACAAGAATGGATGCTTCTTCTAGAACTCCTGTGAAAGCTCTTCATTACGTGAAACCTCTTTTTCTTTTTTTCATAATAGATGCCCTTTGCTTAACTTAGGTGCTCAGTTAAGTATGTTTCTTTCTGTGTTTTAAATGTAAGTCATTTGTTTATTTCTTTCTTGCTCCTAGACACAAGCAGTGATGTTTCAGTCTATAAATAATATGAACTAGTCATATCATATTATCTCCCTTTGTGTATACCTCTGATCAAAAACCAGTAAGAACCTTCTGTGTTTTCCTCATTTGTTGAAATATCCATTCCCTTGTCAGATTCACTTGATGGAGGCTGAATCTGGATGGAAGATCTAGGTTTCTCATCTTCAAGTTCTTCTAAAGTTTGACAAGATACCTGGGGCAGTAGTGAACCACCCATCATTCCTAGGAAAAGAGCATGGACGAGAAGTTTGGGCTTGGTAGGTGTAAACTCTTGCATTTGGAATATATAAACAACAAGATCTTACTGCATGTAGCACAGGGAACTATATTCAATATCCTGTGATAAACCATAATGAAAAAGAATGTATATAATTGAGATAACTTTGCTGCACCACAGAGGTTGGCACAACATAGTAAGGCAACTGTTATTCAATTAAAAGAGAAACAGAATGGGTACCGAGTAGCAGAGAGCAGTTTTGCAAATGTATGAAGAGGCTAAAGCTCTTGCTTAAGACCTAGTAATCATGACCTCATAGGACTCATCATTATTTTAAGCCCTACTGCTTCTGCACATTGGCTTCCTTAGAGCCTTAACTTCTTTCTTCCTTTTCCCTATTTTCTTTTTTTTTTTTAAGATATATTAACAAAACTTTTTCCTCAATAGGAGGAAATTTTACCTATTTTTCTTGGTCTCTATCTTCCTCTCCAAGACAATCCATCACTAAAACTTGACTTGTTCTCCAAATGCTGTATAACCTAACCATCTGAGAATCCTATATGTTCTACTGCTATTTGCACTGTGAAGTTCTACAATCGCTAAGTCATGACTGGACTTTAGTATGTCATAGTTGCACGTATCCACAAGAAAACAGGAGTATACGTTTATCACTCTTTTTACAAGAATGGATGCTTCTTCTAGAACTCCTGTGAAAGCTCTTCATTACGTGAAACCTCTTTTTCTTTTTTTCATAATAGATGCCCTTTGCTTAACTTAGGTGCTCAGTTAAGTATGTTTCTTTCTGTGTTTTAAATGTAAGTCATTTGTTTATTTCTTTCTTGCTCCTAGACACAAGCAGTGATGTTTCAGTCTATAAATAATATGAACTAGTCATATCATATTATCTCCCTTTGTGTATACCTCTGATCAAAAAAACCAGTAAGAACCTTCTGTGTTTTCCTCATTTGTTGAAATATCCATTCCCTTGTCAGATTCACTTGATGGAGGCTGAATCTGGATGGAAGATCTAGGTTTCTCATCTTCAAGTTCTTCTAAAGTTTGACAAGATACCTGGGGCAGTAGTGAACCACCCATCATTCCTAAAAGGGTATTAGATTCCTCGTCTCATGCCCTTCCTTTCTCTAGAAAGAGAATACTTCTCTATGCACCGCACTTCTTTCTGCCAGGCCAGTACCTGTCTGTACCTCAACACCTATGCTTGCTCTTCCAGGACGCCCTCCCTGATGTCTCTCTGCATGCTCACATTAATTCTCTTTTGAATTGGGCATGTCTGAACCAAAACATTTATCACGTGAAACTGAAAGGATCTCTCTGCTTGCCTTCTCCCACTCCCCTCTTCATCTCCAAATAGTCTGATTGCCTAAAGAGCCGTGGAAAATGATCCATAGCTGATGAAAATGTGAGCCTAAACTATTTCATTTGATGGGCTATTAGAAATGACACCAAGTAAGATATCATGGGTTTATATTAGGTTGTGCCCATAGGACCTCTTTACATTTTCGTTGGCCTTTGAGAGTCTTACTTCGGTAAGTAAATCCGAAAATTGGAGAATTTTATGGATGCACTAGACCTTGGGTCAGCCCTGTCCCCTTGCCTGGAAAGATGGTGCACTTTGGTGGCCTTTATCTAAATTGTGGTCATTTTTTACAAGCACTTCCCTTAGAATTTAATTACGCTAGGCAGTTTAGAGTCATGTTTAAGAGCATTGGCTCCAGAGCCAAGCTGTGTAGGTTGGCATCTGGACTGTACCACTTAGAAGATGTGTGACTTTGACCAAGGAATGCAACTTAGCTGTGCCTCTGAAAAGTGAGACTATTAGTGCTTATGTGGTTGTTGCTCGAGTCAAGTGAGATGCTAAGGCCCCGAGAACCCACAGGAGTAGAGCAACAATGTTAAACGTTGTCGCCATCTTGTCCAACAGTAGAAAACTGATGTGTATATTACACCAGGGAATTTGAGTTTTACTGAATGCATATCTGCAGTTTATGGATTAAGGAATTGATGAAACTGGCTTCATAAAGGTTAAGTTTCTCTGATTGTTTTCAGATCACTGCAGGTCTCCTGTGTTTTTTAACTAGCAAATTTTTAGGAATTTGACCTTTAAAGTTTGACAAGATACCTGGGGCAGTAGTGAACCACCCATCATTCCTAAAAGGGTATTAGATTCCTCGTCTCATGCCCTTCCTTTCTCTAGAAAGAGAATACTTCTCTATGCACCGCACTTCTTTCTGCCAGGCCAGTACCTGTCTGTACCTCAACACCTATGCTTGCTCTTCCAGGACGCCCTCCCTGATGTCTCTCTGCATGCTCACATTAATTCTCTTTTGAATTGGGCATGTCTGAACCAAAACATTTATCACGTGAAACTGAAAGGATCTCTCTGCTTGCCTTCTCCCACTCCCCTCTTCATCTCCAAATAGTCTGATTGCCTAAAGAGCCGTGGAAAATGATCCATAGCTGATGAAAATGTGAGCCTAAACTATTTCATTTGATGGGCTATTAGAAATGACACCAAGTAAGATATCATGGGTTTATATTAGGTTGTGCCCATAGGACCTCTTTACATTTTCGTTGGCCTTTGAGAGTCTTACTTCGGTAAGTAAATCCGAAAATTGGAGAATTTTATGGATGCACTAGACCTTGGGTCAGCCCTGTCCCCTTGCCTGGAAAGATGGTGCACTTTGGTGGCCTTTATCTAAATTGTGGTCATTTTTTACAAGCACTTCCCTTAGAATTTAATTACGCTAGGCAGTTTAGAGTCATGTTTAAGAGCATTGGCTCCAGAGCCAAGCTGTGTAGGTTGGCATCTGGACTGTACCACTTAGAAGATGTGTGACTTTGACCAAGGAATGCAACTTAGCTGTGCCTCTGAAAAGTGAGACTATTAGTGCTTATGTGGTTGTTGCTCGAGTCAAGTGAGATGCTAAGGCCCCGAGAACCCACAGGAGTAGAGCAACAATGTTAAACGTTGTCGCCATCTTGTCCAACAGTAGAAAACTGATGTGTATATTACACCAGGGAATTTGAGTTTTACTGAATGCATATCTGCAGTTTATGGATTAAGGAATTGATGAAACTGGCTTCATAAAGGTTAAGTTTCTCTGATTGTTTTCAGATCACTGCAGGTCTCCTGTGTTTTCTGCAGGATAAGTTGAAAGGCATGAAGCTTATTTGAAATGCAGTTATGGGTGAAGGATAATTGATGTTTTCAACATGAATTATGCTTTTAGTGATGATGTCACTAAATGATAAAAAGAATCAACCAGAAAAAAGGAGCCCCAACCCCTTTTCTTTCACTCCTCTCACTGGATTATATAGAAGCCTCATGAGTCATTTTTTTTTGGTATCAGATGCACGATTTACATCCTTTTGGGTTGACAATTTGTATGCCATGTATCATAGTGCCTGTATGTTTGAACTTTTAGGATACTAACATCTGCTTTACAGAAAATATTACTAATGTTGTGATCATTTATTTGCCATTGCCAAATTTTGCTATTGTTTGTCTGTATGTAACAAAGTGAGAAGATGCCTGCTGGGCTTCTAATATTTTTGCTGGCTCACACCATCTGTAAAGCATTTTGAGTAGGTGTCCCCTAATGGATGACTATGTTTTAAGATGATTTACACGTAGTTAGAAGAGGTATTAAAAATATTTTAACAGACCTGTGGGTCTCCACTAGGAAATCGTTAGAGAGAACATTTACTCTGTAGGATTTCAGCAGGGGCCTGGAGGCAGCTCCCTTTGCCAGATATTAACCATGTGGCTGCCACATCATGAAGAGGTCCAGGGAGTCCTGGGATAGGAGATGGGAGAGGTGGCGTGTACTAGGAGTGCTTGAGACAATGGCTATTTGGTGTCCTGAGAGGAAGTATTTTCAGGCTTCCTTGGCAGCTCAGGCAGTAAAGAATCTGCCTGCAATACAGGAGGCCAGGGTTCGCTCTCTGGGTTGGGAAGATTTCCTGGAGGAGGAAATGACAACCCAGTATTCTTGCCTGGAGAGTTTCATGGACAGAGAGGAGCCTGGTGGGCTAGAGTCCATGGAGTCGCAAAAAGTTGGACCCCACTGAACAACTAACACTTTCACTGTCAAGGAAGTATTTTAGCCATCAGCATTGATACATATCAGCTGAATGTCCGCCTGAATGCCAACTTATGGACTAAAACCAACAGAAAAAGAGACATAAAAAACAGAAACTGGTATTCTAACTATTTTTACCTAAACCCCATTTGATTATATTGTGTTCCGCTGAGGTATCCATATTCCACTTTGTAGATTTTTAGAATAAACTACAAGATCCATCCTCTAATCCTGCCAGAGTAGCTCTTTAGTGATTAAAAAGAGTTTTGAGTATTCATTGAGCTTGCCCCCCGCAAGCTTTTTGGGAAAGGTTTTATACATTTTACTTACAAATGGAAGGAGTAGCAGTTCTTTTGGACACATAGCATTAACTGCCACCAAATTAACACAAATGTTAACAGTTATTGTGTGAACTGTTTCTAAGTTAATTGTGTTAATTAGGATGTTACATGCCAGTAAATTGCATGTATTCAAACATCATACCATCATTTTTTGTGTTTTCTCCTCCACATGTGAGACATTCATTTATTCGTTGCTTGAAAAGCTGCAGAATTACAGCTAAGATAACAAATAATTGCCAGCAAATAAAATTGGTTCTTTAGAAATATGCTTTAATTGGTTGGCTGTGTAAAAGACAGAAACAAATGCTAGCATGTGAAGCATATAAATTAGAAACATTACTTATGAAATCCTTACTTTGGGTGCTTTTCATTTAAATAAACCTTCTTATTGCAATTAATATTATAGTTTGGTTTATGACCCTTAAAAATATATTCCCTCTCAGAATTTCTTGGAGTTCTAATTTAGCTTTCTTATACATGTTAGATGATTTGCAATTTAGATTTTAATTTGATTTTCATCCTTTAAAATGCCATTTTTTGGTGTTTCATTTTTATTTAAAGCATGATTCCCTCTGTAATCATAGAAGTTAGGCATAAAGAAACTCCTAGAAAAATCAAGATTTTAAGTGAGCTGAGAACATAAAACATTTTAATATATATTTCAACAGGAGTAACTAAATCGTTTTGAGAGCCCAACCAGAGAATTACGGCTCTTTGCAAACAGACTTTATGGGACATGGTACTCCTAATTTACCCTCTATTGTAATTCTTTAAAAATAGTGTTTCTATTCATTGATTTTAAATCCTCACCACTTCTTATGTATATAGAATGCTAGTACTCCTTTAATTTACCCTCTAGCCAACAGAAAAGAGACATAAAAAACAGAAACTGGTATTCTAACTATTTTTACCTAAACCCCATTTGATTATATTGTGTTCCGCTGAGGTATCCATATTCCACTTTGTAGATTTTTAGAATAAACTACAAGATCCATCCTCTAATCCTGCCAGAGTAGCTCTTTAGTGATTAAAAAGAGTTTTGAGTATTCATTGAGCTTGCCCCCCGCAAGCTTTTTGGGAAAGGTTTTATACATTTTACTTACAAATGGAAGGAGTAGCAGTTCTTTTGGACACATAGCATTAACTGCCACCAAATTAACACAAATGTTAACAGTTATTGTGTGAACTGTTTCTAAGTTAATTGTGTTAATTAGGATGTTACATGCCAGTAAATTGCATGTATTCAAACATCATACCATCATTTTTTGTGTTTTCTCCTCCACATGTGAGACATTCATTTATTCGTTGCTTGAAAAGCTGCAGAATTACAGCTAAGATAACAAATAATTGCCAGCAAATAAAATTGGTTCTTTAGAAATATGCTTTAATTGGTTGGCTGTGTAAAAGACAGAAACAAATGCTAGCATGTGAAGCATATAAATTAGAAACATTACTTATGAAATCCTTACTTTGGGTGCTTTTCATTTAAATAAACCTTCTTATTGCAATTAATATTATAGTTTGGTTTATGACCCTTAAAAATATATTCCCTCTCAGAATTTCTTGGAGTTCTAATTTAGCTTTCTTATACATGTTAGATGATTTGCAATTTAGATTTTAATTTGATTTTCATCCTTTAAAATGCCATTTTTTGGTGTTTCATTTTTATTTAAAGCATGATTCCCTCTGTAATCATAGAAGTTAGGCATAAAGAAACTCCTAGAAAAATCAAGATTTTAAGTGAGCTGAGAACATAAAACATTTTAATAGATATTTCAACAGGAGTAACTAAATACGTTTTTGAGAGCCCAACCAGAGAATTACGGCTCTTTGCAAACAGACTTTATGGGACATGGTACTCCTAATTTACCCTCTATTGTAATTCTTTAAAAATAGTGTTTCTATTCATTGATTTTAAATCCTCACCACTTCTTATGTATATAGAATGCTAGATACATGTCTCTGCCTGGTAACTTGGCAAGGCATAGCTAGTTGAAGACATTTGTTCTCTATAGTTTTTTTTAGAGTTTGGAGTGTATTTTTTTTAGTTGAGAGTAAGTGCCTATCTTTTCATTTGAATGTGTGGTTTTTTTTTTTTCCCAATTGTGACCCACAATAAATCAGCCTAGGTCTTTCAGTGCCATGTCCCTAATTCTCCAGGACTTGCAATATACCTTTCTCAATTAAGTGGACTCATGGTCTGGCTCTGTTGTGTTGTGCTTGGTGTGGTGTGCTCAGAAAGGCAGAGCATTTTTCTTAACCCCTCTCACCACTATCACTGCTTGATTCTGCTGGCAGGTGCTATGAGCTGCCTGTTTTCCTGACAAGATTTTTGCTCATTATTTGTGGGACTCCCATCATCCTTAGCACACAGGCTCTTTGTCTTACTTTATTTGCTAACTGTTTTTCAAAACATAGCAGGTGATGTGGTGTGTTTGAGCTTGGGAAACTTAGGACTGAATTCTGGTACTGACATTTCTTGGCTAAAAGATTTTGACAGTAGTGATCACTTAACCTTGCTGAGGTTCGTAGAATGGGGATGGTTAATGCTGACATCACTGTTATTAAGTTAAAGAACATGACACGTATCAGAGGTGCCTGCTAAGTATTAGACATTTTACCTGTGTTTTTCTCTTTCTGGACTCTCTGTCCTGGAATTGACCAGTTTGTCTATTCCTGTGCCAATATCATACTTTCTTAATTACTGTAACTCATAAGAAGTATTATTCGTAACTGGACAAGAGAGTTCCCATATGTCATTGTTGTTCTTTGAGCATTGGCTATTTGGGTCTTGTTTATCTTTTGTATAAAATCACTTGTGACTTTCTCCAAGCTGATCGAGATTTTAATCAGAGCTATGTTAAATCTAGAGATCAATTTGGGAAATTTGCATTTTTATGATGTTTTATTGTTCTAGATAGTCTATTGCTTTATTTACTTAAGATTTTATTAATGTTTTCTTTCTTTTTTTTTTTAAAAGATTTATTTATTTATTTATTTTGGGCGGGGGTCGGGTTGGAGAGGGAGGGGAGCAGGCGGGCCACTTCTATTGGTCTTTGGTTTCTCCGTGTTCATCCGTCTCTGTTCTTTGGCTCCTGTGGGCCTCCCATCGCGGTGGTGTCTGTCGTTGCAGAGCGCCGGCTCTGGGCGCATGCGCTGCAGAGCTCTGGCTCGGCAATTGGACACATCAGTCCAGCCGCTCCGCGGCATGTGGGATGTTCCCAGGCCAGGGCTCGAACCGGCGCCCCTTGCAGTGCAAGGCAGTGTCTTTACCCACTGGACCACCAGGGGAAGCCTTATTAATGTTTTCTTAATAACTATTTTTTTACTGAAGGAATTTGTAGATCCTTTGTTAGATTTATTTTTAAGAATAAAAGAAGCATGTATACCTATTTGCTAATGTTTGGCAATAAAATTAGGCTTTACATGTTTTTAAGTCCATCATCCTTGCTAGTTCTTACTGATTCTTACCTTTCTTTATATTTGAGGGATGGGAGTTTTTCTGCAGACAATGTAGACTGTGATGATCTGCAAATAAATGCCGCTTTATTTCTTCCTTTTCCAATCTCTTTAGCTTTTCTTTTTAAAAATGTTTATTTACCATGGCCTCTAGGATTTTGTTGAATAGGTACGGCGATGCCATGCCTTCTTCTCCTTAAACATGGACAGAGTATTTCGAACGTTTCATATTGAGCATGATGACTACTACGAGTTTTATTTTTTATTCTTTTCAGAGGGAACTCTACATCAGGTGAAAAATACTTTCTTTTTTGCTTGTCTAGATTTTCTTTTTTGCATTTTTACAGAAGCATGCTTTTTCTGTATTTGGTGGTGGTATTTTGTTTTATTGTTAAAAATGTTTTTATTGAGTATAGTTGATTTACAGTGTTGTGTTAGTAACACAACACTGGATATATATAATATCCAGTCTTTTTTTTAGATTCTTTTCCCATATAGGCAACATTACAGAGTAATGAGCAGAGGTCCCTGTGCTGTGCAGTAGGTCCTTGTTGTTTAGTCGTTCAGTGGTGTCTGACCCTTTTTGTGAGCCCATAGACTATAGCCCTCTGGGCTCCTCTGTCCAGGGGATTTCCCAGGCAAGAATATTGGAGTGAGTTGCCATTTCCTTCTCTAGCGCAGTAGGTCCTTACTAGTTATCTATTTCATATACAGTAGTGTGTATATGTCAATCCCAATCTCTGAACTTGTCCCTCCTCCTCTTATCCCCATAAATTTGTTTTCTCCATCCATGACTTTACTGCCGTTTTCTAAGTTTTATTGTACCCTTTTTTATAGACGCATAAGGGTAATATTGTATGATATTTGTCTTTCTGTGTTTGACTTACTTTACTTAATAAGGATAATCTCTAGGTTCATTCCATGTTGCTGCAAATGGGATTACTTTGTTCTTTCTTATGGCTGAGTAATATCCCATTGACTATATGTACCACATCTTCCTTGTCCATTCTTCTGTTGATGAACATTTAGTTTGATTCCTTGACGTGGCTATTGTAAATAGTGCTGTAGTGAACTGGGTGCATATTGTCTTTTGAATTATGATTTTCTCTTGGTATATGCCCAAGAGTGGATTTGCTGGGTCATATGGTAGTTCTATTTCTTAGGTTTTTTTTTTAAAAACATTTATTTAATTTATTTATTTATCTTTTGGGGGGAGTGGGGTGGGGAGGGAAGGGGACGGGCGGGCCACTTCTGTTGGTCTTCCATTTCTCTATTTTCATCCGTCTTTGTTCTTTGGCTCCTGTGGGCCTCCCATCGTGGTGGCCTCTGTTGTCGCAGAGCACTGGCCCTGGGCGCATGTGCCCCAGAGCTCCAGCTCAGTAATTGGACACATCAGTCCAGCCACTCCGCAGCACGTGAGATCTTCCCAGGCCAGGGATCGAACCGGCGCCCCTTGCACTGCAAGGTGGTGTCCTTACCCACTGGACCACCAGGGGAAGCCCTATTTCTTAGTTTTTTAAGAAACTTCCATACTGCTGTCTATAATGGCTATACCAGTTTACATTCCCACCCACATTGTAGGAGGGTTCCTCTTTTTCCACGCCTTCTTTAGCATTTGTGGTTTTAGATTTTTTGGTGATGGTCATTCTGACCAGTGTGAGGTAATACCTCTGTTTTGATTTTTATTTCTCTTATAATTAGTGATGTTGAGCATCTTTTCATGTGCTTTTCGGTCATCTGTATGTCTTCTTCAGCTCTTCCACCCATTTTTTGATTGGTTTCTTTTTTTCTTTTTTTTTTGATATTTAGCTGCATGAGTTTGTGTATTTTGGAGATGAAGCCCTTTCGATTTCTTCATTTGCAAGTGTTTTCTCCCATTCCGAGGCTGTCTTTTTGTTTTGTTTATGGTTTCCCTGGCTGTGCAAAAGCTTTAAGTTTAATAAGATCACATTTGTTTATTTTTGTTTTTGTTTTCATTACTCTAGGAGGTGGGTCAAAAAAGATCTTGCTGCGATTTATGTCAAAGAGTGTTGTGCCTATGTTTTCCTCTAAGAATTTTATAGTGTCTACATTTAGGTCTTTAATCCATTTTGAGTTTATTTTTATGCAAGGTCTTAAGGAGTATTCTAATTCCATTCTAATCTGTCTGTCCAGTTTTCCCAGCATTGATGGTGCTTTTTTGATGTTAAATTTATGAAAAAATACATTGTCACAACAAATAACATTTAAAAAATTACATTCTTGCATCCAGCTTACCAGTACTTTTGTTAGAATTTTGCCCTCTGTGTCTATAAATGGTATTAGCTTATAGTCTTCCTCTTTTGTGTGACCTTTGTTAGGCTCTAATGAATAGGAACATATCAGTCATCCCAGTAATTCTAGAATAATGCTGCATGATGAAGCACAACTCCTCCGTGGCAGTCTTCAGTAGTATTTGTGTCTTTCTGTGCGTCTGTGGGTTGGCTTGGGTGACTGCTTTGGGCCATGGATGTGTGAGTTGGCTTGGCTTCCATCCAAAATGCAGGTCTGAGCCCTGTGTATCTTTTCCCCTTTAATTTAGTTATTTTTAAACTGAAGGATAATGACTGTATAAATTTTGTTGGTTTCTGCCAAACATCAACATGAATCAGCCATAGGTAGACATATGTCCTTTTCGTCTTGAACTTCCCTCCCATCTCCCTCCCCATCCCACCCCTCCAGGTTGTTCCAGAGCCCCTGTTTGACTTCTCTTGAGTCTTACAGAAAATTCCCATTGGTTATCTATTTTACATATGGTAGTGTAAGTTTCCATGTTACTCTCTCCAGGCAGATCACCCTCTCCTCCCTCCCCTCAGCCCAGTATCTAGCTCTGGGGTCCAGGGTGAAGAGCAGCGCTCACCTGGGGTGTGACTGTCCGTGGTGGAGGTTGGAAACTCCTGTAAGCGGGGGCAGGAACCCTGACTGTTTCTTAAGGGTCAGGCTTGGAATGAGCCACTGTCACCTCTGCCCACTGGTGGAAACTGGATGCTTCAGTCCAGCATCAGGGATGTAGGGAGTGTGAAGGAAGGAGTGTTTGCTAAACAATGATTGTATCACAGGGAAGTTCCTTCCTTTTCTGATCTCTGGAAGCGTTTCTGTAAGAATGGATGGCTCTCCTTGGACACTCTTGAGTATTGCCTGTAAAGTCATCTGCATCTGATAAGTTCTTTATGAGGATGTTTTTGGCCTAATTTTTTAATATTTACAAGGATCCTCAGATGATTTATTTCTGTGTGAATCAACTTGGTATTTGGTAATTTTGTATGAATTCATTGACCTAATCTGAGTTTGAAAATTACATTCGTGCTGTGTGGCATCTACAGTTTTGACTTCTTTTCTGTTCTTTTTTTTCACCATCATGCCCCTTTTGTTTATATTTATGTTTCCTCCATCTTTTATTCTTTGACATGTGTGGGCCTCATGTTACAGTGGCCTCTCTCGCTGCAGAGCGCAGGCTCTGGGCACATGCGCTCCAGAGCACTGGCTCATTATTGGACACACTGGTCCAGCCACTCCGTGGCATGTGGGATCCTCCTGGGGCCCCTTGCACTGCAACGCGGACTCTTTAGCCACTTGACCACCAGGGAAGCCCTTCTTTACTGTTCTTGATGTTGCCTATTAATTGTGTCTTTCTCTTGATTAATTTTGACAGATGCTTATCTATTAAGTTTGAGTGGCTTCTGGATATCATGTCATACTTGAAAAGGTATTTTTTTTCTTCTCAGATTCTAACAATATTATTTCATATTTCTTCTCTCTTCATGGCTTAGTTTTTAATATTGAAAATCTCTAATCTACTTGGAGCTAATTTTTGTCAAGGGGTAAAATAACAGTTCAGTTTATTATTATTGTTTCTACACAATTACCAAACAACTCCTTTTTCCTACAGTATCTAATGCCACTTTTAGCATATGCATAATTCCCGAGTATATTTTGGGTCTATTCCTTGACTTTTGTTTTGTTCCTTTCATTTGTCTTTCTGCATTTAGAGTATATAATCTAACTCCTATAGTTTCAGGCTATTTTTAACATCCAGTGGGGGCTAGTAGGGGAACCTCATAACTTTTGAAGTTTAATTTATTTTCAGTTCCATTTAAAAGACTGACCCTCGCTTTCACATTTTTCTGTCTCTGGAAATAGCTTCCTCATTTTCTTTGAAAACCAGTGAGGGAAAGAAAAATCATCCCGTGTGAAACTTTTCAACATCTTCTACTTTGATAAAACCACAGTCCTTTGGGGTTGTCATTTCTTCTTTTGTCAGGGTTTTATGTTCAGCCACTTGGCCTGTGCCCTCCTTGATGTCAGGGGACCTCTCCATCCGGCTTTAATGTGGATTGTTCTCCTAGAGTTGTGCAACACTTAACCCTGGACCTCGCTGCCCCCCGAAGCGACACTCCCTGATGGTGGCCGCCACCAGCCTGAGAACCTGGAGCTGATAGTGGGTCTCCAAGGGCTGGGGATGGTTTCAGAGGCAGGGGTCAGGAGTATCAAATTTAGGACCCTCTCTCCATCCATGTGAAGATTAACCCTCCTTGGTCGACCTCTGGAGCTGCTTCTTTGAGCAGGCTTCCTTATCGCTTGCTGCTGTGAAATCATAAATGTCACCAACTGCCACACAAGCTCTCAAGATAGCCTCCGCTATGGAAACTTTTTTAATCGCAGTGTCATGGGAGCCCACAAAAGGAGAAGTGAGACATGAATGACCCTCACAGTTTGCTGGCGCCCCCTTTACTGTTCTTGATGTTGCCTATTAATTGTGTCTTTCTCTTGATTAATTTTGACAGATGCTTATCTATTAAGTTTGAGTGGCTTCTGGATATCATGTCATACTTGAAAAGGTATTTTTTTTCTTCTCAGATTCTAACAATATTATTTCATATTTCTTCTCTCTTCATGGCTTAGTTTTTAATATTGAAAATCTCTAATCTACTTGGAGCTAATTTTTGTCAAGGGGTAAAATAACAGTTCAGTTTATTATTATTGTTTCTACACAATTACCAAACAACTCCTTTTTCCTACAGTATCTAATGCCACTTTTAGCATATGCATAATTCCCGAGTATATTTTGGGTCTATTCCTTGACTTTTGTTTTGTTCCTTTCATTTGTCTTTCTGCATTTAGAGTATATAATCTAACTCCTATAGTTTCAGGCTATTTTTAACATCCAGTGGGGGCTAGTAGGGGAACCTCATAACTTTTGAAGTTTAATTTATTTTCAGTTCCATTTAAAAGACTGACCCTCGCTTTCACATTTTTCTGTCTCTGGAAATAGCTTCCTCATTTTCTTTGAAAACCAGTGAGGGAAAGAAAAATCATCCCGTGTGAAACTTTTCAACATCTTCTACTTTGATAAAACCACAGTCCTTTGGGGTTGTCATTTCTTCTTTTGTCAGGGTTTTATGTTCAGCCACTTGGCCTGTGCCCTCCTTGATGTCAGGGGACCTCTCCATCCGGCTTTAATGTGGATTGTTCTCCTAGAGTTGTGCAACACTTAACCCTGGACCTCGCTGCCCCCCGAAGCGACACTCCCTGATGGTGGCCGCCACCAGCCTGAGAACCTGGAGCTGATAGTGGGTCTCCAAGGGCTGGGGATGGTTTCAGAGGCAGGGGTCAGGAGTATCAAATTTAGGACCCTCTCTCCATCCATGTGAAGATTAACCCTCCTTGGTCGACCTCTGGAGCTGCTTCTTTGAGCAGGCTTCCTTATCGCTTGCTGCTGTGAAATCATAAATGTCACCAACTGCCACACAAGCTCTCAAGATAGCCTCCGCTATGGAAACTTTTTTAATCGCAGTGTCATGGGAGCCCACAAAAGGAGAAGTGAGACATGAATGACCCTCACAGTTTGCTGGCGTGAGCTGGTCCCCCGTACAGCATTCATTCTGAGTCATCTAGAGTGTCGTCCACCTCCTGGACTGATGAGAGGGATGTGCCCAAAGGCGGTGGGCACTGACAACACACAGGAATAATCTTCCTCATCCGTCAAGCCTGACATCCCTTGGAGGCCTCGTCCTGCTGGAGCAGGGAGAAGCTTGCACAGGACTGAATGGTCCCCACTCGTAAGGCATTTTAAACAATCTGAATTTGATGTGAAATAAACTCGATGCAGCTGAAGGTGCAGGTGGCAGCGGATCTCGCCAAAGTCCCGAGCTTAGGACCTGTCCCCACGGCTAAAGGATGGGACAACCTCACATCCGCCTTGTGACCATCCTCAGCACCTGTCACTGCAGAAAGCTCTTCATTAAGAGGGAACGATTGGGAACCTGCGACCAGGACAAACAAAATCACATCTTTGATCATGTCGAATGTTATTTGACTTTATGTCCCAGGAATCTTAGATCCAGTCGAGCATGTAGGACATGCAGGATTTGATGAATTCTGTTTTCTTTCATTTTGAAAACTAACTGTATTTTTCCACTGTAAGCTGATTGACGCCCATAGGAAATGTAGAAAATGCTCTTCAAAGGTTGGGACAGAAATTCTGTATAATATACAACCAATCTTAATATTGTTTCTCTAAAGTAGATTTTCTTTTTTGTGTGTGTATCCCAGTAACTCACAACAGCACATAGATACTTTTCATTGCTCACATCTCCTGTTTCTTTCCCAGAAGCCAGTCTTGGACTGATTACTGGTTGGATTGTAAGTTCTCCCTCTGGATTTCTTTCTGCTCTTTCCCCTTATCTGTAGATCATAACTCTGGCAGTGGAACTCTAGAGCTTTCTGTGTCTCAGGAGCTGCCAGGCCTTTGTCCCCGGTGTCATGTCTGACCCATATTTTATTCAGGCGATCTCTTTTCTCTAATTCTTCTAATTCCTCCTGCCCACTTTCCTTGTTACGAGTTTCCATTCTTACTCCCATGGGAACTGTGGAGCTGAAGCGACTCTGTCTTGTTGTGTATTTCCACGTCCTCTCCTCACAAGAGCAAGGGACCCGTCCCTGGAGGAATACTTCGCTCAGGCAGATGCTTCCTTGAGACTGAGATCCTCCACTACCACGTCCTCCAGCTGTTGTGCTGGCTGCGCTGCTTTCAAAGCCTATACCCCTAGCTGCCTCTAGATGGCAGCATCTCCCTCCCTCTGCCTCCAAACTAGATTAGAAAAGAAAGTTGACTGTAGCCCCAAGGGTGATGTTTAGTGTGTCACCCTGATCTTTACGCCCTGTCTGCTGCCTCCTCTGCCCCCGGCTAGACAGTCAAATTTGGAACATCAGATTCAACCTTATCCTGGGCTCATCATCTGTCTGCAGGTGGCAGCGGATCTCGCCAAAGTCCCGAGCTTAGGACCTGTCCCCACGGCTAAAGGATGGGACAACCTCACATCCGCCTTGTGACCATCCTCAGCACCTGTCACTGCAGAAAGCTCTTCATTAAGAGGGAACGATTGGGAACCTGCGACCAGGACAAACAAAATCACATCTTTGATCATGTCGAATGTTATTTGACTTTATGTCCCAGGAATCTTAGATCCAGTCGAGCATGTAGGACATGCAGGATTTGATGAATTCTGTTTTCTTTCATTTTGAAAACTAACTGTATTTTTCCACTGTAAGCTGATTGACGCCCATAGGAAATGTAGAAAATGCTCTTCAAAGGTTGGGACAGAAATTCTGTATAATATACAACCAATCTTAATATTGTTTCTCTAAAGTAGATTTTCTTTTTTGTGTGTGTATCCCAGTAACTCACAACAGCACATAGATACTTTTCATTGCTCACATCTCCTGTTTCTTTCCCAGAAGCCAGTCTTGGACTGATTACTGGTTGGATTGTAAGTTCTCCCTCTGGATTTCTTTCTGCTCTTTCCCCTTATCTGTAGATCATAACTCTGGCAGTGGAACTCTAGAGCTTTCTGT
Organism: Tragulus kanchil; assembly: GCA_022376925.1. Taxonomy (NCBI): domain Eukaryota; kingdom Metazoa; phylum Chordata; class Mammalia; order Artiodactyla; family Tragulidae; genus Tragulus; species Tragulus kanchil. The sequence continues at coordinate 88,000,424 of JAIOJX010000004.1, forward strand.
GTCTCAGGAGCTGCCAGGCCTTTGTCCCCGGTGTCATGTCTGACCCATATTTTATTCAGGCGATCTCTTTTCTCTAATTCTTCTAATTCCTCCTGCCCACTTTCCTTGTTACGAGTTTCCATTCTTACTCCCATGGGAACTGTGGAGCTGAAGCGACTCTGTCTTGTTGTGTATTTCCACGTCCTCTCCTCACAAGAGCAAGGGACCCGTCCCTGGAGGAATACTTCGCTCAGGCAGATGCTTCCTTGAGACTGAGATCCTCCACTACCACGTCCTCCAGCTGTTGTGCTGGCTGCGCTGCTTTCAAAGCCTATACCCCTAGCTGCCTCTAGATGGCAGCATCTCCCTCCCTCTGCCTCCAAACTAGATTAGAAAAGAAAGTTGACTGTAGCCCCAAGGGTGATGTTTAGTGTGTCACCCTGATCTTTACGGCCCCTGTCTGCTGCCTCCTCTTGCCCTTTCTTCTCTATCAAGTGCATTTTCAATTGCAGACAGTCATGAAATAGGAACATCAGATTCAACCTTATCCTGGGCTCATCATCTGTCTCCACTTTGCAAAGCCAGAGACAGGAAGGAAATTACTCAGTTATGTTTTACCCAGTAATTTTGTTGTGAGGAGCATGGCTTCAAAATGTAGCCTATGTTTTCTGTTAGTACTTTTTCCAAGGAGGGCTCGGACGAGCTGGTGGGTAATGCTGCAGGCACGATGCAGGACTAAAGTGCTAGGTGCTGGGCTCTGTTCTCCTAGTTATCGGCAGGCCCTCTGGCTTGTGAAATTCAGTTTGCTTCTGAGCAACTAAGTTTGACATGATGTCAAGTCTATGACCCCAAATAAAATAAATTATGTTTCCTTGTTCAGAATACTTTAAAGAGGAAGATCATACAGAGTTGAAACCAAATTCAGGGGTGTTCAGCTATTTTAAGAAGTATATATTATGTAGGAATGTTTGGCTGGTTGTAGTTTTTTAACTCATCTATTTCCTCTGTGAACTTTTGATTCTCGGAAGCCCGTGTCTTTGCGTCCCGCGTCGTCCTGGGGTAAGGGCCAGCACACACTGGGCGCTCCAGAATCCCCGCTTACGCCCTCACCATCCTTGCTGCCCTGTATTTGGTTGCGGTCCCTGAGACCAAACCATAGCCTAACCCATTTATCTCAGAATATTTAACCATGCATTCTCTCTGCCTTCGCTTCTGCGTTCTGGTGGAATTGCATTCAGTTGATATAAACGAAATATCAAACAGTTCAGCAGGTGCCTGCTTTATATTGGATGTGAAGCCTGTGTCCTGGTCAGGCTCTTCTCTGCTGCCGTAAGAATTCAACCCTGACAAAAGAAACAAGCCCAGGGTCACAAAGCTGCATTGTTGTACTTTACTGGGAAATGTGTCAGTTGAAGACATCCTCTTCTTCTGAGGAAAAAAAAAATTTTTTTAAATTTTGGCCTCTTTTATTGTTTTTTTATTTGTTTATTTTCGTCCATGTTTATTCTTTGGCCTGTGTGGGCCTCCCATCGCAGTGGCCTCTCGTTGCAGAGCACCAGCTATGGGCACATGTGCTCCAGAGCGCTGCCTCCTAACTGGACACACCAACCCAGCTGCTCTGTGGCACGTGGGATCTTCCCAGGCCAGGGATCGAACCAGTGCCCCTTGCACTGAAAGGGGGACTCTTTACCCATTGGACCACTAGGGAAGCCCCTTCTAAGGAAATTTTTAAATGAGACTCAGAATTTCCCCAGGGTTAGGAAAGATCATTCATAACTCCAGGCCCACCAGACGCCGCTTGGGCACCAGCCGATGCACTCTTCACCCTGCATTTTTCTTTCCTGGTACCTTTGTCCAGAGTTTGAGATTGAAGCGCTTCTTCTCCCCTACAGAGTGCACCATTTAGATGAACAGCATTAGACTCAGAGGAGAAGCATTATGAATGCATCTAGGAGAGAATTTACAAGGGACTGGCTCTTGAGGCATTTCCTCAGTGATCACTAATCAGAACCACTCTTGCCCCTGTCACTTTTCTAGTAAACAGGGAGCCCTACGTTCTAAATAAACAAATAGCGAAGCCTTAGGGTCATTCAGGGCATCAGTACAAATTCACAGCTGTACGGTCAGGCTGGGCGATCAATCAGCCGGCACCTCACAGTGTCCTCGTTTGGGGGGTTATCTGCCTTACAGGAGGGAAGAGTTCATTCCATTCCACTGAGAACCCCTGTATTTGGTTGCGGTCCCTGAGACCAAACCATAGCCTAACCCATTTATCTCAGAATATTTAACCATGCATTCTCTGCCTTCGCTTCTGCGTTCTGGTGGAATTGCATTCAGTTGATATAAACGAAATATCAAACAGTTCAGCAGGTGCCTGCTTTATATTGGATGTGAAGCCTGTGTCCTGGTCAGGCTCTTCTCTGCTGCCGTAAGAATTCAACCCTGACAAAAGAAACAAGCCCAGGGTCACAAAGCTGCATTGTTGTACTTTACTGGGAAATGTGTCAGTTGAAGACATCCTCTTCTTCTGAGGAAAAAAAAAATTTTTTTAAATTTTGGCCTCTTTTATTGTTTTTTTATTTGTTTATTTTCGTCCATGTTTATTCTTTGGCCTGTGTGGGCCTCCCATCGCAGTGGCCTCTCGTTGCAGAGCACCAGCTATGGGCACATGTGCTCCAGAGCGCTGCCTCCTAACTGGACACACCAACCCAGCTGCTCTGTGGCACGTGGGATCTTCCCAGGCCAGGGATCGAACCAGTGCCCCTTGCACTGAAAGGGGGACTCTTTACCCATTGGACCACTAGGGAAGCCCCTTCTAAGGAAATTTTTAAATGAGACTCAGAATTTCCCCAGGGTTAGGAAAGATCATTCATAACTCCAGGCCCACCAGACGCCGCTTGGGCACCAGCCGATGCACTCTTCACCCTGCATTTTTCTTTCCTGGTACCTTTGTCCAGAGTTTGAGATTGAAGCGCTTCTTCTCCCCTACAGAGTGCACCATTTAGATGAACAGCATTAGACTCAGAGGAGAAGCATTATGAATGCATCTAGGAGAGAATTTACAAGGGACTGGCTCTTGAGGCATTTCCTCAGTGATCACTAATCAGAACCACTCTTGCCCCTGTCACTTTTCTAGTAAACAGGGAGCCCTACGTTCTAAATAAACAAATAGCGAAGCCTTAGGGTCATTCAGGGCATCAGTACAAATTCACAGCTGTACGGTCAGGCTGGGCGATCAATCAGCCGGCACCTCACAGTGTCCTCGTTTGGGGGGTTATCTGCCTTACAGGAGGGAAGGGAGTTCATTCCATTCCACTGAGACAATCCTTCCTTCAATGCCATGATTAACATTCTAATGGTAACCTTTTCTTAATACAAGAATACATGAGAAAGAAAAAAATAGCCCCATATGTTGCTATCCTTGTTGACATTTTTATAAAAAAATACTACATATACAATATTTAAAATGACATAAAAAATGATTGACTTCTTGTCCTTATCCCTTTTCCCAAAAGTTACCCATTGGTAATTGTTCCTTGTTGCAGAAAAAAATTATGACTATATCTCCATAAATAATTAAAGCACTTTATACACTGTTGATTTATTAGTAATGTGAAGACTTTTCATATTAGCACATACAGCTCTACTGTGTCTCTTTTAATGGTGGTACAGTATTTCATCACAGGGCTACATCTTCAGATAAATTACCCAAGCAGTCCCTAGGTCAACTCTCAAACATGGTGAGAAGCCCTCAAGCTCTGGCCTGTGTGATATCTGCTGGAATAATCCTTGCCCACAATTAATGTTAGTTGTTGGATGATTTGTGGTGAGGTTATGTTTTCTCCCAGTGTTTAATCAGAGTGACATGGAGTGCCTTGATTCATACAGAAGAAATGGTTTAGAAGTTTATTTACTATTGTTATTGTTTATCTCTATAAAGAATAGTTTTTCTTTCTTGCCTGAAGGCCATTTTGGCAGAGATGTGCTGCGCTACATGAGGTCATTCAGGGACTCAGGCTAAGAGGTGTTCTGACAGCTTAATGTCCTTTTCAAGGTCACCCTGGGTGTTGACACCCAAATAGTAAATAGTATATGGGCCGGGATGGTGTTGGAAGTGTTCATGGACAGGTCTTTTTTTTTTTTGAAATATTTGTTTATCTGGCTGTATTGGATATGAGTTGTGGCATGCAGGACCTTTGTAGCGTCATGTGGGATCTTTCATTGCAGCACATAGACTATAGTTGTGGCGTGTGGACTCAGTATTACAGTGCACAGGCTTAGTTGCTCTGCGGCATGTGGGATCTTAGTTCCCCAACCAGGGATTGAACATGTGAGTTCAATGGGAATATGTGAGTTCAACCAGGGAGGTGCCCCTGCATTGCAGCGTGAATTCTTAACCCTTGGACCACCAAGAAAGTCCCCTCATAGACAGATCTGAAAGACTGGCACGCATCTACCCCATTATCCATTGTCTGGGACTTGGTCTTATGACCACATCTAAGTGCATGAGAGCCCGGGAGATATATTCTAGCTGTGTACCCAGGAACAGAAGGAGATAGTTTGAACAAGTAAATAGCCAGTTAATATGGCCAAACCATGTGAATGGGATGATGTCTAAGCATTAGTTGATACCACCAATGGTGTGCCTGGCTGCCTATCTTCTCCTTGAAGTTCCTGGTATCGAGTCTACTGGTCAGTAATGCCAGAAGAGATGCTTTCCCTTCTGCTCTGTAATTTCTTCTGTCGTTCACCTTGGCAATCTACACAGTCCTTTAATGACCATGAATATTGGTATTCATGACTGTGTGCAAAAATCTTCATGTTCATATGTGTAGCTGAACTTGAATTAACAAAATGATGGGATGGGGAAGTTTTTGGTGAATCCCCAGAAAGACTTTATGGGGAGAAATTATGAAGCTGCCGCTGTCACTCTGCAGAACAGCCACATGTCCATTTTCTCTCTGTCTTTCAAATGTACGTATTTGTGTGCTAAACATCACCAGGAACTTTTTTTAGTGGTGATTTTCTGAAATAGAGGAGTACCAAGCAGGGCTTCGCCAGTGGCTCAGTGGTGAAGAACCTGCCTCCAACACAGGAGCTGCAGGAGCTGCGTGTTCGATCCCTGGATTAGGAAGATCCCCTGGAGGAGGGCATAGCACTCCAGCATTCTTGCCTGCAGAATCCCATGGACAGAGGAGCCTGGTGGGTACAGTCCATAGATCACAGAGAGTCTGACACGACTGAAGCAGCTGAACACACGTGCAATCAGGTACAGGACTTGGGCAGAGGTGGCTTCTCTGTGCCCCACTGCAGCTCCTTGCCACTTGGTCCCTGAATGCTGGAGAGAGAAGGCAGCAATGCTCCACGGCCCCTTGCCTCTGCTGCTGAGGATTCCCAGCTTGGCCATGGTGGAGCGTCAGTGGTTTACGGCCGCACGCAGCTTGATCTTATCTTTCTCTGTATCTGCACTCTATTTTTCATTTTTGATGGTATCATTTTAGGGGGACAGTGAAAAATAAAAAGCAGCTGTATTCTTGGTATAGGGATCAAGGTTTCACAGTGAGAAATGAAGACTTAAAACACAGACTCGTCAAGCAGGTTTGAGCTTTAACTGAGAACATGATCCAGAAAATGTTGAAAATTGGTACGTTTTCTCTTTGCACCCCTGTCCTTTGTCATTTTTTCTTGTGTTTATTCAAGAAAGTTGGATACATATCAGAGTTTGGGGAACAGCCTCAGCATGTTTCTGATGTCTTCATAGAACTTATAGCATTGAGTCAGGTTAACATCTGTTACCTTAAACATCCTACTAGTTAGTCCTATCAAGAGAGGATTATCTGGTCAGCATCTTGATTCAGTGATGTGTTCGGTCCTGGCATAGTAGTTCATAAAGGAGGCAAATGGATGTGTTAGGACAAATAGAAAGTCCTCTTCTGTTCCTCTCTAATGATGAAGGCCTTGCACCCTCCTTAAATAATGGTGCCTGTCAGGTTTTTGGACATTTTTCTAAGAAAGGAGAAAAGATATTAAAAAGATAGCTGCAAAAGCAACAGGGACTGACAGAAAACCTGGTGACTTTCAAGATCGATACCATGATTGGGTACATGAGCTGTAATTTATCAAAGCTCCTCAAAGTATTTTATGAAGGCATTCAGGAGCACTCTAATTTTACAAATGAAGCAATTGACAGCCAACCGTAAACACTGCCACGTCTGTTTTTGAGTCTGGAAGCAGAGAACTGTGCAAACAGCAGGATCAAAGGCCACAGAGGGCCAAGTGCATAATGGTGTTACCTTCTGCATTAGTGCGCCGTTGGCAAGCATCCTTATGGTACAGCCAGCGGTGCTGAGCTGACCGCGGAGCCATGCTGGACCAGTGTCCTTCCGGATGCTAAGAAGCAAGAAGAGTGTACTCCTGAAAATTAATATTCTGCTGCTGAATTAATCTTATTGATTCAGGGATTCTGAAAGTAGCCATAGAGAATTTTAAGAAGCAAAAGCATTTGAATTTTTTGAGAAGGCCAGAATGACAAGGAAGTCCCATCTGTTACCCAGAACCCAGAAATCTGGCTCAGCCCACACCAGCTTTGCATGTGCGTCCCCTGAAGGCCCCTGCCTATGTTGACTTAGCGAGGTGGCTGTTGAGTGAAGCTGCCCGTGGTGACCTTCTCTGGCTCTGGTTGAATCTTTGTTCCCATGGAACCTGTATTTAATAATGAGTGAGGGGAGACATTAACAGCATGGCGAATACGAGGACAAATAGAAATGCTTTGGGTGTGAGATGCAGAGTCAGACCTCTGAAGGAAGTGGGTAGGACTGAAGAGGAACAGGGAATTCTGAGCATTGGGGAATAGAGGCCTCTCCTCCATCACTGTGGCAGGTAGTGCTGGTGCAGGCGAATGTCAGTGGGTCTGGGGAGCTGCTGCCTTGACCACACCTGGCTTCCTCCTCACACTCCCTGCATCCCCTCTTCCCAGTTCTCTCGTTTTCCTTCTCACGTTCCCACCTCTCTTGTGAGTCTGTTATTCATAATGTATAGAGGGTGGATAGCAATAAAAACCAGCCTTCCCAGGTCTCAGTTTTCATGTCTGTAAAAGGGATGGTTTGGAATGGCTGGCTTCCCACTCTGCAGTGGGATAATTCTGGGATTCACCTTAGGCTGACCATTCTCATTGAAGCATTTCCTGAAAAACATTAATGAGAACTCTTTGGCAGTTCTTAGTTTTTAAACAAGTCCAATTCCTGATAAAATTGTTCTGGGGTAGTCCTTCTCAGTATATAGTTAATGACCACTTAGCACCTTCTTGTTGGGGGCTTTCATCTCCAGATTTTCTTACTAAGTTGAAAAAAAAATCAGTTTTTGTCTTCACTGTATTTTCACAAATATCGATATCAAAAAACTCTAGGGGAACTGTTTACAGTTGGTGAATCAAGGCAGAAACTATAAGGATTGTTGTATTCTTCCAACTGTCCTGTAGACTTGAAAAGTTTCAAAATAAAATATTGGAGGGTAGAAAAATGGGTGAAAATTCTCTTCCCTTAGGGAAACTGAGACAATCCAATAAAGTGTTTTATTAAATGACTTTCCCAAGGGCCATCATGAGTTACGTGGGAGGACCTGGAATAGGTTTTAGGGGCTAGGTTGCCATCTAGTGCTTCTTGGGCCCAGTCTCCTCCCTTTGTAAGACAAGTATAGGGAGGAATTTCCTCCAGGCTCCTGCTTCCGGAATGAATGTCTCTGAGCCTGGCAACATTGCTGTGTATTTCCACTTACAAATTATCCAAATGGGCGAAGCAGGAGATAAGGACCTGTCACCTCTATAAAAGCGTTCAGGGAGACATTAACAGCATGGCGAATACGAGGACAAATAGAAATGCTTTGGGTGTGAGATGCAGAGTCAGACCTCTGAAGGAAGTGGGTAGGACTGAAGAGGAACAGGGAATTCTGAGCATTGGGGAATAGAGGCCTCTCCTCCATCACTGTGGCAGGTAGTGCTGGTGCAGGCGAATGTCAGTGGGTCTGGGGAGCTGCTGCCTTGACCACACCTGGCTTCCTCCTCACACTCCCTGCATCCCCTCTTCCCAGTTCTCTCGTTTTCCTTCTCACGTTCCCACCTCTCTTGTGAGTCTGTTATTCATAATGTATAGAGGGTGGATAGCAATAAAAACCAGCCTTCCCAGGTCTCAGTTTTCATGTCTGTAAAAGGGATGGTTTGGAATGGCTGGCTTCCCACTCTGCAGTGGGATAATTCTGGGATTCACCTTAGGCTGACCATTCTCATTGAAGCATTTCCTGAAAAACATTAATGAGAACTCTTTGGCAGTTCTTAGTTTTTAAACAAGTCCAATTCCTGATAAAATTGTTCTGGGGTAGTCCTTCTCAGTATATAGTTAATGACCACTTAGCACCTTCTTGTTGGGGGCTTTCATCTCCAGATTTTCTTACTAAGTTGAAAAAAAAATCAGTTTTTGTCTTCACTGTATTTTCACAAATATCGATATCAAAAAACTCTAGGGGAACTGTTTACAGTTGGTGAATCAAGGCAGAAACTATAAGGATTGTTGTATTCTTCCAACTGTCCTGTAGACTTGAAAAGTTTCAAAATAAAATATTGGAGGGTAGAAAAATGGGTGAAAATTCTCTTCCCTTAGGGAAACTGAGACAATCCAATAAAGTGTTTTATTAAATGACTTTCCCAAGGGCCATCATGAGTTACGTGGGAGGACCTGGAATAGGTTTTAGGGGCTAGGTTGCCATCTAGTGCTTCTTGGGCCCAGTCTCCTCCCTTTGTAAGACAAGTATAGGGAGGAATTTCCTCCAGGCTCCTGCTTCCGGAATGAATGTCTCTGAGCCTGGCAACATTGCTGTGTATTTCCACTTACAAATTATCCAAATGGGCGAAGCAGGAGATAAGGACCTGTCACCTCTATAAAAGCGTTCAATGAGTGGCACTAGATCAACAGTTCACTCACTGGGCAGATACGAGTGGTTCTAATTCTGAACCCAGGAGTTTCATTTCTGACAGCTTTAAACAGACAAGTGTTCCATGGACAGCATTGTTTGGTAGGGAAGGAAGGCGTGTCAGGTGTAAACTTGACAGAGGAAACAGCCAAAATTGCACAGTGTGTTCTTCTCCTGTTTTCCTTGGAGGTGCATGGTGACCAGTGGAGTCTGAGCAGGCCTCCTCCTCTTTGTCTAGCTGTAGCAGTTTAGGAGAGGAAAATGGAACATGCCCCAGGCTCTGCCTGAGCCCTGGCTCACCTGGGTTAAGGAAAAGGAGAGGGGTGGGTCCCCAGGGACAGCTTTACATGAACAGGAAGTGGTATTTGCCTGGCAGATTTCCTCATCTCATAACTTGCTCTTTTTGGAAGGTTTCCTAGTAACAAACTGTGTGTGTGTGTGTGTGTGTGTTTGCTCAGCCATGTCTGGCTCTTTGTGGCCTCATGAACTGTAGCCCACCAGGCTCCTCTGTCTGTGGAGTTTTTCAGGTAAGAATATTGAAGTGCCATTTCCTTCTCCAGGAGTCTTCCCAGCCCAAGGATTGAACCTACGTATCTTGCGTCTCCTGCATTAGCAGAAGGATTCTTTACCACTGGGCCACCTGGGAAGCCCTTAGTAACAAACTATGAAATGAAAATAGCCGTATATGAACTGACATTGGTGAATCAAGGCAGAAACTATAAGGATTGTTGTATTCTTCCAACTGTCCTGTAGACTTGAAAAGTTTCAAAATAAAATATTGGAGGGTAGAAAATGGGTGAAAATTCTCTTCCTTAGGAAACTGAGACAATCCAATAAAGTGTTTTATTAAATGACTTTCCCAAGGGCCATCATGAGTTACGTGGGAGGACCTGGAATAGGTTTTAGGGGCTAGGTTGCCATCTAGTGCTTCTTGGGCCCAGTCTCCTCCCTTTGTAAGACAAGTATAGGGAGGAATTTCCTCCAGGCTCCTGCTTCCGGAATGAATGTCTCTGAGCCTGGCAACATTGCTGTGTATTTCCACTTACAAATTATCCAAATGGGCAAGCAGGAGATAAGGACCTGTCACCTCTATAAAAGCGTTCAATGAGTGGCACTAGATCAACAGTTCACTCACTGGGCAGATACGAGTGGTTCTAATTCTGAACCCAGGAGTTTCATTTCTGACAGCTTTAAACAGACAAGTGTTCCATGGACAGCATTGTTTGGTAGGGAAGGAAGGCGTGTCAGGTGTAAACTTGACAGAGGAAACAGCCAAAATTGCACAGTGTGTTCTTCTCCTGTTTTCCTTGGAGGTGCATGGTGACCAGTGGAGTCTGAGCAGGCCTCCTCCTCTTTGTCTAGCTGTAGCAGTTTAGGAGAGGAAAATGGAACATGCCCCAGGCTCTGCCTGAGCCCTGGCTCACCTGGGTTAAGGAAAAGGAGAGGGGTGGGTCCCCAGGGACAGCTTTACATGAACAGGAAGTGGTATTTGCCTGGCAGATTTCCTCATCTCATAACTTGCTCTTTTTGGAAGGTTTCCTAGTAACAAACTGTGTGTGTGTGTGTGTGTGTGTTTGCTCAGCCATGTCTGGCTCTTTGTGGCCTCATGAACTGTAGCCCACCAGGCTCCTCTGTCTGTGGAGTTTTTCAGGTAAGAATATTGAAGTGCCATTTCCTTCTCCAGGAGTCTTCCCAGCCCAAGGATTGAACCTACGTATCTTGCGTCTCCTGCATTAGCAGAAGGATTCTTTACCACTGGGCCACCTGGGAAGCCCTTAGTAACAAACTATGAAATGAAAATAGCCGTATATGATGGGTACACACCTCACTGACATGGCATTTGTAAAAAGCTGAGAATCATTACTCTGTGCAGTCGGTGCTGGGGGAAGCTCTGGGTGGATCGTCAGCTTGGGTGGGAGGCAGTCACTTTCATCCTGGTCTCAAGCAAGCCTCGTCCTCTCGTGGGTCTGTCCTGACCTTTGGTTGCCTTCCTATGCCTCATCGAGCGTGATGAACAGCTGTGATGAAAGGTAAAAGGAACATTCAAAACATCCTCACCTAAGGCACCTTTGATGGGACAGACTCTGTGATTTCTATTTTCTCTGTGTTTCCTTTGAAAGATACATTCACTTATCTTCATCTACATTAACCCAGAGAGAATCAAGAGTTTTACAAGCTGGAAAAATGAAATAAGGTGAAGGGCGCTGATGCTAATGGCGCTGTGTCCAGTAGGTGGCGCCTCAGCAAGTCTCATTTGTAGCTGATAGAAGTAAACATGAGAATTTTTAGAAAGATGCATTCCTAAGGCATGTGAGAGAAAGGTATGCCCTGTGTGCAGGGGGCTTCATGAAGCCAACTGGGAAAAAAAACCGTTGGATTTTGTAAAAATAACTCTCTCATTGTATGAAAACTGTCAGGAAGAACCTGTAAAACGCTAACATCTGGCTGAAATTAAAATACTTCATCACGGGGCTTCCCCTGGTGGTCCAGTGGGTAAGGACACCGCCTTGCAGTGCAAGGGGCGCCGGTTGGATCCCTGGCCTGGGAAGATCCCACGTGCCGCGGAGCCGAGCCGGAGCTCTGGGGCGCATGCGCCCAGAGCCGGCACCCTGCAACGATAGACGCCACCGCAATGGGAGGCCCACAGGAGCCAAAGAACAAAGATGGATGAAAATAGAGAAATGAAAGACCAATAGAAGTGGCCCGCTCGCTCCCCTCCCTCCCCAACCCGACCCCCGCCCAAAATAAATAAATAAATAAATCTTAAAAAAAAAAAAAAAAAAAAAACTTCATCACATCACATGCAGATTTTCCATAACGTTTGGACTGCAGATTGTGGCTACACATAAGGCAGTGCTATTAGCATTTTGACATATAGAGAATAATAGATGATAAATGTTTTGGTATCAAATTTGTATATTTGAATTATATTCAGAAAATATTGAATACTTAAGATGGAAAAGTTCCTTCCAGTAACTTTTATTTTATTTTATTTTTTTGCAACTTCTATTGATCTTTTATCTATTTCTATCCATCTTTGTTCTTTGGCCTGTGTGGGCCTCCCATCGCAGTGGCTTCTCTTGTCGCAGAGCACCGGCTTTGGGCACATGTGCTCCAAAGCTCCAGCTTGGTAGTTGGACACATCGGTCTGGCCGCTCCGCGACACATGGGATCTTATCAGGCCAGGGATCAAACCGGCGCCCCTTGCACTGCAAGGCGGTGTCCTTACCCACTGGATCAACAGGGAAGCCCTCCAGTAACTTTTTATAAGACATTTTAGTGCATCATACTAGGTATAATTTCTTGAAAGTATAAACTTCGTTTCTGGAATGCATCATTAGACACTCTTAATGCATGTGCAGTTAAACAGCACACCAAATCAGCAACCCCATGCTAAGAATCTGTTATGACTTTTATACTCAGAGAAAGATACTTCTTCAGAAACATGCAAAGGAAGTAGCATTTTCACTCTTTAAATACAAGAGTCCGCTCTGGAAACTGAGTCGTGAAATTGGTGACGTATTTCTAAAACATGCACTTCAGAATGCAAGTAAGGATTTTAAAAAATCCTGCTTTCCAGTAAAGTGTTAGAATCACATGATGTATTTTTCCCCCAAAATGTCTGTATCTTTCCTGATGGCTTAAGGTAAGGAATCTTTGTGTATTGTTTTACAAAACAAAATCAGTTAATCTATCAATATTCTCTGTAGATAAAACAGTCAGGGTGCACACGTCCTATTGTGTTTAGTTTTCTTTAGAGGACAGTTAAAGAACACAATTAATAGGCTCCTCACAAGTGTCCTTTCCTCTCTGCCTCAGAGGAGATTGGTGACAGGCATTCAAGGTTGTCAGGTGCGGTATGAGATCCTCACCCAAGTTCCGGTGGCACTGGGAAAACCTCAAGAAGGAGAAGATGAAGAATTCTGTTTGCTTTCAATAATTGAGTCATTGTAATGTGTTTAGTAAGTCCAAGACAGATAGGACCTATCCAGTTCACTGAGCCTCAGTTTTAGAGGAAGATTGTACAAAAAGTGACTTGTCTTTCCATGGAAACACTCATCTTTGATGAAGAGATTAAAAAGGCAAGTTCTTTGATGGCAGTGGGAATCAATCCTTCCTTTCTCTGCTATTTCCCATCACATCTCTCCTCTGGCCCTTTTCTCAAGCTGAGTAACCACTTACCCAGAAGATGACAGGGATTTATGGTAAGGAGTGAAGACCTTCTGATCACTGGACTCCGTCATCTTCCCCATCCACCCCATTCGGGAGTCCCACTCCTAGGCCAGGAGTTACCAAAGCTTGTCTGCACAGTGCAACTGCCTAGGGAAATTCAGAAATTACTCCTAGCTGCCTCCTGCCCCCACCTCCACCCCAAGACTGCAGGGAAGTCCCTCCAGTAACTTTTTATAAGACATTTTAGTGCATCATACTAGGTATAATTTCTTGAAAGTATAAACTTCGTTTCTGGAATGCATCATTAGACACTCTTAATGCATGTGCAGTTAAACAGCACACCAAATCAGCAACCCCATGCTAAGAATCTGTTATGACTTTTATACTCAGAGAAAGATACTTCTTCAGAAACATGCAAAGGAAGTAGCATTTTCACTCTTTAAATACAAGAGTCCGCTCTGGAAACTGAGTCGTGAAATTGGTGACGTATTTCTAAAACATGCACTTCAGAATGCAAGTAAGGATTTTAAAAAATCCTGCTTTCCAGTAAAGTGTTAGAATCACATGATGTATTTTTCCCCCAAAATGTCTGTATCTTTCCTGATGGCTTAAGGTAAGGAATCTTTGTGTATTGTTTTACAAAACAAAATCAGTTAATCTATCAATATTCTCTGTAGATAAAACAGTCAGGGTGCACACGTCCTATTGTGTTTAGTTTTCTTTAGAGGACAGTTAAAGAACACAATTAATAGGCTCCTCACAAGTGTCCTTTCCTCTCTGCCTCAGAGGAGATTGGTGACAGGCATTCAAGGTTGTCAGGTGCGGTATGAGATCCTCACCCAAGTTCCGGTGGCACTGGGAAAACCTCAAGAAGGAGAAGATGAAGAATTCTGTTTGCTTTCAATAATTGAGTCATTGTAATGTGTTTAGTAAGTCCAAGACAGATAGGACCTATCCAGTTCACTGAGCCTCAGTTTTAGAGGAAGATTGTACAAAAAGTGACTTGTCTTTCCATGGAAACACTCATCTTTGATGAAGAGATTAAAAAGGCAAGTTCTTTGATGGCAGTGGGAATCAATCCTTCCTTTCTCTGCTATTTCCCATCACATCTCTCCTCTGGCCCTTTTCTCAAGCTGAGTAACCACTTACCCAGAAGATGACAGGGATTTATGGTAAGGAGTGAAGACCTTCTGATCACTGGACTCCGTCATCTTCCCCATCCACCCCATTCGGGAGTCCCACTCCTAGGCCAGGAGTTACCAAAGCTTGTCTGCACAGTGCAACTGCCTAGGGAAATTCAGAAATTACTCCTAGCTGCCTCCTGCCCCCACCTCCACCCCAAGACTGTGATTTAATTGGTCTGGGCGCAGCTTTAGTTTTTGGAAAGTATTAAAGGTCTTCCAGTGACTCTAGTGTGTAGATAAATTTGGGAGCCATCGTTTACTTTCTCTCCCCAAACCTCCCTTATTGTCTACCAGCCTCTGCCTTTGCAGCACCAGCAGCCTGAGTGTGTGTGTGTCCTTGTGACTCCACCCTTGTGTTTTGTTTCTCTTTATTTTTTTTCCCATGTGTCTTTGGATCCCATGACTATGCTTCAGTGGAACTGAGTCTCTCTCTTCTCTTCTCTTCTTGTCTCTTCTCTTCTATAGCCACTGTTTCTATTCTCAACATCCATCTTAATGCATAATCACTAGCAACTGTTTAGTGATTGGTTTTTGAATCAAGGGCATAAAATTGTGTGTGTATGTATGTGTATATGTGTGTATATATATATATATATATATATATATAGTTATATAGTTACATAAACAAGTTGACTCCGGGCATTTTTACTGTTCAGACAGATACTTCTCCTTTTCTTGAAGAGCCTAGATTTCCTAATCCCCCATCTTTTCTTAAAGCGATGGGATGTATATAAAATTAAAGAGGAATATGGTCTTCTTGTGTGGTATTAGCTTTGTCTCAAAAGCCAGCTGTAGATAAGGGGATGGAGGAGGACTGAGCTAGTGTTCAATAAAGCTCAAGGAATAGAGCTTCAATAATAGAGTGCAATAGAGTGTTATTGATTTCTCACAGAAGAATATCCTACTGCCTTCCTTACTTAAAGAATATTAATTTATCTAATTGATGATAATCTGGTCGATTTATTGTAGCATTAAAAATGAAAATCAGTCACCATGTCAAAATATTCAGTGACGTGCCTGAGACTTTTAACATTGTATTTTATTTTATTAGGTGATAATGGGAGTGCTATTTCCCATCACATCTCTCCTCTGGCCCTTTTCTCAAGCTGAGTAACCACTTACCCAGAAGATGACAGGGATTTATGGTAAGGAGTGAAGACCTTCTGATCACTGGACTCCGTCATCTTCCCCATCCACCCCATTCGGGAGTCCCACTCCTAGGCCAGGAGTTACCAAAGCTTGTCTGCACAGTGCAACTGCCTAGGGAAATTCAGAAATTACTCCTAGCTGCCTCCTGCCCCCACCTCCACCCCAAGACTGTGATTTAATTGGTCTGGGCGCAGCTTTAGTTTTTGGAAAGTATTAAAGGTCTTCCAGTGACTCTAGTGTGTAGATAAATTTGGGAGCCATCGTTTACTTTCTCTCCCCAAACCTCCCTTATTGTCTACCAGCCTCTGCCTTTGCAGCACCAGCAGCCTGAGTGTGTGTGTGTCCTTGTGACTCCACCCTTGTGTTTTGTTTCTCTTTATTTTTTTTCCCATGTGTCTTTGGATCCCATGACTATGCTTCAGTGGAACTGAGTCTCTCTCTTCTCTTCTCTTCTTGTCTCTTCTCTTCTATAGCCACTGTTTCTATTCTCAACATCCATCTTAATGCATAATCACTAGCAACTGTTTAGTGATTGGTTTTTGAATCAAGGGCATAAAATTGTGTGTGTATGTATGTGTATATGTGTGTATATATATATATATATATATATATATATATAGTTATATAGTTACATAAACAAGTTGACTCCGGGCATTTTTACTGTTCAGACAGATACTTCTCCTTTTCTTGAAGAGCCTAGATTTCCTAATCCCCCATCTTTTCTTAAAGCGATGGGATGTATATAAAATTAAAGAGGAATATGGTCTTCTTGTGTGGTATTAGCTTTGTCTCAAAAGCCAGCTGTAGATAAGGGGATGGAGGAGGACTGAGCTAGTGTTCAATAAAGCTCAAGGAATAGAGCTTCAATAATAGAGTGCAATAGAGTGTTATTGATTTCTCACAGAAGAATATCCTACTGCCTTCCTTACTTAAAGAATATTAATTTATCTAATTGATGATAATCTGGTCGATTTATTGTAGCATTAAAAATGAAAATCAGTCACCATGTCAAAATATTCAGTGACGTGCCTGAGACTTTTAACATTGTATTTTATTTTATTAGGTGATAATGGGAGGCATAATTGCTAATGTTTGATTCTGGCAAAATACAATTAGTTTCTATGACGCTCATTGTGCATTAATGATATCATTAAGATTAATGAATATAAATGAATGAGCTAGGGACTTCCCATAGAACTGAGAGACTATGTATCAGTCTGTAAAACTTGAGATAGATTTCCTTGATTTTTTGAGGATAATATGCCAGAGCCCTTGCTGCATTTTTATATGGACTAAAGAGAAATTAAGTCAGCTACCAGGCAAATCAAAGTTCTAAAATATTTTTTAGGTAGGCTGTTGTATGCTGACTTCAGTCAGTGAAAGCTACCTCTTAGTTTTGCTTTAAGAATTATTTTCGTGACCACTTTTTAGAAACTTCTATGTCCTGTCTCTCTCTCTCTATATATATATGTATATGCATATATATACATATATATATATGAGTGTATGTATATTTTGGTATTTAAAAAATCAGGGTAATAACTCATTGTTCATTCAATGAGAGATGACATTGTGGTGGTGTCTATTCCAGATGTTCCCCAGTGGACATCTATTACATTTTATAATTTAAAGAAATATTAAGAAACAAGTACGAGAATAGAAAGTATTTTTCTTGAGCAAACAGTTGGAGAAATGGCTTGTCAAAGTTTTAGATGAGAGTCATGGATTAGATCCATAATAACAAGACCCCAAGAACCATGGTGTTTTGAGTACTGATGCCTGATTATCTGCTCTTGTAGTGTAGAGAGAAGCTCCGTTACTGCAAAACAAAAACAAAACACCCGATTTATCTGTGGTGCATGTATTTGTAATTCAAGCACTATGTGTGCAGCATCCTCCTCCTGTCGTCATGTAAAGCTTAACATGTGAGTTTATCACCTTGGTCTGACCTTCAGTTAATGCTTCTGTTTCTCCCTCTATGCATGTTTGATTTTCTTTTTTTTTATTATTTAATTTATCTGTTTATTTAAAAGTTTTGCCGGGCAGCCCAGGCCCTTGAATTGTTATTGAAGCAATTTTGGATCATGGAAGTGGACCACAAACGTGAAAGTGCAAGGGAGGGCATTTTTTTTGGAACTGTATGAGCGCTGGGAGCCAGCCTGAGAAGCCTAAATTCTTTTGTTGGCTCTGCTTTTTTCTGTTTCCTTGACCTTGGGCTCTTCTTTTAACCTGGTTGCCTCACTTTCCTCAGGGATAAATTGGACCAGTCTCTTCCTTTTCTCCTTTGAAAGAAGCTGATGAGGATTAATGAGGTAGATGCTGGAGCACATTTTGTGTTTCTCTGAAGAGCACATTTCAGGGAAGCTGGAAGACAGAGTCGATATTGTAGAGAAGTGGAACTCAGGCCGCTTACCGTGTTAGACGACACAGTCCCCAGGAATACTTACTCTCCGTCAACTGAAAATGAGTTGCTACAGCCCTGTTTCTACTCACTTCTAAGTCGGATGCTATATTAGTATAGGATGATGGAAAGACAGGCAAACCAAACTGAGGAGCAGTGGGAGACAAACAGGACTCAGGGTAGATGTCTGACTGCCTCCAGCTTGCCCGGTGGAAAGCAACTTATTTTTTTAATAATTTTTTTGTATACCTCTCAGACCTTTTTAGCTCCTTGGCATTTTGCAGAAGAGTCATCAAAAGTGCTTGGTACATAATCCAAACAACATCAGAATTTGGTCCCCAGAAAAACCTCAGAATTAATTGAACCTGGAACCTCAAGGTAGAATAAGGTTCCAGACATGATTGTTGGCTTTAAAACAGTTTGCTCAAGGCTCTTCAGATCTGTATGGTAATTCAGTCAGTACACACACAGAGACACAGAAAAGAATGCATGGTTACTTCATGTGTGAATTCCCACCCTAATTTTGTTTAGCATGATATCTGTGGTCAGTCGGCTTCTGAATTCCAAGATGACTAGCTTGGGTTGTCTTCTTAGAAGATTTTCCATATCTTTTCTTCCCTTGTGTTTCGTTTTTCACTCAGTTTAATTAGGAAACACTATATTTAACCTAGGACTTAGCTTCTTGTCATTGTAGGATTTGAGAAGTTTAACACATGCGTAGCCTGAAAGTGTGTTTATAATCTTTGATTCAGTTGTTAAACTCAGAATAGAGTTCAAAATTTGAAAATAATCTTCATCTTTTATCTCTAGGTAGATCTCATCACTGTAGGAGTAATTTTGGGAATCTCTGTGTTTCAGAAGCTTGTAAAATACTCATCTGATGCCAGGAGTTTTGTCATGCATATAAACACATTGACATACCCATCGCTGAAGCTCATATGCTGGGTAGGCGGCCTGTGCTGGCAGTATGACCAGTGTTACTCCACTCGTCTACTCCTGTCTTCTTCTATTAATATGACATACAGGAGTTTGCTCAATATTAGTTTATGGCCCCAGTTTTAGCTGTGTGCCATTTAGAAATGAAGGGACATAATTGAAAAAAAAATTAGAGCTATTTCCCATTGTCAGATCTTCATAAATGCCCTCGATGCAAAAAATGAAGTTGTACTACCCAGTTTTATTAGAAATGCTATATTTTGTTGGATCCGTGTGTTCTCAAAGTAGAGAATATTTTCCTGCCGTGATTGATGTTGGGGCATTTATGAGGACAGTCTGCTATATTTCATATGTATATGAGGGTGTCATTGTTAAAATGTTCAAAAGAAAATTACGTATGTGATTTATATTTTATTATTTCCTCCTAGGATGTAATTTTTTCAATACCATGATTCCCATCATATTGTCAGTGGTGATTTGATGGCTAATATGCCAGAAATAATTAGATTTAAAAAGGTGATGCTCACGTCAAGACAATATAGCTTTCTTCATGCATGTTACATTGTAGAAATCACTGATTGCATACATTGTAAGTCTTCAGGATTATAGGCAGGATGGAAAATGGAGCTCCATGCAGGAAGCGTGGGATGCAGCATATTTTAGAGGCATATGCTTGCTACTGACCCCACCTGCAATTTTTGCTAAGTGAAACATGTGTTTTAGAAAATGCTACTCTTTGGATAAATTCAGACTTCTGTATATTATCAGTGGGAAAGACGTAGGATCCTCGCTTTTCTTTGGGGTGGGAAAATTTCTCCTTTCCCTAGAAGGCATTAAACCCTTTGTTTTAGTCTCCTTGACAGGTTTAAACTTTTTTTCTTTGGGGAGAAAAAGACACAGACAGTATGAACTGCATTTTTTAAAGTTTTGAGATTAGAACTTTGTTTTCCTATTTTAAATGACCTTTTTACAACATAGGGCAAGAGAATTCATAGTTCAAGTGTTTATTCCTGAGTATAATAAGCCCTGGGACTGTAAACAGAATGGAGCCTGTTTCTGGGTATCTTTTGGGCATTGGTGACACTGGTGATGTACATCACCTGTATGTTATTTTAATAAATGTTTCTGAAGATTAGACTAATGTAATATTCCAGTGTTAGGGGCAAAGATGAGTGTCAACTGTAGCCAAGTGTTTAACTTGCTGTCCGAGTTAGTTAACATGAAGTCGGCAGAGTGCTTTTGAACCCCCACGCTTCAACACATTTCTGGTGTCAGATGCTGGTTTATGTCTTGGGAGAGCAGTGACGAGGAGGCAGTGCTTGGAAGCTGAGTTCCGCCCTCAGCCTCTTGTGTGTGCTTGCCTGGTCAAAGGAGGCTTGAAACCAGGCAGGTCGCCGAGTGGCATGGGAAGCAGAGGCTTGATAGGGTGCTAATAGCCTGGAGGAGGAAGGGGAGCTGCTTGGAGGCCCTGTGGTGGAGTCAGCGCCTGGGGGACCCTGGGACCCAGTGTCCCAGGAGTTTCCCAGTTTCCCGGCAGGTGGCCACCTCCTCTTGCCAGCTCCCACTGCTAAGCCGGTAATAACAGCTTAACTTCAGAAATGAGAAACTGAAGCTCAAGGAAGGCAAGGGATGGGACTTTCCCCCAGCTACCTGGCTGGCTTGTTGGGGGAACCTGCCTCAGGCACTGGCTCTCAGGGCAGAGCACTTTCTTCTAAGGATGCTGGGGAGTCATGACTCCTGGAAAATAGAAGGAAAACTCAGGGTTGGAATTTCCCCTCCCTTTCAGCTTGTCATCACTGTTCAGGACAGCCTGGCTCTGAGTCATTTTACCTGGAAGGGAAGAGTGATCTATCCAGTGCCTTTAATGACAGATTCCTGAAAATGGAACAGCTCTTCTGGGAGACTGCAAGCGTGGAAAAGCCCCCAGGTGCACAGGGCTGTGTAGCACGGTGGGCCTCAACAGTTGCCAAGGGAGCCTTGGTCTGTGGAATTCAGTTTATTTGTAAATAAACACAGGTTACATTTAGAACTGTGTAATTTGGGAGCCAGCAGGGTGAAGAGATGTGAAGAGTGGAGCCCCCGGCCACCCAGGGGCCTTTGGGAAGAAACAGAGGCCACGCCCTGTAGCTATTTCTCTGGCGGGTTTCCTCTACCACCCAATTTGTGCTTAGGAGCATCTTTCTCCCTTCAGCCCTAAAGCAGCTGAGACCCTCCTTCTTTTGTCTTTTAGATACAGGTGGCCAAGAAATCTGGGATTACGAATGTTCTTTCTGGTGTGGTCTGATCACTGACCAGCTTAGGATGTAGTAACTCTTGCTTTGAAGCTAAAGAATCATTCCTTTCATGTTGAAAACACGTTTTCCTTCTATGTCTAAACAGAAGAGAGGCAGTAGGGTGTTAGGAACCTGAGCTCCGGAGTCAACCTATCAGGAGTGGTACCCCAGTTCTGTCCTTCCTTGGCTGTGTAATCTTTGGAAAGGTACTTTACCTCTCTGATGTCAGTTTCCATATCTTTGTAATGGGGATGATAACATACTTAATTCCTAGGACTGTTGAAAGAATTGGATAAAATGACTTGTATAAAGTACATAGAGGGGCGATTGGCACATACTGTGATCAATATTTGTTGGCTGTTATTATTTAGAAATAAAACATGGAGGAAAATAAAGTGGTAAAATTAAGAAGGATTATAAATGCAAACACCGAAATGTATATTTTGAGCAAATCTCATACCTGCATTGGTTACTGTTGTTCATGGTTCTCTTCCCCCTTTAACTGACAAAGTATATTCTAATGAATTTTGCTTCTCATGAATGACCTGTTCCTTATTTGCAACTTTTTATGACCTTATATTGCATTTCAAGGATGCGGGACTCCTGGAAAATAGAAGGAAAACTCAGGGTTGGAATTTCCCCTCCCTTTCAGCTTGTCATCACTGTTCAGGACAGCCTGGCTCTGAGTCATTTTACCTGGAAGGGAAGAGTGATCTATCCAGTGCCTTTAATGACAGATTCCTGAAAATGGAACAGCTCTTCTGGGAGACTGCAAGCGTGGAAAAGCCCCCAGGTGCACAGGGCTGTGTAGCACGGTGGGCCTCAACAGTTGCCAAGGGAGCCTTGGTCTGTGGAATTCAGTTTATTTGTAAATAAACACAGGTTACATTTAGAACTGTGTAATTTGGGAGCCAGCAGGGTGAAGAGATGTGAAGAGTGGAGCCTCCAGACACCCAGGTGCCTTTGAGAAGAAACAGAGGCCACGCCCTGTAGCTATTTCTCTGGCGGGTTTCCTCTACCACCCAATTTGTGCTTAGGAGCATCTTTCTCCCTTCAGCCCTAAAGCAGCTGAGACCCTCCTTCTTTTGTCTTTTAGATACAGGTGGCCAAGAAATCTGGGATTACGAATGTTCTTTCTGGTGTGGTCTGATCACTGACCAGCTTAGGATGTAGTAACTCTTGCTTTGAAGCTAAAGAATCATTCCTTTCATGTTGAAAACACGTTTTCCTTCTATGTCTAAACAGAAGAGAGGCAGTAGGGTGTTAGGAACCTGAGCTCCGGAGTCAACCTATCAGGAGTGGTACCCCAGTTCTGTCCTTCCTTGGCTGTGTAATCTTTGGAAAGGTACTTTACCTCTCTGATGTCAGTTTCCATATCTTTGTAATGGGGATGATAACATACTTAATTCCTAGGACTGTTGAAAGAATTGGATAAAATGACTTGTATAAAGTACATAGAGGGGCGATTGGCACATACTGTGATCAATATTTGTTGGCTGTTATTATTTAGAAATAAAACATGGAGGAAAATAAAGTGGTAAAATTAAGAAGGATTATAAATGCAAACACCGAAATGTATATTTTGAGCAAATCTCATACCTGCATTGGTTACTGTTGTTCATGGTTCTCTTACCACTTTAACTGACAAAGCAATAATAATATTTACAATAATGGATATTTTATATGGCTTCTCATGAATGACCTGTTCCTTATTTGCAACTTTTTATGACCTTTATATTGCCTTTTTAAAATGAAACATATGCATTGGCCCCTGGCATTTGTCAATGACTGGAAAAAGTGAATCAATGAATGAATGAAGGGATTTATCCCCTAGCCAAATTGGTTTTCCTTGTGAGTGAACAGAGATGTACAAACCCTTAGTCTGTTGTCTAAAAGTACATACCCTTCATCTGTTGTCTAAAAGTACAAACCCTTCATCTGTTGTCTAAAAGTGACAAGATGTGGTGGCTAATGCATTTTGTGGGTGTGTGTCTGCCTTGTAAGAAGTAGTAATGGCAACAGATACACACAGACACAAACATTGTGGCAATGGCCCTAGAAATCACTTTCTGAGCGCGCCGAGAACTCTGGTGAGATGAGGGATGGGGCCTCTGCTCCCTCAGGCTGATCTGTAGGGAGAGCCTCCTCGTGCACCAGAAAGCGACCCTCTCACTCCCCACACCCATCACCGCCTTGGCTTTTGGGTCAGTGGTCCAGGAGCTGGAGGCTGTGAGCTGCCTAGTGAGAGTGGATTTAGTCCATGGAGTAGAGTAGACAAGGGTAGGTTTGGAAAGTCCCCCATCTTTGGTTTTTACAAAATTGCTCATCATGTTCCTCACCACAGTTGCTGAAGAGTGGGTCAAATCAGAAAGCACCTTTACTTTAGAGTAACCAGTGTGGATTTGGAGGAGAGAGGTGTACCTTGTTTAAATTGTCTTTACCTCTCTGATGTCAGTTTCCATATCTTTGTAATGGGGATGATAACATACTTAATTCCTAGGACTGTTGAAAGAATTGGATAAAATGACTTGTATAAAGTACATAGAGGGGCGATTGGCACATACTGTGATCAATATTTGTTGGCTGTTATTATTTAGAAATAAAACATGGAGGAAAATAAAGTGGTAAAATTAAGAAGGATTATAAATGCAAACACCGAAATGTATATTTTGAGCAAATCTCATACCTGCATTGGTTACTGTTGTTCATGGTTCTCTTACCACTTTAACTGACAAAGCAATAATAATATTTACAATAATGGATATTTTATATGGCTTCTCATGAATGACCTGTTCCTTATTTGCAACTTTTTATGACCTTTATATTGCCTTTTTAAAATGAAACATATGCATTGGCCCCTGGCATTTGTCAATGACTGGAAAAAGTGAATCAATGAATGAATGAAGGGATTTATCCCCTAGCCAAATTGGTTTTCCTTGTGAGTGAACAGAGATGTACAAACCCTTAGTCTGTTGTCTAAAAGTACATACCCTTCATCTGTTGTCTAAAAGTACAAACCCTTCATCTGTTGTCTAAAAGTGACAAGATGTGGTGGCTAATGCATTTTGTGGGTGTGTGTCTGCCTTGTAAGAAGTAGTAATGGCAACAGATACACACAGACACAAACATTGTGGCAATGGCCCTAGAAATCACTTTCTGAGCGCGCCGAGAACTCTGGTGAGATGAGGGATGGGGCCTCTGCTCCCTCAGGCTGATCTGTAGGGAGAGCCTCCTCGTGCACCAGAAAGCGACCCTCTCACTCCCCACACCCATCACCGCCTTGGCTTTTGGGTCAGTGGTCCAGGAGCTGGAGGCTGTGAGCTGCCTAGTGAGAGTGGATTTAGTCCATGGAGTAGAGTAGACAAGGGTAGGTTTGGAAAGTCCCCCATCTTTGGTTTTTACAAAATTGCTCATCATGTTCCTCACCACAGTTGCTGAAGAGTGGGTCAAATCAGAAAGCACCTTTACTTTAGAGTAACCAGTGTGGATTTGGAGGAGAGAGGTGTACCTTGTTTTTAAATTTGTGAGAGACGTGACCGTGTAAATTAGGTGATGCACCTGTGTCCTAGCGCCAAGTGGCCTGACTGTGGATGTCAGTGCTCACCAGATCTCACTCTTACCCTTTGAGAAAATTTGTACAACCAGGTGCTTCCCACCCCACCCTGATTTTTCTCTGCTGGGGTTTGGCCTTGTTTTGTTTTTGTGAGCTATTGATTATAATAATAAGTAAAATATAAAGTTGGTCCTTATTACAGTATCCACAGATGTTGAGTATTCTATGAAGCAAATTAGGCCTATGGTTGAGTGTATATGAGGTATACATTCTTTTTTTTTTTTTAAATCCAGCACCACAAAGCCCCTGGCTTCAGATTATAATTAATGACAGAGCCTACCAAATATTATTTGAATACACATGTAAAAGCTCTGCACGTTGAGTCTGGCACTTTGTGAACTGACTCATAATATTATGAACAGATTCCATGAAGGTATAAAATCACAGGAAAAATGAGTTTATTAATGGAAATTAGGCTTACTCCTAATTATTACCTGTGAATAGTGTCATCATTTGAAGTTTTTATTGCATTTTAACACATGGCTTATCTTGATGAGAAAATATATAGCAAAGGGTAAATGTAGCAATTTTCCTTTTACTATTCCCTCTGCTAAGCCATTATTGCTTGATGTTATTTTTCAGCAGCCTTTCATTTTTGTCCTAAATGTTTTTGCCTCTGGCTGGTTTTATTTCTTTAAAATGTACGTGTATCACTTCTCAAAGTGATACATTTTGACAGGTAATCGATATTTTTTCATACTAGATTTGATGGGGCAATGGTCATAATCTTCATCTTAGACTTAGTTAATGGTTGAATACTACCCTAGATTTTTATCTCAGAATCTTCCTTTGTTAAGAAACATACCTTTCACCTTTAGCCAAGATCCTTTTTTTATCCTTTGCAGCCACCAAACAGGTCTAGTTGCAGAATGCCTACAATGCCCAAAGCCCACTTATCTGAGACACACATCACCTGATGTTTTGTCAGTGTGTCCTCGAAATGTCTTCCGATAGGCTTTCCAACCAGCTTACGCGATTGGTTACAGAAAAGATACTTCTGGCTCTACCTTTTTCTATTTTTTGCTTCCTGGCATCCTGTGATCTTTGTCTGAAGGGGAATGTCTTTTCCCTTTTTTTCGTGGAAACTTGATGTTCTCCATCAGACCCCACCTTTTCTAGAAGGACCAGTGCAACCAAGATCACAGCTCGCGGATCACAGGCACGTAAAAGGACACCACGCTCTGCTTTGGCTTTGCAAAGTTCAGCTTCTTGGGTCATGATTTTTTTTTTTTAATTCTAAATTCAGTTAGGATTTTCTTATGCCTCTGTGGGCAGATAACAATGACATCTAAGTTAGTAAATATATTCTGACCTGCTGCCAAGGCACTTTGTCGAAGCTGGCACTTCACATTCAGGGAGTTGCTTAAGCTCTTCTCTCAGGAGGGTGAATTGAGGGAGAAAGGGCAACAACTGTCATTCCTTTTGTTTTCATTGAACAGAAAGGTCTTCCTTTTGCAGGAAAAGATGAAAGTACAGGTGGGCCTGTCAAGGATAGGAATCTGTTTCCTACAGCTTCGCAGATTGTCCCACAGACAGCTCACCGATTCCTCCCTTCCAGACTCGAGACTTTTTCTTTTCTTCCTTTTTGTTTAAAATAACATAAACATGTAATTTTTGTTTTTTTTAAATCTATAAAAAATGGTTACTGCTAGAATGTTGGGGGTACAATTTGGTCTGAGCAAGGACCAGGTTTTGTGCCTTTTCTTGGCTTTTGGAGTTGGCTTTACTCCTCCACCTGAGAGCAAAAGCTAAATAATCTCTGGGGTTTTCTTCCTTTAAGGGGTATCAAATGAGCATGCCTCAGTGGAAAAACACCCTGAACCCTTCCCTAAGGATGCTCCTGTTGGCAGCAGGGTGGCATTGCTTGACAGGGTTTCTCTTTGTATGTCTGGAGATGTATGCAGAGATGGTTTGGGAACGTAAAATGCAATCAATTTTCCTCAGTGGTTAGATTCATAAATCCCTGAGCTATTTTTAATGACATAATCTAATCAATTGATACAGACAAACGATACTGGCTCTACCTTTTCTAATGCCCAAAGCCCACTTATCTGAGACACACATCACCTGATGTTTTGTCAGTGTGTCCTCGAAATGTCTTCCGATAGGCTTTCCAACCAGCTTACGCGATTGGTTACAGAAAAGATACTTCTGGCTCTACCTTTTTCTATTTTTTGCTTCCTGGCATCCTGTGATCTTTGTCTGAAGGGGAATGTCTTTTCCCTTTTTTTCGTGGAAACTTGATGTTCTCCATCAGACCCCACCTTTTCTAGAAGGACCAGTGCAACCAAGATCACAGCTCGCGGATCACAGGCACGTAAAAGGACACCACGCTCTGCTTTGGCTTTGCAAAGTTCAGCTTCTTGGGTCATGATTTTTTTTTTTTAATTCTAAATTCAGTTAGGATTTTCTTATGCCTCTGTGGGCAGATAACAATGACATCTAAGTTAGTAAATATATTCTGACCTGCTGCCAAGGCACTTTGTCGAAGCTGGCACTTCACATTCAGGGAGTTGCTTAAGCTCTTCTCTCAGGAGGGTGAATTGAGGGAGAAAGGGCAACAACTGTCATTCCTTTTGTTTTCATTGAACAGAAAGGTCTTCCTTTTGCAGGAAAAGATGAAAGTACAGGTGGGCCTGTCAAGGATAGGAATCTGTTTCCTACAGCTTCGCAGATTGTCCCACAGACAGCTCACCGATTCCTCCCTTCCAGACTCGAGACTTTTTCTTTTCTTCCTTTTTGTTTAAAATAACATAAACATGTAATTTTTGTTTTTTTTAAATCTATAAAAAATGGTTACTGCTAGAATGTTGGGGGTACAATTTGGTCTGAGCAAGGACCAGGTTTTGTGCCTTTTCTTGGCTTTTGGAGTTGGCTTTACTCCTCCACCTGAGAGCAAAAGCTAAATAATCTCTGGGGTTTTCTTCCTTTAAGGGGTATCAAATGAGCATGCCTCAGTGGAAAAACACCCTGAACCCTTCCCTAAGGATGCTCCTGTTGGCAGCAGGGTGGCATTGCTTGACAGGGTTTCTCTTTGTATGTCTGGAGATGTATGCAGAGATGGTTTGGGAACGTAAAATGCAATCAATTTTCCTCAGTGGTTAGATTCATAAATCCCTGAGCTATTTTTAATGACATAATCTAATCAATTGATAGCAAGCCTAATAGTGTGTTGACAGCCAGGAAGAGACAGAGAGCTAATGTGATAGCAGATAGCAGGTGGCTGGGTACAGAACCCCTTCCTTCCCCATCCCCAGGTTTAGAAATCGCTAGATACCTGCATGAGTAAAAACCACAAATTACTGATTTCTTTATAAAGAAATTGTGCCTGCCTTCCATACTACATTTCTTTCAAGAGAAAAGACTATCTCAAGGATAAAGTGAAAAAGGCGGTAGCCATTAGACTAACTACCAGTAGCCCTCTTGTCTACTTTTGAGGACCGTGCTCCCCTTACATGTCTTTAGAAAAGAAATCAAGGGGGGATAATTTATTATAAATTGGTAGTATCGTATATTGTTACTCCTGGGCCAGGCCAGTAATGAAAACTTAATATTCATCTCTTGGTTGCCTTTGAATGGAAATAAGATGAGGATGAGCAGAGTAAACAAGCTGAAGCAGACTGTGAAATTGCACGTGATGGGAATCTTTCTTTTTAGTTGCTTATGGACTAAAAATAGGTTAATATTCCAACTAATGATGGCTTTTAGAATTTCTCTCTTTTTACATTTGGGTCTGGTATCAACAGCGGGAAATTGTTATCACGAAAGAAATTAAAATCTGAGCAGTATCTTTGGGCTACGAATGGAGTGGTTAGGTATTTATGCAAATGAATTGGCTTTTGCTCTGGGAAGGGTAAGGGGTTCCTCCCGCTGTGAGTGGAGATCAGCCGCCCTGAGCCCTCTGTTTTCAGGTTTTCCTTTCCGGCAGCGTGTGTGTTCTATTACATTTTTTTTTTTTTTTTCCTTTGATGCCATCAGAAAAGATGAGCGGCAGGCAAGGTGGTGCCGCTTGGCTAACCAGCTGTGCCCTAGTTTCTCACCATCCCAATCAGCAGCTGCCGTTTGCAGAGGTGTCTGTCACCGCTGATTGACTTAGCTACTTTGACCTTATAGTTGCTTCCAAAGGGGCTTGACCTGAGAGCACTGCCGAAAGCTATTTTCTGGTCGCCTGGAATGCCAGAGCCAGTATTCTGAAGGAGCAGAAACACCAGGGCTCCCAAGATTTCTTATCTGCTAGCAAGAGCCTCCTCCGCTTGGATGGATGCATTAGGTGTCTGAGCCCACTTGCTGCGCTTTCCCACCGAACTGCAAGCATCCGTGATCCCCGAAGTTGCTGGAGTGAATAACTAAGCGGGACCAGCTGACTCCGGGCTCCAATCAGCTAGAGCGTGATGTAAGTGTTTAGCAGCTGCCGGGCTCTGAATTAGCGTGCCGGAGTAGCAGTAGTACCGCATGGCTAGACTGTTGTGAGAGGCTCAGAGAAAGCGGAGGGAGAGATGGATGAGTCCAGCATCCTAAGACGAAGAGGGCTCCAGGTAGGAGATCCTTCCATTCTTGAAATGTAGCCTTGCGAGTGGCTAGCCGTGCAGGATTTCAAAGTTCCCTTTTCATTCCTTTACTTGGCAAAATTTA
Organism: Tragulus kanchil; assembly: GCA_022376925.1. NCBI lineage: Eukaryota > Metazoa > Chordata > Mammalia > Artiodactyla > Tragulidae > Tragulus > Tragulus kanchil. The sequence continues at coordinate 88,029,725 of JAIOJX010000004.1, forward strand.
TGTGCACAGTTCTTAGTATCCACTTGGCAACGTGATCCGCTAAGTCTCTTCTTGCAAAGCTCAGTGACACATCACAGGGTTCAATGAGAAAGGCTCTTTTGTCCGAGACAATAGATAGGACTTTTAGTTTGAGACTTTGTTGCCTTTTTTTTTTTTTTTTTTTCTGCTGATTGTTCAAGAATAGTTACATCGTGGCTGGTGGTGACAGCTGATGAGCCAGTTGGGTGTTCTGTCCAGAGTCTGGGAAGTCTGTTGAGGGTAGCCACTCTGTTCAGTTTTGGAAACACAGGACTCAGTTTTGTGTCACTACCAGCCCGTGCGGCAGCAGCATCTGTCTGATCGCCTTGCAGATGTGAGCAGCTGCTGAGAGGGTTCTCCTGTCAGTGAGATGAAAGTTTCTACCAGCAGTTCAATCAAAGTTCCCTGTAATGTGTTTATGTTGAGATGAGGGAAGATATGTATTTTACTGCCTTGCTTTTTGTGCCCAAGTTTCTCTAATTAAATTACTCTGACTTTAGTATACAAATGTATTCCAAGTTAAAACTTGGCAGATCAGAGAACTTGGAAAAAAACATCTGCTTGGCAGTTTGTAAGTTTCGGGAAGTCAGAGTATGTGTATGTTCAAAATTAGTATGTTTAACTCCTTGATAACTCTCTTTTCCTATGTATAAGGAGTTGTTTTCTCTGTAAAAGAATCTAATCATTACCCATTGTTAAACTCTCATTCATTATTTCTGAAACTAAAACACAAAGTGCTTGGGAAGACCCATGTAGGTTACATGTAAAATGCTTTCAGGTGTTCCTTCATGGTCTTTGACTCACAGCCTGGGTGGCTGTCTGCTTTTTGTTTTAAATGTCTGTTACTAATACCAGTATTATTCATATTATTCTAATATTATAATAATATTATAGGTAAATTAAATAATTATTTGTAAGTAAATAAAAGAGGGATTTAAAAAGTAGGGGTTAAATGTCATCTATTGTTCCAGACCTAAGTAAACAGACTGCCTCTAATGATTTTCAGTGTGGTCATTGTTTTGAATGTACAGTGTGGTTAGTCACTGCTGTGGATTTCCTCTTCTTTGTTTTCATCCCATCTATAAAGTTCTGGTAATGCACAGCTGTTTGTGTGGGTCCATGTCCTCTTTGGAGTTGCTAGTTAAATAGGGAAAGACTCTGTTAAAAAGGTGATAAACTTTATCAAACTCTTAATGGTTCAGATTGTCTAGTATGTGGATGGCATTTCTCCTGAGAGTTTTCTCTGTCCTTTAATTCATTTTAGATCATATAAAGTGTGTTTTTGATAACAAAATCCTTTTTGTGGTTCTTTTCTGTCATATAGATTATCAGAATTTAGAGGCTATTATTGAGATTTATGCTGCCTTTGACTGTATTGATTCCATAGAATTGTTCCTTTTAGATATAAAGAAACCATTTTTGTGGCTCTTGAAAATAGCCAAGCTATTTTGTATAGAAGATTTGAAACAAAACAAAGGGAAAGTTGCTAGTTAATATAGTACTTAGACTATTAGATCTTCATTGTACTTAACACACTTTACTATGCCTGCCATGTTCTACTCTATAATAGATAAAGAATTTGTGCTTTCTACTATAAATGAAATAAAATTCTCCACACTGTGAGAAATAATATAAAAGTGCTTAAAAGTTCTGCCACCTCTAAGTTGCAGTTTTATTTTGGTTTAAACAAAGCCTGCTAATCTTTTACTCCAATTGTGTCCAATTTTTTTTTTTTTGAAAAGACATTGCCCATATAGGGTAGCTGTTTTAAGAAATTTCAGTATTAGCAAACTTCTTACAAAATACCACATGTAAGCATACATTTGTATTACAAAAGATGTCACCGTAGAGTTCTTATGAGCAACGCCACCTAGTGAATTTAGAAATTAAGTTGATTTTCAAAGACTTTATGAAACATTTCAGTATGTAAATGAGGTCCACCTGTAGTGAAACTGTTCTGAAACCTACTCTTTTATATGTCTGATCCTGACTGTGTTGCTAGATGATCTTGAATAAGTCACCCACCCTCTTGGTGTCTGTTTATTCTTCTGTAAAAGCCATGCTCTAAAACTAGCATGACTTTTGAGTGTACTAAACAGGAGGAGATAAGCATAACTGAATTTTTTTTAAGTCAGAGGCCATGGAATAAATATACTATTGTATAGTAGGTCCTGAATAAGTGTTATGTTGTTGAAAGCAAAGATGATTTCTCTTCCTTATAACATTCCATATCATTACTTATGAAATGAAATAGTTATGTTTTCATCCCATAATTGTTGTTTGAATCTATTTTTAAATTAGAAGAGTCACCAATAAAGACAATTATCATAATTTATGGGGATCATATGACAGAATATATTATCTAATAATAAGAGATGAATAGATGCTTAGTGTACATGCTTAGTGTTCATTGTTTAAATAACTTACTGTAGTGTGTCAGAAATCTGGAGCAGACAAATATTCTAATTCTCTAAAGTAAGTATAGTTTTGCAATAATGCAGAATGTGTTTAGTATAATGTAGTATGTGTTTTGAACCTATTTTCAGAATTTCAGTACCTCTAGCTTTTAAAACACAGGCCTACTAGGGTGTTTTTAAAACTTGGGCTCTGAAAAATTGCTTTTAGTCAGAACATATAATTTCTCAAGGCATGCCTGCCTCATAAGCTGGCAGCACCATTTGGTTGTTCGTCTTTAGTGACTGCACGTTTCCATCTTTTCTGTGGACTGTGTTAATATTTCCAGTACTACTGGTAGCGCTTCAATCAATGCCTTTGAAATGAGAATGAGAGAAAAAGGCCCCAGTGGCTTCCCTGGTTAGAATCTGGGAAACTTTTCAGGTTGTATCTCCAAACATGGGGAATTCTGACGGATGGATGGGCTTGGGCAGACCGTGGACTTGGGACAAGTTGAATTTCCAGACAGGTCTCATTCATCAAAGGATAACTGACTCCTTTCTGTCCTAATATCCTTCAAACGGGGGTCATATTTTTTAACTGTCCGGGAAATTAATTGTCTCAGTGATTTCTGTCATGTTTTTCCTTTTTGTTTGTTTTAATGAAAGTGCCCCCTCTCCTAATGTGGTAGATCCCAAGGATGGAGAAAAATGAACAACAGGCATCACTAAAGCAGGAAGGAGCCTCCAAGGGAGGGAGAGGTGTCCTAGAGAGGCCTTCTGAGATCTTGTTCCTACAGTTCTCTTGTTCCTTGCTTTGCTTGAGAGCATCTTCTGCTGACTTCCCCACCCCCAATTAAATCCGACCCTTTCCATCCACTGTCACATGCAGCTGGAATGTTAAAAAAAAATTTTTTTCTTTCAAATATGGTGTGACTAAATCTTTGTCGACGTCTAGATTTGTGTGTAGGTTGTTTTGAATGCTTTTCTTTGCCCTATACCCTGCCCCACCCCCCAGTTTTATTTGAAGCAACCGCAAAAACCTAGCATTCTTCCCTTGACCTCAGTTCTGATTTTCCCCAGGCACTGGTCTGAAATTCAGTTTTAGAAGCAGACGGACTCCCATTCTGACTGGGTATCAGGCTCCCACTGTGGCTAGAATGTAGGTCATTCAAGTAACAGTGTCTCAGTGTTTCTTCCATGTCAGGGTTAAATGTGGTTGTGGATGTGTTTACACTCTACCTGAGTTTGAATAGCAGTATCATTATGTGGGAGTGTTTCTCTTGCCTTATTCATTCAGAGACCTTGGGTTATAGGAAAGAAGTCTAGTTAGAGGATTCTAATAGAAATACATATGATAATTATACTTTGGGATAAGGTACTTTGGATCTCCAGAAGTTCCAGAAAGGCACAGAGATAACTTTGGGATAAAAAGAATCAAAACGACAAATGAAGTTTGGGTAGTGATGGGTACCTAGTCAGTGAGACTCATTGTGGTCCTATCTGAGTGGTGTTTTTAATCCATTGAAGGAGCTGAGTTTCTGCCTCTGAAATAGAGATGGAATGCTATAGTTTTGGCTTCCCTATCCACAGAGGGTAAGGATAGACTGCCTTCAAAACCTTACATTCACTCCAGTATCTCTTTTGTACTCTAAGAATGGTTTTCTTAGCTCTGCCTTCCAAAGTTCTGTCCCATTGGCCCCTCTCCAGTCTTGATGTATTTCCTTTACCTGCAATAGCCTATCCTCCTGGTCTCCCTGTTCATTAGAGACCAAAGTGAATTATAACACTATCCTGTAATTTTCCATAATTCCTACGTTCTGTTCTGAATTTTATAACTGTTGTTTTATTTATTTGCGCACGTAATCCTATTGCATGATGCATTATTTTAACGTTATCTGAATGTATTATACTGAAACGGCAAACCCATCAAGGATTAGTGTCCAGTGACTGTGAGTAGCTCTGAAACTTTGGGTCAGAGTTCTACCCTTCTGTGTCCACATCTGTAAAATGGAGATAATACATGCTTTAAGATTGGAGGCAGTTGTAAATCTTTAGCACAGCATCTGGCACGTAGTACTTACTCAGTTAACCTTAGCTCACTGTCCTCTGGGTTGGCACAGAGCCTGGTATCATGTGATTTTAAATAATTAACTATGGTGGTATCAGGCGGGGCTTAGGCAATAAAAAGAGGGGGAACATGAATTAAATAGTTTGAGGATAGTTTATAAAAGGACGCCACTCATATAAAAGGAGTGTACTGAGTGTTGAGATTTAGTGTTTACACTCTACCTGAGTTTGAATAGCAGTATCATTATGTGGGAGTGTTTCTCTTGCCTTATTCATTCAGAGACCTTGGGTTATAGGAAAGAAGTCTAGTTAGAGGATTCTAATAGAAATACATATGATAATTATACTTTGGGATAAGGTACTTTGGATCTCCAGAAGTTCCAGAAAGGCACAGAGATAACTTTGGGATAAAAAGAATCAAAACGACAAATGAAGTTTGGGTAGTGATGGGTACCTAGTCAGTGAGACTCATTGTGGTCCTATCTGAGTGGTGTTTTTAATCCATTGAAGGAGCTGAGTTTCTGCCTCTGAAATAGAGATGGAATGCTATAGTTTTGGCTTCCCTATCCACAGAGGGTAAGGATAGACTGCCTTCAAAACCTTACATTCACTCCAGTATCTCTTTTGTACTCTAAGAATGGTTTTCTTAGCTCTGCCTTCCAAAGTTCTGTCCCATTGGCCCCTCTCCAGTCTTGATGTATTTCCTTTACCTGCAATAGCCTATCCTCCTGGTCTCCCTGTTCATTAGAGACCAAAGTGAATTATAACACTATCCTGTAATTTTCCATAATTCCTACGTTCTGTTCTGAATTTTATAACTGTTGTTTTATTTATTTGCGCACGTAATCCTATTGCATGATGCATTATTTTAACGTTATCTGAATGTATTATACTGAAACGGCAAACCCATCAAGGATTAGTGTCCAGTGACTGTGAGTAGCTCTGAAACTTTGGGTCAGAGTTCTACCCTTCTGTGTCCACATCTGTAAAATGGAGATAATACATGCTTTAAGATTGGAGGCAGTTGTAAATCTTTAGCACAGCATCTGGCACGTAGTACTTACTCAGTTAACCTTAGCTCACTGTCCTCTGGGTTGGCACAGAGCCTGGTATCATGTGATTTTAAATAATTAACTATGGTGGTATCAGGCGGGGCTTAGGCAATAAAAAGAGGGGGAACATGAATTAAATAGTTTGAGGATAGTTTATAAAAGGACGCCACTCATATAAAAGGAGTGTGCAGGTTATAGAGGAAGTTTAAGGGGCTGAAAGCAATGAGAAGCCATTACCTTCCCTAGACCTGAAGGAGTGAGGGAGGGAGTGTTTACAGAACCTGGAGAGAGAGAAAGAAGGCGCGCGACAGGTACCTTAGGTGAAGGGACACGGCCCAGGGTGACTCTGCAGAGAGGTGGACATCTCAACCTAATTTTCCTCCATCCTTCTGAACACTTGTCTGTGCTTCCTATTAGCAAAACTCTACAGAAACCAGAGGGGCACAGGAGCTCCTGGCTGTGGTCCAGGCATCGAACTCCAAGGCCCAGTATAGGGTGGAGGGCTGATCTGGATGGGCCTTTGAGGTACACGCAGCGTCTGTAAAGCAAGCTCTTGTTCTTGTACCGTTCGCTCTTAGCACTTGCCAGCCAAAGACAAGAGTTCAAGTTCCACAGCCAGGGTTCTCAGGGGCCAGAACTGAGTTCCAGCATTTGAGCAGATTCAGAGCTGCTTCTTGTGACAAATCATGGACTCCGACCATTTCCTGCTTTTGTGTAATGATGTCTTTCCAGCCAGGTTCTTAATCCTCCTGGGAAAATGTTAGTCCTTCCCCTTTCATATCTGTATCTGATGCACGTGGATCTCCTTGGAATCAGTCACACAGCGTGCCTGCCCTTCAGGTCCTGCAAACGATCTCTGTTTTGAATTGCTCTGTTCTGCAGACCCTGGCTGAGAAGTGACATGGGTGAGCAACAGCCCCAGAGACCTCTTAGCATTCATCTCCCGGATTCCCTGAGCTCTGCCCTCTGGCAGGTCCCTAGACTGTCCCTCTCTGCACCTCTCCAAATCCCTTTACAGAATTACAGCTTCTCGTTATGTTCTTGACTTTTATTGAGGGTTGCTGAAAGAAATGGCAGTGAGAAAACATCTTTGCACTTTTTAAGAACTCCCCTTGACGCCTTGCCCATTATGCTGTGTGTGGTCTCTTATATGAGGCCCACATGATAAATCTGCTTCAAGTTCAATAGTCAGAAAGTATCTTTCTCTCTAGGTGAACCAGTTTGCTTCTTTTAATCAGATAATGAGAAATGGCTTGGTCTTCATTTTTGTCTTTACTGCTCAGGACAGGGTTTCATATCAGCTGCAATAGTTCTGTAGATACAATGAGCCACCCCTTCTTGACTGGTTTTCCTTCTTTTTAAGAATTGTGTGGTTTCATTTGTCATATCTTTTGAAATATTTTCAGTTGCCTGACAAGATTTCTTAAAGTGAAATGTAATAACATTGCATGCAAAACACAGTGAATAATGAATAACTTTAGAAGACAAAAAAGACCAAATTATCAAATAAAATATAAAAATGGAGAATTACATGAGCTTACAAAGATCAATATGCAAATAGAGATCAGTCATTTTACTGTTGGTACCAGAGTATAATAAAATCAAATAGAGTATTGGAATTTACTTGAAACTTACATTTAAAATAAGTTATGAGAAAATAAAATAAATTATGAGCAATGATAGATTTTTTAAATTATCAAATGTGAAAATTTACCGTATTGAGAAGTATCGAACAAAATGCATTATTGGAGGACAATTGCTCCACAATGTTTTGTTGGCCTCTGCCACACATCAACATGAAACAGCTACAGGTATATATATGTTCCCTTCCTCCTGAACCCCCTATTCGCCTCCCACCCCATCTGACCCTTCTAGGTTGTCATGTGTTAAATAGATCACAAGTGAGAATTTGCTGTATGTTGATCAATTTTTAGTGTCTCACAAACCATACACTTGCTTGGGAAGCAACCAAAAGCTTGGAAATAGACATCTGATTTGTGAAGCATATGGGTTAGAAGACAACATTGACATTAAAATCATGGTTTTGACAAATATTTAATGATATGGACAAAAGAACAGATAACTAAACTGTATGCATACTGTATGTACAAGTCTATAAAAGTGTGTGTGTATATGTAGGATAGTCCCATGGATAGAAGGAAAGCACATGTGTGCACTTTGGAGTATTTAAAACCATCTTTGCTACTTAACCGTATGGCTATGGTTAAGTAGGCTTAATTAACCAGGCTAGTTAATTTCTCACCAGTGAAATGCACTTATTTGCAAAATTGTTAAGACTGAATTAAAATAAGGTATGAAAAGGATAAAAAAAAGTATCATATCTAATATTTATTTAGAACATATTTTCTTTTTCTTCATATCTAGAGGTTGTTGTTGCTGTTAGTTGCTCAGTCATGTCTAACTTTGTGACCCCATCAACTGTAGCCTGCCAGGCTCCTCTGTCCATGGAATTCTCCAGGCAAGAATACTGAAGTGGGGGAGCCATTACCTTTATTAGGGGATCTTCCCAACTCAGGAATTGAGCCTAGGTCTCCTGCATTGCAGGCAGATTCTGAGCTACCAGAGAAGCCCCTTTTGTTTTCAATGTCATCATCTACAATAATAGTAAGAAAGTATACTAAAATGTTAACTCATTATATCTTGATGATGATACTGTAAGAATTTTTTCCTCTATAGTAAGCATATATTGCTTTATTATCAGTTTGAAAAATGGCTTTGGGGTCACTTTAATTTTTTTTTTTTGCTTTTCTAAGAAAAAACTTTATTTCTTTCAGTAACATCAATTAAAAGCTCTTAAGGGCTATTTTTCACAAGACTGTGTATCCTTTTGGAATTGAGAAAAGAAAATCAGTTCCATGTGATCTGTTGTTCCAAAACTTACTACCATGGTTTAGGAGGCTGTACTTTTAAACTACCTGGAGAGCTTTCTAAAGCCTCGGACCTCATCACAGTCTGCATCAGTTGAATGAGCACCTCTTGGTGGTGTGTACCTAGGCTAGAAGAGATTCACTGCTCCTAAGGGCAGTTCAACATGTCCAAAGAACTCCTAAGTCATGGCACATACCACTTCTGTATCCCCAGATGTAAGGTTTGACAACCTTTAACAGGTTGAGCTCTTGACTTCTTTCTTCTAGTGAGACTTTGTTTTTTTTTTTTTTATGAAGAGGTGCAAAAAGGGGTTGTGTACCCATTGTATTTGTCTCTTGACTTCTCAGATAATGGCAAAGGTAGTCATGGGAGAGTTCAAACTATCAACTAACCCACCTTGAGGGACAGTTCTTGCAGTGCTGTGGCTGGAGGCAACCCTTTGCTACTTAACCGTATGGCTATGGTTAAGTAGGCTTAATTAACCAGGCTAGTTAATTTCTCACCAGTGAAATGCACTTATTTGCAAAATTGTTAAGACTGAATTAAAATAAGGTATGAAAAGGATAAAAAGTATCATATCTAATATTTATTTAGAACATATTTTCTTTTTCTTCATATCTAGAGGTTGTTGTTGCTGTTAGTTGCTCAGTCATGTCTAACTTTGTGACCCCATCAACTGTAGCCTGCCAGGCTCCTCTGTCCATGGAATTCTCCAGGCAAGAATACTGAAGTGGGGGAGCCATTACCTTTATTAGGGGATCTTCCCAACTCAGGAATTGAGCCTAGGTCTCCTGCATTGCAGGCAGATTCTGAGCTACCAGAGAAGCCCCTTTTGTTTTCAATGTCATCATCTACAATAATAGTAAGAAAGTATACTAAAATGTTAACTCATTATATCTTGATGATGATACTGTAAGAATTTTTTCCTCTATAGTAAGCATATATTGCTTTATTATCAGTTTGAAAAATGGCTTTGGGGTCACTTTAATTTTTTTTTTTTGCTTTTCTAAGAAAAAACTTTATTTCTTTCAGTAACATCAATTAAAAGCTCTTAAGGGCTATTTTTCACAAGACTGTGTATCCTTTTGGAATTGAGAAAAGAAAATCAGTTCCATGTGATCTATTGTTCCAAAACTTACTACCATGGTTTAGGAGGCTGTACTTTTAAACTACCTGGAGAGCTTTCTAAAGCCTCGGACCTCATCACAGTCTGCATCAGTTGAATGAGCACCTCTTGGTGGTGTGTACCTAGGCTAGAAGAGATTCACTGCTCCTAAGGGCAGTTCAACATGTCCAAAGAACTCCTAAGTCATGGCACATACCACTTCTGTATCCCCAGATGTAAGGTTTGACAACCTTTAACAGGTTGAGCTCTTGACTTCTTTCTTCTAGTGAGACTTTGTTTTTTTTTTTTTTATGAAGAGGTGCAAAAAGGGGTTGTGTACCCATTGTATTTGTCTCTTGACTTCTCAGATAATGGCAAAGGTAGTCATGGGAGAGTTCAAACTATCAACTAACCCACCTTGAGGGACAGTTCTTGCAGTGCTGTGGCTGGAGGCAACCCTGGACCATTACTCCAGCAGGACCCAGGGCACTGGCAGTATCCAGGTGCAGTTTTACACTTTTTAAATTGCTGGCACACGCTCTATGGTTTTGCAATAGGAAACTACCTCTAGGGCATTGTAAGACAGTCTCTTTTCCCCTTAATGTGGTCTAATGTAGAGATAATGAATGCCTATGATTTATCATAGGCCTTTTGGTAGATAGATACTCTTCAGTAAGATACATGCTTGAGTTCTCAGAACGCTTGATATTTTACTTAGGTTGTGAATGCCCAATGCTTTTGGTTCAGGCAGTCAAGAGAAAAATCCCATTCTCTGCCTGCCTTTCAATGAATGTATACTAATATCACAACAGCAGCAACAGCATATATTGAATAAGTTTATGTCAGAGAACTGAGTTTTGTGTCTTAAATATACACAACTGCACCTTAATTCCAGGTTCTAATAGTCCAGAAATGAGTGGAGTATGGTACTAACCTGTGAGGGGTGTCGAGTACAGTGGGAGAGGCGGCAGTTTCTGTCACAGCAAGTACCATAACCGTGTCAGTGGCAGTGTGTGGGCACTGGAGGTGGCTGTTGGGAAGGCAATATGTATATAAAAGAAATGATGTGGATGTTGCGAAGGGAATCGGTTGGTTCTATGCATCTTGAGTCTACAGCCCCTGTGGAGGCTTTGGGTAGAGAGACTCAGGAAGATGCTGGGTGTATGGATCGAAACTTCTGAAGAGAGATTAAGTCCGGATATAGATTCTGAATTCATCCCCTTTAAATAATTAATTGAACTAGACTGTGAATAAAGAGAGAAGCCAGTTTCTCTCAGAGTAATAGGTTTCTACTAGACTAGTTTTCAAGAATTACCATAATGTGTATCTTAATACTTATTTTGCAGGACTAGTTAAAATTACATAGAGAGCAAAGTAGTTTTATGATTTAGTGTCAGGCCTTGAAAGTAATGTATCCAGTTTTGAAGATGTGTATATTTTTGGGAGTGGGGTGGGAGAGTTCAAACTATCAACTAACCCACCTTGAGGGACAGTTCTTGCAGTGCTGTGGCTGGAGGCAACCCTGGACCATTACTCCAGCAGGACCCAGGGCACTGGCAGTATCCAGGTGCAGTTTTACACTTTTTAAATTGCTGGCACACGCTCTATGGTTTTGCAATAGGAAACTACCTCTAGGGCATGGTAAGACAGTCTCTTTTCCCCTTAATGTGGTCTAATGTAGAGATAATGAATGCCTATGATTTATCATAGGCCTTTTGGTAGATAGATACTCTTCAGTAAGATACATGCTTGAGTTCTCAGAACGCTTGATATTTTACTTAGGTTGTGAATGCGAATGCTTTTGGTTCAGGCAGTCAAGAGAAAAATCCCATTCTCTGCCTGCCTTTCAATGAATGTATACTAATATCACAACAGCAGCAACAGCATATATTGAATAAGTTTATGTCAGAGAACTGAGTTTTGTGTCTTAAATATACACAACTGCACCTTAATTCCAGGTTCTAATAGTCCAGAAATGAGTGGAGTATGGTACTAACCTGTGAGGGGTGTCGAGTACGGTGGGAGAGGCGGCAGTTTCTGTCACAGCAAGTACCATAACCGTGTCAGTGGCAGTGTGTGGGCACTGGAGGTGGCTGTTGGGAAGGCAATATGTATATAAAAGAAATGATGTGGATGTTGCGAAGGGAATCGGTTGGTTCTATGCATCTTGAGTCTACAGCCCCTGTGGAGGCTTTGGGTAGAGAGACTCAGGAAGATGCTGGGTGTATGGATCGAAACTTCTGAAGAGAGATTAAGTCCGGATATAGATTCTGAATTCATCCCCTTTAAATAATTAATTGAACTAGACTGTGAATAAAGAGAGAAGCCAGTTTCTCTCAGAGTAATAGGTTTCTACTAGACTAGTTTTCAAGAATTACCATAATGTGTATCTTAATACTTATTTTGCAGGACTAGTTAAAATTACATAGAGAGCAAAGTAGTTTTATGATTTAGTGTCAGGCCTTGAAAGTAATGTATCCAGTTTTGAAGATGTGTATATTTTTGGGAGTGGGGTGGGGAGATTTTTGCAAATTGCTTTCAACTTTGACAGCTTGCCTACCAGTCTCATTCCAATACAATTTGGAAAAGGCAGAATGAAATATCTCAAACTAGAGGCTGTAATGGGAAAAGCAATTCATTCTTAAATGAAGATGATGAGATTGGTGCCATATTGCTCGAAATGGTGAGTGAATTTAAAAGCTCAGTGAGATTACATCAAATCCAAGCAAGATTTTTGTTCCATTTGAATGGAACATCTGTAATTAAAGACAGGACTTTGACCAAGAAAGACACATGGCAAATGTATAATTTTATCAATTTTCTGACACACTGTTTTCAGTTTGTGTATGTATACACAGAGACATTAAATCATGTTGATTAAAAAAATGAACTTTTTTTTCATTTTGGTGACAAATGAAAATCCAAGTTTAACTTTATTAATTGCAGCATTTTATGAGTTCCTGCCTAGTAATTTAGTACATTAAGGACATGCAGACTTTCAGGAAAGTGATAGGGAGTTAGAGGTAGAAAAGAATGTATTACCATGAGCTCAAAATGATTGTAGAAAATGTTAGGTATTTTTTTCAATGGATTTGTTTTAGCTTATTGCTCAAAATTACTGAGGTAACAGATTGGTCTAGGAATATTTCATTTTATAGAATTTTCATCACAGTGAGATTTTTCATTATAAGATACTGATTTTTTAAATTTTCTAATTGCCTCTTCTCTCAATTTAAGCATTATCATAAAGGCGAAGATGAGAATAATAATATTGATTTGGCTGTTTATACTTTACCGTTAAAACTTCATTCCAAATTTAAATTTTTAGGCTCATAGGTTCATTCTCCATTAACTGTTTAGCAATCCAAACCAAAAGGCATTATGGTAAATACAAACTGAATCCCAATAGTGTGATAGATATGCTTAACTTTTCACTCCTTGGAACAGAAGGATACATTTACCCTCTGGCCCCAGTCTCATGGCCTCATGCACATCAGAGACGCTTTCCCTCACTTGAGTTTGGGCTCAACTCTGTGTCTTCCTGAGCTGTCAGTGCATGTGTCACAGCAGAGGTTGAACTATCCTGCCCTTTGGTGATCTGCGGGGAGAGGAGCGTGCCCTGCATAGCCGCTGCCCACTTAGCCTGTGTGCCACAGTAGACCCTGGGCACACTGATCTGCATCAGCCTGCAACCGGAAGCCAAACCCAACAGCTCCAGAGTGTATCTGCACACCTGCAAAGGGTCATCATTGTTAGTCGCTATCTGTGCGGTGGGTTATTACCGAGCATGGTGGTGACCCTCATGACCCTTCCAGGGGGCAGGCTTGTGTTGTGGGCTTAAGAGCAGAGGCGTTAATTTAGAGTTCCGTGTGAATGTGGATCCACCGCTTGCTGGCTTTACTATCCTGAGCATGATGCTCGCTTCTGAATTTGGAGTTTTTCTCACTAAAATGAGAATACCATTTACCTCCCTGGAATATTGTAAAAATAAGATATATGCCTGTTAGTTACTTTGCACAGCGTCAAAAAGAGAGTAGTTACTGTTTCTGAGCCTTCCTCTTCCTCTGTTTGCCTTGCTCCATGTGACTTTACCACATCCAAGCTATGTGACTCTGTGTGCTAAGTAACTTCAGTTGCAACCTACTCTTTGTGACCCTGTGGACTGTAGCCCCCTAGGCTCCTCTGTCCATGGGATTCTCCAGGCAAGAATACTGGAGGGGGTTGCCATGCCCTCCTCCAGGGAATCTTCCTGACCCAGAGATTGAACCCGTGTGTCTTATGTCTCCTGCATTGTCAGGCGGGTTCTTTACCACCAATGCCACCTGGGAAACCCATGTGACTGGAGCAGGTTAAAATTTTTCTGAGGCTTAATTTCCTTTTCTATTATCTGCAGATTTACCTTACCTGGCAGGTACACTTACCTGACAGGGTTATTACAAGGACCACAGCAGATGGAGGCCATTATCTGTCAGTTGAGGCTGCTCTAACAAAATGACAGAAGGGGTGACTGAAGCCATGGACATGTGTTTCTCTGGAGGCAGGGAGTCCAAGGTCAGAGTGTCATGGATTCCATATCTAATGAGATCCTCATCTTGGTGTTGAGATCTGTCTCTCCCTCTATAATGGCATCAATCCCATTTTGAGGGCCCCACCATTGTGTCATATTCTCACTCTAGTTACCTCCCAAGTGCTCTACCTCCAAATAGATTCACATTAAAGTTTCAACATTAAGCATATGAATTTGTGTGGGGTAGGGGGTTGGGGACACACAGTCCATGGCACGAACTATGGCTAGACAAGTGAGGATTTAGTACAAGTGGCTTTTCAGAAAATGAAAGAACCATAGAGCTGCAATTTGAAAGACATATTGATAACATCATTCACATATATAATACCTGTGTATTGTTCTTCTGCTCTTAGGGGTATTCAAAAATAACTCCTTTGAAATAAGGAAATTTATGAAGGGCAAGGAGTAGCCAATGTGGAGTCAGGAGAAAGGCTTTTGATAAGAGGATTGAAAAATGCTAATCAGAAGGGACTTAGCATTAGAGTGCTGGATTGAGGTGGAATGCTAAGGGATGGGGGGTGGCAGTCATTTATTTATCAGTGTAACTGATCTGGCACCAAAGATGCCTTTGTTTTAAATGAATGAAATTTGCTAAACTTCACTTTTTTGCCTGCTGGAAAACGTTCTGTTGCCTTGACTGTCAGTCTTCTGAGACGTGCCTCTTTCCCCCTCTTTGCTGTATACTGCCTTGTCTGTTTCATTTCCCCGTGTGTGTTCTCTGACCACAGCAGCATTTAGCTCCTGGTCTTGGACGCTTCTTACCAGCATTTGTTCCATAGAAAGCCTGTGTCCTCGACATACTTGTTTTGAGTCTGTTTTGATCTGTATCAGCTGGAATAGGTTTTGAGCTGCTGGGTATTAGCTTCAGTGTGCTCCTTTCTCTAGAAGCTAATTGACTGATTTGGGGTGGAGGAGAGATGAGAGTCTATACATTTGACCAATTTCACAGAGCTTACCTTGCAAGCTATTGAAATGCAAATACAGGTTACACTCAAAGGCGCTAAGATTTTGCGCAGGCAGTTCTTTGTTTTCTTCTGAAAAATAAGCATTCAAAATTCATGCTCATTCTATTATTCATGTGCTGTATATTTAGGTTCTGCTCATATGCCTAGATAAATCTTATCACCATTATTTAAAATTTCATGAATGAAACTTTGCATTTCCAGTGCCACACTAGCCCAGACAACTTTACCCAATCAAAATAATGTGAAATGCAACACCTAAAATGAGTTCTTGTGCATAGTCTGTGCATATGCATCTATGTATATACCTGTGTCATTGCCTTATCTACAACTGTTTTTATTCAAATCTACTCTGTGTCAGTGGGTAAGAACTTACAACCCCTTAAGGTGTTTTGCCCCAGAAGAACTTGAATCTTTAGTATTTGCCGCTTATAAGGCTTCCATGAGATACAGCACCGGTGTCAAAGCATTTTTCCTCTGTTTGATGGTTGTCACACTGGTGGTCCTGAAATGAGACTCTGTTGTGCTGGCTGTTCACCTGTATTTTCAAGGCAGTCATCCACTGCTTTCCATTTGTCTGATACTTTGAAAGGATATTAAGTGTCAGCAAGGCAGTTACTCCGTCACTGGATCTGTTCTACATCTTAGCCTTCCTGGAACAGTTAATATTTCCAATATCCTTCTTTTCCCCCTACATTGTAGTCGATGACACAGGAAAAAATGATTTTTCTGGGCAAGTCCAGAGCCCTCCCACCCAGCTTCCTGCCCAGGGCCTCTGGATGCTGGCTCCAACTTTTTCTGATAAAGCTTTCAATGCCTGAAAAGCTGACTCTCCAGCACTGTGTTTGTAAGAAGCCTCCTATCAATCCTCCTTAAGCCTTGGTTGTTTGTGATTAGAATTAAGCCAATTATCATAGACTGGGGAATAGGTTTCTGTTTTGATCTGTATCAGCTGGAATAGGTTTTGAGCTGCTGGGTATTAGCTTCAGTGTGCTCCTTTCTCTAGAAGCTAATTGACTGATTTGGGGTGGAGGAGAGATGAGAGTCTATACATTTGACCAATTTCACAGAGCTTACCTTGCAAGCTATTGAAATGCAAATACAGGTTACACTCAAAGGCGCTAAGATTTTGCGCAGGCAGTTCTTTGTTTTCTTCTGAAAAATAAGCATTCAAAATTCATGCTCATTCTATTATTCATGTGCTGTATATTTAGGTTCTGCTCATATGCCTAGATAAATCTTATCACCATTATTTAAAATTTCATGAATGAAACTTTGCATTTCCAGTGCCACACTAGCCCAGACAACTTTACCCAATCAAAATAATGTGAAATGCAACACCTAAAATGAGTTCTTGTGCATAGTCTGTGCATATGCATCTATGTATATACCTGTGTCATTGCCTTATCTACAACTGTTTTTATTCAAATCTACTCTGTGTCAGTGGGTAAGAACTTACAACCTCCTTAAGGTGTTTTGCCCCAGAAGAACTTGAATCTTTAGTATTTGCCGCTTATAAGGCTTCCATGAGATACAGCACCGGTGTCAAAGCATTTTTCCTCTGTTTGATGGTTGTCACACTGGTGGTCCTGAAATGAGACTCTGTTGTGCTGGCTGTTCACCTGTATTTTCAAGGCAGTCATCCACTGCTTTCCATTTGTCTGATACTTTGAAAGGATATTAAGTGTCAGCAAGGCAGTTACTCCGTCACTGGATCTGTTCTACATCTTAGCCTTCCTGGAACAGTTAATATTTCCAATATCCTTCTTTTCCCCCTACATTGTAGTCGATGACACAGGAAAAAATGATTTTTCTGGGCAAGTCCAGAGCCCTCCCACCCAGCTTCCTGCCCAGGGCCTCTGGATGCTGGCTCCAACTTTTTCTGATAAAGCTTTCAATGCCTGAAAAGCTGACTCTCCAGCACTGTGTTTGTAAGAAGCCTCCTATCAATCCTCCTTAAGCCTTGGGTCCTCATAAAGGAATTTTGGTGATGGTTAGAATTAAGCTTTCTGTCACTTGCTGGGAGTCATAGGAAAATGGACTTTATTAGTTCTCTTAGCACTCTTGAAGGTTCTGTAATTTCGAAAGAGGGTCAGTTCTTCTGGGAAGGTAACAAACATTCATGGGGATTTTGACATAGAATTGTGCTAGGATCTTCAGTGTCCATGCTTAGCACAGAAAAGAGTTGCAAACCTTACTGTGATTAGATACTATTTCTTTAATGTGTTATCTCAGTTTTCAGCCTTTTCCCCCGGCTGTCAGATCCCTTTCAGTGGTTATACTCCGGTAGGCAGTGCTGGTGGTGAACAGGGGCTGCGTCATTTCCTGCCTCCACACCAACGGAGTGTCTTTCAGTATAATAGTCCTTCCCGTCATTGTCAGATGCTTTCCTTAAGTTGTTCTAAACTCAAAACTGGTGTGAAGCCTGACATTCATCTCTAAGAACTGGTCCCAACCAGTTTTGGGTGTGTGTGTGGTGTGTGTGTGTGTTAGTTATGGGCTTTTGGTTTCTGCTTTCTACAGTTTCCTCCCTAGGTTTTCTCAGTTAGGGACTGTGACCTTTTAAACCTTCAGGCACACACACGGTCTTCTTTCCTGTTTCCTTAAAAACAGCATGGCTTTGGGCATAGAATACTGATTTGACTTGAGAAGGTTTCTTTGGATTTCTTCACTGTAAACATTGCTTGGATACATTCTCCTAGCACCTTCTTCTCTTCTTGCAATTAACTTATAATCTTTTTTTTTAAGATTAATTAATTAATTAATTAATTTATTGGTGGGGGTGGGGTGGGGAGGGAGTGGAGCAGGCGGGCCACTTCTATTGGTCTTCCATTTCTCCATTTTCATCCATCTTTGTTCTTTGGCTCCTGTGGGCCTCCCATTGCGGTGGTGTCTGTCGGCGCGCTCGGCTCTGGGCGCATGCGCCCCAGAGCTCCGGCTCGGTAATTGGACACATCAGTCCAGCCGCTCCGTGGCACGTGGGATCTTCCCAGGCCAGGGATCGAACTGGCGCCCCTTGCACTGCAAGGCGGTGTCCTTACCCACTGGACCACCAGGGAAGCCCAACTTACAATCTTTAAGAGGTGTTTTAGCTCTTGGTATTTGGACCACTATTATAGAAACATTTATTCACTTACTCAACAGATATTTATTATGTACTTTTAACTTTTGCAAAGCTGGGGCAACCCACTCCAGTGTTCTTGCCAGGAAAATTCTATGGACAGAGAAGCCTGTTGGGCTACAGTCCACGGGCTCACAAAGAGTCAGACACGACTGAACACAGCGAAGGCAGCAGAAGAATTATGGTAATTGTTATACACATTTACCAGTGTCTAAGGGCTTTCTATGTATCAATTCATTTCACTTCCACATCACCCCCTTGAGAAAGGTCTTGTTATCTTCAGTTCCTCAGAGGGGAGAACTAGGTAGTTAACCTTTCTGGTTCTTAAAGTTAGTAAGTGGGAGAACTTGGCTTCAAATCTAAATGCCTAGATTCAGGCGAGATGGTTCAACCACATTCTTAATAGTTTATGATTATTTTTTTTCCCTAAGGTGGGCAGGACAGCCCAAGTATAATTATCATCTACTGTGACAAGTTCAGGAGAAGTTGTACTGAATAACAGGATAATATGGAAGTCCAGAAATGGGTGTGATATGGTGTCCGTGTTAAGGGGCTTTGCTGGAATAGACATAGTAATGAGTTCCATACATCCATATTTTTCTAATGGCTGTGAGGGATGGATACTGTGTTGTGTTTTTGTGACTGTAGGCTTAGATGGGGATTCTGGGCATTTTATTCATGAGAGGCTGGGTGAAATAATGCCCATTGTTCTAAGAGGCAGGCTCTCTTGGTCTCTGGAATTGTAACTGGTGTGTTGCTCGGGATTAATGAATGGGGTCCTAAAGAAAATAGAGCTAGGGCTTCCCTGATGGTCCAGTGGGTAAGGACACCGCCTTGCAGTGCAAGGGCCGCTGGTTCCATCTCTGGCCTGGGAAGATCCCACGTGCCGTGGAGCGGCTGGACCGATGTGTCCAATCACCGAGCCGGAGCTCTGGAGCGCATGCGCCCACAGCTGGTGCTCTGTGACGACAGACGCCACCGTGATGGGAGGCCCACAAGAGCCAAAGAACAAAGACGGATGAAAATAGAGAAATGAAAGACCAATAAAAGTGTCCCGCCCATTCCCCTTCCTCCCCACCCCACCCCCCAAAAGAGAAATAAATAATAATAAGAAGAAAATAGAGCTAATACATAATTACAAACTGAATAATTGTATCCAAAAGATATATTCTGGCTTAAAATCTCCAGAACATTCTTTTGAATCCTGGAAAGATTTTTTAAACTAGCTGATGTATGGAGAACCTGTTTATAAATAAGAAAGGTGGATAAAGGCAAAAAGAGGGAAGATATTAAATTTTAGTTGCTATGCAAGGTCATTTTAGTTCTTGGAAGATAAGATGGAAAATACCTAGTGGGGTCATGGAAATAAAAGGATGTGGGAACTTTTAATTACAGGCTCACGTCCCTTAGAGAAAGGTCTTTCTATGTATCAATTCATTTCACTTCCACATCAGAGGGGAGAACTAGGTAGTTAACCTTTCTGGTTCTTAAAGTTAGTAAGTGGGAGAACTTGGCTTCAAATCTAAATGCCTAGATTCAGGCGAGATGGTTCAACCACATTCTTAATAGTTTATGATTATTTTTTTTCCCTAAGGTGGGCAGGACAGCCCAAGTATAATTATCATCTACTGTGACAAGTTCAGGAGAAGTTGTACTGAATAACAGGATAATATGGAAGTCCAGAAATGGGTGTGATATGGTGTCCGTGTTAAGGGGCTTTGCTGGAATAGACATAGTAATGAGTTCCATACATCCATATTTTTCTAATGGCTGTGAGGGATGGATACTGTGTTGTGTTTTTGTGACTGTAGGCTTAGATGGGGATTCTGGGCATTTTATTCATGAGAGGCTGGGTGAAATAATGCCCATTGTTCTAAGAGGCAGGCTCTCTTGGTCTCTGGAATTGTAACTGGTGTGTTGCTCGGGATTAATGAATGGGGTCCTAAAGAAAATAGAGCTAGGGCTTCCCTGATGGTCCAGTGGGTAAGGACACCGCCTTGCAGTGCAAGGGCCGCTGGTTCCATCCCTGGCCTGGGAAGATCCCACGTGCCGTGGAGCGGCTGGACCGATGTGTCCAATCACCGAGCCGGAGCTCTGGAGCGCATGCGCCCACAGCTGGTGCTCTGTGACGACAGACGCCACCGTGATGGGAGGCCCACAAGAGCCAAAGAACAAAGACGGATGAAAATAGAGAAATGAAAGACCAATAAAAGTGTCCCGCCCATTCCCCTTCCTCCCCACCCCACCCCCCAAAAGAGAAATAAATAATAATAAGAAGAAAATAGAGCTAATACATAATTACAAACTGAATAATTGTATCCAAAAGATATATTCTGGCTTAAAATCTCCAGAACATTCTTTTGAATCCTGGAAAGATTTTTTAAACTAGCTGATGTATGGAGAACCTGTTTATAAATAAGAAAGGTGGATAAAGGCAAAAAGAGGGAAGATATTAAATTTTAGTTGCTATGCAAGGTCATTTTAGTTCTTGGAAGATAAGATGGAAAATACCTAGTGGGGTCATGGAAATAAAAGGATGTGTGGGAACAATTATTAATATTATTATGGGAAATAATTTTGAATTGGACTCTATAGATTTGTATCAGTTCAGTCACTCAGTCGTGTCTGACTCTACAGCGCCATGGACTGTGATACCTCAGGCTTCCTTGTCCTTCACTGTAGCTTTGTATGACTTAACCAAATCGAGGTATTCTTGAGTTAGAAGACGTGGTACTCTGATGCTGTGTACCTCCCTGATGTCCTTTCCTCACTTGCTTCTTCTTAGCAGTCCCAGATTTGCACTTGGTTTTAGAATAGCTGACGTGGGTCCATGTATAGGGGAGCATGTAATGTGGACGGACTCGCCAGCATATCCTATTGCATCGACCGTAGTCAATGCAGGGACGATGTGAGACCTAAACCGAGTCCAACCTTAATTGGAAATGGTGAGGCAATGCTGCTGCTTCTTGCTGGCCATTAATTAGGAGATAAATAGCCAAAAGAGTAGCTTAAAACTATTTGGGGTGTATGAAGAAAACGTGCTTTAGGAAATTGGCTGTGCCATTAAAAGTAGGACCAAAAGATGAAAAGAAAACAGGTCCTTAACAGTTTGATTCAGGCTACTGAATACTGAAACAGACATTGTTTAAAGCAAAATCTCTCAATGGACTTTTCAGTCACATCAGTGGGTAGCCCTTTTATATTATTTATGCTGCTTTGAATTGAGTGGTCTGCTACTTGTAATGAAAAGCATCCTCATTATTTGGTGGATTTTAGTTACCATTTGCTTAAGATAGCAATTTTTCCTTGTCAATATTTAGAAATTCTTATTTGATGCCAAAATAAATTGAGTGCGTTTCTCCCCTGAAATATCTCGCTTTTCTCCTACAGGGATCTCTTACTTTTGTTACTTTGTGATGTAAGTGTGATTTAATATATAATTTGTTTATGAGGATATTTGAAGATAAACAAAAAGATGATACTTAAGAAATAAAAATTTATTTCAGTGACATTTGCCTTGAAAATGAAATACGTTCTTCTTCTTTGCAGGATTAATATGTTTTTGTTCTTACTGTGATAACCTTTTAAAAGCAAGCAGGTATTTGTAGTTGTTTAACAAGTACAGAATTATTAGGCATGACTTCACCAATGATCAGTTAGCCTGGAAGTTATTTTATTTTTTGCCCTCAATGATTTGACAGCGATAGATAGCTGATGTGGCAAGTCAGCATAAAGCTTTATGTCTTTATTGCCTTTTATCATTTCTGCTCTAAATAATTGTTCACATCTGTCAGCTATTAGGTGCAGTTATGGGAGGATTAGGATGTGTGGCACAGGAAATCCCGCCCAATGATTGTTTTTCATTCTCCATTCCCTTTCCATTGTTTCTTCCCAGTTTCCCTCTTCTTGTTAGTGCACAGACTTAATGAAATATTCTCAGATTGGTGCCCATGATGGAAGGTCCAACTCCACAGATGATCTCGCCTAGCCACGTGTATGTCTGTAGCTCCAGCATGTGTACACATGGCGCAGGCCACTGGGGTGGCTGGCGTACTTGTAGCAGGAAGCAGCATCAGGCCCACAGAGCAAAGGTGGTTGAGGTTCATGCTGCCCACCCCAGGCTCGTGGTCTGTTCACATGAGTTCAGGTGGTGAGATCTGGGGGGAGGGTCGTTAGCTCCCAGCAAACTAAGAAACCTCTCTGACTCAGTGAAAGTAATTGGGGTAGATGGGAGGGTTCTCGTTCGGGTCCCCTTTTGGTTTGTGCGGCTTTGAATTGCGATATAGCTAAACGGAACCTTTGTGTCCTAGAGATGGACCATAAAACAGAGTTGATGGAGATTTTGAGGGCTCTAACTTGGCCGCATTTCCTCCATTCTGCGTCCTACCCTACAGGGTGAGGCTGAGGGAGCAGCAGAAGCCTGAATCTCTTACCAGCTCTTTAGCAAACTCCTCTGCAGCTCTGCCTTCCACCTGGAGCATTCTGCCTCTCCCTGTTCTTCCCTTGGCTGCCCTGCTCGGCTCCTGCACTTGCTCCCCCAGCAACCCCCACCTTTCCTTGCTTGCCCTTCTCTCTCTTCTGGGTTCCTCTCCTCCCTCTTTCCTGTCCCACCTCCCTTTACTGTTTGCCTTTTCTCATTTAATCCACCTCTTGGCTTTTTTAGTTTATTTGGATTTGCTCAATTTTTTCCCTCTCATAGTAGCAACTTCCCTTTCTAAATGCCCAAGCCCAGGTCACCTATACCTCTGCAGGTCCACATCATCTGCCTCAGCTCTTGGTGGACCTCATCATAATTCCAACTCTCATTGTCTCTCTCCATACCAGGTGTCTGTAAACTTGTTTTTTAATATATACATGTATATAAATTTTATTTACCGCTGTGCTGAGTCTTTGTTGCTGTGTAGGCTTCTCTCTAGTTTCAGCAAACAGGGGCTGCTCTTCTTTGTAGTGCGCCAGCTTCTCATCACAGTGGCTTCTCATGTTGAGACACAGCCTCTAGGGTGCACGGGCTTTAGTAGTTGCAGCTCCTGGGCACTACAGCACCAGCTTAGTAGTTGTGATGCACAGACGTAGTTGCTCTGCAGCAAGTGGGGTCTTCTAAGACCAGGGGTTGAACCTGCATCTCCTTCATTGGCAGGTGGATTCTTTATCACTGAGCTACCAGGGAAACCCTGAATTTCTTGAGATTAAGAAAATTATCTTGGCCCCTGTAGATTGCCAGTACATGGTCAGACTGTGGTAAATGATCAATCAAGTCTGTTATCTCTAGGGGCGACACATGACTTTAATTCTTTGTGTTTCTGAGTCATCCTTTTGTGAATCTATTTTATCTGTTTTTACCATCAGGATGGAAAGTTAAAAAAAAGAAATATAATTTGATAAAAGCTATGTGTGAAATAAAGGAGAATCTGTCAATGTCTGTTCACCTATTAATGGGGTCCTTGGCAGAAAGCATATTACCTCACAGGCATGAGGCAATTATTTATGGTGGTTACATCAGCCTGAATAAAAATGATAAATTCTAGATTCCTGCCTCTGTTCTCACTACAGGATTCCAAGTAAAGATTTTGCCTGATTTTCCTTTCACTGACTCTAACACTTCTCCAGGGTCCAGGTTTAGAGCTTTTCTGTTAAAAAAAAAAAAATTTTTTTTTTCTTCTATAGCTAATGCATGAGTTAGCATTGAATTAGAGGATCATAGAACTTCAAGTTCAGGAAGGAAATCTTAGATTCAGTCTAGCTTAATTTTTTTATCTTTTGGCTAAGAATACTGACTTTTGAAAAAAATCAAGTGACTGAACTGAAGATAGCAAATTGTGAATATCAGAATCAAGATGTTTTCATATATGGTCTGTTCACTCTGGTATCCTATGCATAGCAGATGCTTGAGGCCTTCTGTGTGACCTCCTGGACCTTTAAATAATATCTTTTTATTTTGGAAATATAGTTTGTTTACAACATTGTGTTACTTTCAGGTGTACAGCAAAGTGATAGATTATTTTTCAGATTCTTTTCCTTTGTAGGTTATTATAAAGTATTGAATATAGTTACCTGTGTTATACAGTAGGTCTTTGTTGGGTGTCTATTATAAACATAGTAGTGTATATATATTAATCTAAAATTCCTAGTTTATTCCTGCTTATCCCCTTTGGTAAACATAAGTTTGTTTTCTATGTCTATGGCCATATTTCTATTTTGTAAATAAGTTCATTTTGTATCATCTTTTTAGATTTCACATAAAAGCAATATCATATGATATTTGTCTCTCTCTGTATGACTGACTTCACTCAGTATGATAATCTCCAGGCCCATCCATGTTGCTGCAGATGACATTAATCCACTCTTTTTAATGGCTGAGTAATATTCCCTTGTGTGTGTACACCATTTCTTTATCGATTCCTCTGTTGATTAACTAAATAAGAACTTCTTAAAGAAGATACTAACCTTTGCCTAACAGAAATGATTCCATTTCAGAAAGTTTATTAATATCCTCAAGTGGGACTTCTGATTTCACTTAATAACAAAAGTCTGCCCCGAGTTGTTACCGCCCTTCATTTTCTGAACTTTGAATACGTGTGATGTCTCAACTGTTTAACTTTATATTTTAGGAGAATAAAGGCAAAATAAAATCCCCTCCGGCATGGCACTAGGCACAAATGGTCCATGTGTAAAGTCCACTGAGGAACAAACAGGAAGTGACTGGGTCAGTGGCACATATGCAGAGCTTATTCTCTGCTGAGAGGCATTCAGGTTCCATTTTTATTTAAAAACCCTCAACAGTGCCCATCTGTAGGCGAGAACTAACCTCAGAATCTTTTGTTTGTGTCTTGTATCAAATCTAAGCCCTCAAAAAATTTTACAAAGAACATAATGTAAGCATTTTTACTTATTTATCTTTTCTTTTAAACACATCACACAATTGTGTCCAAGTGGGAAGAATCTTCTTTTGGAATGGGGAGTTTCTCTTGCCAGTAGAGGCTGCTTAGGCTGTATTTATACACATTGCATGCTGAACATTTCCCTATAGATGGTAACCTCAGTCTTTTGTAATTTAGAATGATGTGGAGTCATTCAGAAAACAAATGGGGCTTTAGCACAGTATTGCATCTTGGCCCTCCTTTTTTGTGTGTAAGAGCCATAATCTTTTCTGTCTATTTATTTATCTATCTATTTATATGTATCTACGTAAAGACTTGGCATAAAGGCTTGGAAAAGAGAAAAAGAACCCTGTAAAACATTTCCTTAACTAGGGTTTAATAGAAGAGGGGACGGGGCGGCAGTCTAATTGAAGAGGCTGGCAGGCAATTTGAACCAACCCGTTAGTTACAAATTTTTGTTACGTAAAATTTAACACCCGTGGCCAGAGCCATAAGGAGGCTGCAAGTAGCCTCAAATGCATTCTTTCTTTGTGCTGGCTGTTGCTCTTAAAGGACAGTTTAATTTGTGTGAGATACTGTTCCAGCTTGCTGTCTCCTTCATTCCGGGGGAAATGACTGTTTAGAGTCACCATTTTTTCTTAATGTTTTAAAACCCTGTGCTGCATATCTAACCCCCTTTTGTTTTTATTACCTCCACATATCACTGGATTATTACAATGTGTCCACCCCCTCGCTCTCTGTGGAGCATCTCTGCATCAGTGTCTCTTGAGTACAGATTTCCTTCAGAAGGTCAGCATTCATAACTGTGGCCTAATTCTTTTTAAAAACAGTTTGTATCTCTACCTTCCTTTGGATGTGGCACATAATGCAGAAAGGGCAAAATTCCCCGGCATGGCACTAGGCACAAATGGTCCATGTGTAAAGTCCACTGAGGAACAAACAGGAAGTGACTGGGTCAGTGGCACATATGCAGAGCTTATTCTCTGCTGAGAGGCATTCAGGTTCCATTTTTATTTAAAAACCCTCAACAGTGCCCATCTGTAGGCGAGAACTAACCTCAGAATCTTTTGTTTGTGTCTTGTATCAAATCTAAGCCCTCAAAAAATTTTACAAAGAACATAATGTAAGCATTTTTACTTATTTATCTTTTCTTTTAAACACATCACACAATTGTGTCCAAGTGGGAAGAATCTTCTTTTGGAATGGGGAGTTTCTCTTGCCAGTAGAGGCTGCTTAGGCTGTATTTATACACATTGCATGCTGAACATTTCCTATAGATGGTAACCTCAGTCTTTTGTAATTTAGAATGATGTGGAGTCATTCAGAAAACAAATGGGGCTTTAGCACAGTATTGCATCTTGGCCCTCCTTTTTTGTGTGTAAGAGCCATAATCTTTTCTGTCTATTTATTTATCTATCTATTTATATGTATCTACGTAAAGACTTGGCATAAAGGCTTGGAAAAGAGAAAAAGAACCCTGTAAAACATTTCCTTAACTAGGGTTTAATAGAAGAGGGGACGGGGCGGCAGTCTAATTGAAGAGGCTGGCAGGCAATTTGAACCAACCCGTTAGTTACAAATTTTTGTTACGTAAAATTTAACACCCGTGGCCAGAGCCATAAGGAGGCTGCAAGTAGCCTCAAATGCATTCTTTCTTTGTGCTGGCTGTTGCTCTTAAAGGACAGTTTAATTTGTGTGAGATACTGTTCCAGCTTGCTGTCTCCTTCATTCCGGGGGAAATGACTGTTTAGAGTCACCATTTTTTCTTAATGTTTTAAAACCCTGTGCTGCATATCTAACCCCCTTTTGTTTTTATTACCTCCACATATCACTGGATTATTACAATGTGTCCACCCCCTCGCTCTCTGTGGAGCATCTCTGCATCAGTGTCTCTTGAGTACAGATTTCCTTCAGAAGGTCAGCATTCATAACTGTGGCCTAATTCTTTTTAAAAACAGTTTGTATCTCTACCTTCCTTTGGATTGTTTTCAAGCTTGCTCAGTGGTACCTGATTTCATTACCTTGTAGATTTTAGGGCAGAGAGGTTCTGCAGGAACACCTATTCTGATCCTCGTGTAGTGCAGTGAGGTTGTCTGTTACTAGCTAAACTTCTGTTTTTGTTTTCTATCAATTTACATTGATACAACCACTATGGAAGACAGTATGGAGAGTCCTCAAAAAGCTAAGAATAGAAGCACCATATGACCCAGCAATCCCACTGTTAGGCTTCTACCCTGATGAAATCAAAATTGAAAGAGACACCTGTACCCCAATGTTCATTGCAGTACTCTACACAATAGCTAGAACATGGAAGCAACCTAGATATCCATAGACGAACTAATGGATAAAGCTCTCGTGCGTATATACAATGGAGTGCTTCTCAGCTGCAAAAAGAAATACAGAAGATTCAGTCCCAATGATATGGATGAATCTAGAATCTATTATGCAAAGTGAAGTAAGTCGAAAAGAGAAGGACAGGTATAGTATACTAACATATATATATGGAATCTAGTACTGATAAATACACACACAGAGCATCAGTGGAAAAACAGTCACAGAGAACATTGGGAAGAGGGAAGAGTGGGTGAGAGATATGGAAAGAGTAACATGGAGCCCTATACTAGCATATGTAAAAGAAATAGATATTGTCAATGTGCTGTGGGTTAGGGGATCTTACACGGGGGCTATGCGATGGCCTGGAGTGGTGAGATGGGGAGAATAGGATATACATTGATTAATCTTGGATTATACATATGTGTAAACAATAAAACTATAAAAGCAAAAAAGCAAAATAAAAAAAAAATGGCAGTAACAACAACAACAAAACAAATAAAAATAAACTTCTCCTATTTTTAACCAATACTAATTTCCTAGAACAGTTGTAGCATAGCCTCATTGTGGTGCAATATTCTGAAAATACACAATAATAACCCTCCATTGTTTGGTGGATGCCTACTAAGTATTAGCTGCTGTGTTGCACACTTCATGTGTATGGGTTGTGATCCTTGAGATACCTTTTGAGGCATTATCGATCATATTTTCTAGAAGAGAAAAGTGAGGCTCAGATATTCAACAAATTGCATTGATATCATAGGGCTTATTTTTGTGGGTACAAACCTATGTTTCTTTGGCTTCATAATTTATCCCCTATACCATGGTCTGATTTTTTTTTAAATCTTAAAAATGATTTGGGGAGGGGGTGGTTGGACTGAAAGACATTTTGCATAGCTGAAATACATTACTTTGTACTCTTTTCCCCTCCAAAATTAGAAACACAGTAATTTTCTTTTATATGGAAAATATTGCGGTTCAGATTCACAGCACTCAATTATGTGCAGCGAATTTACAAAAGTTGCAGAGATACAGGTTAACTGTTCTTTTCAAGATATCCTTAACAAAGTATAAGCTACTTTCCCTGCATAAACAGACTTCCTATTGTATTCCTTTTGATGAGTAAGGAAAGAGGTGTGTGGAAAACGTGATAAGATGAAGAGGAAGATTGCAGTATCATCTCATTGGAAACTGGGAAATGAACTCGGATGACATATCCTTCTTAAGAATGTCATAGTCTGGGCAGCCCTGGGCCAAAGCTAGCCTAAGAGTGAGTGGTGAATACATCTTGAATCCTTTTGTGACTTTTCCCCCAGTGTTTTCCGGTTTTTACATACCTGGGTTCATGGCCTTATCCCACTGATGGAGAGTCAAGGAATTGTTTCTAAGGACAGTTATGACTTGCTCAGGCCATGGCTGGCTAAAGAGGATTGTGGGAATTAGAAGCGAATAGAACAGTTGGAAAAGGCTACACAATCTGCGGAATCATTTGGTTAGCACTGTAAAAGACCAACCTGAAATTATTCTAGTTATATGTGCTTGATAGGACCAAGTGTGTGTGTGTGTGTGTGTGTTTATGGTCTTCACTGAAAAATCACTTCCCCTTATCTTTTCCTGCTTATTCCCAGAGCTCTTTGGGATGCTGTGGGAAAGCTGATGGTAATTTTTAAAAAATGGACAAATAGGATTAAAGAACTATTTTATGAATGAGTGAGGGAACATTCTTGGTTTTTTTTTTTTTTTTAATCAGTTTGGTTTTTTCTAGTTTTATCACATGAAAAGGACAAGTTACATCACAAAAGATGGAAGTCCCACAGAAATAACTTTGTTCAGTTATGCTTCAGTGTTTCTCCTGAGTTTGCACAGTGGTTACTGAGCCTCATCCGAGAGTCAGCGGAGAATGTAGCCTTCCAAGTAGTTGATTTGGAAAACATTACAGAATGTTTATATATAAAGGTTTCCAGCACGCTGCTTTGTGGGTTTTCTGCCTGTGGGAATAGTTTTTTTGAATGAATGGAAGGAAAAGGGCTAATTCCTGTTAAGGATTTCTGTGCAGAAGAAAATCAGAAGTCTTTTCTAAATATATAACTTATGATTTGGGCAAGTGGAGCATACCTTTAGGTATTTTGCATCGAACCCAAAGTACATTAACACAGAAAAGACATTTAATCATATATTTAATAAATTATAGAGTCAGCAGAAATTAAACATTTATTAGAAGTCATAGTTTAGCAGGTTAGTGAAGTTGCATAAAGAAGTTTGCCACAGACTTTGCCAGGGTGCGTTTTCTAAGAAGGTGTTGGCCGTGTCTTTTTAAAGTTAACTTTTTTGTCTGCACTGCCCAGGACATAGGACATGCTTGCTGAGTGAGTATGGGGAATAACAAGGATTAGACATCAGATGTCTGTTGAGACTACATCTGGATCAGTGGCGATTTTGGTATGGCTGCTGAGCAGATAGTCCTGAATGTAGCTGTTTCAAACAACAAACATTTATTGTATCAGTTTTCGTGGATCAGGAGTCCAGGAGCAGCTGGCAGATCAACCTGGCTCTTGATCTCTGACAAGGCTAAAATTGGGCTATTGAGGTATTAGCTGGAGCCACCATCTCAAGGCTGAACTGGGGGAAGAACTGCTTCCAAGGTCAGTCAAGTGGTAGGTGGTTAGACTCAACACCTTGCAGGTCGTTGGAACAAGGGCCTCTGTTCCTCATTGAATGTTGTCTGGAGACCGTCTTCTGTTCCTTGTTATGTTGGCTTCACTGTAGAATAGCTCCCGACATGGGGGCTCACTTCCATCAAAGGGAACGAGGGAGAGCCAGACAGAAACATCCATCTTCTGAGACTCAGTCTTGGAGGTGACAGCTGTTTACTTTGATCATACTCTGGTTATTCAAATGAAATCACTGAGCCCACACCGAAAGGGAGGAGATAACAAAAGGAATGAATACCAGGAGCTGAGGCTCACTGGAGCTCATTTTAGATGCTGCCTACAGAGTCAGAAGAGGAAATGGAGGTGTTCTCAGAGCACCTCCACAGGCAGAAATGGGCACCTGAACTTTATAACATGGCTACTTTTACATACCTGATGTCACCTCATGCCACGCTTCTTCCAAGTGTGTTTATGTGAATTTTCCCTTCCTTAATGATAGGGACCTTGCCCTGTTTAATTTTGTGACTGGAGTACACGAGTGGTTTGGCCTTTAAAATTTGAAGAATAATGGAACCCATGAATTAGAACAATTGCATTAGGAGATGACTTAGGTGGTATTTGTTCTCTTTAATTTGGGTTCTCTGGTGGCGCTAGTGATAAAGAATCCTCCTGCTAATGCAAGAGGCATAAGAGACCTCGGTCTGATCCCTGGGTCGGGAAGATCCCCTAGAGAAGGAAATGACAACCTGCTCCAGTATTTTTGCCTGGGCAATCCCATGGACAGAAGAGCCTGGTGGACTACAGTCCATGGGGTCACAAAGAGTCAAACATGACTGAGCACTTAGCACAGGAAAACAGAGCTGGAAATATGGAAAGTGAAAGTGAAATTGCAAGTGTTAGTCACTTCAATTGTGTCAGACTCTTCGTAACCCCATGGATTGTAGCCTACCAGGCTCCTCTGTCCGTGGAATTCTCAAAGCAAGAATACTGGAGGCGGGTTGCCCCCCGATCTGGCTGCTGAGCAGATAGTCCTGAATGTAGCTGTTTCAAACAACAAACATTTATTGTATCAGTTTTCGTGGATCAGGAGTCCAGGAGCAGCTGGCAGATCAACCTGGCTCTTGATCTCTGACAAGGCTAAAATTGGGCTATTGAGGTATTAGCTGGAGCCACCATCTCAAGGCTGAACTGGGGGAAGAACTGCTTCCAAGGTCAGTCAAGTGGTAGGTGGTTAGACTCAACACCTTGCAGGTCGTTGGAACAAGGGCCTCTGTTCCTCATTGAATGTTGTCTGGAGACCGTCTTCTGTTCCTTGTTATGTTGGCTTCACTGTAGAATAGCTCCCGACATGGGGGCTCACTTCCATCAAAGGGAACGAGGGAGAGCCAGACAGAAACATCCATCTTCTGAGACTCAGTCTTGGAGGTGACAGCTGTTTACTTTGATCATACTCTGGTTATTCAAATGAAATCACTGAGCCCACACCGAAAGGGAGGAGATAACAAAAGGAATGAATACCAGGAGCTGAGGCTCACTGGAGCTCATTTTAGATGCTGCCTACAGAGTCAGAAGAGGAAATGGAGGTGTTCTCAGAGCACCTCCACAGGCAGAAATGGGCACCTGAACTTTATAACATGGCTACTTTTACATACCTGATGTCACCTCATGCCACGCTTCTTCCAAGTGTGTTTATGTGAATTTTCCCTTCCTTAATGATAGGGACCTTGCCCTGTTTAATTTTGTGACTGGAGTACACGAGTGGTTTGGCCTTTAAAATTTGAAGAATAATGGAACCCATGAATTAGAACAATTGCATTAGGAGATGACTTAGGTGGTATTTGTTCTCTTTAATTTGGGTTCTCTGGTGGCGCTAGTGATAAAGAATCCTCCTGCTAATGCAAGAGGCATAAGAGACCTCGGTCTGATCCCTGGGTCGGGAAGATCCCCTAGAGAAGGAAATGACAACCTGCTCCAGTATTTTTGCCTGGGCAATCCCATGGACAGAAGAGCCTGGTGGACTACAGTCCATGGGGTCACAAAGAGTCAAACATGACTGAGCACTTAGCACAGGAAAACAGAGCTGGAAATATGGAAAGTGAAAGTGAAATTGCAAGTGTTAGTCACTTCAATTGTGTCAGACTCT
Source organism: Tragulus kanchil (assembly GCA_022376925.1). NCBI lineage: Eukaryota > Metazoa > Chordata > Mammalia > Artiodactyla > Tragulidae > Tragulus > Tragulus kanchil. The sequence continues at coordinate 88,061,905 of JAIOJX010000004.1, forward strand.
TCGTAACCCCATGGATTGTAGCCTACCAGGCTCCTCTGTCCGTGGAATTCTCAAAGCAAGAATACTGGAGGCGGGTTGCCATTCCCTTCTCCAGGGGATCTTCCTGACCCAGGGATCGAACCCAGCTCTCCTGCACTGCAGGCAGATTCTTTACTGTCTGAGCCACCAGGGAAGGAAGTGTGAAAAATTGAAGGCACGTTGTTCTAAAGGTGATCACAGGATGTGGAAGCAAAGCCTAATCCCTACAGTGGGACATGGAAAGAGCACCCCCCAGAGTATCCATTGGAAGGAGTCCTACAGGAAGCTGAAGATATCCACCACTGTCTTCTGCCCCCCCCTCCAGTGAAGGCTGTCTCAGAGGAATTAACTCCTCTTCACTGTGGGCCCGCCAGGCTCCTATGGTCTTGGAGAATGCCTGGGAGAGAAATGGAAAAATGCCTAAATGGGTGTGTTTGAGATGGGACAGTGTTAGTAGCAGCAGGTCTGAGCTGGCTCTGGGTCCCCACTGCAGCTGAGGCTGCTGTTAGAGAGTATACCAGGTGGACCCTGAGGGAAGGGATACAAGCCACCCATGTAATTTGGTTCCCCCAGCAAGGGGACTGAGGCCTGATCACACATGGGGCCTTGGACCTTGACAGTCACAGTGGGAAAATGAGGGAGAGCAAAGACCTATTTGGCCCCTGCTTGGAATATAAATGGATAAATCTTTTTGTACAGTTTTAGGAAGATATGTGCGATTTTGCTTTACTATTTCCATTTGAACAAAAGGACAACTGAGATATTGATCTAGGTTTTGAAGAGTTATTAATTGCCCTCACAGGTGCCAGTCAATGTCCGTGCTGTCTGGAGGAAGAGATTAGAAGTTCCTGTGTGTTGTCTTTATCAGGAAGATGCATGCTGACTCTCTTCCTGATTTTAAATCTGATTTACTTCTTATCTAATTTTGAATCCAGCACTGTGCATTTGCACAAGGAGAGCCCTTCTTCCCCTATTACTGTCGGGAGAGCTTTTGATTGTGCTTTTTATGAAATGGGAATATCTTTGAAGTATTGACCTAGACAGGAGTTTTGGTTACACAGTAACATGGCCAGCTGTTAAATGTGATCTTTTAAACAATTTGAAAAGTTCATAACATACCTGAAAGGATAGAGATTGACATAACAAATACCTCTATAGCTGACATCTAAAATTAAGAAATGTTTTCCTTTTGTCATTTTTCTCTAGTGTTTTTAGTGAAAGCAACAGAACATTTTAAGAAACAAAGAAAAAAACCCTTAAAATGTAAAAGAAGCATGACTGAAAACTCCTCTCCAGGTCTCTATTTCCTTATCTCATACTCCCTCCCAGAAGGGACCCCATCATAATTTTAGTGCTTATATTTCCAGTTTGTGTTTTTATCCTCATAAATATTGCGGGGCTCCCTCCAACCAGAATTGTTTTTATTATATTTATGTTGTTCAAATAGATTTAGTTCATCATTTTAAACCTGACTAGTATTTCTTCTTACGGATATACCAGTTTCCTTTATTCTTTCCCTTCATAAAGATAGGTTAGCTGTTTCTAGTTTTTTGTTTGTTTTTCCTATTATAAGAATGCTTCAGTGGTAATTCATGTATGGATTTCTTGCTCTCTGTGTCTAACCGGTTTAGGATATGTGCCAAGAAGCAGAATTACTGGGTTATATGGTGTACACATGTCAACCTAATAGATATTGCTACCATTTTTGCTAAAGTGCTTTAATCAGTGTACATGTCTACAGCAGATGGCTGTTCTTCATGCTCATCTGTACCTGGTGTTTCGAAACTTTAAACATTTTTGCTGTTCTAACTGGTGTAAAGCGATTATTGTGCTCTTTTATTTTGAATTATACTAAAGACGTGTATCTTTTTACGCCTAGTGGCCATTTGGTCTCATCCTCACTAATCTGTTGGGTCATATCTTATGCCCATTTTTTTAAAAATTTCCCTTTTCTATCTATACATTTTACGTATTAGGAATACCTAATTTCAGTCTGAAAGTTGCTCAGCCGTGTCTGACTCTTTGAGACCCCATGCATGGTAGCCTGCCAGGCTCCTCTGTCCGTGGGATTCTTCAGGCAACAATACTGGGGTGGGTTGCCATGTCCTCCTTCAGGGGGATCTTCCTGACTCAGGGATCAAACCCGGTCTCCTGCATGGGAGGCAGAAACTTGACTGTCTGAGCCACCAGGGAAGACCAGTTTCAGTTCAGCCCTTCCTTTAAAGTTTATGACATCTTACAGAAGGCTTAAGCTCAGAGACAGTGCAGTTTGTCCATCTTTTTATGAGAGTTTTGCTTTTCATACCTGTTTAGGAAATAGGTTCTTAAAATAGGTCATAAAAATATTTCATATTTCATTTTTCCTTCTAGAATTTTTAAAGTTGTGTTTTGACATTAAGTTTCTCATTATCCTTCTTGCTTTTTTTTCTTAGTGTGGTGTGTAGTATGAATTAAATTTATTTTTCCAGGTGGAAAGTGATTTTTCACCATACTGAATTTGTGTATCTTTTCCTCACATTATTTTTTGCTCCCTTCCCATCTGTGTAAGGGTCTGTTTGGGGGTTCTCTAACTACCCTAGTCTGTTTATTCTCTAGTGAATATCACATGATTTAACTATTAAGATTTTATAATAAATCTTGATTTGTGGAGGGCAAGTCCTCTCTTCTTGTTCTTCTTTTATTCAGAGTTGATATGTATATTTTTGTCTATTTAGACTTCTAAATGAATTGTAGAAATCATTTGTCTAATTCCACCAGAACACATATATTTAGAATTTTTGATTAGAATTCTAATGGCACTTCAAATAAATTTTGGAAATATTTGAGTCTTTGCATCTGTTTATGGTATATGTCTCCTATATTGCTGGTGCTCATTTGTGCCCATTGAGGTATTTTACAGTTTTAACTATACAGATCTTATTCATCCATTTTTTTTACAGTGTTTTCTGTATGTGCATTTATTCTCTTTTTAATTGGCATATGCACTGCATTAGTTGAAGTTGTACAGCATAATGATTTGATATATGTATATATTGTGAAATAATTGCCACCAAAAGTTTAGTGAACATTTATTACCTCACACAGTTACACATTTTCCCCTCCTGTGATGAGAACTTTTAAGGTCTAATTTCTTAGCCACTTGCAAATATTCAACATAGTGTTATGAACTGTGGTCACCATTTTGTATGTTAGATCCCCAGGACTGACTGACAGATGGAAATTGACACATCTGACCACCTTCATCCATTTTGCCAACCCCCTTGTATTCTGTCATGGACAATCACTAACCTGTGCTTTTTCAATGAGTTCCTTTTTCAGATTCCACATGTAAGTGAGATTATACAGTATTTGTCTTTCTCTGTCTTATTTCAGGTAGTATAATGCCTTCCCGGGCTATCTGTGGTACCTCAGATGGATTTTTTGAAATAGGTTCTTAAAATAGGTCATAAAAATATTTCATATTTCATTTTTCCTTCTAGAATTTTTAAAGTTGTGTTTTGACATTAAGTTTCTCATTATCCTTCTTGCTTTTTTTTCTTAGTGTGGTGTGTAGTATGAATTAAATTTATTTTTCCAGGTGGAAAGTGATTTTTCACCATACTGAATTTGTGTATCTTTTCCTCACATTATTTTTTGCTCCCTTCCCATCTGTGTAAGGGTCTGTTTGGGGGTTCTCTAACTACCCTAGTCTGTTTATTCTCTAGTGAATATCACATGATTTAACTATTAAGATTTTATAATAAATCTTGATTTGTGGAGGGCAAGTCCTCTCTTCTTGTTCTTCTTTTATTCAGAGTTGATATGTATATTTTTGTCTATTTAGACTTCTAAATGAATTGTAGAAATCATTTGTCTAATTCCACCAGAACACATATATTTAGAATTTTTGATTAGAATTCTAATGGCACTTCAAATAAATTTTGGAAATATTTGAGTCTTTGCATCTGTTTATGGTATATGTCTCCTATATTGCTGGTGCTCATTTGTGCCCATTGAGGTATTTTACAGTTTTAACTATACAGATCTTATTCATCCATTTTTTTTACAGTGTTTTCTGTATGTGCATTTATTCTCTTTTTAATTGGCATATGCACTGCATTAGTTGAAGTTGTACAGCATAATGATTTGATATATGTATATATTGTGAAATAATTGCCACCAAAAGTTTAGTGAACATTTATTACCTCACACAGTTACACATTTTCCCCTCCTGTGATGAGAACTTTTAAGGTCTAATTTCTTAGCCACTTGCAAATATTCAACATAGTGTTATGAACTGTGGTCACCATTTTGTATGTTAGATCCCCAGGACTGACTGACAGATGGAAATTGACACATCTGACCACCTTCATCCATTTTGCCAACCCCCTTGTATTCTGTCATGGACAATCACTAACCTGTGCTTTTTCAATGAGTTCCTTTTTCAGATTCCACATGTAAGTGAGATTATACAGTATTTGTCTTTCTCTGTCTTATTTCAGGTAGTATAATGCCTTCCAGGTCTATCTGTGTTACCTCAGATGGAAAGATTTCCTTTTTAATGGCTGAATAGTATTCATCTGTAGAAATCTACCACATTTTCTTTATCTATTTATCCACTGGTGGACCCTTAGATTGCTTCCATGTCTTAGTTATTATAAATAATGCTCTAATGAACATGTGGGTACAGAAATTCCTGCCCAGATTCAGCATATGCCTGGAATGAGAAAGCAATAATTATTCACTATTAATGGTACCAAGATGACTCTCAGGAACTGCTTATTTATTGCACATCTAACGTGGACTCATTTCACTTCCAGTTTTAAACTCCATGTAGTTGACTGTGTGAGAATTTTGAGAATTGGTGAATGAACACACCACTAGAGCCTAGCCCCGGGAATTCCAGGCTTTGTGAGATCGTGGATGACTCAGATCCCCTGTCTGTACAGAAAGAAATCACCTTTAATAGATGCATACAATAGGTGCTATCAGTTGCCCCTTTCCAAGGCAAATCCCAGGCTAACCTCTGTATCTGAGCAGTGACTACAGACCAGAAGCGGATGGCCCCATGACTGGCCTCACCGCAGACCTGGCACTGCATTTTGTTACCAGCTATGTCTCGACTGTGTATCCTGAGTGCATTATACAGGCCCCATCCTCCCGTGGTGACCCAGTGACTTTCCCATGCTGTCAGGGCACTTCCAGTCTGATTGTCCCAGCCGCCCCCGGGGAGTGCAAAATAGGAAGGAAACAAGCTAAACAGTCAATGAACAAAGTTGTTTTTTTTCAAGTGAGAGGGATGGGAAGTGGTGGGAAGGAAGTGCTGAAGCCAGGGAGAATGAGGGCAGACTACAGAAAGAAGCAGAGGAAGCATTTGGGAAGAAAAACAAGAAAGGCTGCTGACGAAAAATTACTCCAGCAGAAGGAAGAGGTGCTCCTTGCCAAGAAAAACGTGCTAATCTTATGCAGCTGAAACAGATATTTAAAGAAACATTGTAAGACTTTTGTCTTTTCACTCCTTAATACTTAAGGCTTCCCAGGTGGCTGAGTGATTAAAAAAAAAAAAAAAATCCGCCTGCCAACGCAGTAGACACAGGAGACGCCAGATCGATTCCTGGGTCGAGAATATATCCTGGAGGAGTGTATGGCAATCCACTCCAGTATTCTTGCCTAAAGAATCACATGGACAGAGGAGCCTGGCGGGCTACTGTCCATGGGGACACAGAGTCAGACATGACTGAGCCACTGACCATGCATGCCTTAATACCTAATCTTGAAAAAATACATAATCCCAAAACACTTATGGAGCAATCTGTGGTACTCTGTGATTTCCATTAGGAGCAAAACTTCTCTAAGTGTGAACTTCTCTTCTTGTGCAACAACAAAAACCAGCACAGTATATTTACTGTCTATATCAAATTGCAGGGTCCTTTTGTGAATATACATTTTAAATAGTTAAAAATAGTTTATACATTTTAAAATATGTAGTATATATAGCACATCCTGTGATCTAACTCTGAGTATTATATTAATTAACTACTTTAATCCTCTTAAGAGCTTTATGAAATGGACATTTTTACTGTCCCCATTTTACAGATGAGAAAATAAAGGTATACAGAGGTTTGGGATGTAGCTGACCTCTCAGAGCTGGGAAGAAGTGAAGTTGGAATTCAAATCCAGACAGACTGGTCATACTGTGCTTCTAACCAGTATCCCAAAGGTCTCTCGTTGGTCATAATCTATTAATAATGGTATATGGAACTACGTATTGAGGGTAGCACTGATTTATCAGTTTGGCCTTTTCAGTTCAGTGACCTCAGGTGTGCTGAAATGTTTCATACAGGATGTGTAGGTACCTACTAAAACCAAAACCTTACTTCTATATTAAAAAAAACCAATTCTTAAAACAACAAAGCTCCGTAAAAGTATGAAAAATAAAAATATTATTAAACAAACACAACAATTCTAAGAGCCTGTGACTTACAATCTCACTCATATGCTGGCTTCTGAGAGAAAGAACCCTTACACAGCCATACAGCCTTCTTCCTCCGCGGCTGCTGTCACTCTGAACAGAGTGAGTGACTCAGGGACCATACTGGCCCCAGTAGGTGTTCATCTGCTTGCACTTAAATCATTCGTTTCATGTGACACTGCACTCGGTGACAAGCTTTCACCTGACTTCCCCAAAACCAGTGGCGGGGGGAGGGGGGGGTGCGGACCACTTCTATTGGTCTTTCATTTATCTATTTTTTCATCCATCTTTTGTTCTTTTGGCCAGTGTGGGCCTCCCATCGCAGTGGCCTCTGTTGTCGCAGAGTGCCGGCTCTGGGCGCATGCGCTCCAGAGCTCCGGCTCGGTGATTGGACACATCAGTCCAGCCGCTCCGCGGCACGTGGGATCTTCCCAGGCCAGGGATCCAACTGGTGCCCCTTGCGCTGCAAGGCGATATCCTTACCCACTGGACCACCAGGGAAGCCCTGTAATTCACTTTTTAGTATCCCTACTTTCAAATTATCTTTGCATTTGATTTAAAAAAATAGATGGTAAGATAAAGATAACCTTTGAAAAATTGTTGCATAATCTAAAGTCTCTAATCTTTGGAGGCAGCTGTTTTGCCCATTGTATAGATATAAATGTCTGGGGGTCTTGGGGATCTTTTCCACTGTAATTGGGTGGCTTCTACACATGCTGTATACCCCGAAGAGCAAAGCCTAGCAGGTGGAAGCATGGGTGGAGAAGCCAAAATTCAGTGTTCTACATTCTCCAGAGAAAAGTGGGCTTTAGTTCAAGAATGCAATAAATGGAATTACAGCAAAGTAAACATGAGGATCTTTTTTTTTTTTTTTAATGTAGTTTCTCTCATCTTCCTTTTTGTTTGTTTAAAAAACTTTGGCCGCTTTTATTGGTTTTTATTTATTTATTTTCATCCATCTTTATTCTTTGACCTGTGTGGGCCTCCCATTGCAGTGGCCTCTCTCATGGCAGAGTACCGGCTCTGGGCGCACGCGCTCCAGAATGCAGGCTCCTAATTGGACACACCGGTCTAGCTGCTCTAGGGCATCTTGGATCTTCCCAGGCCAGGGATGGAACCGGTGCCCCTTGCACTGCAAGGTGGACTCTTTACCCAGTGGGCTACTAGGGAAGTCCAGGATCTTTCTTTTTTTGTACCTGTTTTAAAAAGTTTCTGTCTTCTAAGCATCCAGGACCTTATTAATGAGAGGAGTGACAAGACAGCCTTTCATTCACATACTACCTCCCCCAAGAATTTATAGTGGTTCATCTTATTGTTAAAACAAAACAACAGGAACAACAACAAAAAAACACGCAGGGTTGTCATTGTGTTAGGGATTAGCAGTGTTCTATCAAATGTTCAGTGTTGTCATTGTGATCGGCCATAAATGTGGGCATTTAATTTCTTTCACAGAGGAACTGGTGATAAGCAGCAAGACGATGACAGTGCCAGAGATCAGTTAAACATGCTCCTACCCTCGCCTGCAAGGCCAGGTACCCTCGCCTGCAAGGCCAGGCTGTTTCCCCTTCCTGGGCCCCTGACCATTCTCCCCATGGCTGCTAGAACCAATGAAACACATCAAAATGGCTTTGAGGAGTCTAGTGCATCCTTCTGCTTAATTTAAACCTCAATCAAGTCTAATTATCAGACCTATATTACTTGCCAGCAATAATTTGCTTTGGGTGCAACTCCGAGCTAAGTTGAAAATTTTATTTTGCCTTCAGAAAATTGGTTTACTTTTAAATTTCCCCCCCAGATTTCCCTGTGGAAAACTGATCCTCTTAATTTAGGTATCTTGTAATTTTTCTCATTAAAAAAAGTATGGCACGTGAGATCATTACATTTTTTTCTAGATTGAAGTAACTTCAGTGGGTTGACATATGTGCTGCAGTATAATTGTGCTGTGTTTTTTGGGGCGCAAGTCAGTAATTACATCCATAAACTTATTGTCTCTGGTAAAATATGTTAACTGGTCTTCGACACAAAATTCATTAATTTGAATCAATATATGTAATGTTCTGAAATGCCGTAACAAAGGATCATTGATGGATATAGTACAGTCTAAAACCCAAGCATTTCTCTATGAATGGCAGTAAATGTAACCATTTTCTAAATAGCAGATCAGTACCATGATTCCCAAAACACACATGGTTTAAAGTCTGAAAGAAATAGGAACTGTGACATGATCCCAGTAGTTGAATTCACTTGTTTTTTAAAAACAGGATGCCCTGGAACTAATTTTCTTAAATTTCAAACATTCAGACTAGGCCAGGGATGGAACCGGTGCCTTGCACTGAGTGGACTCTTTACCCAGTGGGCTACTAGGGAAGTCCAGGATCTTTCTTTTTTTGTACCTGTTTTAAAAAGTTTCTGTCTTCTAAGCATCCAGGACCTTATTAATGAGAGGAGTGACAAGACAGCCTTTCATTCACATACTACCTCCCCCAAGAATTTATAGTGGTTCATCTTATTGTTAAAACAAAACAACAGGAACAACAACAAAAAAACACGCAGGGTTGTCATTGTGTTAGGGATTAGCAGTGTTCTATCAAATGTTCAGTGTTGTCATTGTGATCGGCCATAAATGTGGGCATTTAATTTCTTTCACAGAGGAACTGGTGATAAGCAGCAAGACGATGACAGTGCCAGAGATCAGTTAAACATGCTCCTCCCCTCGCCTGCAAGGCCAGGTACCCTCGCCTGCAAGGCCAGGCTGTTTCCCCTTCCTGGGCCCCTGACCATTCTCCCCATGGCTGCTAGAACCAATGAAACACATCAAAATGGCTTTGAGGAGTCTAGTGCATCCTTCTGCTTAATTTAAACCTCAATCAAGTCTAATTATCAGACCTATATTACTTGCCAGCAATAATTTGCTTTGGGTGCAACTCCGAGCTAAGTTGAAAATTTTATTTTGCCTTCAGAAAATTGGTTTACTTTTAAATTTCCCCCCCAGATTTCCCTGTGGAAAACTGATCCTCTTAATTTAGGTATCTTGTAATTTTTCTCATTAAAAAAAGTATGGCACGTGAGATCATTACATTTTTTTCTAGATTGAAGTAACTTCAGTGGGTTGACATATGTGCTGCAGTATAATTGTGCTGTGTTTTTGGAGCGCAAGTCAGTAATTACATCCATAAACTTATTGTCTCTGGTAAAATATGTTAACTGGTCTTCGACACAAAATTCATTAATTTGAATCAATATATGTAATGTTCTGAAATGCCGTAACAAAGGATCATTGATGGATATAGTACAGTCTAAAACCCAAGCATTTCTCTATGAATGGCAGTAAATGTAACCATTTTCTAAATAGCAGATCAGTACCATGATTCCCAAAACACACATGGTTTAAAGTCTGAAAGAAATAGGAACTGTGACATGATCCCAGTAGTTGAATTCACTTGTTTTTTAAAAACAGGATGCCCTGGATTTTTTTTTTTTTAATCTTTACAACATAGAACTAACTTTCAGAGAAGGTCTTAGAATTTCAAACATTCAGATATGGATGCTGAGGTTCAGGAAGGATGAATGACTGATGGGGAGGAGACCATCCCCCGGCTGGCTTCTTTTCCGGCCACCCCTCAGAGAGGGCCAAAATGCCCTTCTTGAACTCCTGGCAGATTAGACACAGACTAGCTTTTCTACTTTCCTAATGTTGAATAACTTTAAAAGGCAAATGGTAATGTGCTGAGTTGGGAAGTAAATTTGAATTCAAAGCAAGAATTTCATCAGGAATCCAATCCCAGGGTTTTGTTTCGACTTGAGACTGCAGACCTACCAAAATTACATTAATGTGAAACCCTGACAAAAGAAAAATCCCCATCATTAGATATGTGGTGCTTCACAGATAATATCTAGTTCACCCTTTCAGCATTTCTGGGAATCGAAAACCGGAGAAGAAAAGAAGCGTGTGACTTCACAGGGGTGTGTTCACCGTGCACAGTGCTGATGCACAGCCCAGATTCAGTACAGCCCAGGGCCATTTTGAAGGTGGGACGACTCTTGCTGTGGAGGAAACTGGGACTTGGCAGAGCAGAGAGAAGGGAAGCAGCCCCTGTGGCTGCAGCTGTTAACTTGTGCTCAGTGATGGAGAAGGCACCTTTTGTCTTTTCTTTGACCTCTCCTATTAGTTTGTACCTTTCTCTCTCCCCATCCCTTCCGCCCTTCCTCTCCTTCCCTTCCCTCTAGGTCATTCACCTGTCTCCCCTCCCATCCCCATCACCTCTCCCTCTCCCTTACCCCACTTCTCTTCTTTTCTCTTCCTCTCTCTTCATCTCCACCCTCCCTCCTTCTTTCTCTCTTCTTCTCTCCCTCTATCCCCCTACTCTGGGGATCTGCATCTTCCTTGAGCGTCCAGTTGGCCTAGTAGGGGAGTGGTGACTGGAGGAAAAGAGGCAAAACTAGAGAGAGTGGTGGACATCATTGTCTTCTGGCTCCATTTCCTAGAGTCATCCTGGGCTGACTGGATGTTCTTCCGAAGCTGACCCTCCATAGCTAGCTCTCCTTTTTAAATTCTGGAAGCAGCTCTCTCCCTTGTGTGTCTTCTGGCCTGGGGAGGTGAAGGAGCCCTCCTCCTAAGTAACTCCTTTACCAGAATTTTCTCAAGCCACCTGCTCTGAGGATTTCCTCTGTTTCCTGCAGGAACCCTGACTCAAAGCACTGGGTATGGGTGAGCTGGTGCATCATTTAAATACATGTGCTTCATTTATCAGTTCGATAATTATTTAAAGTTATTTATCCAACATCTATCAAGGGCCAGAACAATTAAGACAAAGCTCCTGACATCACAGAGCTTATAGAAAAAAGACAAATATATAAACATACAGAGTACCATTAGGCAGTAATAAGCGTTATGAAGTAAAGAAGGACAAGGGACAAGGGAGTTCTTGACTTTTAAAAAAATGCAGGGCTTCCCCTGGTAGTCCAGTGGGTAAGGACACCCCTTGCACTGCAAGGGGCGCCGGTTCGATTCCTGGCCTGGGAAGATCCCACGTGCCGCGGAGCGGCTGGGCCCATGTGTCCAATTACCGAGCTGGAGCTCAAGCACATGCGCCCAGAGCCAGAGCTCTGCAGCGACAGACGCCACCACAATGGGAGGCCCACAGGAGCCAAAGAACAAAGACAGATGGAAATGGAGAAATGAAAGACCAATAGAAGTGGCCCGCCCGCTCCCCTCCCTCCCCAACCCGACCCCTGCCCAAAATAAATAAATAAATAAATCTTTAAAAAAAAAAAAAGCACAATGTGAGAGTTGTAATGTGCGGCAAAATGAGGGCTGTAACCTGGGAGACAGCACCTCAGATAGCTCTGAGAACCTATGTCAAAGAGGCAGGTGGAGGGAGATCCGTATATAAGCGATTTTGGTAAAAGGGGAATACATGCAGTCAAACACGTATTTTTTTTTTTTTCAGAACACTTCTGCTAGTCATGAAGAGCAGTGATCACCATGAAGTGTTTTAGTGCTTTTCCAGATATAAGGAAATACAAGAATTGGGCTCGTAAAATCGGCTCCTTAAAGTACCTAACTAGCTGAAGCCCTGTCCTGCCAGTTTTTCCCTGAGCAAGAGTGCCTCATTTCTACTCTCCCCCCTGAACTCCTTTCCTGGGGTGCTGAAAATCAGTAGCTGCAGCAGCCATGATTTAATCCTTATAGAGGTAAATGGCAAGTGCCAGTGTCAGGCTGACAGAGTGATGGGGGGTCTCCTTAGAAGAGGGGACAGGTGAAGTTTCCTGAAGGAGGTGAATAGGCTATACTTCACAAAAATTCAGAAAAAAAGAAAAGAGTGCTGTTCAGTGAAGGACATCTCCAGGACCCTCAGCTGGGAAGGCAATTGAAGGGTCTAGGAACAACGCAAAGAAAGACCAGTGTGGCTGGAATGAGTGAGGGGGAGCCACTGGAATTCCAAAAACTGGAATTCAGGTTGCCTGATGCTTTACAGGACCCATAAGGACTTGGGGTGACTGGAAGGGAAAGGTATGGAAAGTTTGGAAAACAGTGATATTATTTACATATTTTATTAGGATGGGGTTGTCTGCTTGGGGTTCAGAGGCCTAAAGTAGCAGAACAGAGATGGGGGCCTATTCTTGGTGTCTGGATGCGCACCCTTGCACTGCAAGGCGCCGGTTCGATTCCTGGCCTGGGAAGATCCCACGTGCGGAGCGGCTGGGCCCATGTGTCCACACCGAGCTGGAGCTCACACATGCGCCCAGAGCCAGAGCTCTGCAGCGACAGACGCCACCACAATGGGAGGCCCACAGGAGCCAAAGAACAAAGACAGATGGAAATGGAGAAATGAAAGACCAATAGAAGTGGCCCGCCCGCTCCCCTCCCTCCCCAACCCGACCCCTGCCCAAAATAAATAAATAAATAAATCTTTAAAAAAAAAAAAAGCACAATGTGAGAGTTGTAATGTGCGGCAAAATGAGGGCTGTAACCTGGGAGACAGCACCTCAGATAGCTCTGAGAACCTATGTCAAAGAGGCAGGTGGAGGGAGATCCGTATATAAGCGATTTTGGTAAAAGGGGAATACATGCAGTCAAACACGTATTTTTTTTTTTTTCAGAACACTTCTGCTAGTCATGAAGAGCAGTGATCACCATGAAGTGTTTTAGTGCTTTTCCAGATATAAGGAAATACAAGAATTGGGCTCGTAAAATCGGCTCCTTAAAGTACCTAACTAGCTGAAGCCCTGTCCTGCCAGTTTTTCCCTGAGCAAGAGTGCCTCATTTCTACTCTCCCTCCTGAACTCCTTTCCTGGGGTGCTGAAAATCAGTAGCTGCAGCAGCCATGATTTAATCCTTATAGAGGTAAATGGCAAGTGCCAGTGTCAGGCTGACAGAGTGATGGGGGGTCTCCTTAGAAGAGGGGACAGGTGAAGTTTCCTGAAGGAGGTGAATAGGCTATACTTCACAAAAATTCAGAAAAAAAGAAAAGAGTGCTGTTCAGTGAAGGACATCTCCAGGACCCTCAGCTGGGAAGGCAATTGAAGGGTCTAGGAACAACGCAAAGAAAGACCAGTGTGGCTGGAATGAGTGAGGGGGAGCCACTGGAATTCCAAAAACTGGAATTCAGGTTGCCTGATGCTTTACAGGACCCATAAGGACTTGGGGTGACTGGAAGGGAAAGGTATGGAAAGTTTGGAAAACAGTGATATTATTTACATATTTTATTAGGATGGGTTTGTCTGCTGTTGGGAGGACAGACTCTTCAGAGGCCTAAAGTAGCAGAACAGAGATGGGGGCCTATTCTTGGTGTCTGGATGCGTTGGATGGTGTTATGAATTGAATTGTGCCTCCCGCCAGGTATGCTGAAGTCTTACCTCCTCTACTTAAGCATGTGTCCTTCTTTGGATATAGGGTCTCTGACAGTCAGTGATCAAGTTAAAAAAACCATTTTTGGTGTGATCTCTAATCCAGTATAACTCGTGTCCTTACACTTAAGGAGATATTTGGATGTAGAGAGAGACACACAGAAAGAAAAGGTGATGTGAAGAAGCATGGGAAAAGGACGGCTGTCCAGAGGCCAAGGAGAGAGGTTGAAGCAGAGCCTTCGCTCACAGCCTCAGGAGCAACCAGCCTTGTTGACACCTTGATTGTAGGTTTCTAGCCTCTCGAACGGTGAGACGGTATGTGTCTGTTGTTTAAACCACCCCATTTGTGGAAATTTTTTCACAGCAGCCCTAGGAACCAAATACAAATGCATGACTTGGATGAGATGGATAATGGTACAGGTTGGAAGGGTTGCATTCTGAAGTTCACCTCAGAAAGACGTGCTGATGAGTTGGAGAGGAATGGTGGGGTTGGTGTTTGGCCCATGGGAGCTGAGGTTAAGGACAGGATGTCTGGTGACTCCTGGGCCTCTGGGCATGTGGCGGTGCCCTTTCCTGGAGATCAGGAGCACTTAGGAGAAGACACCTGGGGACACAAGCTCCAGAATTGAGTCAGGGACCTGGGAGTCTGCAGTCCCTGCTTGACATCCCTGAGTAGGCAGTTATTGTCAAGGGGGAAGATGTTACAGCAGAGTCTAAGTGGTGACCACCCCCTTCCCCCACAGACACTGCAGCACCTGGCCTGTTCACACCCCTGAGCTACAACTCGAGGTGCTGTGGACACCACAGGTACACAAAGATGATTCTAGTCAGTACACAGATGTTTTATATGTTTAGTGTATTTTTCTTAATGCATGCATGCTCACTTGCTCAGTCATGCCCAACTCTTTGCAGCCCCATGGACTGTCGCCTGCCAGGCTCCTCTGTCTATGGAGTTTTCCAGGCAAGAATACTGGAGTGGATTGCCATTTCCTGCTCCAAGGGATCTTCCTAAACCAGAGATCAAACCCATGTCTCCTGTGTTGGCAGGTGGATTCTTTACCACTGTGCGACCTGGGAAGTCCACACAGGACATGGATATAGGGGGAGGGAATAAAATGATGAAGTTTGGGACATAATCTAAAGTGTCTGTAAGGTGTTAATAGGTGATTCCTACCTCATGACAGTTTTTCTGCTAGCTTGTTTTCTGGTCACTCATTATGTGGAGATCTTAGTTCCCAGACCAGAGTTCAAACCTGAGCCCTTGCAATGGAAGGGCAGAGTCGTAACTGCTGAGCTGCCTGGAAAGCCCCCTAATGACATTTAACACTTCCTTGATCTGTTTTTTAATTGCAGGACAAATTAGTAGACTAGACCAGAGTCAAACCTGAGCCCTCCAGGAGCAACCAGCCTTGTTGACACCTTGATTGTAGGTTTCTAGCCTCTCGAACGGTGAGACGGTATGTGTCTGTTGTTTAAACCACCCCATTTGTGGAAATTTTTTCACAGCAGCCCTAGGAACCAAATACAAATGCATGACTTGGATGAGATGGATAATGGTACAGGTTGGAAGGGTTGCATTCTGAAGTTCACCTCAGAAAGACGTGCTGATGAGTTGGAGAGGAATGGTGGGGTTGGTGTTTGGCCCATGGGAGCTGAGGTTAAGGACAGGATGTCTGGTGACTCCTGGGCCTCTGGGCATGTGGCGGTGCCCTTTCCTGGAGATCAGGAGCACTTAGGAGAAGACACCTGGGGACACAAGCTCCAGAATTGAGTCAGGGACCTGGGAGTCTGCAGTCCCTGCTTGACATCCCTGAGTAGGCAGTTATTGTCAAGGGGGAAGATGTTACAGCAGAGTCTAAGTGGTGACCACCCCCTTCCCCCACAGACACTGCAGCACCTGGCCTGTTCACACCCCTGAGCTACAACTCGAGGTGCTGTGGACACCACAGGTACACAAAGATGATTCTAGTCAGTACACAGATGTTTTATATGTTTAGTGTATTTTTCTTAATGCATGCATGCTCACTTGCTCAGTCATGCCCAACTCTTTGCAGCCCCATGGACTGTCGCCTGCCAGGCTCCTCTGTCTATGGAGTTTTCCAGGCAAGAATACTGGAGTGGATTGCCATTTCCTGCTCCAAGGGATCTTCCTAAACCAGAGATCAAACCCATGTATCCTGTGTTGGCAGGTGGATTCTTTACCACTGTGCGACCTGGGAAGTCCACACAGGACATGGATATAGGGGGAGGGAATAAAATGATGAAGTTTGGGACATAATCTAAAGTGTCTGTAAGGTGTTAATAGGTGATTCCTACCTCATGACAGTTTTTCTGCTAGCTTGTTTTCTGGTCACTCATTATGTGGAGATCTTAGTTCCCAGACCAGAGTTCAAACCTGAGCCCTTGCAATGGAAGGGCAGAGTCGTAACTGCTGAGCTGCCTGGAAAGCCCCCTAATGACATTTAACACTTCCTTGATCTGTTTTTTAATTGCAGGACAAATTAGTAGACTGAGTAGTAGAGATAAGCATTTGTTTAAAAAAGAATCAAGCTAGATCAGAAAGTAGTGTGCTTGCGGTGGTACTGAGAGGCATCGCTTCAGGATGTAGAATATCCTTCTCAATGAGCATCACAGTGAGAAGTTAGAAAGCCATTGGCTTTGCTCTCATAGGTGCGAGCACCCCTTCCTCCGTCCTATCTTGGTGACTCTCCTCTTGGGCCAACTTGAAAAACCTGAAATGGAAAGGAGACAAGAAAAAAAGAATGTACTCTCATTTTACGAGGGGATGAATTATGGAAGTTTTCATAAATTACTGTGAGATTAGTGACATGGTCCATGCATGGACTGGGAAAGAATTTCCAGACATAAGGCAGAATGAGAGGAGAGTAAAGTTTATTAGAGTGGGAGAGGTTGTTAGAACAGTGGGCTGGCTTCCTGATCGTCAGGGAGAACCAATATTGAACAGAGGTCTTTGATCCATTTTTATAGCCAGAGTCCAAGGGGTGGGATAGGGGTCCTACGGGCCATTTGCTGACTGGATGAGGTTTGGTGTACTGGGTCAGGTAGAGTGGTGATGGCAGCATGGGGGAGGGAAGGACAGTAAGGGTCTGATTTATCTCTCCTTGCATTCTAAGACCCTCCTTGTTTGCTGTGTCTTCTTTGTCTTGTTTTTCTCTTCCTTTGGACACCTCATTCCTTTCTCTTCCTGCATTTCAACACCCTCCGTGTTTGCCTTGTTCTTTCGCCCTTGGGACACCACAGTTAGCCCCATGCATTTTAGAAGTCTATGATATCATCCTCAAAAATGCATTATAGCACATTTTTCCCATGTTCATTTGGGTTTCTGATCCCTATTTTGATATACCTGGTAATTGCTAGCTCTCCTCAGCTTATGAGTTCTTCCAATCAATTTATTTGCATGGCGTTTTTTGACTTTGCCAAAGTCAAAAGCAATGAAAGTTTTCATAAATTACTGTGAGATTAGTGTCGTGGTCCATGCATGGGCTGGAAAAGAATTTCCAGACATAAGGCAGAAAGAGAGGGGAGTAAAGTTTATTAGAATGAAAGAGGCTGTTTAAAACAGTGCTTGCTGATAGTACTGGGAGGCATTGCTTCATGATGCAGAATATCCTTCTCAATGAGCATCACATTGAGAAGTTAGAAAGCCACTGGCTTTGCTCTCATAGGTGCGAGCACCCCTTCCTCCGTCCTATCTTGGTGACTCTCCTCTTGGGCCAACTTGAAAAACCTGAAATGGAAAGGAGACAAGAAAAAAAGAATGTACTCTCATTTTACAAGGTGATGATGTGCACAGGTGCCTTTACCAGGGCCTGTTTGCAGTAGCTTTGTTGTATGTGCTTAAGTATAGTATTGAGTAAGAGCTTTGATTGGAAGTGAAATATATATATTCCAACAGAAGGATGTCTCCGAGTTGGGTGAAAATGCTTATTCTTATCTGAGAATGCCTGAGTTTCTTTTCAGAATGAAAACGCCTTCGAATGGATTTTTAAGAAGTCCTCTAGGAGCCCTTGCCACAATTATGTGCTTTTTCTTTTCTTTTTTTCCCTTACGCTAAAAGAGCTAGGCTGGAGATGTCTAATGTTATATCTCTTTAAAAATAATGCCAAAATTATACATACACTTAGTTTTAAATTTTCCTTGTGGCTCTAGTTTTGATACAGAGTAACTTATACCTGATTTAAAGAGTTACGTATTTAAATAATCTGATGTCAGCCACTAAATTCATTGGGTACCCATTATTTCACACCTGATACACTGTTTTCCACAGAGCATTCTTGTAAATTTGTTTATGTGATGCAAATTAGGCTAAAGTACTGCGCTATCAGATCTGTAATGTTTAGGGAACCATAATTCTCTAAAAAGTATGATCTGCAGTGTTCAGGGATGTTTATATTTCTAAAATGAAATACTTAACAGAAGAAGGCTTGATAAAAGCATTTAGCATGGAGATGAAAGATGTCTTATTACGTTTCCTGATTATTCACATGACATTTCTTTAGTCGTCTTTCAATAGTTTATTTACGTAAAGAGGGCTGCTCCTTTTATTAGTGGTGGTTATCACAGTAAAATGATTTGGGTAAGTTGACCAAAGTGATATATTGTGCTTCTGTTTCTAAGAAACTAATGGTGAGCAATTCAACCCTCCTCCTTCTGTCTCCTCCCCAGGCAGTAGAGACTCTCTATTTACATATGTAAATAGGCCATTCAATTGAGAGCCCCTTTGGACCACCCAGGTCCAATCTGTTATTTTGCTGATGATGGCATTAGCCAGGAGGTAAATGGTACCAGGAGAGTGAAGTCTCAGCCTCTAATGACAGATACCAGAGCCTGAAAGCTTTTTCAAATTTAAAAAAAATGGGTGATGATGTGCACAGGTGCCTTTACCAGGGCCTGTTTGCAGTAGCTTTGTTGTATGTGCTTAAGTATAGTATTGAGTAAGAGCTTTGATTGGAAGTGAAATATATATATTCCAACAGAAGGATGTCTCCGAGTTGGGTGAAAATGCTTATTCTTATCTGAGAATGCCTGAGTTTCTTTTCAGAATGAAAACGCCTTCGAATGGATTTTTAAGAAGTCCTCTAGGAGCCCTTGCCACAATTATGTGCTTTTTCTTTTCTTTTTTTCCCTTACGCTAAAAGAGCTAGGCTGGAGATGTCTAATGTTATATCTCTTTAAAAATAATGCCAAAATTATACATACACTTAGTTTTAAATTTTCCTTGTGGCTCTAGTTTTGATACAGAGTAACTTATACCTGATTTAAAGAGTTACGTATTTAAATAATCTGATGTCAGCCACTAAATTCATTGGGTACCCATTATTTCACACCTGATACACTGTTTTCCACAGAGCATTCTTGTAAATTTGTTTATGTGATGCAAATTAGGCTAAAGTACTGCGCTATCAGATCTGTAATGTTTAGGGAACCATAATTCTCTAAAAAGTATGATCTGCAGTGTTCAGGGATGTTTATATTTCTAAAATGAAATACTTAACAGAAGAAGGCTTGATAAAAGCATTTAGCATGGAGATGAAAGATGTCTTATTACGTTTCCTGATTATTCACATGACATTTCTTTAGTCGTCTTTCAATAGTTTATTTACGTAAAGAGGGCTGCTCCTTTTATTAGTGGTGGTTATCACAGTAAAATGATTTGGGTAAGTTGACCAAAGTGATATATTGTGCTTCTGTTTCTAAGAAACTAATGGTGAGCAATTCAACCCTCCTCCTTCTGTCTCCTCCCCAGGCAGTAGAGACTCTCTATTTACATATGTAAATAGGCCATTCAATTGAGAGCCCCTTTGGACCACCCAGGTCCAATCTGTTATTTTGCTGATGATGGCATTAGCCAGGAGGTAAATGGTACCAGGAGAGTGAAGTCTCAGCCTCTAATGACAGATACCAGAGCCTGAAAGCTGTCATTTTAGGAGAAATGGATTCTTGGGACTAAGAATTTTGGAAAAGAAAACGAAAGCACACTTTTGTCTTAATGCCCGCCTGAGTGATAGAATTCAGGGTTTTTCTTGAAAATGGACAACTATACATGCAAATTTGATGTATAAGGATGTTGGTCTCATGACAACTAGTTTTGAGAGACCTGTTTCCTACTTAAAGAAGGTAGAATATTTCACTTGAATGCATAGAGCTGACTTTCTCAGATGTGTGTTGTTTGTACCTTCCCTGGATATATGAGGGAATCTGGCCTGTCAAAAGAAAGGAACACTTTTAAATTAAGGTTTCCCTAAAGTCAAGAAGGCAGCTGTCCAATCTGTAATGAATTCAGTTCTTCTCAAAGTTTCCTATCTAGGGCATAGGTATGTCCACCTTTTACAAAGCCTTAGTAACTCTAGAATGCATGAGACACTGGTCACCACCAACCTTTTTGTCAACAATAGAATACAGTGTGACTATTTTTGAAAATTAAGATTATGTTAAGATATGAGTTGTATGGAGAAAACGTTGTTTTGCACTGTTCAGAATTCCCTTATTTCTACTCCTTATGTAATTCATTAAAATGACATTAATACTCCAGGCTGTTTTTGGTTCCTCTTAAGATGTATTCCTGGAATCCCTGTGAATATATTGATTTTCTCATAGGGCTGTTTATTTACTACAAACAGAGTATTGTAAGAGAATTACTGTACTTGATAATAAATGAGACAAAATGGAGACATGGTTTTAAAAACCCACTGGAGGGCTTCCCTGGTGGTCCAGTGGCTAAGGACACCGCCTTGCAGTGTAAGGGACGCCGGTTCGATCCCTGGCCTGGGAAGATCCCACGTGTCGCGGAGCGGCTGGACTGATGTATCCAATCACCGAGCCGGAACTCTGGAGCGCATGCGCCCAGAGCCGGTGCTCTGCGACAACAGAGGCAACTGCGATGGGAGGTCCGCGCAGGCCAAAGAACAAAGATGGATGGAAATAGATAAATGAAAGACCAATAGAAGTGGCCCGCCCGCCTCCCTCCCTCCCCATCCCATCCCCCTCCAAAATAAATAAATAAATACATATTTTAAAAAAACTAAAAAATTTAAAAAAAAAAAAAACCCACTGGACTCCTCCAATTCCCCGTGAAGGATGTGCTTGTTCTCTTTAAACCAGCCTTCCCAAAACTGAGAGTTTAAGATTGAGATTATCAGTTTAATATCAACATCTGCCCCCTGCTGAGTTCATGGTACAATTAGCTAATTTGAAAAATAACATTTTTCACCTTGCAGTCAGAAGAGCAATAAACTACAGACTTAGGATTTAGTTAATTTGCACATTGACTGTAATAGTGTATTTAAAGCCAAAGTTAATTCTTTTTTACCTGATGAGTGGGAGCCTCGCACTGCACTACTTGGATCATTCTATAGGAGCTTGATAAGGGCAGATAAGATACATTAATGAGGTTTTTTTTCCAAAAAATGTCCATTGATTACTAAAGTTTCAGGCATTATGTATAAAGCTCTAGAATGCATGAGACACTGGTCACCACCAACCTTTTTGTCAACAATAGAATACAGTGTGACTATTTTTGAAAATTAAGATTATGTTAAGATATGAGTTGTATGGAGAAAACGTTGTTTTGCACTGTTCAGAATTCCCTTATTTCTACTCCTTATGTAATTCATTAAAATGACATTAATACTCCAGGCTGTTTTTGGTTCCTCTTAAGATGTATTCCTGGAATCCCTGTGAATATATTGATTTTCTCATAGGGCTGTTTATTTACTACAAACAGAGTATTGTAAGAGAATTACTGTACTTGATAATAAATGAGACAAAATGGAGACATGGTTTTAAAAACCCACTGGAGGGCTTCCCTGGTGGTCCAGTGGCTAAGGACACCGCCTTGCAGTGTAAGGGACGCCGGTTCGATCCCTGGCCTGGGAAGATCCCACGTGTCGCGGAGCGGCTGGACTGATGTATCCAATCACCGAGCCGGAACTCTGGAGCGCATGCGCCCAGAGCCGGTGCTCTGCGACAACAGAGGCAACTGCGATGGGAGGTCCGCGCAGGCCAAAGAACAAAGATGGATGGAAATAGATAAATGAAAGACCAATAGAAGTGGCCCGCCCGCCTCCCTCCCTCCCCATCCCATCCCCCTCCAAAATAAATAAATAAATACATATTTTAAAAAAACTAAAAAATTTAAAAAAAAAAAAAAAAAAAAACCCACTGGACTCCTCCAATTCCCCGTGAAGGATGTGCTTGTTCTCTTTAAACCAGCCTTCCCAAAACTGAGAGTTTAAGATTGAGATTATCAGTTTAATATCAACATCTGCCCCCTGCTGAGTTCATGGTACAATTAGCTAATTTGAAAAATAACATTTTTCACCTTGCAGTCAGAAGAGCAATAAACTACAGACTTAGGATTTAGTTAATTTGCACATTGACTGTAATAGTGTATTTAAAGCCAAAGTTAATTCTTTTTTACCTGATGAGTGGGAGCCTCGCACTGCACACTGGAACTCTTAAGTCGGTTGTAATCATTCTATAGGAGCTTGATAAGGGCAGATAATTCTCCAGATACATTAATGAGGATAATTCTTTATTTACATTTGATAACATTTTTCAGGAGAAAAAGCTTTAAAACCACTCTCTGATAAACCATTAAATTTAAAGGAGACTTCAGGCTAAATAATCTGTGATTTAAAAAAAACTATTTCTCATGTAAAATCTATTGATTCTATTGACTAGGAAGTCATACTCAATTTTTGTTTGTTTATGTTTTGCCAAAATATTCAGTGAATTAATGAAAACAATTTCTGCTGTCAAAGCTTTGGTACGTTTTCTAGGTCAACTAAGATTTAAAACTATTGCCTTGCATTGTTTTTCTTTTTCAAAAGATGGTAGGGAAAGAATGCATGTTGGCAGGGCACTTAGTCGGAAAAACATAATCCTGACTTGCAGTCTGCTACTTATGACATTTCCTCTTTGAAAAGTAAGCGTTATACTTTGGATGCTGAAGCCCTGATTGTTGGCAATTCAAGTGGGTGTGATTGATCCATGTCTTGAAAGTAATAGAGCTGTTATTCTTGGAAGAAAAAAAGAAAAACATTCGCAAGTATGGTAATAAGAGATTGCATTTTTACCAGGGTAAGAAGGCCTTTTCACTCTCCTTTGTGAGCAGAAGCTGACATTCATCTGAGAACTACCTCACTTCCTGTGTATCGATGCTCACTTGGACCAGCAGCTTTATGCCCAGGGTTTTACTGAGACCATCTGTCTGTTGCTTTCATCTCCCCATCCCTGAAGTTGATGCTCACAGTAGATTGTGCTTGCTTCTTTTCTTGTTGACTGTTGCCCAAGTTAGAAAGTTGGAGAAGTGAAACTGGATACTGTTCATCGGGGCAAGTATTCCAAACTTTTCCTTTAAAATACAGTTTCTTGGGGTTTTTAGGTGTGTGTATTTCACATGGAATGAGCAGTGGAAGATGTTAGGTCCTTCTAGGTGGTCCATTTGTCCAGTATATATATGCGTGTGTATGTATGTGTATATATACACACACACACATATACACATATATACAATATGTATGTACATATATATGTACACACACACATATATATGCACATATATACGATATATGTGTGTGTATATGTGTGTGTGTATATATATATATATATATATATATATACACACACACAAGGGTTGTCTAAATTGGTGCATTTGTCCTATACACACACACACACACACACATACATATATATACAAGGGTTGGTCTAAGAAAAAGACCACCCTTTTACATAGGTTACATTATAAACTTAATGCTCAATCTCTGTTTGAGTCAATAAAATTTAATTGCATTCAGGGATAGAGTTTTCGGTGGCTGTCAGACATCAGGAATTCTGCCAGGATGATGAAGAAAGGAGTTTCTGAGGCAAGAAGAGCTTTCATTATGTGGGGAAAGATTTTAATTTCTGTGAATCCTGAACTGATTTAAAACTATTGCCTTGCATGTCTTTCAAAAGATGGTAGGGAAAGAATGCATGTTGGCAGGGCACTTAGTCGGAAAAACATAATCCTGACTTGCAGTCTGCTACTTATGACATTTCCTCTTTGAAAAGTAAGCGTTATACTTTGGATGCTGAAGCCCTGATTGTTGGCAATTCAAGTGGGTGTGATTGATCCATGTCTTGAAAGTAATAGAGCTGTTATTCTTGGAAGAAAAAAAGAAAAACATTCGCAAGTATGGTAATAAGAGATTGCATTTTTACCAGGGTAAGAAGGCCTTTTCACTCTCCTTTGTGAGCAGAAGCTGACATTCATCTGAGAACTACCTCACTTCCTGTGTATCGATGCTCACTTGGACCAGCAGCTTTATGCCCAGGGTTTTACTGAGACCATCTGTCTGTTGCTTTCATCTCCCCATCCCTGAAGTTGATGCTCACAGTAGATTGTGCTTGCTTCTTTTCTTGTTGACTGTTGCCCAAGTTAGAAAGTTGGAGAAGTGAAACTGGATACTGTTCATCGGGGCAAGTATTCCAAACTTTTCCTTTAAAATACAGTTTCTTGGGGTTTTTAGGTGTGTGTATTTCACATGGAATGAGCAGTGGAAGATGTTAGGTCCTTCTAGGTGGTCCATTTGTCCAGTATATATATGCGTGTGTATGTATGTGTATATATACACACACACACATATACACATATATACAATATGTATGTACATATATATGTACACACACACATATATATGCACATATATACGATATATGTGTGTGTATATGTGTGTGTGTATATATATATATATATATATATATATATATACACACACACAAGGTTTGTCTAAATTGGTCCATTTGTCCTATACACACACACACACACACACACATACATATATATACAAGGGTTGGTCTAAGAAAAAGACCACCCTTTTACATAGGTTACATTATAAACTTAATGCTCAATCTCTGTTTGAGTCAATAAAATTTAATTGCATTCAGGGATAGAGTTTTCGGTGGCTGTCAGACATCAGGAATTCTGCCAGGATGATGAAGAAAGGAGTTTCTGAGGCAAGAAGAGCTTTCATTATGTGGGGAAAGATTTTAATTTCTGTATCTTTCTGGTGTTATCCAAATAGGTGGCAGGTTTAAGAATGTGCCTTACTGCCTTCTGCTCTCCTGACCTCATCTTCAGTGAAATCATGCTCCAGTTTTCCTTAATATCCTTGATATAATTAGGGACAATGTCAGGTAATAGGAAAATGCAGATTTGATGGGAAGTGCGACGCTGGGTTGTATCCATGACTTTATCATGCACATGCATATGAAAGTCTATTTTTAATAAAATGACTTGCATGTGGCATGTACCTTTGGGGGTGAAAGTTGTGTCCTGTGCTTTTGTTGTTGGATTTTAGCTGAAACAAACAAATACCGTGCCGTTAAACGCTGTCCCTCTCCCTTTTTTGACCATTTCCCCACCATCCCACACCCCGCCTTCTCCTCTCCCACTGTTCATCCCCATCTTCCATTCCCTGTCAGGAAGGGCAGCCTCCGAAGAGCCATTTCAACTCAGCTCGACATCGGCAGAGACTAGTGGACCCTGCTGCTTCAAAAGTGAGTGTGTCCTGTCGCATGGTGCATGGCAGTGTGGTCCCTGTGAGGAAAAGGGGGTCATGGGGCTTTGCTTATGCCAGTGTATCTAACCATCTTATAGAGGAGGCAAAGTCTTCTCAACTGATGGGAGACCATCCGTAGCCAGAGGAGTTGTGGTGTCGAACCACCACACCTGGACACAAGCAAATCCCAGTAAGTAGCGCCTGCTGACTTCTGTGGTGTAAACACTCCTACCAGTTTCAAGCAGCAGTGTGACAAACATGACCTCAGGGCTGGGAAGAGATGTCCATGGAACTGTTATCTCCAGATACAGTTGATATCCATCCTAGTTAAAATACAACCTGTTTTGAGTATCTCTTGCCTTTGTTTTCAGTATAATGTCTTTCATCAGAAGTTTAGATGTTTTTAATCCACAGCGGATGTTTTTAACAACTAGCTTGTAAGATTCCTGAAAATTTTACCAAGCTGGTGTGAGTGGGCTTCAGGACAGCAGTTCCACCTAAGGTGTATTTGTTGAGAATAATCTTAAGCCACTTCCGTCATGCCCCAGCTCGTAGGGTCTCCCAGCTCGTAGGGTCTCCAGAAAAGTGGCTGAGTTTGTGCACAAGGATTTGCTCTTCCCGCACAGCTTGAGTAAGTTGCGCACCTGTTCTCCCGCACACTGATTCAAACAGACACTTGCTGGCAAACAGGCCCAGAGTATCCCTACAGCCTGTCTTGTAAACTCAGTCAAGGGCCCTGCTTTCAAGCCTTTTGAATGTTCCAGCCAGATCTCTTTGGAAGGTGCCCCTTAAGGTTGATAACCTGACTGCTCTCTGGAGACAGGATTCTCTCATTTCTCTGGTGGCATCAGGCAGTGGAGCTCCCCAGCTGGTGGATGTAAGGCCATGGCACAGCTGGGGCTCCGTGCCGGATCCAAGGGTTCCATTTACAGGCCTTTGTAGATTCTTATGCTGTGTTCATGCACAGGTAGAGAATATTTCCAAATTGACTTTGCCAGTTCACTCACCTTAAATACCACTAGTTTCAACAATGAAAGCCTATTTCTTTTTTTTTTTTTTTTAATTTTTAAAATTTATTTTTGGCTATTCTGGGTTTTCACTGCTGCCACAGGCTCCTCTCTAGTTGCAGGGAGTGGGGGCTACTCTCTAGGTGAGGTGAGCAGGCTTCTTGTTGCAGTGACTTCTCCTGTTGTGGAACTCGGGCTCTAGGGCACACGGGCTTCAGTGGTTGTGGTGCATGGACTCAGTCATTGCGACTCCGAGGCTCCAGAGCACAGGCTCCATAGTTGTGGCTCACGGGCTTAGTTGCTCTGCAGCATGTGGGATCTTCCCGGATCAGGGATCGAACCTGTGTCTTTTGCATTGGCAGGCAAACTCTTTACCACTGAGCTACTAGGGAAGCCCTGATAATGAACTCCTATTTCTAACATCCATTGTGTGGACCAGGAGACCATGGATTTTGATTTCAGCGGTGAAAACCCATTTCAGTATGAAGTTTAGATGTTTTTAATCCACAGCGGATGTTTTTAACAACTAGCTTGTAAGATTCCTGAAAATTTTACCAAGCTGGTGTGAGTGGGCTTCAGGACAGCAGTTCCACCTAAGGTGTATTTGTTGAGAATAATCTTAAGCCACTTCCGTCATGCCCCAGCTCGTAGGGTCTCCCAGCTCGTAGGGTCTCCAGAAAAGTGGCTGAGTTTGTGCACAAGGATTTGCTCTTCCCGCACAGCTTGAGTAAGTTGCGCACCTGTTCTCCCGCACACTGATTCAAACAGACACTTGCTGGCAAACAGGCCCAGAGTATCCCTACAGCCTGTCTTGTAAACTCAGTCAAGGGCCCTGCTTTCAAGCCTTTTGAATGTTCCAGCCAGATCTCTTTGGAAGGTGCCCCTTAAGGTTGATAACCTGACTGCTCTCTGGAGACAGGATTCTCTCATTTCTCTGGTGGCATCAGGCAGTGGAGCTCCCCAGCTGGTGGATGTAAGGCCATGGCACAGCTGGGGCTCCGTGCCGGATCCAAGGGTTCCATTTACAGGCCTTTGTAGATTCTTATGCTGTGTTCATGCACAGGTAGAGAATATTTCCAAATTGACTTTGCCAGTTCACTCACCTTAAATACCACTAGTTTCAACAATGAAAGCCTATTTCTTTTTTTTTTTTTTTAATTTTTAAAATTTATTTTTGGCTATTCTGGGTTTTCACTGCTGCCACAGGCTCCTCTCTAGTTGCAGGGAGTGGGGGCTACTCTCTAGGTGAGGTGAGCAGGCTTCTTGTTGCAGTGACTTCTCCTGTTGTGGAACTCGGGCTCTAGGGCACACGGGCTTCAGTGGTTGTGGTGCATGGACTCAGTCATTGCGACTCCGAGGCTCCAGAGCACAGGCTCCATAGTTGTGGCTCACGGGCTTAGTTGCTCTGCAGCATGTGGGATCTTCCCGGATCAGGGATCGAACCTGTGTCTTTTGCATTGGCAGGCAAACTCTTTACCACTGAGCTACTAGGGAAGCCCTGATAATGAACTCCTATTTCTAACATCCATTGTGTGGACCAGGAGACCATGGATTTTGATTTCAGCGGTGAAAACCCATTTCAGTATGAGCTCGCCCTGGTGTGACTGAGATACAGATACCTCTGATGCAGTGTTCTTTGACCCCCTGGGGAAATCATTCCTGATCGGGGCTATTGGGTAAAATAGAAGGATAAAATTAAAATAGGATACATAATAGGATAAAATTAAAATAGGTAATTTTAGTTGATACGCAATATTGCATTGCTTAGGTGAAAGTACTTGAAAGTGGCCTTCAAATATCATGGCCTTTTGTTGCAATTATTAAGTGCCTGGGGTGTCTCTCTGGCCACCAAGCTTCAGACAGCTGACTTTGGCTCAGGATCCTTATGATGATATCCTGAAAGTTCTGTTAGCATGTGAATAGAAAAAACAAACTAGCTCTGAATATGTTGGATGGTTTCATCATGTAAGAGGTGAATCTTGCTCAAGTAGAGCCTAGCTCAGAGTGCACCAGGTCCTTCTCAGACCCAGCTTCGATTTTTCACCCATGAGGCAGTGAACACCCAGTGGTAAGCACCTCTACTGTTACACCTAGCATGTTCCTCCTTTCTGTGGTGTGTTAAGGACTTGCTTTTGCCCCTCTTCTTTCTTTTTCCTGTGTTCATTTCATTCTGCCTTGGCATTTTCAGAAATACTGTGCTTCACCACGGAGAGTACTGTCTATTATACCGTCGATTAGCTGGGTTTTGTCTACTTGAGACTTTGTTGTTCCGGTTTGTCATGAGTGAGAATCATGGCTTCTTTTCTAGACACACTGGGTTTTCACTGCCACGGCTCCTCTCTAGTTGCAGGGAGTGGGGGCTACTCTCTAGGTGAGGTGAGCAGGCTTCTTGTTGCAGTGACTTCTCCTGTTGTGGAACTCGGGCTCTAGGGCACACGGGCTTCAGTGGTTGTGGTGCATGGACTCAGTCATTGCGACTCCGAGGCTCCAGAGCACAGGCTCCATAGTTGTGGCTCACGGGCTTAGTTGCTCTGCAGCATGTGGGATCTTCCCGGATCAGGGATCGAACCTGTGTCTTTTGCATTGGCAGGCAAACTCTTTACCACTGAGCTACTAGGGAAGCCCTGATAATGAACTCCTATTTCTAACATCCATTGTGTGGACCAGGAGACCATGGATTTTGATTTCAGCGGTGAAAACCCATTTCAGTATGAGCTCGCCCTGGTGTGACTGAGATACAGATACCTCTGATGCAGTGTTCTTTGACCCCCCTGGGGGAGTCATTCCTGATCGGGGCTATTGGGTAAAATAGAAGGATAAAATTAAAATAGGATACATAATAGGATAAAATTAAAATAGGTAATTTTAGTTGATACGCAATATTGCATTGCTTAGGTGAAAGTACTTGAAAGTGGCCTTCAAATATCATGGCCTTTTGTTGCAATTATTAAGTGCCTGGGGTGTCTCTCTGGCCACCAAGCTTCAGACAGCTGACTTTGGCTCAGGATCCTTATGATGATATCCTGAAAGTTCTGTTAGCATGTGAATAGAAAAAACAAACTAGCTCTGAATATGTTGGATGGTTTCATCATGTAAGAGGTGAATCTTGCTCAAGTAGAGCCTAGCTCAGAGTGCACCAGGTCCTTCTCAGACCCAGCTTCGATTTTTCACCCATGAGGCAGTGAACACCCAGTGGTAAGCACCTCTACTGTTACACCTAGCATGTTCCTCCTTTCTGTGGTGTGTTAAGGACTTGCTTTTGCCCCTCTTCTTTCTTTTTCCTGTGTTCATTTCATTCTGCCTTGGCATTTTCAGAAATACTGTGCTTCACCACGGAGAGTACTGTCTATTATACCGTCGATTAGCTGGGTTTTGTCTACTTGAGACTTTGTTGTTCCGGTTTGTCATGAGTGAGAATCATGGCTTCTTTTTCTAGACACACTGTTAAGAAGAATTCATTAAACTGCTGTAAGAAAGATATCTGGAGCCTTAATGCACTGTGTGAACAAATTCAGCCAATATTAACAAATAGGCTTTAAAGGTCAAATCCTTGCATCCCCCAAGTACTGCAGTACTACAGATTTAAGGAAGGCCTAATTTTTTTTTTTCTAACCTTAGAAACTGAGTGGGGAAACCACACGTGCTGTGTGGATCGGTTACTTGACCAATAAATAGTAGATGGAAATGTGTATCTGTGTAGCCAGTGACCTTTTGTTATAAGCATATTGGTACTTAGAATCTGGACTGCATTATCTCCAACTCAGTAACCTGAGGTGTTGTAAAGGGCCCTGGCAGATTCTGGGGGATCAGTCATAATTTACAGTAAGTCAGCTGCCGGAGTTTTTGAGAACACTGATTCTGTTGAATCAGCATTGTAATCTGGGGAGAAGTGTGTAATCTGGGGAGTAGAAATACTTGGTTTCCCATTAGCAGTATGGAGGGATGGGGAAGAATATTCTTGACTGGGCTGTACATTAGGCTTTGTCGTAAACCAGCTCTGTGGCCGTGGGCAGCCACTGAACCCCTGTGACACAAGGTTTTCTCTTCTATTAACTGAGACTTTATTAAATGTTCTCTTAATCAAGTTATGGAATTGTACTTCTTTTCTGTCAGGGCTATTTATAATTAGATACTTTACCGTTTCGTCTGAGATTTTTGGACGGCATTTCTCACTCCTAAAATCCCTCTAGAAACAACGTCCTCCCTCATGAATTCCAAAGCATTATTTGTGGGCGGTCTTCTCTCAGTGTCTTCAATGGATGTTATTTTTTAAAAACAGAAGTACTTTAAGCCTGTAGAGGAAAATATGGACCAGAAACAAAAGGCTTATTTTCTACTCAAGGAGTTAGTTGCCTCTTTTTTTGCTTTTAAGCCTGAATTTTTTGATCTTAGTCTTCTAAAGCCCGAAAGTGCTTTGAATATAGGAAAACAAGCTCTTAAATCTGTTTCATTTGAGTGAGAGTTAAAGAGTTAGGGAGAAATCAAAGGTAAATAAGGTACCTCTCTGACTGGCTAAACTTGTCCATTCGGAATTTCTCAAATGTCTTTCATTTGGAGAATATGTTCACCTGTCTGTCCCCCGGTGGATGACCCTTTAATACAAAAAATAAGCAAAGAATGAAGGACACAGGCAGCTGGAATAATAGTTCAAACACCACCAAACAGTTATTTGTAGAGCTGGTAAAGAATTCTGTTACATAAAAATCAATTTGATATGGGAGCATCGGGGACACGGTTTGGAGAGGCAGGAGGTGGACAGAAAAGACCACGAGTGTACAGAGGATCGTTCTCAAGTCTCCTGGTTACAAAAATTTAGTCCAGATGAGCTGTCATTCTTCATTGGATCATCCAATCAGTAACCTGAGGTTTGTAAACCCTCAGATTCTGGGGATCAGTCATAATTTACAGTAAGTCAGCTGCGGAGTTTTGAGAACACTGATTCTGTTGAATCAGCATTGTAATCTGGGGAGAAGTGTGTAATCTGGGGAGTAGAAATACTTGGTTTCCCATTAGCAGTATGGAGGGATGGGGAAGAATATTCTTGACTGGGCTGTACATTAGGCTTTGTCGTAAACCAGCTCTGTGGCCGTGGGCAGCCACTGAACCCCTGTGACACAAGGTTTTCTCTTCTATTAACTGAGACTTTATTAAATGTTCTCTTAATCAAGTTATGGAATTGTACTTCTTTTCTGTCAGGGCTATTTATAATTAGATACTTTACCGTTTCGTCTGAGATTTTTGGACGGCATTTCTCACTCCTAAAATCCCTCTAGAAACAACGTCCTCCCTCATGAATTCCAAAGCATTATTTGTGGGCGGTCTTCTCTCAGTGTCTTCAATGGATGTTATTTTTTAAAAACAGAAGTACTTTAAGCCTGTAGAGGAAAATATGGACCAGAAACAAAAGGCTTATTTTCTACTCAAGGAGTTAGTTGCCTCTTTTTTTGCTTTTAAGCCTGAATTTTTTGATCTTAGTCTTCTAAAGCCCGAAAGTGCTTTGAATATAGGAAAACAAGCTCTTAAATCTGTTTCATTTGAGTGAGAGTTAAAGAGTTAGGGAGAAATCAAAGGTAAATAAGGTACCTCTCTGACTGGCTAAACTTGTCCATTCGGAATTTCTCAAATGTCTTTCATTTGGAGAATATGTTCACCTGTCTGTCCCCCGGTGGATGACCCTTTAATACAAAAAATAAGCAAAGAATGAAGGACACAGGTAGCTGGAATAATAGTTCAAACACCACCAAACAGTTATTTGTAGAGCTGGTAAAGAATTCTGTTACATAAAAATCAATTTGATATGGGAGCATCGGGGACACGGTTTGGAGAGGCAGGAGGTGGACAGAAAAGACCACGAGAGTGTACAGAGGGATCGTTCTCAAGTCTCCTGGCATTTCAGCACAAAAGGGTGATGAAGATTTAGTCCAGATGAGCTGTCATTCTTCATTGGAAGCTTTGCTGATCCAGAATAAATAGGGTCGTAGAGATTGTATTGAAATTTTGAGCACGTGACACTAAGTAGTGGTGGGCATAGCATCTAATAAATTTCCAAATCAGAAAATGTTGTAATGTTCTATCCTCTTAAGAAAAAAAAAACAAACTCAGCTCCCACATGGAGAGATTCCAGCTAATCAAATATTCCAGCTAAGGAAAACCTGGCATATGATTCTAAGATACATTGTTTCAGTATGCTGGAGGGCCTGAAAATCCTTTATACGAATTCTCAGCTATTGCTCTACCTTTTTCTAATGAGAATAAGGTTTATAAAACCTGAGCTCCCGTGCTGGGAAATTCAGCCCAGAGCTGTCTCAGAGCAGAAGGTCTTCTTTTCTCACTACTATAAACCTTTTAGGATTGATCCCTTTTTTCATTTTTATTTCTCTGAAGAGTAAATGTCTCTGGGACCTTCGAAACCCACTGTTCAGAGGGGGAGAGAGCCTGCATTGATCAGGGTTCATAGTCACAAACATGATGTAGAATAAAAGTCATGGAAATCCTGGAATTGTGTTTCTCTCTTTAACAGCAAAAGAAAATATATATATATTTTTTTAAGCACCAAGGGTATAGGCTTTAAAATATTGAATATCTACATTTTTGAGACTTATTATGCATTGAGTATTTGGATGGTAATTAACACCTTCCTAGTCCCAGGAGTTACAAAAAAAGAAAATATATATATTTTTTTTTAATGGAACCTCAAATCTGTTTCATTTGAGTGAGAGTTAAAGAGTTAGGGAGAAATCAAAGGTAAATAAGGTACCTCTCTGACTGGCTAAACTTGTCCATTCGAATTTCTCAAATGTCTTTCATTTGGAGAATATGTTCACCTGTCTGTCCCCCGGTGGATGACCCTTTAATACAAAAAATAAGCAAAGAATGAAGGACACAGGTAGCTGGAATAATAGTTCAAACACCACCAAACAGTTATTTGTAGAGCTGGTAAAGAATTCTGTTACATAAAAATCAATTTGATATGGGAGCATCGGGGACACGGTTTGGAGAGGCAGGAGGTGGACAGAAAAGACCACGAGAGTGTACAGAGGGATCGTTCTCAAGTCTCCTGGCATTTCAGCACAAAAGGGTGATGAAGATTTAGTCCAGATGAGCTGTCATTCTTCATTGGAAGCTTTGCTGATCCAGAATAAATAGGGTCGTAGAGATTGTATTGAAATTTTGAGCACGTGACACTAAGTAGTGGTGGGCATAGCATCTAATAAATTTCCAAATCAGAAAATGTTGTAATGTTCTATCCTCTTAAGAAAAAAAAAAACAAACTCAGCTCCCACATGGAGAGATTCCAGCTAATCAAATATTCCAGCTAAGGAAAACCTGGCATATGATTCTAAGATACATTGTTTCAGTATGCTGGAGGGCCTGAAAATCCTTTATACGAATTCTCAGCTATTGCTCTACCTTTTTCTAATGAGAATAAGGTTTATAAAACCTGAGCTCCCGTGCTGGGAAATTCAGCCCAGAGCTGTCTCAGAGCAGAAGGTCTTCTTTTCTCACTACTATAAACCTTTTAGGATTGATCCCTTTTTTCATTTTTATTTCTCTGAAGAGTAAATGTCTCTGGGACCTTCGAAACCCACTGTTCAGAGGGGGAGAGAGCCTGCATTGATCAGGGTTCATAGTCACAAACATGATGTAGAATAAAAGTCATGGAAATCCTGGAATTGTGTTTCTCTCTTTAACAGCAAAAGAAAATATATATTTTTTTTTTTAAGCACCAAGGGTATAGGCTTTAAAATATTGAATATCTACATTTTTGAGACTTATTATGCATTGAGTATTTGGATGGTAATTAACACCTTCCTAGTCCCAGGAGTTACAAGTGTTAAAGAATAATTTCTTCTTTTTAGGAGGATGTAATACTTGTTACTATACTTAAGGAGATAGTTATAGAAAGATGGGGAAGGGATTGGGAAGATTGGTTGTCATAATTATTCTGGGAATATTTTAGTCATATAAAATGTTGTTAAGGGTTTCCCTGGTGGTCTAGTGGGTAAAGAGTCTGCCTTGCAGTGAAAGGGCCACCAGTTCAATCCCTGGCAAGGGAAGATCCCACGTGCCGCAGAGCGGCTGGACTGGTGATTATGAGCCACCGCTCTGGAGTGCATGTGCTCAGAGCTGGTGCTCTGCAAGGAGAGAGGCCAGTGCTGGTGGGAGGCCCACACATACCAAAGAATAAAAAGATCAGTGAAAATAAATATAAATAAAAGAGGTATGATGGGGAAAAAGAAAAAAACAATTTTGAAAAGTTAACTATGTAAACTTTTTTTTAACAAGAGCTTTCAAGAGTGATAGATTGCTGATAGAAAATTTAGAGGCAGCTTATACTTTTTGTTTGTACATCAGCTGTCTGTGAATTACTTTTGGCCCTAGCTAAAGTGGGTGTGAATCTCATATCTGAAACTTAATGCTGTGACATTGGGGCAGATTACTTAATTACCCTGAGAAAGCCTCAGTTTCTTTATCTGAAAACAAAATAATACCCATTTCATGGGATTTTTTTGAGGATTAATTGAGAGTATATGAAAAGTTGTTACTGCACAGGTAGGCACATAATGAGTACCAGAGAAATTGTAGCTATTCTTTAAATTATGATTATTCTTATTATGGATATCAGATAATCATTATCTAACTTTTCAAAGATTTTTTTTTTCCCTCCGTGTGTGGTAAGGGGTTGAGGTAGAATGTCTGTCCAGTTCTCCATATATATGAATGTCTGGAGTATACTAGCCGTGTGGTAGGCATAGAGGAATATAACATGAATCTAGTCCTTTCCTTTAAGAATGAAAGGTAATTGACAAAGCAATAATGCTGAGACAATAATCAGTTATTTGGTCAACATATCAGGGCTGCACTGATTTCGAACCAAAGGGCATCTCTGGAGCACAGTCAGAGAAGTCTTCCAAGACCTCTTTGGTTTTCATCTGGGTCCTGAAAGAAGCAAAGAACTTTTTAAACCTTATAAGTGTGGGCATGAACATTATGAGACTGTGTGAGGCAGTGTGATGGCCCGGAGTGGAATGGAGTGAATGAGGTGACATGTTCCTACATGGCTGTCCCTGGTGGGATGCAGACAGGTTTTGCCGTCCAGCAGATTGTTCTCAAGTCCTGTGTACTAGTTCTGTGGCCAAGGAAAAGTCTTTTGTGTCCTCATCCATGCAACACAGGAATAACAGTATCTACCTCATTGAGAATGTTGTTACAATGAAATGGTCTGGTGCAGCCATTCCCTAGCGTGATTGGGCTCTTTTAGGGACAAAAATGACAGTTCTTTGTTAAATTAAGCAGTCTGCCCTATGACCCAGCAACCCCAATCCAGGAGAAGTGCCCTCTGTCCAAGGACAGATGCTTTGTGCAGCCTTAGTGTCACACCAGAACGTGTGGTGTTGTGAGAGTAGACAGTGAGAGTGATTGGGAAAATACCTTGCATCACACAGGACCCCATAGCTGGAGTTGCAGCCTTGAAAGGATGAGCAGCAATGTGGACAGAACTTAAAAAAATGGTGCTGGTGAAAACAAGCTTAAAAAAACCAGTTCTTGACTACCATGCTGGTAATATCAATTAAAAATGCACACATGTCATACAGCTTAAGTTTTCCAGGAGCTCATGTAGATAGCAGATTATTCATCAGGTCCATTGGAAAAGGGGGCTGGATGCAGAGAAGAGGTGTGGGAAAGTAGTAGGCAAACAAATTGGTGGGTGGGGATAATCTTTGTCTTAGGAATGTGATTACCCTCTTCTGTACTCTTGAATATCCCCATGAGAAAGTAGATAGGCCAAGAAATGAGATATGGGGAGACTTTCAGAAGTCTCCAGGGGTGGAAGCTATGTTCCTACGTATCATGGAGCAGCCCTGAGGCATGCGCACCTGCTTCAGGTGCTGTACACACGGAACTAGCAAGATTACTGCTCACAGCATCCCTATGAGGGCAGTGCTGTGGACCATCTTGTGTCAGATGAGGCCTTTGAACTTTGCACGGAATTTCACCCAGCTAGTAAAGTGGGAGCTGGGATTCAAACCTAGAATGGGATCCCTGTTCTTAGCATCCTGTGTCCAGTGGATGTCATTGAAGTGTTGGGGGAACACCAGACCCTTTCTTCCCGTGGTGTCCTTGGACCATGCCTAGCAGCTGCCACTGTTTCCTTCTGGTGGAGACTGCCAAAAATTTTTTGTAATTGTGTATACTTGCATGTGCATGCATGTGTATAAAACTTTTTATTAAATACAACATACATTCACAAGTATACAGCTTGATGAATTTACCCAGTCTTGTGTGACCAGCACCCAAATTCAGGAGCAGAACATGTTGGGCAACCCTGAAAAACCGAAACTTCTGTCACTTTTACTGAGCATGTGTGTGCTAAGTCACTTCAGTTGTGTCTGACTCTTTGTGACCCCGTGAATTGTAGCCCACCAGGCTCCTGTATTCATTCATAGGCTTCTCCAGGCAAGAATACTGGAGTGGATTGCCATTTCCTATTCCAGCAAATCTTCCTGACAATCAAACCCACATCTCTTATGTCTCCTGCATTGGCAGGAAGCTTCTTTAGCACTGCACTCTAGGTTTTCTCAATTTTTGCCATAGTTGCTTCTGTTGCAAATAGTGGAGGACACAGACCACTCATGAAAGCAGGAAGTCTCTCAGTGTGTTTAAAGATAAAGCAGATTGAGCTGCAGGCCTTGGACATAAATAGACAAACACCTGTATGGTGTGAATCATTAGGATAGCATTGCAATGGACAAGTAAATGAATTTTTACCTCTCCCCTGGTCATTCTTTAACTTCACAGGAACCTATTTTTGATGTTCAGTCTCAACTCCTATGGGCTGCATTCTAAAGCTAAGACAGTGTGCATCACACTCTAAGGGTGATGCTTTCCCCAAATCCAGACAGTCAGTTCAGGTTCAGACTGAGTCTGAGGTTGCATTCTGGGTCTACGCTTATAACTTGATCTGTCCACCTGGCACACCTGTGCATAGTCACGGCCTTTGGTGGTCAGCACAGAGATGTGGAGTCCCTTGCAGGAGGTCCAGAGCTAGTACAAGTTGAAGCCCACTTGGTCCCTGTGCTTAGCCACCACTGCATGCCCTTTGTACCACCATCTTGGAGGGGCTCTGCCGTTTCCTGGGGGAGTCACTTTGACCTAAGCGGTATTTCTCAGGGTTCAAAAACAAGGCAGCCATAGCCTGCATGGTGATGTTTTTTCTGCCTCCAGTACCAGAGACCTTTGACCCATACCCGGCTCTCCTGCCACCTGACTCCATAGTGCTATGGACGTACGTAATGCTATAAAACTCTCTGAAAAACATTCATTTTCCTTACCTCTCCTGTGGGTGCTTATGGCAGTTTACTAGGATTTATTTCTCCATTGACTTTAATAGAATTTAGAGCCCTAACAATTCAGCTGAAAAATGGGTTAAGGGCACCCCAGTTTTTTTAGCCTAACATCTCTCTACTCAGACACATACAAGTAATTCTACAGAAAACAGATTCTACTTATTTATTTTCTGTGATTCTGTCTATAATGTATGACTTAAACACAGTATTGAAGCACTCAAAATTACAGGGCTGAAACAGGTTTTCGAAATTCAGTTTCAGTAGTTCATACTGAATGATTTGGCCATCTTGTGACCAGGCATTATGGGATTTATTGTGCAGACTTGAAGAATCACTCCTTAATCTTCCAAAAAAACAATTCTTTTCATTGAGGTATAACATATATACAGAAAAGTACAGTTATCTTAAGCTTGATATTATCCCAAAGATCTTAGTAAGTGATTTGTTTTGTAATCTGTAAGAATAACATATCCAAATAATGAAGATTTCAATAAACTTTCATATACTGAGTATACCTAGGTAACAGCACCAAGGTTTAAAATAGTTTATTCTGGAAACAACTCCTATGGGCTGCATTCTAAAGCTAAGACAGTGTGCATCACACTCTAAGGGTGATGCTTTCCCCAAATCCAGACAGTCAGTTCAGGTTCAGACTGAGTCTGAGGTTGCATTCTGGGTCTACGCTTATAACTTGATCTGTCCACCTGGCACACCTGTGCATAGTCACGGCCTTTGGTGGTCAGCACAGAGATGTGGAGTCCCTTGCAGGAGGTCCAGAGCTAGTACAAGTTGAAGCCCACTTGGTCCCTGTGCTTAGCCACCACTGCATGCCCTTTGTACCACCATCTTGGAGGGGCTCTGCCGTTTCCTGGGGGAGTCACTTTGACCTAAGCGGTATTTCTCAGGGTTCAAAAACAAGGCAGCCATAGCCTGCATGGTGATGTTTTTTCTGCCTCCAGTACCAGAGACCTTTGACCCATACCCGGCTCTCCTGCCACCTGACTCCATAGTGCTATGGACGTACGTAATGCTATAAAACTCTCTGAAAAACATTCATTTTCCTTACCTCTCCTGTGGGTGCTTATGGCAGTTTACTAGGATTTATTTCTCCATTGACTTTAATAGAATTTAGAGCCCTAACAATTCAGCTGAAAAATGGGTTAAGGGCACCCCAGTTTTTTTAGCCTAACATCTCTCTACTCAGACACATACAAGTAATTCTACAGAAAACAGATTCTACTTATTTATTTTCTGTGATTCTGTCTATAATGTATGACTTAAACACAGTATTGAAGCACTCAAAATTACAGGGCTGAAACAGGTTTTCGAAATTCAGTTTCAGTAGTTCATACTGAATGATTTGGCCATCTTGTGACCAGGCATTATGGGATTTATTGTGCAGACTTGAAGAATCACTCCTTAATCTTCCAAAAAAACAATTCTTTTCATTGAGGTATAACATATATACAGAAAAGTACAGTTATCTTAAGCTTGATATTATCCCAAAGATCTTAGTAAGTGATTTGTTTTGTAATCTGTAAGAATAACATATCCAAATAATGAAGATTTCAATAAACTTTCATATACTGAGTATACCTAGGTAACAGCACCAAGGTTTAAAATAGTTTATTACCAGCACCCTGGCAAACCCCTTGTCCTACCCTTGTAGCAGTTTTCAGGTTTTAAATTTCCATTTTTGTTTTCAAACTCACATTTCTTTCCTGACATTTGCCAGCATCCTAATTTATTATCCATTAAGATGATGCTTTTGATTAAGCAAAGTATGGAACTAGGTTTCAAAATAGAGGTAGAGAATAATTGTGAAAATCACTAGATTTTAATCATTTAGTTACTGGACTTTCTGTTTTAAGCCCCTTTAAATGTGTGACTGAAAATATTTAGGGGGAAGAACTGTTTAGTTTGACCTATTTCTCTTTCCTAACACGGATTTTTTTTTTTTTTTGTAGCAGTAATCTTTTTATTTTCTTTCTTTCTTTTTTGTTTGTTTCAACTGACAGAGCTTAAGT
Source organism: Tragulus kanchil (assembly GCA_022376925.1). Taxonomy (NCBI): domain Eukaryota; kingdom Metazoa; phylum Chordata; class Mammalia; order Artiodactyla; family Tragulidae; genus Tragulus; species Tragulus kanchil. The sequence continues at coordinate 88,101,670 of JAIOJX010000004.1, forward strand.
AGGGACAGGTAAATTGTTACAGCTCCACCTTTCTTATCGTGGGTGGATTTTTAAATCCAAGGGCTTTACAGAACTGGTGAATTACATTTGTTGACTTTTCTCATAGTCATCAGAGTAGTACTTACCAAAGACTTGTGTAACAGGCAGTTGGCCAAGATGAGATTAGTAATTTATTTGGAGGAAGGATATAGGCAATCTTTTTAATTTAGAGGTAAAAAGATCATCAGTTGGGTGAGGACTCTGATGATGGGAAAGAATAAAAACAAAAGGAGAAGGAGAGAAAAAGGAAAATAAAAAAAAAAAGGAGAAGGAGGTGGCCAAGAAAGATATGGTTAAATAGCATCACCGACATAGGGTCACAAAGAGTTGGACACAACTAAGAGACTTACCAGCAAAAACAAGTACAGGTTATCCAGTTTAGCCCTAGATTTATTTATGAAGAATTACTGAAGTCATTTCTTTGCCTTCAAGGAGTCCTATATCCTGTTTGCCCCTTATAATCCTCTGCCCCTAAGGCAAAAAGAAAAACAAATCAAAACATAGCCAGCAGCCCTAAAAAAGTAATTTAAGTAGTTAGCCAGGCAGCCCTTATCTAGGCTGATAGGTTCTGTGGATGCTCTTAGGGTTTTGGAAGGAGTCTCTTTGCTTGCGGGTTGAGAAGAGCAGACTGAGCACTTCAAATACAAGCTGGTCAGTGCTTGGAGACCATGGTATCTTTTTGTAACCAGTTTGATTATCTTAAACTTCATTGTCTCTTTTAATATTTTTACAAGTTAAATTTTTTTCAAGGGGTGGAGGGATAAATTATCCCTTACCATTATCTCACAAACATTTATCTGCTTCTTTTCTGAAAGAGAGATTTTGAGTATGATATGCCCAAGTACGATTTCCTTTGTATTCATCCTGCGTGGAGTTCACTGAGTCTCTCGGGTATGTGGATTGATGCCTTTCATCACTTTTATGGAAAGCCCTTAGCCATTATCTATTCAAATGTATCTTCTACCTCATTTTTTTCTCCTCTTCATCTGTGACTTTATTTGTACCTGTTTTAGGCAGCTGGATATTGTTAGACACTTTTTTTGTTGTTTTTGCTTTATTCTCTTGGTGATTCATTTTGGATAATTTGTTTGGATTTCTATCAGTTTGATTTAAACTATACTTAGCCCTTCTTCTGCTTTGCTCAGTCATCCCTTCTGATGAATTCATTCATTCATTCATTCAGTCAGTCAGTCAGTTCAGCTTTTCTTTTTGTTCCTTATTATTACATAGTTTCTATCTCTCTAGTGAAATTTGCCATGAATTTGTTCATGTTGTCATATATCTTTGCCAATGTATCCTTTTGCATAGTTGTTTTTGAGTCTTTGCCTGACAACATAAAAATCTTGGCTATCTCTACATCTGTTTGCATGCCTATTTCTTTTATTGACCATGGATCCCAACGATACCCAGCATAGTTCAAGTACAGAGCGGAATGACTCAGCACTGTGACTCAAGTGGCGTGGCACAGAAAAGACACACCTTTTTTTTGGAACTAAATATTATGTACCTCAATTTCTACTGTTCTCGCATGCAAAATTTTTGAATAAACACATGATAGAGCAACATCTCCTATTTCTCAGGCTTTCTCTTCCACTTAAATACAGACAGTGACAAGAAACTGCTGTTACCTTCACAATCAAAGCAATGTGTGTATGCCACAAAACCATACTTTGAAAAATAGCTTCAAAAGGTAAGAGCCCAAGTAAACCTGGGGCTTCCCTGGTGGCCCTAGTGGTAATGAACCCACTTGCCAAGGCAGGAAATGCAAGAGACACAGGTTCAGTCCTTGGGTAAGGAGGATCTGTTGGAGAAGGAAATGGCAACCCACTGCAGTGTTTCTGTTTGGAGAATCTCATGGACAGAGGAGCTTCATTGGCTACCATCCATAGGGTCACAAAGAGTTGGATACAACTGAAGTCACTTAGCATGTGCGTACAAACAAACGTTAAAATAGTGAATTCTAAAGTGATAGATTCTTTTTTTTTTTTTAATTTTTATTTATTTATTTATTTTGGGGCGGGGGCAGGGATGGGGGGGCGGGCCACTTCCATTGGTCTTTCATTTATCTATTTTCATCCATCTTTGTTCTTTGGTCCGCGTGGATCTCCCATCTCAGTGCCCTCCGTTGTTGCAGAGCACTGGCTCTGGGCGCATGCGCTCCAGAGCTCCAGCTCGGTAATAGTACGCATCGGTCCAGCCGCTCTGTGGCACGTGGGATCTTCCCAGTCCAGGGATGGAAGCGTCGCCCCTTGCACTGCAAGGCGGTGTCCTTACCCACTGGACAACCAAGGAAGCCCTAAATTCTTGAAGGAAAGGCCCATGGCTATCATGGTGAAAGAGCAAGAGGAGGAGGAGCCTGCCATAGATTGGTAACAGGAATCAGACCAAGGGAGAACCTACTTTTCATTTCTAGCTTTTCTTCATATCTTCACTCCTATAATTGAAAGTATTGGTTGACTTATGAATGTCTACCTCTGAATGGAAGAATAAGTCTCAGAAACAGGAGATTTGTCCAAGGACATCAGGGAAATTGCCGACAGGGAAGAAGAAATGAAAATAAGCCTAGTGATGCATAAATCAGGGCTTGTTTGTGTCATTCTGTCCCTGTTAGAAACACATGGCTATGGTAATAGTCCTTAGTTCCTGGGTGTATCTTTCGTATAAACTATAGACCTATGGCATGGTAGTTATGTGTTTTTATGCTTTGGCTTTATTTCTTTAATGATTTGGTCACTGTTATGCACAAGGGATTTGTTTATGTAGCTGTTGTTTTCAGTCTCTTGGATTTCTTCTGCAGTCTTTCAAGGTGTTCTAGAGGACACTTGATTGAATTACAGTGTAGGGCACCTATCTCTTTCATCAGAGTGCAACACCAGACTGTGAAATTCAGTTACTAAATGCAGTCACTGTTGTATCACATGGCAGTAATTTAATGTCTTCTTTTCTTATGGTCATCCTATCATTGTGCTAAAGTAAAGGTTCTGTTAAATGTACATCTCTCAAACCAAGTTCTGTGTACATGCTTCAGGGCTGACTTCCCCAAAGTGTTTCATGGCCCCATTCATTTGAGGAACACTCCAGATAGTGCCCTTTGATCTTGTTAAATAAAATGCCAATAATTTAAAAAAGTCTTGGGGAAATCTTGCAGTAAATAAATTCTTGAGCTGCACTGAAGTAAGCATTTCTCAAACTTATTTAAATACAGAACCTTTTACCAAGGAACTTTTAAGTTTTTCTGTCAATACCCATTAGCAAAGTTCATCTGGAAATGTTGAGTTAAATGGACCCTGTTGCTCTTTATTTCAAGGAACATAAATAATTCATATTGGCTGCCAGGCTCCATACCTGAGAAACACCTTCTCCACTGTTTTCTGATAAGAAAACTAGCGTTTTGAGAAGGAGGACGAGCTCTAATTCAGCCTATCAGATACTTAGGGCCTCTTACTTAGGACAGTGGTATCCTGTTGTATTCTGCCATTGTAAATGGTTCAAACTGTCTGGCTATTGGTAACAGGAATCAGACCAAGGGAGAACCTACTTTTCATTTCTAGCTTTTCTTCATATCTTCACTCCTATAATTGAAAGTATTGGTTGACTTATGAATGTCTACCTCTGAATGGAAGAATAAGTCTCAGAAACAGGAGATTTGTCCAAGGACATCAGGGAAATTGCCGACAGGGAAGAAGAAATGAAAATAAGCCTAGTGATGCATAAATCAGGGCTTGTTTGTGTCATTCTGTCCCTGTTAGAAACGCATGGCTATGGTAATAGTCCTTAGTTCCTGGGTGTATCTTTCGTATAAACTATAGACCTATGGCATGGTAGTTATGTGTTTTTATGCTTTGGCTTTATTTCTTTAATGATTTGGTCACTGTTATGCACAAGGGATTTGTTTATGTAGCTGTTGTTTTCAGTCTCTTGGATTTCTTCTGCAGTCTTTCAAGGTGTTCTAGAGGACACTTGATTGAATTACAGTGTAGGGCACCTATCTCTTTCATCAGAGTGCAACACCAGACTGTGAAATTCAGTTACTAAATGCAGTCACTGTTGTATCACATGGCAGTAATTTAATGTCTTCTTTTCTTATGGTCATCCTATCATTGTGCTAAAGTAAAGGTTCTGTTAAATGTACATCTCTCAAACCAAGTTCTGTGTACATGCTTCAGGGCTGACTTCCCCAAAGTGTTTCATGGCCCCATTCATTTGAGGAACACTCCAGATAGTGCCCTTTGATCTTGTTAAATAAAATGCCAATAATTTAAAAAAGTCTTGGGGAAATCTTGCAGTAAATAAATTCTTGAGCTGCACTGAAGTAAGCATTTCTCAAACTTATTTAAATACAGAACCTTTTACCAAGGAACTTTTAAGTTTTTCTGTCAATACCCATTAGCAAAGTTCATCTGGAAATGTTGAGTTAAATGGACCCTGTTGCTCTTTATTTCAAGGAACATAAATAATTCATATTGGCTGCCAGGCTCCATACCTGAGAAACACCTTCTCCACTGTTTTCTGATAAGAAAACTAGCGTTTTGAGAAGGAGGACGAGCTCTAATTCAGCCTATCAGATACTTAGGGCCTCTTACTTAGGACAGTGGTATCCTGTTGTATTCTGCCATTGTAAATGGTTCATTGTAAGTTCTGCCTCTCTGGTTCAAGGACTGGCCTAGTTTGCTAGTTCAAGAAAATAAGCTAAGTCAGCTGTCATATCCACCTAAATGAAAAAAAGATAGCTAGCTGCCTGGACTGCAATTGGAAGGAAAGGTCAATCAATATATTACCTTTCCTTCCATGCATTCTTTGCCTGCCGGCTGAGTTGTGCCTTCTCCCTAGCAGTGGTAATCTCTTCTCCTAAATTTTATTTTAACCTTGCAAACAGGTGAAAGGAAGTTAATAACGTCTTCTCTCCTCCACCTCTGAGTGTATTATTTGGACTGACTCTTGCTCTCCCTTCCCCCTGCCCCACCCTGCCTGGTCCTGCTTAGCTGGAGAGTTAGGCAAGTAGCTGGTGTCATGTCCTGTGGGAATTTCTCCAAGAACCCTGTCATGCTCTTGCACAAACAGAATGCAGGCATGTTTGTGATTTTTGACTGTGGCCAGGACTGAGGTGGAATAGGGCTTTCTTCAAAACATTTCTCAGTCAATATGTTTACTCTCCTTCACCAGCCATGCAGTGTGATACGGTGCATCACCAATACTTGAAATAGGCTGCAACAGGAGGTCAGAATGGGGCATAGATTTTCTAACACGGCGTGTTAGATGGAATGATTTTGTGTACTCTGAAGTGGAAAATTCAATCAGAATTTTCCACACTTTTTAGTTAAAGCAACACTATTATTTATTGATGAAAGGTAGACTGAGAGAAATATAGAATGAAAACAGAGTAGACGACAAATCTAGCATTATTCCTGGCTGTAGCAGGAAATACTTTTTCTCTTATAATTTAATGAAAGCTACAGGAGATACAAAGGATCTGCTTAAAAGATACACTGTAGAATACTTGGAACCTATGCCAACTTGTTTAGTATGTGTGTGGGTAAAAATGTAATCTGGCTTTTAAAAGCTTGTTTTTCATTGAGATGAACTTTGTGCTTGACAAAGGGCAGTTACAAAGGTCCAAGTCATCTATTTTGGCTTAGTTTTAATGCAGCAGAACTCATTTGGAAGGCATCTGAGAGAATCAATAAGAAATTCAAGGATAAATTCTCTAAGTTTTCATTCAAGTAGAATATTTAAATGTATTACTACTTTTCATTCGTCTGCACTTCGGTGCACAGAGGATACATCAGCATAACTACCTATTATATAGCTGAATACTTTATACTTTCAAATTGCAAAACCTTAGGGTTGCGGTCAGATTTGTGAATGAATATTTAAGATAGAATAATAACCTAATATTAGTGTGCTCAATGTGTTCCAGTCAATTTTCTAGGTACTTCATGTGTATTCTTTCATTTAATCCACACAATGACACTATGAGCTCTTATGGTTGATACCCTCCAGAGAGGGTATGTTGTTTGTCCAAGGCCATCCTCCTAAGCCTAGTTTCTGACCTGCCCTGCCTGGCTGCCCTCTTGGGGCTCTGCCATCTCAACATTTTCATCCTGGTAAGCCTGAGGGCACATGGGTTACCAACTTAATTCAATTAACATAGAGCACTTAGCATTTAGGGGTTTTATATTTAGATTTGATCTTTAGTCTTTTACATGAGGAATCTAAAAGAAAAATATTGGACTAGAGAAATGAGAGTAATGGTGGTTACCAGGGATTGGGTGGAGAAATAGGAGAGATGTTTAAAGGTGCTCCTTCACCAGCCATGCAGTGTGATACGGTGCATCACCAATACTTGAAATAGGCTGCAACAGGAGGTCAGAATGGGGCATAGATTTTCTAACACGGCGTGTTAGATGGAATGATTTTGTACTCTGAAGTGGAAAATTCAATCAGAATTTTCCACACTTTTTAGTTAAAGCAACACTATTATTTATTGATGAAAGGTAGACTGAGAGAAATATAGAATGAAAACAGAGTAGACGACAAATCTAGCATTATTCCTGGCTGTAGCAGGAAATACTTTTTCTCTTATAATTTAATGAAAGCTACAGGAGATACAAAGGATCTGCTTAAAAGATACACTGTAGAATACTTGGAACCTATGCCAACTTGTTTAGTATGTGTGTGGGTAAAAATGTAATCTGGCTTTTTAAAAAGCTTGTTTTTCATTGAGATGAACTTTGTGCTTGACAAAGGGCAGTTACAAAGGTCCAAGTCATCTATTTTGGCTTAGTTTTAATGCAGCAGAACTCATTTGGAAGGCATCTGAGAGAATCAATAAGAAATTCAAGGATAAATTCTCTAAGTTTTCATTCAAGTAGAATATTTAAATGTATTACTACTTTTCATTCGTCTGCACTTCGGTGCACAGAGGATACATCAGCATAACTACCTATTATATAGCTGAATACTTTATACTTTCAAATTGCAAAACCTTAGGGTTGCGGTCAGATTTGTGAATGAATATTTAAGATAGAATAATAACCTAATATTAGTGTGCTCAATGTGTTCCAGTCAATTTTCTAGGTACTTCATGTGTATTCTTTCATTTAATCCACACAATGACACTATGAGCTCTTATGGTTGATACCCTCCAGAGAGGGTATGTTGTTTGTCCAAGGCCATCCTCCTAAGCCTAGTTTCTGACCTGCCCTGCCTGGCTGCCCTCTTGGGGCTCTGCCATCTCAACATTTTCATCCTGGTAAGCCTGAGGGCACATGGGTTACCAACTTAATTCAATTAACATAGAGCACTTAGCATTTAGGGGTTTTATATTTAGATTTGATCTTTAGTCTTTTACATGAGGAATCTAAAAGAAAAATATTGGACTAGAGAAATGAGAGTAATGGTGGTTACCAGGGATTGGGGGTGGAGAAATAGGAGAGATGTTTAAAGGTGCATAGAACCTGGCTGCCAATGCAAGAGATAAGGAAGATCCCCAGAGGAGAGCATGGCAACCCTGTCCAGCATTCTTGCCTGGAGAATCCCATGCACAGGGGAGCCTGGTGAGTTATGGTCCATAAGGTTGCGTAGAGTTGGACGTGACTGAAGCAACTTAACTTGCTTGCATGCACATGCAACTAGCACATAAATAAGTTTTGAAGATCTAACACACAATATAGGGATTATAGACCATGAATTATATTGTAGACAGTAAGCTTGCTAAAAGACTAGATTTTAATTTTTCCCATCATTAGAAGAAATATTTATATGAGGTAATAGAGGTGTTGGCTGACACTAAAATGACAATTATATTGCAATACCAATGTATCAAATCAATGTTGTATACCTTAAACTTATATTACAGTGTTATGTCAATTATATCTCAATAAAAAAAGAGACATAGTTCTTTAATGGTTTATTTTACTTAGCTATTAGTACCTTTTTCCTGATTTATATTTAATTCTGTTGCTTAGTTTCCTTTCTGTTTTTTTTTTTTTTTTAAACTAGCCTTTCAAGTGACAGAACCATTTAAAAGCATTAATGTAAATTCATCAGCTTGTCTGAATTGTGTGGCTTTAATAGATAGTTTAAGCTACCTATAGTTTTGTGTTCTTCACTGTTCTAGAGTTGATTTCCCTCCTTTGTTCATACTATGTTTTATAGTACAGTTAGTTTGTACTTTTTTTTTACATCTATAGCCAGTGAATCCGGATTTAACTATCAGTTTTAGGTTTCCAAGGTGATACAGTGTAATCCAGTGTGAGAACACATAGTGTCTGTGTAATATAGTAATCATGGCAGTACAATAAGTCTAGTAGGCTTTTCACTTTTAAAAGAAAGAACCAAATTAGTATAATAGAAACCAAAGTGGAAACCACCTAAACTCACCCCTGAATTACAAATGGCAACATTCACATTTGATAAAGGGGCAAACTTCCTGCTCAGAAATTACTTATTTTTTTCAGTTAATAAAAATAAGAGGCCATCTTATGAGAACTTTCTTAGGTCTTCAGTTTAAGTGTCCACCCCTGTTGTTGTCCTTGTGATCCAGAAACCACACAAGGGATCATTTTGACTTTGAGAGAAAAGATCCTGTTTTTGCAGTGAGAATAGAATTCAGTCTAGGGAAGAAGCAATTAAAACCCCAAAGCCTTTCATTGCTTTTGATGCTTAAAAAAAGGCAAAAACTCTGCTGCACTATAATATTTTCTGCTAATTAACTGTCACGGACATGATCTTGTTAAGTTTGGAGTCTCTTCGGTTAACTTCAAAGTCATTAACACACACTCTGCAGACCTCCCAAATTGATTTCGGAAAAGGGGACCCCATTGACGGATCTGTAACCAGTGTTTCCAAAGATTCTGCTTCTCATAGAACCTAATCCTAATTTAATGAACATTTGTTCATTTCCTCTGGGTAACAAGCGCCAGCTTTTCGATGCTCAGAGCTGGTGTCAGGGTTGTCTTAGCGCTCAGGATGCTGTTGGATACATGACTTAAAAGCTGACTCGCAAAGCTCACTCCTGTTTTGGGAGGGTGTCAGAACTGGGTTTAGCTGCCAGTGACCAAAAACACAACAAATTGAGGTTGAAATAATTAAGGATTTATTATTTCTCATATAAAAATGTTGATTGGTTGGGTGTTCAGGACTGGTGCAGAATGGGAAAGGATCATGAAGACTATGTTGTCTTTGCTCTGCTCTCCTTAATAGGAGACCTCTGACCTTTCTGAAAATCACAGGGTTACTTTTCTAGGTTCAGTTTTCCCATCAGAAAAATATTGTTGGTCACCTTTCCTGTCATTGCAGGGCAGAGTAAGGCTCAAATGAAATCCTGTTGGAAAGTGTGTCTTGTACAGGATCTGGCACCCATTCAGTTTCTTACCCCACAGCTTCAGCCTGTGTAATATAGTAATCATGGCAGTACAATAAGGCTAGTAGGCTTTTCACTTTTAAAAGAAAGAACCAAATTAGTATAATAGAAACCAAAGTGGAAACCACCTAAACTCACCCCTGAATTACAAATGGCAACATTCACATTTGATAAAGGGGCAAACTTCCTGCTCAGAAATTACTTATTTTTTTCAGTTAATAAAAATAAGAGGCCATCTTATGAGAACTTTCTTAGGTCTTCAGTTTAAGTGTCCACCCCTGTTGTTGTCCTTGTGATCCAGAAACCACACAAGGGATCATTTTGACTTTGAGAGAAAAGATCCTGTTTTTGCAGTGAGAATAGAATTCAGTCTAGGGAAGAAGCAATTAAAACCCCAAAGCCTTTCATTGCTTTTGATGCTTAAAAAAAGGCAAAAACTCTGCTGCACTATAATATTTTCTGCTAATTAACTGTCACGGACATGATCTTGTTAAGTTTGGAGTCTCTTCGGTTAACTTCAAAGTCATTAACACACACTCTGCAGACCTCCCAAATTGATTTCGGAAAAGGGGACCCCATTGACGGATCTGTAACCAGTGTTTCCAAAGATTCTGCTTCTCATAGAACCTAATCCTAATTTAATGAACATTTGTTCATTTCCTCTGGGTAACAAGCGCCAGCTTTTCGATGCTCAGAGCTGGTGTCAGGGTTGTCTTAGCGCTCAGGATGCTGTTGGATACATGACTTAAAAGCTGACTCGCAAAGCTCACTCCTGTTTTGGGAGGGTGTCAGAACTGGGTTTAGCTGCCAGTGACCAAAAACACAACAAATTGAGGTTGAAATAATTAAGGATTTATTATTTCTCATATAAAAATGTTGATTGGTTGGGTGTTCAGGACTGGTGCAGAATGGGAAAGGATCATGAAGACTATGTTGTCTTTGCTCTGCTCTCCTTAATAGGAGACCTCTGACCTTTCTGAAAATCACAGGGTTACTTTTCTAGGTTCAGTTTTCCCATCAGAAAAATATTGTTGGTCACCTTTCCTGTCATTGCAGGGCAGAGTAAGGCTCAAATGAAATCCTGTTGGAAAGTGTGTCTTGTACAGGATCTGGCACCCATTCAGTTTCTTACCCCACAGCTTCAGCCTGGTGCTAGCTTTTGTAGAGTGATGGAGGGGAATGGATGAAGCAGGAAACCGAGAATCCTCCCTTTATCTCTTTTCAATCTTGAGGTTCCCAATTCCAGCATACTTTCAATGGAAGTTATCTGGAATAACACATTGAAGAAATTAACTTCAAAAAAAGATGCAGTATCCCTTTCACAAATAGGGCCCATTACTTACCACGTAAAATATATCCTTTATAAGGCAATTGTTTATTTTATTCTGTGACCTCTTTACAATAAATTTCAATACCATTAAAGACTTAAGACACATTATTGATTATTTGAATATGTGTGTCATTAATCTTCCGTTGCCCTCCTACATTCTATATGTATGTTTTAAGTGTTGTCTTTTGCATTTAGATGGAGAAGTGTGGTTTCAGAAGAAAGCAGACTTGCGGGTATTAGTTTCAGATGGCACTTCAGGAGCTCCCTCGAGCTGATTTGCCTGTAAATTTCTACACTAAAATGGGCTTTCAGAATAGTGACTGCCAGATAAACTATGGAGTGTCTTTAGTAAATAAAAGTGATTAATCCTAGCTGAACAAATTCACTGTCACTGGTCAAATAGTCTCATCCAGTTCTGTCTTCTGGTTCTATAAAAAGCCTTTTTATTTTTGTATTAAGGTTGTCTGTAATTTTAATGGAGTCTTTGAGTTATTATCTGACTTTTAAAAATTGGTTCACAAAAGGATATTGATTCTTTAAATTAGGGATGGCTGAAATGTTGTTTATGGAGAAAGTGGAACTCTAGTGCCAGTGACCAAAAACACAACAAATTGAGGTTGAAATAATTAAGGATTTATTATTTCTCATATAAAAATGTTGATTGGTTGGGTGTTCAGGACTGGTGCAGAATGGGAAAGGATCATGAAGACTATGTTGTCTTTGCTCTGCTCTCCTTAATAGGAGACCTCTGACCTTTCTGAAAATCACAGGGTTACTTTTCTAGGTTCAGTTTTCCCATCAGAAAAATATTGTTGGTCACCTTTCCTGTCATTGCAGGGCAGAGTAAGGCTCAAATGAAATCCTGTTGGAAAGTGTGTCTTGTACAGGATCTGGCACCCATTCAGTTTCTTACCCCACAGCTTCAGCCTGGTGCTAGCTTTTGTAGAGTGATGGAGGGGAATGGATGAAGCAGGAAACCGAGAATCCTCCCTTTATCTCTTTTCAATCTTGAGGTTCCCAATTCCAGCATACTTTCAATGGAAGTTATCTGGAATAACACATTGAAGAAATTAACTTCAAAAAAAGATGCAGTATCCCTTTCACAAATAGGGCCCATTACTTACCACGTAAAATATATCCTTTATAAGGCAATTGTTTATTTTATTCTGTGACCTCTTTACAATAAATTTCAATACCATTAAAGACTTAAGACACATTATTGATTATTTGAATATGTGTGTCATTAATCTTCCGTTGCCCTCCTACATTCTATATGTATGTTTTAAGTGTTGTCTTTTGCATTTAGATGGAGAAGTGTGGTTTCAGAAGAAAGCAGACTTGCGGGTATTAGTTTCAGATGGCACTTCAGGAGCTCCCTCGAGCTGATTTGCCTGTAAATTTCTACACTAAAATGGGCTTTCAGAATAGTGACTGCCAGATAAACTATGGAGTGTCTTTAGTAAATAAAAGTGATTAATCCTAGCTGAACAAATTCACTGTCACTGGTCAAATAGTCTCATCCAGTTCTGTCTTCTGGTTCTATAAAAAGCCTTTTTATTTTTGTATTAAGGTTGTCTGTAATTTTAATGGAGTCTTTGAGTTATTATCTGACTTTTAAAAATTGGTTCACAAAAGGATATTGATTCTTTAAATTAGGGATGGCTGAAATGTTGTTTATGGAGAAAGTTTTCTTTGATGGAACCTGGTACCCTCAGGCAAGAAGACTCATCTTAAATTTGTGTTAAGATGCCCTTAAAAAAAAAATTCACAACTCTTAAGAGACTGACTCTGGATTGGACAGCAACATTCATTTGGCAATGCAGGGGAACCAACAGGTAAAAGGGAAAACTGTTAAGCAGTGTCCTTCCTAATTGCTTAATTTTTATTGCCAGTCATTGATATTCATTTCTTTCCCAGGGTGTTTTCCTGGGTAATGAGAAGATTCTAAAATCAAATAAGGCATTTAAACAGTGAAGGTGTTTGCCGCTGTTCCCTTGAAGAATCCTATATATTTAGAGTGATCCTAAGAGGTGTCTCATATCCACTATATTAACTAGCCTTTTAGAAGCTTATGAACATTGTAGTTTTTATTGATTCCAGGGAATCGTACCCAACAATAAGCAATAAAAGTCGATGGTAACTTTCTTCCCATATAGGGGTGTGCAGATCAATATTTTGAATTTACTGTAATTTTCTGGTAATGGATGGAAGACCTGAAGAAATTGTGGAGCCTTGCAGGGCACAGCTGTGCAGTGTTGCCTTTTTATCTAAGCTCGCAGTAGGTCACAGGCTTTCCCAAGTAACAAGAAACATAGTTAAGTGGCAGGGCTGATAGTTGTATTTATCATGAGCTTTCATAGGTCTCTTCTAAGGGGAAAAGGAGAATCACAAAACTTGTTCATGGTGACCTTAATTTAATAGTCCTGAAGGACCTTTAAAGTGCACTGTCTTAAAAGCAATTAAAATTTTAAATATTCAGTATTTCTGTTTGATCTACTTCTGCTAAAGGAATGTTTTCTCCTGATTAGTAAAAGGATGTGTGTTCTCACTGAAGGTTTGTTTGCTTGGAGTCTTCAGTTGTTTGACAGAACTGTGCCCAGGTTCTGCATTCAGAGAGGAGGTAGGCGTCCTTAGCACTTGTTCTTTGATCTTCCCATTTCTAGCTTGTGCCCACATCAGATGGCACATCTGATGTGAACCTCACGCTTCAGTGGCAATGGCTGGTGTCCAGGATGCTGGTGTGCTCAGGAGCTGCGCTGCATGCCTGACGTGTGTTCTCAGTCTTCTCAATCCCTCATGCCTTAAATTGTAATGTCCTCATTTTGTAATTTAGAAGACTGATTCTTAGAGATGTGAAAGAGATTTTTCAAGGATGTTTTCCAGGGTTGACTTATGTTAGAACATAGGCATCTCAGAATCTAGGTCCTGTTCATTCATCACTATGAAGTGTACGGTGAGCATAAATAAGAGTTTCTGTTTAGCCTGAAGTTTGGTTGATCTACCATACATTTTCTGGTTTCACTTCTTTTGTTGCAAATGACCGTGGATCCTCCAATTTGATCAAAACAAGTTACTTTAGTTTAAAAATGGCACATTTTTTTGCTTGAAAGAGACAGTATTTTGTTCTTTAATAAAATGAACACACGAAAAACACATGAATGTGGACTGGAAGTTCGTAAACTTGAGGAAATGAATGCACCTTACTTAGTGCATAGTAAGCACTCAGTAAACTGGAGATATTGTTAATATTAAATACTAGCTACTACTCAGAAAACTTTGCAGAGAAATGTAGAGACTCGGGAGGCAGATTTCCCTTATATAATACTAAATTGGAAGGAGGTATGTATATAAATGTGAGATTCCAAAGCTTGGTTTTTTTATATCAAGGGTGTAACATGTTAGGAAGCATCAAAACCCCTCGTAATTGGCTGGAAAGGAAACTTGTTTCATTTGCTCATTTACTTAGGGTTAACCAATAATTTGACTTGTTACGCTTTTTTTGTTTTAAAAGGTCTGTGTTAAAAGCAATGTGTTTGCAAAGCTTTGCTTCAAATAAACCAGAGTCTATAAAATAATTTAAGTGTGAAATTTGCTCAGGAAGAGCTGCAGAGCTGTGTTGTAACCCTCCTGTCTAAGAGTAATCACCCCTGTGTTATCAACTTTGAATGCAACTTGATAGCTTACTCAAAGGAGGGTCTGTAGTACAGACACATCAAGTCTTAAATTTGGTGATGAAAAATAGTTACACTGCTCTGGACTCAGACTGATGTGGATGCAAAAACAAGTTAAGCCATTTACCAACTCTGTGACCTTGTGCTGCTACTTAACTGATCTGTGCCTCAGTTCTGTAAAATGGAAATAATAGTGAAAATTAAAGAAGATAATGTACATCACCATGCAGTCAACACTATGGACTATGACTACATGGATAAAGGAAAATAAACTTAGTAAAGAGAAGCAATCCCCACCAATTGTGTAGAAAATTTAAAGTAGAAAAGGGGGTTTTGCTGAATGATATTTAACTTTCATGCAAGAAAGACTTGAAGGGACTTCCCTAGGAGTCCTGTAGTGGGTGTGGGTTCAAAGATCCCACATGCCTCTTGGCCAAAAAACAAAACATAAAAACAGAAGCGGCCACTGGATTTGCTCTGCCATGGCCCACACTCTTGTCTGTGGAGTGTGCTTTCTCTGAATCTGAATAAATCCATTTCTTACCTATCAAAACAAACAAACAAACAAAAAAACAGAAGCTATATTGTGACAAATTCACTAAAGACTCTAAAAATGGTCCATTTCAAAAAAAAAAAAAAAGACGTGGGATGTCCACCTTTGCTCTTACTTATTTCACTTTGCAAATCTCTCACGTCCTCTTCCATTTGGGACCCTCTGGTCTAAAATAAATGTTTTTTGCATCCCCTTATCCACATTCAGATTTCATTATTTAACTTTTGAATGGCCTACTTGATGCCCTGCCCTTAGTTCCTAAATGTTCTAAACTTTCCCAGAAGTTAAACACTTCTTTTCAGCTGCCATAGATCCTCAACATACATTTTTCTCTTGAATCTGCCTCTCCTCTCCTTTCCTTTTGTCTCTCCTTGGTCTTGTCACTGGGCTGTGCTTCCTGGATAATTGAGTAAGCCTCTGAGTTACTTTCCCATGTCTTCATAAGTCATTTGACACCCTGATGCTGGAGTGATCTTTTTAGACATGTAAATTTAACTAATTATATTTAAAAGATTCTGTGATTTCCCCATTGCCTGTAGGGTAAAGACAGACTCTTCTAAAAACCTTCTGTGATTTTCCTATGCCTACTTCCATGCTTATATCCTGTTAGATTTTTCTTTCTGCCTTCTGTCCCAGCCATCCCAAGTTTACTAAGAGTTGGATGCAAAAATAGGGTTACACTTTTTTTCTGGACTCTGATGTGGATGCAAACAAGTTAAGCCATTTACCAACTCTGTGACCTTGTGCTGCTACTTAACTGATCTGTGCCTCAGTTCTGTAAAATGGAAATAATAGTGAAAATTAAAGAAGATAATGTACATCACCATGCAGTCAACACTATGGACTATGACTACATGGATAAAGGAAAATAAACTTAGTAAAGAGAAGCAATCCCCACCAATTGTGTAGAAAATTTAAAGTAGAAAAGGGGGTTTTGCTGAATGATATTTAACTTTCATGCAAGAAAGACTTGAAGGGACTTCCCTAGGAGTCCTGTAGTGGGTGTGGGTTTAAAGATCCCACATGCCTCTTGGCCAAAAAACAAAACATAAAAACAGAAGCGGCCACTGGATTTGCTCTGCCATGGCCCACACTCTTGTCTGTGGAGTGTGCTTTCTCTGAATCTGAATAAATCCATTTCTTACCTATCAAAACAAACAAACAAACAAAAAAACAGAAGCTATATTGTGACAAATTCACTAAAGACTCTAAAAATGGTCCATTTCAAAAAAAAAAAAAAAGACGTGGGATGTCCACCTTTGCTCTTACTTATTTCACTTTGCAAATCTCTCACGTCCTCTTCCATTTGGGACCCTCTGGTCTAAAATAAATGTTTTTTGCATCCCCTTATCCACATTCAGATTTCATTATTTAACTTTTGAATGGCCTACTTGATGCCCTGCCCTTAGTTCCTAAATGTTCTAAACTTTCCCAGAAGTTAAACACTTCTTTTCAGCTGCCATAGATCCTCAACATACATTTTTCTCTTGAATCTGCCTCTCCTCTCCTTTCCTTTTGTCTCTCCTTGGTCTTGTCACTGGGCTGTGCTTCCTGGATAATTGAGTAAGCCTCTGAGTTACTTTCCCATGTCTTCATAAGTCATTTGACACCCTGATGCTGGAGTGATCTTTTTAGACATGTAAATTTAACTAATTATATTTAAAAGATTCTGTGATTTCCCCATTGCCTGTAGGGTAAAGACAGACTCTTCTAAAAACCTTCTGTGATTTTCCCTATGCCTACTTCCATGCTTATATCCTGTTAGATTTTTCTTTCTGCCTTCTGTCCCAGCCATCCCAAGTTTACTAAGAGCTGGATGCTGTTTTACTCTCCCTACTTAGTTGCTGCGTCTTTCCCATTTTCTGGAATGCCCCTTTCCTCTGCCCACTCCTGAGGCTGCCTAGCCAACTCTCAGATGCTGCTGAAGAAAGGCCAGGCTTAAGTATTACATCACTTGGGAACACTTGATTTGCAAGGAACAGAAACAAGTTAAACCGGTTTAAATAGTAAAGGGACTCAATTGAACCTGGCAACTGAGAAATCCAGGTAGAGGCAAGACTAGATCCATTGTTTCAAAGATACCACCCAAGACCCAGTTTCTACCTGTCTGTCTTCTCTGCCACTTGTCTACCCTGCAGCTGTTGTTAGCTTCTTGGGATTAATGCCCCTCCTTTCTTGCTAGCTTTCTTGGAAAAGGGAAGGAGTTCTTTCCCAGGAACCCAGAGCACACATTGTTTGGCATCTTATTTCCCCAGATTGAATCAGGTGCCATCTTTGAACCAATTACTTTGGTCCAGATGATGTACTTTGTTGTTACTTTAACTTAACCTGAGCTAAGCCTGGCTGTTGAGAATAGTGTCAGGTTCTTCAGATTTTGTTATTAATACTGAAAGGAGCATCACTGGACAAGAAAGGAGCATCACTGGACAAGACTTTCCTTAAAGAAAACTGATTACCTCCCTCCCTTGGTACTATTGCATACTTCTGGGAAAAAACCTTCAACTCCAAGCCTTGCCACACTATATTCTAAAGCAAGCCAAGTCGTTTATCCTCAGTGCCTGGTACAGCACTTGCCTCATCGGCCTTTACGAATAAGTGTGCAGTTAGATAAAAGAACCCCATTTCACTTGCCTTAATCCCCATGTGTGTCTTTTGTTTTCACCTTTGGCAGAAGATCTTGCCTTCTCTGTTTCTGAAATTACAGAACTCAAAGTAAATTGCTTTAGTTTTCCTTTATTCTTCTTTAAAAGATATCTGTTCTTACATGTACTTTTCTTCCTCTTTACAGGAAAAGCTGCCTTCTTTTTTAAAAAAACAACTTAGTTGTTTTTTTAATTAAGGCCAACCGTCCCTGCACATGTGCTCATTCAGACCCCTCTCCCTTTTGCTGACTCAGACCTTCTCTCTGGCACTTTCCCCTTGGTGTGAAGGGAAAAATTGGGGCTGGATAACACAAGTTCAGATTTTGCTTTCTTCATTTCCTGGCTTTGCAATCCTGGGCAACTGCTTATCTTTGGACATTCCATGGGAAGGCTGGAGTGTTGTGCCATACAGCCAGGTGAATTTGTTAAGAAGTTCACAGACTCCATTTTTGATAGGACTTTACAAAATTCAGAGCACCAGACACCCATATTGTGATTAAGAAAAAGAACCGGTTTAAATAGTAAAGGGACTCAATTGAACCTGGCAACTGAGAAATCCAGGTAGAGGCAAGACTAGATCCATTGTTTCAAAGATAGCACCCAAGACCCAGTTTCTACCTGTCTGTCTTCTCTGCCACTTGTCTACCCTGCAGCTGTTGTTAGCTTCTTGGGATTAATGCCCCTCCTTTCTTGCTAGCTTTCTTGGAAAAGGGAAGGAGTTCTTTCCCAGGAACCCAGAGCACACATTGTTTGGCATCTTATTTCCCCAGATTGAATCAAGTGCCATCTTTGAACCAATTACTTTGGTCCAGATGATGTACTTTGTTGTTACTTTAACTTAACCTGAGCTAAGCCTGGCTGTTGAGAATAGTGTCAGGTTCTTCAGATTTTGTTATTAATACTGAAAGGAGCATCACTGGACAAGAAAGGAGCATCACTGGACAAGACTTTCCTTAAAGAAAACTGATTACCTCCCTCCCTTGGTACTATTGCATACTTCTGGGAAAAAACCTTCAACTCCAAGCCTTGCCACACTATATTCTAAAGCAAGCCAAGTCGTTTATCCTCAGTGCCTGGTACAGCACTTGCCTCATCGGCCTTTACGAATAAGTGTGCAGTTAGATAAAAGAACCCCATTTCACTTGCCTTAATCCCCATGTGTGTCTTTTGTTTTCACCTTTGGCAGAAGATCTTGCCTTCTCTGTTTCTGAAATTACAGAACTCAAAGTAAATTGCTTCAGTTTTCCTTTATTCTTCTTTAAAAGATATCTGTTCTTACATGTACTTTTCTTCCTCTTTACAGGAAAAGCTGCCTTCTTTTTTAAAAAAACAACTTAGTTGTTTTTTTAATTAAGGCCAACCGTCCCTGCACATGTGCTCATTCAGACCCCTCTCCCTTTTGCTGACTCAGACCTTCTCTCTGGCACTTTCCCCTTGGTGTGAAGGGAAAAATTGGGGCTGGATAACACAAGTTCAGATTTTGCTTTCTTCATTTCCTGGCTTTGCAATCCTGGGCAACTGCTTATCTTTGGACATTCCATGGGAAGGCTGGAGTGTTGTGCCATACAGCCAGGTGAATTTGTTAAGAAGTTCACAGACTCCATTTTTGATAGGACTTTACAAAATTCAGAGCACCAGACACCCATATTGTGATTGAGAAGCCTGTATATGGAAAGGACCTAGGAGGTGAATGCCAAGTCTGGATGACTGTGACTGTTGATTGCAATTCAAGGTAGAAAAAGCCAACTCAGAAAGGAAGGCAGGCACTACTTGTATTTGTTCAGAGGAAGTGAGTCTGTGGATGTGATCAAGTAAAATTTACACAAAAACCCAGCAAGCATTTTGAGTATGCCTCTTATGGCTTGTTTTGTTGAACTTTACTGCCACAAATAAATATGTTAAAGTACACTGTGGTTATAGATACAGCAATAGAATGAAATAAAACCTGCAAGAAAGAGGAGGTCCTTTAGGATTCTCCATGCAACTCACATTCCCACTAGGAGGATTTCAGTGGTGTTTTACAGGTCGAATGGTTTAAATGTCCAGGCATCTCTGTAGACATCAACCTGCTGCTTTTGCAGGTTCTACAGTTTCTATGCAGAGAGCTGTGTACTTTATGGACAATTTAATGGACTTTTCAAGGGTGGTTTGAACAGGAGCCACTTTTGAGTACAGCTCTGTTTCAAAGCCAAGCCTTTCATGTAAGATCTGCTTCTGTGATGTGTATATTTCTATCCTCTGCTTCTGCCTTCACATGTAACTCTCAGAAATGGAGTTCAGAAAAATGGAGCCAAAAATATGCCTTTGAAAGAACCAGTCCCTAGCAGAGCCTGTACCCCTAGCTAAATTAACACCCCATCAGGTAGGAAGAGTTCCACTTTGGGGTACCCTTCCTTGCCCTCCAGTGCTTCCCACTTGGAAAGAAAATAACAATAAAACCCTCAAACTTCACTACTATAATGACAGACAGAAAAGTAGTATTCCATAAAAAAAAAAAAAAAAAAATCCAACTAATGTGCCCTTAAGGGTACTTAAAAGTATCAACCTCCATGAAACAACGTATACAAACAACCCTCTCTCCATCTCCAGCGTGGTGTTCCGACATCAGTATTTGTAAAAGCTCCCTGGGTGACACTGATGTGTAGCCGGGCTGCATTCAGAACCACTGCTCGAGCTGAATTATCTCATCCCCTTTTATTTTCTCTCCCCTGTTAGCATTTACTCATTCAAATTATACTGCATAATTTTGCACCTGGTTATATCTCTTTTGTCGTGTGTATGTACGTTTCCCCAAGTAGCTTTTAAATCTGTTTAGTTTTCTCCTTATGTGTCCCTATCAGTGCCGGATACCCTGCCTCGCACATCTTGGCTCTTTGAACTCTCTCCCTGAATTAATGGTCTGTCTGTCAGCGAGGGTAGTTGGTGTCACCCTTGATGATAGGTGAGGCCACCGATGATTAATTAAGGGGCGATGATATAGAGAAACACAGGAACTTTGAATCTAATGGTTTCTGGAAAATAGAGAGGAAATGGTGTGTGCTGGCCATCACGGTCCTATTTGTTTGCAGGATTTTCTTTTTTTGTTGTTGTTACGGAGGAGGGAGGGGGGGTTACAGAATTCCAAATCCTCTTCCCTTTCTTTTGGAGGCCCTCCCTGGGTGTGCAGCCCAGTGGACCTGGCCCTGCCTCCTACTGTGCTCCTGAAGGAAGCCAGTGTTTCCTTGTTCCTGCTCCCAGGGCAGTTAGGGCAGGGACCCAGGTGTGGGCACACTGACACCATGGGGAATGGGACGCTTATGGGGAGGAGAAGGTGCCAGGACAGTCGAGAGGCCCTTCCCAGAGGTGGAGCTGAGCGTTGAGCAGCAGGGTGTCCTAATGGGACTGTTCCCCAGAGGCGGTCATGTCCTCTGGGGGTTCATTTCCTAGTGCCTGCCCATGTTTGGACCTTGTCTGTGCAGCCTGGGGGCGTCTCCGTGGGTGTATCATTCCTTGCCCTCCAGTGCTTCCCACTTGGAAAGAAAATAACAATAAAACCCTCAAACTTCACTACTATAATGACAGACAGAAAAGTAGTATTCCATAAAAAAAAAAAAAAAAATCCAACTAATGTGCCCTTAAGGGTACTTAAAAGTATCAACCTCCATGAAACAACGTATACAAACAACCCTCTCTCCATCTCCAGCGTGGTGTTCCGACATCAGTATTTGTAAAAGCTCCCTGGGTGACACTGATGTGTAGCCGGGCTGCATTCAGAACCACTGCTCGAGCTGAATTATCTCATCCCCTTTTATTTTCTCTCCCCTGTTAGCATTTACTCATTCAAATTATACTGCATAATTTTGCACCTGGTTATATCTCTTTTGTCGTGTGTATGTACGTTTCCCCAAGTAGCTTTTAAATCTGTTTAGTTTTCTCCTTATGTGTCCCTATCAGTGCCGGATACCCTGCCTCGCACATCTTGGCTCTTTGAACTCTCTCCCTGAATTAATGGTCTGTCTGTCAGCGAGGGTAGTTGGTGTCACCCTTGATGATAGCTGAGGCCACCGATGATTAATTAAGGGGCGATGATATAGAGAAACACAGGAACTTTGAATCTAATGGTTTCTGGAAAATAGAGAGGAAATGGTGTGTGCTGGCCATCACGGTCCTATTTGTTTGCAGGATTTTCTTTTTTTGTTGTTGTTACGGAGGAGGGAGGGGGGGTTACAGAATTCCAAATCCTCTTCCCTTTCTTTTGGAGGCCCTCCCTGGGTGTGCAGCCCAGTGGACCTGGCCCTGCCTCCTACTGCGCTCCTGAAGGAAGCCAGTGTTTCCTTGTTCCTGCTCCCAGGGCAGTTAGGGCAGGGACCCAGGTGTGGGCACACTGACACCATGGGGAATGGGACGCTTATGGGGAGGGGAAGGTGCCAGGACAGTCGAGAGGCCCTTCCCAGAGGCGGAGCTGAGCGTTGAGCAGCAGGGTGTCCTAATGGGACTGTTCCCCAGAGGCGGTCATGTCCTCTGGGGGTTCATTTTCTAGTGCCTGCCCATGTTTGGACCTTGTCTGTGCAGCCGTCTTGGGTGAGAGCTGGTGTCTACCCAGTGGTGATTTTGCTTGCTAGCCTCATTCAGTTTGTCTTATTTGAGGGTCTGCATAGCTCAGCACAATAGGCGCCATGAGCACGCAGGCGCCATGTAGCCAGATTCTGCCCACTTGGAGCTTTGAAGGGGCCATGTGCGCATGCTTATGTGCATATGTGCCACTGCTCCTTATTGTGTGGCCTCTCTTCTGCTGTCTCTTCCAGGTCATGTTTTATATACCATCTTATACGTTAATGATTCCAAAGTCTATTTCCAGCCCTGATGTCTTCCCTGAACCCAGGTCCATTTGTCCAACCACACCTTTGGAAATTTCTCTTTGTTATTCTCACACACATCCAGACTGAAATGTTCTTTCTCTCAAACTCGACTTACTCAGGCCGAGACCTTTGACACTTTCTGGCTTTCTCTTCCATCTTCCACATTCAGGTCTTGTGTAACTTCTATGAAAACACATCTCAAGCCTGACTCTGACCATCTTCACTGATGGTCCAAGTCACAGTCTTCTCTCATTTAGACCATTTCTATGACCTTTTAAAATACTGGATTGGGCTTCCCCTGGTGGTCCAGTGGGTAAGGACACCGCCTTGCAGTGCAAGGGGTGCCAGTTCGAGCCCCAGCCTGGGAAGATCCCACGTGAGGTGGAGCGGCTGGACCGATGTGTCCAATTACCGAGCTGGAGCTCTGGAGCGCATGCGCCCAGAGCCGGGGCTCTGCAATGACAGACGCCACCGCGATGGGAGGCCCACACGGGCCAAAGAACAAAGACGGATGAAAATAGAGAAACGGAAGACCAATAGAAGTGGCCCGCCCGCTCCCCTCCCTCCCCAACCCGACCCCCGCCCAAAATAAATAAATAAATAAATCTTTAAAAATAATAATAAAAAAAATAAAATACTGGATTAAATATAGCCTTATAATAAGCTTAGAATATTTTGGCATTTATTAACTCATATAATCCATACTCTAACCTAGGGGGTCCCTGCTTCCTGGGGCTGGTACCTCCTGTCAGATAAGTAGCAGGATTAGATTAAAAATAAAGTGCAAAATAAATGTAATAAGCTTGAATCATGAGAAACCATTCTCCCCCTACTTCTGACAGCCAGTCTTTGGAAAAATTGTCTTCTGCAAAATGAGTTGCTGGTGCTAAATAGGTTGGGACCACTGCTCTAACCTATATGCGCATGGCCTACATGACAGATGCCCTACATCTGTCAAAATTATAAAATGATCATTCATACGTTACTGTTAACTAAGCTACATACTTTGTTTGGCTATCACAAGGTAGATTTTCCACTAATGTCCTTTTTATGATTCCAAATCCAGAATGGGATCCAACAGTGCATTTTGTCATTGTTTCTCCTGTGTCTTCTCTGATCTGTGACAGTTTCTCAGCTGTTCCTTGTTTTTCACAGCCTTGGCAGTTTTGAAGATGTTCTATAGAAGGACCCTCAATACGGGTGTCCCTGGTATTATTTTTTCAGGATCAAGCTGGAACTAAGGATCTGGGGGGAGAATGCCTCAGAGGTGAAGTCTCTTCTCATCACATCATAGCAGGGGCACAGGATATCTAGGCTTATTGTTGAGATCATTGATGTTGGTTGATTCAGATGATGTCTGTCAGGTTTTTCCACTGAAAAGCTGCTGCTTTTCGCTTTCCCTCCTCTCTCTTTGGAAGACTGTCACTAAGTTCAGGGCCTTCCCAGGCAATGCTAGTGGTAAAGAACCCACCTGCCAATGCAGGTGATTTAAGAGATGTGGATTTGATCTCTGGGTTGGAAAAATGCCCTGGATGAGGGCATGACTACCCACTCCAGTATTCTTGCCCATGGACAGAACAGCCTGGCAGGCTACAGCTATTAGGATCGGGAAGAGTCAGACACGACTGAACCAACTTAGCACACATGCATAAAGTCCAGTCCCCTCTCCGAGGGAAGAGAGTTAAACCTACCTCTTGAAGGAGAGGGGATATCTTTATTTGTAAAACAATCTATGTCTATCTCCTTTCTCTTTTAAATCACAAGCTGGCCTATCATATAATCCATACTCTAACCTAGGGGGTCCCTGCTTCCTGGGGCTGGTACCTCCTGTCAGATAAGTAGTAGGATTAGATTAAAAATAAAGTGCAAAATAAATGTAATAAACTTAAATCATGAGAAACCATTCTCCCCCTACTTCTGACAGCCAGTCTTTGGAAAAATTGTCATCTGCAAAATGAGTTGCTGGTGCTAAATAGGTTGGGACCACTGCTCTAACCTATATGCGCATGCCCTACATGACAGATGCCCTACATCTGTCAAAATTATAAAATGATCATTCATACGTTACTGTTAACTAAGCTACATACTTTGTTTGGCTATCACAAGGTAGATTTTCCACTAATGTCCTTTTTATGATTCCAAATCCAGAATGGGATCCAACATTGCATTTCGTCATTGTTTCTCCTGTGTCTTCTCTGATCTGTGACAGTTTCTCAGCTGTTCCTTGTTTTTCACAGCCTTGGCAGTTTTGAAGATGTTCTATAGAAGGACCCTCAATACGGGTGTCCCTGGTATTATTTTTTCAGGATCAAGCTGGAACTAAGGATCTGGGGGGAGAATGCCTCAGAGGTGAAGTCTCTTCTCATCACATCATAGCAGGGGCACAGGATATCTAGGCTTAGATCATTGATCATTAGATCATTGTTGAGATCATTGATGTTGGTTGATTCAGATGATGTCTGTCAGGTTTTTCCACTGAAAAGCTGCTGCTTTTCGCTTTCCCTCCTCTCTCTTTGGAAGACTGTCACTAAGTTCAGGGCCTTCCCAGGCAATGCTAGTGGTAAAGAACTCACCTGCCAATGCAGGTGATTTAAGAGATGTGGATTTGATCTCTGGGTTGGAAAAATGCCCTGGATGAGGGCATGACTACCCACTCCAGTATTCTTGCCCATGGACAGAACAGCCTGGCAGGCTACAGCTATTAGGATCGGGAAGAGTCAGACACGACTGAACCAACTTAGCACACATGCATTAAGTCCAGCCCCCTCTCCAGGGGAAGAGAGTTAAACCTACCTCTTGAAGGAGAGGGGATATCTTTATTTGTAAAACAATCTATGTCTATCTCCTTTCTCTTTTAAATCACAAGCTGGCCTATCAGTTAAAAAGAGTTCACAGGTTCTGTGGCATGTGTAACAATGTTATTTTATCTGTGTGCGTAGAGCTATTAAATACTGAATAAATAAATAGTATACATTTTAAAGTTGCCATTGTAGAATTTGCATACATATTTAACATTGCAGCTAGGTCTCAGTTGTCTTTATCAATGAGATGAGTTATCTTCTCCATTTCAAACCAAGGCTTCTAACAATGAGGAAAGGAGCAGAACCATCTGTTATGCTTTCTTTTCTTTCTGAAGTCCCAGAAATTCTCTTCCTGGACTTGAGGAACCTCTGTGTCCTCACTCTTATCAAGAGATAACAAGACGAAAAACAGAGGTCTCAGACAGGTTAACTTTTCTTCATCTTTATTTTCAGTGTACGTATTTGCCAGTTAGAATTTTTAGAAAAGGAGACAAAGAAGATCATAACATTAAGCAAATAATGATATACAGTGATTCTAAGAAATATTAGAAGTCACTGAAAAATCTACATCAATGAAAATAGATTTAAATTTTTAATATTAAGTATACTCAAAAGCATTTCTTTAGCTTATGATGACTAATAATCACATTATTTTTAGTTCAGATGGACATTCCTCACCCTTTGTTTCTCTCTTCCCTCTTCACTTGTCTATCATCTGATGCTGGTTTTTATACATGTTCCACATATACTCAGCACAAGCTTTGGTTTATGACTGGCACTAAAAGTTGGCACAGTGGTAAAGAATTTTCCTGCCAATGCAAGACATGTGGGCTCCATCCCTAGGTCAGAAAGATCCCTTGGAGCAGGAAATGACAACCCACTCCAGTATTCATGCCTGGACAAAGGAGCCTTATGGGCTATAGTTCATGGAGTCCTAAAAAGTTGAAAATGACTAAAAATGCGCATATGTGCATGGCACTAATATCATACTTCTCTAGGTAAGAATACTGTAGTGGGTAGCCACTACAGCTAGGATCGGGAAGAGTCAGACACGACTGAACCAACTTAGCACACATGCATTAAGTCCAGCCCCTCTCCAGGGAAGAGAGTTAAACCTACCTCTTGAAGGAGAGGGGATATCTTTATTTGTAAAACAATCTATGTCTATCTCCTTTCTCTTTTAAATCACAAGCTGGCCTATCAGTTAAAAAGAAGAGTTCACAGGTTCTGTGGCATGTGTAACAATGTTATTTTATCTGTGTGCGTAGAGCTATTAAATACTGAATAAATAAATAGTATACATTTTAAAGTTGCCATTGTAGAATTTGCATACATATTTAACATTGCAGCTAGGTCTCAGTTGTCTTTATCAATGAGATGAGTTATCTTCTCCATTTCAAACCAAGGCTTCTAACAATGAGGAAAGGAGCAGAACCATCTGTTATGCTTTCTTTTCTTTCTGAAGTCCCAGAAATTCTCTTCCTGGACTTGAGGAACCTCTGTGTCCTCACTCTTATCAAGAGATAACAAGACGAAAAACAGAGGTCTCAGACAGGTTAACTTTTCTTCATCTTTATTTTCAGTGTACGTATTTGCCAGTTAGAATTTTTAGAAAAGGAGACAAAGAAGATCATAACATTAAGCAAATAATGATATACAGTGATTCTAAGAAATATTAGAAGTCACTGAAAAATCTACATCAATGAAAATAGATTTAAATTTTTAATATTAAGTTACTCAAAAGCATTTCTTTAGTTTATGATGACTAATAATCACATTATTTTTAGTTCAGATGGACATTCCTCACCCTTTGTTTCTCTCTTCCCTCTTCACTTGTCTATCATCTGATGCTGGTTTTTATACATGTTCCACATATACTCAGCACAAGCTTTGGTTTATGACTGGCACTAAAAGTTGGCACAGTGGTAAAGAATTTTCCTGCCAATGCAAGACATGTGGGCTCCATCCCTAGGTCAGAAAGATCCCTTGGAGCAGGAAATGACAACCCACTCCAGTATTCATGCCTGGACAAAGGAACCTTATGGGCTATAGTTCATGGAGTCCTAAAAAGTTGAAAATGACTGAAAATGCACATATGTGCATGGCACTAATATCATACTTCTCTAGGTAAGAATACTGTAGTGGGTAGCCATTTCCTTCTCCAGGGGATCTTCCCAACCCTGAGGGTGAACCTGGGTCTCCTGCATTGCAGGCAGATTCTTTGCTGTCTGACTCCCCAGGGAAGCCCCATACCATTTGCCTGACCTAGTTATATAAGCGAGTGTAGCTGACCTTATCTTGATACTAAGAGAATAAGATGAGGACGCACACACAGTACCACCAGGGATGGGGCAGTAAGTGCCTACTGTTGCTCATTTGCATCCACCTGGTGCAGGCCTGTCCCTGTGTGGTCCCTTTGCAGGGCTGCAGCTCCTCCTTGCTCAGTCTGCGGTCCCTCAGCCTTCCTGGTATTTGTAGGCATTTGCAGCCATTGTTCACAAGGTCTTGGCCACAGCACATTCATTTCTCTCACTTTATTACCATCGCATCTGATTCCAATTTGCTACCAAATTGAGTTTCCAGTTCCGAGCCTGACATTCAAGCCGTCAGGTGGATTAGCTCCTCAGCCTGGTTAGCTCAGGCCCTGTGGGTCAGTTGACAGTGGCCTATTAAATGTCCCTGCCCCTCAGCCTGGAACCTTGGCCGCTGTCCCCCGAGCAGCAGTGCAGGATTACCTACTGTGACCTTTCTTCTTGTTGAGAACTCATAATTCTAGACCTGTTGGAAAGACTTTCTGATTAAAAACAGAGTTGGTTTGTATCCCTTGTCTTGCCATTTCAGCAGTTTTTCTTTCTTTTTTTCTTTTTTTTTAACTCAGAGCAAAGCAGCCAGCTTACAGTCAGGTCATTTGGTGGAGTATGATTGATTGAACTATTTGGGAGTCATTTATTTGGCCCTTCCCCTCTTATCTTCTGAGTGATCTGTTTTCATACAGATGTGAAACAACATCTGACTTATCTGTTATTAATGATAACGCCTCAGGTACCCCTCCTTTTCATTTAGTGCTGCTGTCAGATGAACTTACTAAACAGAAGTATATACTGATTTGATTAAGCTTTAGACCTTTGGCTATGTAATAGGTCCCAGTGATTTCCATTTCGTTATTTATGAAAAGCATAGTTGCTTAGCAGAAATGTATTCCTTTCAGGTGTACAGCACAGTGTCAATTATATATATGTATTCCTTTTAAGGTAGGTAATTTTCTTTTAAAAGAAACTCTCTGGCGAATGATTACTTCTAGAGAGTTCTTCTTTTTTCTTTTTGTAACCTGAATACAAAACAGATTTCTTAGTGCTTGTCATAACCCAAGACACGCATATAGAAAATTATCCATGAGTATACTGTTTACATTTCGGTTTCCAAAGAAAACCGTCTTGGTCAGAGACTCTCCTCTTTTCATTAAAGGCTTTAGTACATAAAGGTATATTTATGTTTTGGAATCAGGGGCCCAAGTTCAGCAAACACTATAATTTCTTGGAGTTAATGAAGGATTAAAGGAAAACTCAAAACAACAACACAAAGCATTTCAGTCTGCGGTCCCTCATTCCATATTGCACCTTTACCAATTTTTTTTGCATCTGATTCCAATTTGCTACCAAATTGAGTTTCCAGTTCCGAGCCTGACATTCAAGCCGTCAGGTGGATTAGCTCCTCAGCCTGGTTAGCTCAGGCCCTGCGGGTCAGTTGACAGTGGCCTATTAAATGTCCCTGCCCCTCAGCCTGGAACCTTGGCCGCTGTCCCCCGAGCAGCAGTGCAGGATTACCCACTGTGACCTTTCTTCTTGTTGAGAACTCATAATTCTAGACCTGTTGGAAAGACTTTCTGATTAAAAACAGAGTTGGTTTGTATCCCTTGTCTTGCCATTTCAGCAGTTTTTCTTTCTTTTTTTCTTTTTTTTTTTAACTCAGAGCAAAGCAGTCAGCTTACAGTCAGGTCATTTGGTGGAGTATGATTGATTGAACTATTTGGGAGTCATTTATTTGGCCCTTCCCCTCTTATCTTCTGAGTGATCTGTTTTCATACAGATGTGAAACAACATCTGACTTATCTGTTATTAATGATAACGCCTCAGGTACCCCTCCTTTTCATTTAGTGCTGCTGTCAGATGAACTTACTAAACAGAAGTATATACTGATTTGATTAAGCTCTAGACCTTTGGCTATGTAATAGGTCCCAGTGATTTCCATTTCGTTATTTATGAAAAGCAT
The DNA here is from genome assembly GCA_022376925.1 of Tragulus kanchil. NCBI lineage: Eukaryota > Metazoa > Chordata > Mammalia > Artiodactyla > Tragulidae > Tragulus > Tragulus kanchil. The sequence goes on from JAIOJX010000004.1 coordinate 88,131,177, forward strand.
AGTTGCTTAGCAGAAATGTGTTCCTTTCAGATGTACAGCACAGTGTCAATTATATATATGTATTCCTTTTAAGGTAGGTAATTTTCTTTTAAAAGAAACTCTCTGGCGAATGATTACTTCTAGAGAGTTCTTCTTTTTTCTTTTTGTAACCTGAATACAAAACAGATTTCTTAGTGCTTGTCATAACCCAAGACACGCATATAGAAAATTATCCATGAGTATACTGTTTACATTTCGGTTTCCAAAGAAAACCGTCTTGGTCAGAGACTCTCCTCTTTTCATTAAAGGCTTTAGTACATAAAGGTATATTTATGTTTTGGAATCAGGGGCCCAAGTTCAGCAAACACTATAATTTCTTGGAGTTAATGAAGGATTAAAGGAAAACTCAAAACAACAACACAAAGCATTTCACCACTGTACCCTGCAATCCTTGAAAAGAAAATGGTTAGCTATTGCAAAAAGAAAGAAAATACTCTGTCCCTAATATTGTCTTAGTTTCCTTGCAATTAAACAGTAATCTGATTATTATAACTTGGTATCAAAATGTATTTTCCAGTTAATAAGAGAGTAAAGTAATAAGTTTGAATAAATTCCATTTAAGGCAGGATCCTCCTGTGGGCTGCTACTCTCAAGTCTGCTTTTTTTGTAAGCTGGACTGAAGTAATTTGCATCATTTGGAAGACTTGAGGCTACAGGCCATGACAAACATTTAAGGATCCAATAAAAATAAGGAACAGTCTGAAGCTGAAGGGGAAGCACCTTTCAAAAAATGATGCTTGAACTTCTGGAAGGCAAAAAAAATTATACTTATGGCAACGAAAGCCCAAATTTAGTTAAGCCTTTCAAATTTTGAGTTAAAATAGCCTGATGACTCATTGCTTCCTGTTCTTTAATTATTGTCATCAACTAATCATTCTCGAGGGCCCAGGCTTCTGAAAGCTCCATTAGTGGGGTGGAAGTATTTCTGTATCCCTTTTCATTGGTTTGTTTGACTTGTTTGCTGGGTTATTTTGTTTCCCCATAGGCCCTCCATAGAAAGGTAGATAATGATCTTAATTTGAGATAAGTGTGAGAGCATCCTTTGAAACTATAAAGTACTCTATTAATTGTTGTTGCTGTCTGGTTACCTTTTTGGAGGTTTATTAACCTACTTTAAGAAATATCCTAAATCATAAATCACATTTGCTTTAAGAAACACCAGAATGAAACCATTTGCTGTGTTTTCTTTATGATCTTTGGTAGACACAGTGTTTTGCATGAGTCTATTTCTGTTGGGGGCAAATAGTCTGATTTAACAACTGTTTTCATTTTACCTTTCTCTTAATTATAATCCTGCAGAATTTCCCATCCTCATTCTGTTTTCTCTTTGGATGTGTTCTTTGTTTACTCAGATTTTCGTTACTCTCAATTAATAGGGTCACATAGCTCAACTCAGTGTTTGACTGT